>OY740767.1:75364546-76064368 GCA_963513935.1 Aphrophora alni
AAAAAGAGTTGTTTCACATTTCATTACCAATAATTCATTATACTGTAAATGTATTTTTTGCACTATACTTATCTAACATTCTAAATCCAAACAAAAAAATGCTCTTCTTTTAGAATATAAATTATACATTATAGATTTTTAATTAATTTTTTTCTCCATATAATTACTTATTCGCCAGCGAATTTACAATAACAATATATAAATTATAAAAGAAATGAGTCCTTAATGTTTTAGCTTCAATATTTGTGTGGATAAGCGTGCTAGTGCATGCCCATAGTAAAATGACAGCATACAATTAGACTGGAGTGAAGCATTTTAAATATAGAGTATTCTATAAAGTTTAGAAATTCTGTACAGTAAACCACTTCTATCAAAGGATTTCAATCATGTGAATATTCTACCATGTTAAAGCTGTTTATTACCAGTCGCATTTCCATATTTTTGTTCAAAAAAATCCAGTAATCATATTTAAATTAAATGTACACTTTATGTGCACTCCTCAAAACATTCTAAAAATATACTAATTAAAGCTAACACATGTTACATGTTTAATTTTTATTGTACTTTATAAGTTACATAATTTTAAAATTTAAATAAATCTAAATTATATATAATAAGATAATTGATGAATATAAATAAAAATTAAAAACTAAGTATAACCAATTTTGGTGCACAGCACTGTATTTATTGGCCTTAATAAATTGTAAAACTTAAAATAAGTTATTGAAATAGATCAATAGTTTGTGTAATGTGATAAATTATTAGCTAATTAACTGCTATATAAAATATTATTTATGCAAATATATACTATATATTTTAATATTTAAACATTTATAAGGACAAAGTAGCCAGTACTTTATCTTATTAATAAGTAAGTCATGTCTACATAAATACAGTAAAAAATATGTATGATTACCTTTAGTAATAACATTTTTATCTCTCTGCCTTCATAAGACAACAAACAAAGAAAATAAACACTGAAAAGAAAGTAATTGTTCTTTAGTTTAAATATTAATAAATATATTTTTTCTTAACATTAGGCTTAAACTAACATCAAAATTTAAAATAAATAGGATATTCCATCCATTAAAAATATTTTGCTACGATAACAATACTTTTATTAATACACATTTAACAACATCAACAAGTTTACTTTTTCAAATTAACATGGCATATTACATTTGAATGTTTGAATGAGCATTGAACCAATTGGCTTGCAGAACAAACCCCTATCAACAAAAACCTATTGCACAAATTAAATCAATACCAAAAAGCCATTCCTACAAGCACTTGATAACAATGTTTGTGATGGTAACTTTTACAACTCCAATTCTGCCATTCACAATACTATGGCATTATTTTTCTTCTTCTCATCTCTTGCATAGTAGGGTGCTTAATACAGCCTAACTACTTTAATAATTACCCTGTTATAAAATTAGGCTCAGTTTCACCTTCAAAAATGACTTCCTGGTGCCTAGATTCATGTGGACTAGATCCAGAATCTCCTGCATGATTTGCAGTATCTAATTAAATCCAAACCACTAAGTGGGCTACCTAAATTGTTTAAACTCCTGTGTTGTTAGAGATGTAGGAGACACTGCCATCTTGAGTGACTGGTGGCTGGCGGCGAGTCGAGGAATTATTGTTTTGTACATAATATGATGATTTCCTCATACTTGCTGATGACGAGTTAGCCATTGCCACTGCATCATAGTAGCGCAAAGTGCTGCAGCATCGTCTACTCTTCAATATAGCTGCAAAACCTCGACGGTATTTGTTGTTAAAGAATGCATACAAGATTGGATTAATGCATGAGTTGGATGCACCCAGCCACTGAGCTATTGGTGTGGCTACCATTAATATATCTTCTTCCCAAACCTGTATGTCTCCACCGAGCTTAATTCTTGCAAAAATTACATATAGAGGCAGCCATGATAGTACAAACAGAATGACCACAGCGACTAACATCTTGACCACTTTGACTTTAGACTTCTGTTGCATTCGTTCCATTTGGGCATCCTTTGTGTCACTCGGAATATGACGTTTGCACACTTTGATCCATATTAAAATGTAACATAAAGATATCAGTATCATCGGAAGTATATAGCAAAATAACAAATTAGCGATAAGAAAATAAAGTGAACCATCCAAGTATTCTGGCCAGACCTCAATGCAGAGTTGGATGTCAGGAGCATCACTGAAGATGACAACCAAGTCGAAGAAGAGTGCCCATGGAATTGTTGTAGTCACAGCAATCACCCAGATAACCAGAATCATAATCCTTGCTCGACGAGTTGTTATCTGACATTTGAGCGGCCACCAAATAGCCAAGAATCTACACATAGAAACACAAACACAGATAATATCTGTTTCCAATAATTACTATCATATCTGACACAATACACAATACATAGTGTTAGCAATACACTTTAAATGCTAACATCACATGTAACTTACATGAAATTTACTGGTAATCCATTCCTAGTTAAATATATACAATAAACATAATTTAAATAACTGTATAGTTTGTATGCACTTAAAAATTCATTTTCAAATATTAAATAGATGTAAAAATAGCCAAGTTCCTTTTATTTACTCTGCTTCAAGTACATAATTGTCTAATTTAGGAAATAATAGTTAAAACTAAAAGTTTACACCCTTTTTTAGTAATAATAATCTACATTTTAAGTGGGTTTTTGTACTGATGTAATATATCAGTTCTAACGTTCGCAAATGAAAAGGCTGTGGTTCTGAAGTTGACTCCTGCATTAAGAGATAGAGAAATGCATTATTACTGCTTAGAATTTTTTTTTCTTATCACTGATGGTGCTGATAATCTTTTTGGAGACTATCACTGTCAATCTGATCACCTGTCATAGCCATGTGGATCTTAAACTGGATACAAAGCTAAACTAATGAAAAAAGCTTCAAAATTGTATTTTATAAAATATTCTACAGTAGAAAAAAATATACTTTAATTAAATTTTGTTCTCATTATTTTATCGGAGATTGGCAACTGAGGCAGTTTTCACAAGCAAGTTTATAACTTAGCATAGAACATTCACCTCTAAAATATGGGCAAAATTTAAGGACGTAGGCATAATATTTCGTCTCCTTTTACTATAAAAAATAGTTTCGATTATGATTGGAAATTTTAAAAAGTTAACAATTACACGATTAGGATTTATTTATATTTTCTTCTCTATTAGATATTTATATGATCTAAATATATTAATATTTCCATACTTAGTATTGGTATTATATTTTAACATTAAAATGTGTATAAAATAGTAATGGATATGCGATGTGTCATGTTTATTACAATAGTAATGAACTTACCCAAGTTTCTTTAAATATATTCTTTTCTTTCCTAATATATACAATTATTATTAAGGAAGTATAATAAGATAAAATTATTTATAAATTATTCTTGTGTAATTGTTTGTTTCTTATTTGATCAGTGATACATTGCTAATATAGATCAATAGGTCGTTGAGATTAACAATAGTAATGGAAACAACCTTGTTGGACGTCTTTGTCGCTTGTAAACATCAAGGGGAAATAATCTTTAAGACTTTCAAAGTTTTTGTTTGTTTATTGTGCAAGTAAATCTTATAATAATTACAATACTATTGAAAGTAAGTTGGATTTTCAATAAATTCTTTTACTAGTTTTAAAGTTACAGGATAGTTTTTGAAATACAGAATACACATACTAATGGTATAATATGTCACGAAAATTATAATTTAACTAACATGTTCATTAAATGAGCTAAGATTTAAACAGTTAGTTTAGATTATTTTCAAAATTTATCTTTAATAATTATTCTTAGAAATTAAAATGTTATTTTTAAAATAATTAATATGTGACAAATACGAAAATGTTTACAGTAAAGATCAAGTTGACCCAACTTTGAAATCATGAAAAATAAACTATGAATGACAAGAAGTGTTTAAGATAAATTACGGAATAAATTAATTTGTTAATGATACCCTGCATGTTTTATGTAGTGTAGGATATTTATTAATTTCTTTGCTAGGTCTTATTACATCCAAACTAAGATTACGTGCTTAATTAAATTGAATTTATTAGCAACTAGATAATTGTGAAAAGTAAATAGGTAAAAGGGCACGTAGCAATTGATATTAAATCTAACATATTAGTATAATAAAAAAAATAAATTCTAATTTAATATTTGAAAAGTTGAAAAAATATTAAAATAAAAAAGTTATACGATTTAAAAAATTAATTTTATATATATAAATATCCTACATGTTCGAACTTCAATAGTGATTAAATGTGGTCTAATAACTTCATAAGCCGAACTTTCTTACGAAGCTGTCAGATCCAGTACACTGAAGATTGGCCCTTCTCGCTCAGCTCAAAGTTTCATGATTATTTTTTGTATTACTTACTTTGAAGAAGAATATATTGAATTTTATCATATCTGCCTGTTTACTTGTTAAAGAATTTTGTGCTATATTTATTAAAATGCAAATTCATTTCAAAACTTAAAGCATAAATTTTTTAGATAGAAATAACTCGAACACAAGATCTCACAAAAATTACATTTACTTAATTAATCAAACGCGTTTAACGACAAAGTCGCTATGCTCAGCGATAGGATAAATTGAGTTATAGTTTAGTTATTGTAGCTCATGTATCACTGATGATGGTGGCAACTATGTCGTTGAAACGAGTTTGATTAAGTAAACTTATTATTTGTGAGATCTTGTGTTCGAGAATTTTTCTATCTAATATTATCTCATAAGTCAAGCTCAATATTTATTTGTACATTTTTCAGTCTTCGAACTCATAGAGCTCTACTTTTATCACTTCTAATGACTGCTTGATAATGATCACTATTGAATGACAAATCAAATAAGATAGGCCTATATATTTTTATGGTTACGAAAAGATCAGATGAAGGGAATTCACTTTTTTCCATCCAATTAGTATATACAGTAATTAAAGTTGATTTTCAATTCAAATATAAATATTTTTATATTTAAGTTGTAACAGATGTTAATAAATAAGAAAATAGAGTATCTAATAAAAAGTAATAAATGTTCAAAGTAGCAGTAATACATATTATTCAAGTTTATAGTACACAAAGAAACATTTCTCAATCTAAAATTTTTGTTTTTGTTCGGTTTTTCGTGCTAATATATCATATATACGATCATACTAGTATCATATAAATTCACCCTATGGTATTTTCGCGTCATTAAAAATGTTTTGAAAATCTTAGTAGCATACAGTTTTAATGAACTATACACAATTCCCATATAATCGAATAGGAAATGCATGTGCTTTTTGTATTTAGAATTTAACAAAGTAAAATACAGAAAAAATTATTTATAATACCTAACCAGTGATAAAATTTTAATTCAAGATAACTTTATTGTATTATTTCAATAGATTTGTTGTTATATTTACGTGTTTGTGATTTAATTGTAATTCGCAGAATATCAAATTATTTGTGAAAATGATATAAACAAAGATGTGTGGTTGTTAGACAGAATTTACAGTCCATAAGAGCTTCAAAGTGTTCCCATAAGTGTGAAAGTGGAGATAAGGCGTATGCAGCATTCCTAACTTCACACTTCACTTCTTCTGACCTCCGACAATATATTTAACTTACGAAAGACAGCTTTAAACAAAACTTTCCTCCTAAATAATAATAAATCACTCTATTATTTATTACGAAAGTACTACATTATACTATTCATAATTTAAAGTGTGTTTGATCGAGATGGGGTTTCAAAACATATTTCAGAGTTGCGAGTATGTTACATGGCAGTCTCTCGCCTAATATATGTAACGTAATCAACAACTTTTCGATCTTACTCAAACGAATACAATTCTTTCAATAAATTTCTCAGTACATTTGATGTAAACCCTCCTATTACTAAAAAAGTAATTACTGTAAATTTATATATATATATATATATATATATATATATATATAAAATAGTATGTAATCAATATTACAATAAACATAAATGTGTTTGCAATCATTTATGTGTAGATACTTTATAGAAATAAGTATTACACTTGTATAATTAATGTGATCCTTGCATACGCTAGTATGAAACATATATATTTTAAATAATTTATTTCATAAAATTGAGTATTCAATGACAGCTACCATTGCTCATATTCTCAAATGAACAGATTTGGGTGATCCGTTGCACAGATAATATAACAATATTTTAAGTAGTATCTGACATTAACATTTAAAGAAAGCTAGTCGGGCAGAGAAATTCATTTACTAATCTGAGGTGGAGTTGTCTTAACACTTTTAGTTAGCATGGCGAAAATGTTGGGGGAAAATAATCTAACATTAGAGGTAGAAGGTTTACTCCAACGTCTAGTGATTTTCCTCGTGTTTTATCGTTAATTCATTTTAATAGCGGAGTTGATAAGTTTAAAAGCTACGAAATAAATATGTAACTAATATTTTCATCTCTAAAAAATTATAGAAACGGAAAGGTAAGTTTGGGCCGTCACAAAATATGTAAGTTTACTAACATTTAGTATACGTAATGTAACTAACGCTTTGTGAAGTTTAAGTTTGCTTATAGTTTTGTACTAGATCCTTAATTAGTAGTTTTGGAAATAAAAGTCTTTTTCTCTCTCCCCTCCCCCTGTCATCAACACCGCCTAGAGATTAAAATTTTTTGTCTCCATAAAGGAGTGTTTATAGCATAGGAGACATAATGATAGTTTCACCAGAGAGATGGTTTTATTTCATAATTTAGGATATTTACATCCAAAATATAGTTGTACAATTAAAAAATATTTACACACTTTTTTCAAGAAATTATTTATCCGATCAGAACCGTACCCAAACTCACTTGTTTAAGGAAAAATGTTAAAATTTTAAATAAAATACTCAGGGTTTTTAGTTAAATAATATTTTGGTGTAATTTGAAGATTTACTATAGACTGAAATGTCGCCTAACTTTTTATTACTAACTGTTTTTGAGATATGGCTCATAAACTGAAAAGAACTGAGTAACGTTTAATTAATTAGCTGATTTTAATCACAGCTTTTGATATAAGTGATTTTTTATGCGCTGAGTTCCAGTTTATATAGTGTTTATATGTGGTATGTTGCTTTTAAAGATCCACACAATTTTCAACATTTTTATTTATAGGTTAATTTTAAAACATATACGTTTTAAACCCTGAATTTTAATTTGACATAGACTGTTGAAAATAGGCCTACTCTAATTGAAAAAAAAATAAAAAAATTACTCATATTTAAATTTTACGGACTGTTAGCAAGCGATTATGCAACAAAAATCAGGACATAACAAACTGTAATACTTGACAGTCGTAATTTATAAATAGAAGGTTAATATGACGTTAGAAATTAGACAGGACTTTACGGTTTCAATCATTTAGTTTGTGTTAGCTTTCCTTTTATTATTTTTTTAATATTTGGATAATACATAGAACATAGATGTCCTAGTGTAAATAGATTGGTCGGTTAATGTTATGGTTTGATGCTCAGAAATTAGATGGCATATGTACAATTTATTAGAATCATGTATGTGCGTGCGGTGATGTTATATAATATTATTAACATATGTATATTTAACTTTATGTATGGTTGTAAGTATATTTTAATACAACAATATCAAAGTGCGAAGATTATGTAACCTATTTGTTTGTTACTAAAATTATTCTCTGCGTCTTGTGTTGTAGCGTATGTGTGTTAAGGTTGGCGACCAATCTGGTCAGGACCAGTTGCGTACACGTTGCTCAATTGAACCTTGAATCGAGTTTCTACGGGGAATCCTGCAGATTACCGTCATAGTCTACGCACTACTTATTCCTTTTAAATAAAAAACCCTTATGCTTTGACTGTTGTCGGATTTAATATGAAATCTTCAATATTATGATAGTCAGATTTAAAATGAAATCTTCAATAATATTAGAGCTGGATTTATGATGCAATCTGCTATAATGTAACTGTCATATTTAAAATGAAATATTTTACGAAATAC
This sequence comes from Aphrophora alni, assembly GCA_963513935.1. Taxonomy (NCBI): domain Eukaryota; kingdom Metazoa; phylum Arthropoda; class Insecta; order Hemiptera; family Aphrophoridae; genus Aphrophora; species Aphrophora alni. The sequence continues at coordinate 75,372,565 of OY740767.1, forward strand.
GAAAATAAAATATTATTATTTTATTAAAATTTTGCTAATTACAGGATTATGGCTCGGTTATTATGGTTAACTTTATACTTTATTAAATAGTTAATAGAAAATCTATTATTTTCATTATAGTACAAGTATGCTTAAAACAATAAATTCGCACTCCACCAAACAAATTGTCATTTTTTTATTAAGTCATTATGTTAAAAAATGAATTTCAGAAATTAAATAGCTATAAACAGATCTTTAAATCTAAATCAAATTATAATAGTAACAAACCATCTATAGTAAGCTATTAAAAACATAAAAAAACCGGCAGGATTCTGTTTCATCACTTTTTTCTCTTATATTTATGATTCTATCTTAATCGAAATACATCGCCATGAAATAGATTAAAATTGGAATGTTTTAACATTTTGAATCATATTCGCTTGGATTTTTTAAAGCTATTAAAATACTATTGTGTTTATATATGCACAAACGTACTAACAGCCGAGGCTGTTAAGGCGTTAGTCTGCTAAATAGCGATTTTAATGGTCTCAGGTTTGTCATTTGATGTCTTCGACTTTTCTTCGTGGCCTAACAGTTTCCTAACTTCATTAATGTAGCAAGTAAATAACTTAATTAATATAGTGATATTAAAATAATATAATCTTAGGGATTTCAAATATTTGGAAAACTAAAAAAGAAGATTAATTGGTTTAATTTTTTTAAAATCACCTTTGTATTAATATTTTCTCAAACTATAATATTAAACTCAAGATATGTAACTACATAATTTACTATTTTGAAGAAGAGATCTCGTGAAATTCATTTCTCTCTGTGCTGTGATAACAAAAAGTTTCGGGAACGTACAGTCTTCAGGCAATAGTAACTACTATATTTTCCATCTCTTAAAATGTGTTTCTAGAAGGCATCTCACACTGTTTTATATCAGAATTTGTTCTTCGACACTATATGAAATTTAATTCAATGTTTTATAACTGTAAGAACCTCAGTTTTTCAATAACATATTCTTGACTGCTTTGTGTTATAATTATTTAGAAAGGGTGATTAAATGAAATTTTAAAACGAACCTTGCCGTATTTCAAAAGATTACAAATACAAAATGTTTGTATACGTACTTGTGCAGCTTTGTACACTAATAGTTTATTTAACTTAATTCCATTTTTAGCTCCACTATTATTGTTAGAGTCTCACAGAAGTATATCTTTATAGTTCATTGCCATTTATTAATCCTACTAGGCTTCTTTTGTCTATTATTCTTAGCCTTTACGCCATGTTGCAAACACCATTGTTAATACATTTTTTGTTCCTTGTGTTGACAGAAGTCAAGCATTGTAAAAGAAATATCTTTTTCCAATGTCTGATATCATAAATGTTTGTTTGTGTCATATTTTTTAAAATAAATTGTATATAAAAATAGGTTGTGTATATTCACTACCATAATCTGCAAATGAGAGATTAATACACGAAATAAGTAGAATTTTTTAAAACGGTTTAACATTAAATATCACCATTACGTTCCAAGAATATCCAAATAATTCTAAATTACATTCATAATAAATATCTGAAACTTTCATAAGACAACTAATTGCTTTGACCATACTATAGAGTATAATTTATAAACGATTTGGCGAAAATGATTGGGGAAAAGGTTTTCCATTTTGTTAACTCAGGAATTAACTACATACATCAACCGAATTTCATTTTCCTTTTAAAATCAAAATTACAAAAAAAAAAAAAAAAAATAAACATAAAGTACAATATATAGATGATATTGAAATAAACTTTATAGATGTTATTAAAAAGTTCTGGGCAGCTAATAGGTGTTTAAATTATAAAATGTGAACATTGTGTGTATTTTATTGCAAAAAAAGTATAAAAGCTTCTTACGATTTTAATAAAGGTCTCTACCTCAATAGCTTCAGTTTCAAAGTAGATTGTTTGGAGCGAGTCTAATAACATATATCAGAAAAAATCTTCCAAGAGCCGAGACCTACCCATAAGAGACATCGATATACGAGTCTAGTAGGGTTAGTAGGAAAGTATAATTATAACAAAGATATTTATTTAAAGGTAGAATAATTAATTGTGTATGGAAATAGACGTGAGTAAATTTACAATGTTTGTGCTCCATTTAATAAAATTTATTCTTGTTATATTTAAAATAATTTCCAAATAGATATTTAAAAAATATTTATGCACAATTTATACATTTGATTTCAGAAACTTGTCTTTTTTTGACCTGAATATTGTATGAAATATCTATAGCAGGACGCTGACACTGTCTCGTTTGTAAATAATTGAAAATCAAATTCTTAATACCACCTGGTCTTCACGAAATAAATACAAAATACAATAATTTTCGTTTTAGATAAATAAAGTATGTTGTATCTCTGTTTAAAATTTTCTTTCAAAATATGTTCTGAATATTAAACAGTTTTAATCTACAAACCCAGGGTTAATTATTCGCAGACATATTGTGATTAGCATGAAGAAGAAACTCCACCAAAGTTATGAAAAGCCATATTCTCATAAAGTAGACAAACTTTAATACTAGCAGCAACGATATTTTGTAGTTTTACTTAAGATTTATGAGAAATGAAATTTAGAAAGTAGACGTCAGCAAAGCTGGTCTTAGAGCGTCTTTCCAGTTTATAATAGTTAAAGAGTAACCTGGCCTGTTATTATTTTAATCAATAGTAAATGAAATGCGACATTTCTACAATAAGAGAACTTATAGTTTGTTCTGGTGGAAATTACTATTTTACATCAATATATTATTAAAACTGTTTATCAGTTGGTTCAATTTATTTAGCTAGTGACATTTCATTTAATGAATGAATATTCATGCATATAAATGTATGTTTAAAAAACACTTATGATATAGATAATTCCAATAATACAAAATATTCAGAGATCTAAAACTCATAATTTACTAAAACGTTAATAATATATATATATATATATATATATATATATATATATATATATATATATATATATATATATATATATAAGAATAATTTATCCTGTGTATGTCTTTTTAATACATTTCGACTACAGATCTGTGTAAGGTCTTTATAATAATGAATTTTATTTTGGACCAATTATAAAATGGGTTAGAAATCATTTGAGGACTTAAACATTTTTAATGATTTACTAAATTCTCAAATATTGATTTATAAAATACAAAGAGAAAAATAGCGAAAATATACCAACATACCAAATTTGACCAAAGTCGTTCCACCCATATGGGACAGGCAGCTTGACAAACAGATATTATAATATAACTTACTCTTTGAATTATGAGTAAGGAAAGGGGAAGGCTTAAAAAGAATATTCCCTTAAATATTTAAACATATATTTAGTTTCAGCCACACATCCTTCCCACAAAAATCCTTCCCTCTCTCTATAAAATGCATACCCTGAAAAGTGAAACACCTAATTCTGTTTAAAAGATAGTTATGATTTACTGAATTATTTTATTTCTGGTTTTATGACAAACAAATCCGTACCCCGCCCTATTAGGTGTGTTAGGAAGTATTTACTCAGGGCTGATCTACGTTTGGTTTGTAAACAACACAGAGCGTAGGTTTGGTTCGTAGAATTGGAGCCATCAGCCTTCAGCTGGTTTGGAGTGAACACTTATTGGTATGTCCATCCGTTCAAGGCCGACCTTCATGAGTTAATAATGCATGTCAGGATTCAAACTTTACAACGTAAGGTCACGTGAAGCATGTAGTGGCGCCATGAAGGGAGACCTTTCAATGGCTTTACAACACCTTCTTATTTTTTATTTATAATAAAACCATGCTACACAAAATAATTTAGAAAGAATTCATAGAAAAACATCGAGGATAAAAAGTTACATATTTGTTTTATTAATTTTTAAATTTATTTGTTTATTGAGTTATATTGTTCAAATTATTGTGAGAATTAATGGAATTTTTTTTATTAGATCAATTGTTATATAATGAAATTTAATGAATTTGAGCGAAATTAAACAAGGTGACTTAACAGCCCCAAAGGACCTACAGTAGGTCTAATAAACAGTCTTTTTGTCGAGTAATGTGTGGTTAGCACATTGAATTCTCGTCGCTGTTGTGCTAGCGTTCTATATAACTTATAGCTTCTCAAGGTCACTCACGATACCGGATTGTCTTTTATTCAGGTATTTAACACAAGTTTTGTTTAATATAAGATGACATTTGTTTTTACAGTATGGAACTATTGCCGCTATTAAGCGACTACAATTAGAATGTGAAAACTGAAAGAGCAATCTTTATTCTTAAAACCAAACTTATGTTAGCAACTAAGAACGGTAAGCAAAAGATGGGGTAAGGAATTGAGGAACAAGATAAGGTTATAGTGAACGAAAAAAGAAAGTTAAAACTACTTACATGTACGCCAATTAAAACAGGCTTAAGTAAAACTAAATAAGAGAATACAGGGTGTTATCGATCGGACTCTAAAAAAACAATTGACAACAGGAAATGAACCTTCAACACGAGTGTGAAACGTACGGTTCATTACCTTCAACATTCTAATTAAATATTTTACCAAGCTATATCGTCATCTCTTAATTAATTAGTAACTAACTTGTATTTGTAAAGATCTCGAATAAACGTCATATACTCTATGAGTTTCATAAAAAAATATAAACATAATAAGTCGTTGAAAGTAGTAATTATCAAGGTCAGTTTTGATGATTCGGACCACACTTTGGTAAAATGTGAAGGTTCATGACGTAAACTGATGTACTAATCGTTATGAGCAATAAAATAATAGTTTAGAATAAACAAAAGTTGTACCTTCAATACCATTACTTACATTAATTTGTACTGTTATAGTCGTCAAACAATAGCACAGTTGTGTTTTATAGACATTGATACAACGCAATGGATTTGACCAATTAATAGTAGTTAGAAAGCCAATTGGAAGCGTTTTCAGAGAAATATGAAGACAGTACCTCATTGAAACCAGTAACTTACGTTACATACCAAATTAGGTGAATTTCAAAAATGTGTATTAGGTACAAGTGTAGGTTGTAAATAAAGCTGTAGTTGTATTCAGTTGTTCAAAACTGAATTTAAATTATCTGACCACTCTATTTATTTGGATTTAGCAAATATTTACAATAGTAGTTTTAAAATCGTCAAATACAGTGAAGGTTTTATGTAAAAGGCATATTGAAATATATGAGTTTGTTAAAATAATAAAATGATTTCCTAGAACTATCATGACAGGTTTGTAGGTAATTTAAAATGCATTGGGTAATATTCTATAATATTTACTTCTTTCTATACAAGAATAACTAAGCATTAGAAAGAATACATGAAGATTTTGTTCATAAACAAGCACTCAACCTAAGGTTTTTATTTAATGGTAAGTTGTGTTGTCTTATGTAGTCTGAAAGATTGTGACAGTGAATTTTGATAGTAAATTATGTGTAAAAGGACCCAGTAATGTACTCTTTCCATAATACACGACTAAATGATATCTCATAAAAGAGATAAACATAACAAAAAGAGGAAGAGAGTGGAAAAATATAATAATATTAAAATTAAAAAAAAATATATATATATATATATATATATCAATAACTTCATATTATATATAAAACTAAATACATATTTATAACTTATAAATAATATATAATATAAATATAGTTCTATATATACATATAAATATATATATTCATATTATAAATTATATAATTTATTTAGGAAAAATAAATACTACTTGGTAGTGTACCAAGGTCCTCTTAATTAAAAAGAGATTTCTTCTTTTTTTTAATGTAGGGAAGTGTCAAGTCATCAACGCCTTTTAAAGAGCTTATCATTAGATTTCGATGAAATTGAACAGAACATTTTAAATCTTAAACAAGGTTAAAACGTTATAAATGAGTACAAAGTAACTTCAGTTACAAATTTGACACCCGCTCACTTTTATTGTTTATACTGCAGAAATGAAATAAAGTTTTTTTTCTTTACTGACATAGACAAAATGCTATATGTAAATGTACAGGGGGACTAAATATAAACATTACTATATTTGTCCTGAATGTTTGATCCGTAATAAAGTAATACATAACCGTACTCTATTTTTTCTGGTTTCATTTATTTACACATCCGTGGATTGTCGCTAAGGGTAATCTGCAGTCCCTTTATCCTAAGCATTTTGATTCTGAAAATTATTTTACAGCTTTTTATCATACTGCAATATAACTTTTCTAATATACAAAAAAAGTGAATTTAAGGGAAGAAATGATGGAGTTTCTGTTTTACGGAACGTTATCTCGGTTACTTATTCATCATCAATTTAAATTGAATGTAGGTTTGTTCCATCTGTTATACCATTCTGTGTAACTTAAATTAAAATTATTGTCTCATTCACGTTCCCATGTTGTTTTCTTCAAGTAGCTACGTTTCAATACCTATTTATAGCTAATCTCAGTACTAATGACATGACCTCTTACTCGCGACACTCTGTATTACGTAAGACGTCTTACAATGGGAACAGGTTTATAATCAAAGAAATATTAATACATCTAAAAACAAGTTTATTGTGCAAAATGTAGGACATATTCAATAGGAGGTTATTAATAATCAGTGAATAGTCGTGTCCGGAAATGTGCCAAATCGAAATTAATGTTGTGGACAACAATATGAAAGTTCGCGAAGGCTAGGTTCAGTTTATCCAAGGCAGTCTGGTCAGCAGTAGGTCATTCATTGGTTACTCCATTTATCTAATTAGATATATCTTTCAATGGTCATCTTTCAGCCTTACTTTGTTGTTGTTAGTTTAAAATTAATACAACAAAGTATTTTACATTAGACAACTGTTCACATTATTTACTATAACCTAATACAAAGATTCTGGAAACGTTCACAAGGTTCTGAGGTAGTGTGAAGGAGCAAGGAAAATAGCGAAAGAGGTTATTCAGATAAAATAAAATGTATTTTTAATAGAAAATATTTATTTATCTTATTTATTCATTTTGTTTATAAAGCAGACGTAAATATTCCTCTTTTATCATATATTTTAAGGTTGCAATTTAAACCCTTTTTGTTTATATTTCAACGACAGGTTGCATCCTTTTGTTAGGCAGCAATTTTTACAAAACGTTTTAATCGCGTATAAAAAACATTTTAAATTTGTGCTATTTAAAAAAGTAAATGCCGTTTTGAATTTTACTGGAATTTATTTAATATAAAATTGTGGTTATTTACTTAATTAAGGTTTTTTATTAAAAAATTCTAAACTTTTTTTAAGAGCCTTGAAATGTGCTATATAAGAAATTATAATGCTTCAAATTGTTTAATCTGTAGGGTTTCGTTGCAGATAGCAGATTGTTAAACGGAGGTTTACCATACACAAACTACTTGTCAGCAGTTCACAGAATTGATGTGTCAACAAAAGTTTAAAACATAATTAAAAACTGAGCCTTTAGAAAGATGAATAAATATTGTTTCTAATATATATATATATATATATATATATATATATATATATATATATATATATATATAAATGAAAACTAAATATAGTTAAACAAAATAACATTGTAATCAACAGTATGACAATGTTTGAAATAGAATTTTACACGTCTGTTTGCAAATATAGAAATGAAATAAACTATAAAATGAAGTTAATATTGAATAAGTTTAAAATGAAATTTGTTTCACAGTTATTAAACAGGATAAAATTAAGTAACAAAATTAAGTGATAAGTAAACGTTCTTATATATATATATATATATATATATATATATATATATATATATATATATATATATATACAGTATATATATAACAAACACTTAGTGGCAACACTTAACCTTTCAGAAGTAGTTTATTGTCACATGACCTCTAAAACAAAGGAAATGACCTTCGTGACCTTCATTGGAAAGTAATGAATGTTCTTGACAATATCTACTTTTATCTTATGTAGCTAAGTAAAGGTATAATGTAAGAGAAGGTATTAACTCTCCAAACTCAGTTCTGATACTATGAATTAGAAGATAGGTTTTATAACTACAGATAGATTATTATAGTTCTTTAATAATTTTACAAATTCTAAAAAAAGAGCCAAATAATGTAGTTTGGTGTAGATAGGATAATGTCGTAATAGGAAACTAATAAAACCATAAAACCATTAAATTACTACAAGTTATTGTTCAAAATTTTAATTTCACCAAAAATAATAAGGCGCAGTTTAATCGTTGGCCCTTGTCAATGTATTATTTTTCTTGTTGTTTATAGATTATCATAGACTTATAAAAAAGAATCAAACAGAGTAAATAACGATCCCTAGAACTCGAATACTGTAACATGTTCAAATTTGGAAAGAACAAGAGTTGAACAAGAGAGACCTGATAGGAAAGATAAAAGAGAGAAATCTAACCCGAGACTTAATAAAAAAATGTATCTTGTAGGTAAGATCCTTCATAATTGCCAAGTTCTAGTTCATTAAACAGAGTCCAGTTTTAGTCTCGTACCAAGTCAATGGGCTTTGTCCTCTTCAGCCTTCGCAGGTCCTTGCTGGCGTTGAGGAGAGGGAGCATTTCTATTTTCTCATTAGCTTCCAGTCTCTTACTGTGTCTTAAGGAGCATACCTTAATTTCCTCAGAAACGGTATTGATTTTTAAGACACGATGGATGTTGTCGGTCCTCACATACCATGGAGCTTTACAGATTTGCCTCAATACTTTGTTTTGAAATGTTTGTATCCGCTTGATGTTTGACTTCTTAGTACAGCCCCACAACTGACTACCATAATTCCATACTGGCTTTAGAATTTGCTTATATAGTAGCAATTTGTTATGCAATGAAAGTTGTGAGTATTGACCTAACAACCAATGCATCTTCTTGAGTTTTAGATTCAATTCCTGTCTCTTCTTTTTGACATGTTCCTTCCACCTTAATTTGGCATCGAGCGTCATGCCTAGGTACTTTGCTGAATTCGCATATGGTATAATCTGCGAGTTGATAAGAACTGGGAGTGATACTATTTTTTTATTTGTAAAATTTACAAGGACCGATTTCTTTTCATTTAGTTTTATTCTCCATTTCTTTGTCCATTTATCAATAGCATCAAGAGAGCACTGCAGCCCTCTAACGGCATCCTCCACATTATCAGCAACTGACATTACAGCTGTGTCGTCTGCAAAGGTAAGTTGTGGTGTTCTCCAACTGTGGTATGTCTCGTGTGTAGAGTAAGTAGAGTACATGGCCTAGGACAGTTCCCTGTGGTACTCCAGCATGGATTTCCCTCAAATCAGAGCACTCATCCTCTACTTTAACTCTGAAATGACGACCTCCTAGGTATGATTTTAACATCAGATACCAGTCATAACTTAGTGAGTTATGTAACTTGCATTTCAGTCCTTGGTGCCATACTTTGTCAAAAGCTTGTGACACATCCAAGAAGACGCTTGAATAAACTAGCTTTTCTTCTAGGTTTTTTCTATGATGTTGGTGAAAAAACCCTAGAAGAAAAGCTAGTTTGTTCAAGCTTTAATAAAATTTTTGCAATTTTTTTAATATGTTATTTTCAAGGTTTAATTTAATATTATCGGAATACTGATATGTTTTTCAATTTTAAAAAAATTACAGCTGTTGACCCATGACAGCTAATGATACTTTAATTAAATTTTAATAATATATTTCTTAGCAGTTCTATAATTTTCCAATTAATTAGAAATTTTTGCGAACATTGGATTGATTAGGGGCCTACGGTTTATAAATTTTCCATTCTATTATGTAGTACCTAAACGATTTAAATAATCTGTCGATAAAAATTATGTACAAATTTTAGTGATAGTCCTTTGAGATGGTGGAAACGAATGAGTTCCTAGTTTTTGTAAAATATACAGTTGTACATAATTGAAATTTCTAATGGGTTAACGTAATATAGCATATATTCTAGTGATTTGGAGTTAGAAATTTAAAAAAATAACTCAGTAACGAGGAAAGAAAAGTTTAAAATCAAAGTACATGATCTTTTACTTATGTACATGATTTTCTACGATATTTGTGCTTCATTTATTAAAGTATCATCAGCATTGCCGATAATAACATTATAAATTAAAAATCTCAATTTAGAAACAAACATTATTAAACAATATATTTCAACATTGATTTCTAAGAGTTTTCTACTTTAGAAATCATGGTAAAAATAAACGCTCTGTACTGACACATATTAATTATTCAACCAATATTTTATCCTCCGATAGAAAGCTGTATTCATATAGATACGGTAGCTTTTACAAATTCTCGCTTATCACAGATAAAGAGGTAATGCAGATTTGTAAATATAAGGACAGAGATCAAGTCGATGGTATATAGAAATATATAAGTGTAAATGCTTAAAACGCATTTAAGTGTTGTAAGTACAATCACGCTATAATGGTAAAAGCTTTCAGACAGCCAAAAACGTAACAGACGCAATAAATCTAAGAGATAAGCGTGCTGTTACTTACTTAAGTTATAAAATGTGGAAAGGGTTTTCAGCTTACATAACGTAATTTATACAGTAGTTGTATTTCAGGAAAAATACAAACTCCTTTTAAAATACCAGTCTTCTAATGTAGACCTGTATTAAGTATTTACAAATATAATTATGGTATTGATATATTAGTTTAGGGGAACAGATGATCTTCATATTAGTTTACATGGTTGCACCCTTAAACTTGTTTTGTTGTTAGAAATTCTACATTAAGCATATTATCTTTGTTAGCAAAACACTGGTTGACAGTAAAATAATGATTGATGGGAGGGGTGGGGAGGCTGATATGGGGGCTCAATTTTTTTTCTCAGAAAATGCACTCTACACTTCATTGTAAACCCTCTTAACGCAGAAAACAGTTCTAGTTTTTCATTCATAAATCGGCTTTAATAGTGTCACAGCCCTATTTGTATCGTAAGCTGTCCTTTCCAATTAACTGAAAACTGGTTTATAGTTCTGGTCTACGTTAGGATAACTTTCCAATGAGGCAGTATAAGATATATTAAAAAAAAATTCGTTCAAGTCAACTAAACGCCATAATAATGGTTTTTTTTTCACTTAAGGCCACGATCACAAATTTTTTTTACAATAAATTTCATCATTAATACATAGTGCATTTATAATTTTATACGAATTTAAGTTCGCGCTGTAATGGTATGTGAAATTTTTAGTGGTTAACTTTATTACTAATTTAATTATATCTTGCACCTATTTGCATTAAAAATGAGAATTTTATTGCTCTATTTACCTAAATTACAAATAAATGGATAAACAATCGGCTAAAAGGCACAGATTTGATTTATACTAAATAAAGCGAACTGTCTTTCACAGTACAATTTAATAACTAACGTAGCCGTAGCCATCTGTTCAGAAGCATATGTGACAAAACAACTGTAACTAAAACAACAATATTTGTAATATTATCTATAGAAATAGAGATAACAAGGTTAAACATATATATGTAAATATCCTTGTTTTCTAAGACTTAAGGTATCCGCACTTTTGAGGTCATAATATACCCTTGATGTAATCCAACACCACAGTTTTTCATGCATTGTCTTTTTACAAAATCATTAGGATTGATCAACTTACATTTATAACGACATGGTTTTTTAAAACTTTACTGCATTCTTTGTTATAATTTTGTAGTTATAAGTTTCTTACAGAAATGCAATGACTGCCTCTTACAGCTTTTATGACTGGCCCCTTACATAGACATTGGTATAACATAATAAATGTTCAACATCACATCGTCTTCCTATTCGTACAACTCCATTGACAGACCTAGCAGTTATTATGTAGCATTATTTAACTTAGAATATTGTTTTTAAAGACTAATCAAACCATAAACACAATATTGTGACATTGTATAATCCAATAGTTTGCTTTCGATGTGATAAATCCTTTCATAGTTACCGGGGTTCCGTGTATTGCTCGGCTTTTCGCGCGGTGACACAATTATTAATTAATGAAGCCTTCATTTCATAAGTAAATTTTATAGACTGTTTGATCGTATATTAGCTATTCTATTGCTTCAGCTGGAAACAAAGTTGTCATAGAGTCAGTTTAGTCAAATTCTGGTGATATAATTGTGCTTTGTTTACCAGTAATTGGTAATTCTAATTTCACTTAGAGCCATAGTTCTCATAGGGCCACTTATCACCCTTCAGGATAAGTGTTTGTGTTTTGTTCGACGTAGCCTGTAGACTTGTATGTCATACAACAAATGGGTAGACTGGTTTCCCGTCGACACTTCTCTGTAATTTCACTTAGAGCCATAGTTCTCATAGGGCCACTTATCACGCTTCAGGATAAGTGTTTGTGTTTTGTTCGACGTAGCCTGTATACCTGTATTTCATACAACAAATGGGTAGACTGGTTTACCGTCGACACTTCTCTGTAATTTCACTTAGAGCCATATTTCTGATAGTAAAATGGTGTTTTGTTCAACGTTGCCTTTCGACCTTTATTTTATACAACAACAACAACAACAAAAACTCCATACTATGAGTCATAGTTGCTATAGGGGCGCTATAACCATGTCTCTGGTGGTCTATTTGTATTTTATTTAATGTTGGTTGCTTATAGACCTTTATTTCATACAACAACCGTCGACACTTTTCTGCAGCTTCACTTGAACCCATAGGTCTACCAGGGCTATTCCTACCACATTTCTAGTGGTCTATTTATGTTTAGTTCGACGTATCTATAAACATACATTTCATAGAGTAATAACATCTTACTGTGAGTCCCATTTCTCATTGGGCACCCCAACATGCTTCTAGTGGTTTATTTGTGTTCTACCCGACGTAGACGGTAGACCTTTATGTCTTACAAGAAATGGATAGTTTGGTTTATTGTCGATACTTCTCTGTACCTTCACTTGGAGTCACAATTATTCTTATAGGGTTACTCCAGACATATTATTGGTAGTATAATTGTGTTTTGTTCGACGTACTCATTATACCTCCATTTCATAAAACTATTCAACAGAGGAGTTAACCTAACCGAATACTCTTCTCAACAGAGCCACTTAGTGCTTTACTTCTCATAAAGCAATTCAAGTCATGTTTCTGGTTGTGTAACTGTGTTTTTTTCGACGTAGTCTATACAAATTCATTTCATATAACAACTTGATCGACTGGTTATCGTCTATTCTTTTCTACAGTTTCACTTGGTGCCATGCTTCTGGTCATATATAGGCTTAAGTTAGTCTAAACTTTTTTACTTCCTAACCCAGAAACATATTTGTTATAGGTTCATTCCATCCATACTTTTGAGAGTACCATTGAGTGCCCGACTTCAGATTTATACATTATTTCGCATAACAACTCTATTAACTGGTGTACTGTCTACTCTGCTCTACTTCTTCACCTAGTAGGCTACTGTAGGTCTGAAGGGTTAATTCCATCAATGCTTCTTACGGATTTCTCCCATATGTTAAGAATCTGCTTTCTTCTATGGTCCTTATTTCGTACTCAAATTTCATAAACAGGCGTAAGAGCTATTCTGCTCTATTTCTCAGCCTAGAACCATAGTTTCGAAAGCGTTACTCTATTCACGTTCCTGTGTTTAATAATTGAATTTCTACTTTTTATCTAGACCATCATTTCACACAATAAAGCCATAGAATAGCTTCATCATTAACGAATTCCTTACGTAGATCTACAGTTTTCCAATCGATCTCTCTATATAAGGTCTGTTATTGGTTTGGTACCCCAACCACACTAATTTAGACGCCTAACAAATAATGCAACGATTGTTGGTCTAATCTAGGCTATCTACCTATATATATATATTATACGTTTTTTCGTGTGCCGACAATCATACCAACCAATCTATAGATGGTTTCCATTAAATTTATGAACTCTTCCTTTGATCCATAATACAAAATTTTTTGTAATATTTTGAGAGACTAATATCTTATAGATTTATAGTTTTGGTAGACCTCAAAACCCAATGAATAAGAGCTTCCACAGTATATCCAAAGATTTGATTGCTTCATTTAAATTTAATGTTTATTGTTGAGATGTATGTTGAAAAGCCTATACAACAAACTATGTATAATTCACTTTTCAATGTAGTATATTAATTAAAGTCTTAAAGTACCGTAAATAAATTATAAGTTTTGAATGAATTATTATCAGTTGAGCCGTACATAAATATTTGTGTAAATTGGTTGTAATATGTGTGTGTGTTGTGTACCGGTATATATGCTTATGTGTGTGTTTAACGTTATTTTATGCTAAAAGAAATAATTAAAATAGTTTTTTATTCTAGATTACAAATAGCATTTGTTCCGGGATCCCTCCAGTACAATTGAACAGCGGGAGAACAGTTGTCCTATGACAATAGTTTGACATCTCTATTGTCCCCTTTTGCTTGGCAAAAGTAAAGACCTGTCTCTACAGAAGGGTGGACATTTGAAGGTCACGAGAGAAGGTCGAGGACAGCAAGTTCGATGAGGACACTAACTGGGGGTACAGTATATAAAAGTTGGCAGTAGCTTATAATGCATATTCAGACCTTAGAAGAAAGTGAAAATAATTATATCTTCATCATGTACAAGCTGGTAAGTAAATGAACGTGTTTCATAAATTAATAATAGTACAGAAAGTCTGAAATGAACGAAGTTCTAAAATAAGTAACTTTTGACATACATGTACAAAATTGTGGATTTTTCTCGAAATTGATAGTTATTAATAAATATTTGTTAAAAAGTCAAAGAAATTCTTAAAGTTTTAAAAATAAATTTTTATAAAAAGTTTTAATAATACGTAACAGAATATAAAATAAAATGTTTGGTTAAAATTTATATACAACACAGGAAAAGGAAACAAAATAACATTACATTTTCTAGAAGTATTTTGATATTATAACATGATTAATTTATGGTGTTTAATGTACTACCAACTACAACTAATTAATTATTTGATTACGTCTTTAAATAGTATCACTGTTTTTAAACCTTCACTACTTATTTATTTCTCGTACATTTGAAAATAGGATACGTGACTTTGAAATATCTTATTTCGTGTTTTAGTCAAGGTTTAGCTATTGCATTGCATACTTTATAGTCACTTTTCTTACAAACATCATTGCAATAATGTTCTTTTTTTACTTTTATATTTTTAAAGTTTTTGATTTTTAATAGATTTTTTACAAAATAACGCTATTTAGGTTAGTAAAAATTCTTCAATATGCGTAACTAATAGTAATGAAACTAAATATTATTCCAGTAAGATGAGTAAATTAATTTCACTGTCAAATCACCTTAGTCCTATGTTATGATACTTTGTTTAGGTATGATTTTATTATTTCTTCTTTTATTATGAGGCGTAATAATTACTCATATTAAATCAAACTGAAATTATATATTTTTCGAGAAATGCATTTATATTTTGATTTTTTTGCAATACAAAAATTACCTTTATCAGTTTCGAATGATTAAAGTTTTGTTGTATGTTTTAAACTTCAAGAAGGATATATATATATATATATATATATATATATATATATATATATATATATATATATATATATATATTATCTCTAAGATCACACAATAAATGAACCAACAAATATCTTTTTAAATATGTTTATTTATTCATCAAAGTCAATAAAATAATAATACTTAATAAAAATGAAATTAATATTTATGTGTTTGTTACATTATCTATTTTAATAAATATTTTCACTTATAATAATTAAAAACCTAATTCTTTTCTTTAAAGATGCTTGTTTTCTGTAC
This sequence comes from Aphrophora alni, assembly GCA_963513935.1. NCBI lineage: Eukaryota > Metazoa > Arthropoda > Insecta > Hemiptera > Aphrophoridae > Aphrophora > Aphrophora alni. Next base: position 75,388,319 of record OY740767.1, read on the forward strand.
AAAAGAACAAAACAATAATTGTTAGTTATCTTTGCGATACAAAGGGTCCAATATCGATTTGATTTGAATATTTAAAATAATTTAATCAAGAAATAACTTTAACAATTATTCTAATAATAAATTCTATTTTATAATGATTTATATTGATTTTGGTGAATTAGTAATAATACACATATAACACACGAAAATATTTAAAATAAAACTTAGTTTTTTAAAATTAAATTTAGAAAAGATTGTTATGTATTTCAAAATTGATTTTTATTTTATTAAAAGTAATTTTCAACACGTTTTTATTTATTATTAAACCAATTACATTACTTATCTGATATATTAAACCACTGATTTAATTAGTTTAACTGATAGGTTCGTCCTAATACAATTTTTCAAATACGGAGTATTAGTACATTCAATATATATAAAATGAGTAGATAAATGTCAGCATTATTAGTTTTATAGTTTTTGAAGAAAAAAGTGTGAGTAAAACTAACATCTTTCCCGTTGTGAAATATAAATAAACATAAATTGTAATATTGATTTTTAATTTTTATATTTAAAAATTATGGTTTGCTTTTATTGTATGTCCGTGATATGTAGTGGAAATAAAAGATGGTAGAAGGAAGTAAAAATGAGGGAAAAAACACAAAGAAAAAAGAGTGACAGGTAGAAATAAATAGAGTGAAAGGGAGAGAGCGTGTGAGAGAGAGAGAGAGAGAGAGAGAGAGAGAGAGAGAGAGAGAGAGAGAGAGAGAGAGAGAGAGAGAGAGAGAGAACGGAATAGTTATGTTAAACGAGAGAACGTGCAGTTTATTGATCTGCTTCTCCATTATCTGTCTGTCCGCCTCAACTCAACGACTATTTGAATTACAAATCTACCATGTTCGATAGCTAAATTTGCATTTAAAGTAGCCAATACTAGAAATAAAAGATGCATTTAAATCTGAATGTTTCTTAAATTGATTCCTTTCGTTGTGATTATTATCCTAAATTTAATTTAATCTTTATTATTAGATTAGTATAGGTAAACATTTCATATTTAAAACTCAAAATAGGCCACAGTTCTACTCTCCATTGATTATGATTGTTTGTTATTTTAAAAGGAATACATAAGGAACTTAGCAAACATTTGAAGGAAATCAATGAAATTGTCAAACAGTATCACCAAGAATTCATGGAACTTTCAATGTAAAAAACGTGCTTTTTATTTAGTTAAAAACAATTTTTTTAATATTTTAGTTACTTATTAAATACAATATTATTGCATTGAATATATTACATTGCAGTTATTATATTATACTATTGAATTTAAAATTACAGTAAATGTAAACATACAATTAACATTTAAAGTGTAATATTTCTAAATGAGAAACTTCACAAGGGACTTGATTATGGATATGAACTCAATTTAATGAAATTATATTATGTTTCTAACATAAAACTTAGGTAAATATAATTCTGTTTCAGTTGGTTCTCGCTGTCGTACTTGCTGCAGCTTCTGCTGCTCCTGGCCATGTGGCTCCCGTAGTTGCTGTACCCGTGGCTACTAGTCATACTGTAGTAAAAACTGCTGTGGTTCATCCTTCCCCAGTGGTACATGCTGCTCCAGTACTACATCCAGCTCCAGTCATTGTTAAAGCTGCTCCTGTGGTCCGAGTAGTTCCAGTAGTACGCACTGTTCCACTCGTTAAACATGGAGTTGTTCCAGTAGTCCATCCTGTTCCAGTAGTCCATCCTGTTCCAGTAGTCCACTCTGTTGTTCACCATTCTCCAGTAGTAGTCCATCATTAAAACTTCATTTTCAGATGATATTATGTTATACCAATAATTTAAAAGTTACGCAATAAAATAAAATTACTGTTTCCTACTAGTTTTCTTGACCTCTCAGAAAAATATGATTAGTTCCTCTATACTATAATGACTTCTAAATAAAAAATATATTATGACAATTTATAATAAAAATTATACAATGTTTGAGAGTATTTAGAATAAAAAATAAGAATACTAAATATTGATAGTTAATAAAATGTCTCTAAATATTATACTGTAGAGTATGTTTAATGCCTAATAATGTAACACAAAACGTATGTAGTGACGTTATGAAATAACACAGATACTTTTTTTTTTTAGTAAGTTTGCATTTACATTGGATTGGAAAGTGAAATATAAGTCAACGTTTAATCGAAATACCAAGTAAAGAAAAGCATTTGGCTATGGAATGAAGCCAAATCTCATTATAAACAACATTTTCATATATACCTCTAGAATTTAATAAATAATTGATAGACTGAAGCTCAAAGATTTACATCTCTTTAAGCGTGTTTCTTTAACGACAATAATTAAAAACATAAACCGAAAACTTTAACAAATTCTAAACGTCAAAATGAAATCAGTATTTATGTTTAAGATTTTATGTATTCTCAATTTTATAATTATTTTGGTTATAAATGTGATTAACATATACATGATTCTAGGTAAACATTTTAAAAACTATATGATTTCTAAAGCTTGATGGTTAACAAACTTGTAGAATATATTGTAAAATGAAACATGTACGCAGCACGTATGGTTTCAACGCTGACTTGTATGATCAGGTCTTTCTGAAAAGGAAATTAGAATTTCACAATTTCATTTATTGAAAGTCTTAATATTAAAAAAAGTGTTGGCAAGGAATCTTTAACCTTGAAATCGATATTTTAATTCTTTGGTTATCGAAAATGATATATTTAGAATCAAATATTTTATATTTAAAATGATAAAAGGTAATAATATTGTGACTGGACTAAATTAAGTGAGATTTCGAAATAAATTATTAACATTTTCAATGTAAAAATTTGAAATTATAATTTTGAGGTCAGTATTGTGGTTTTCTTATGATGATGGAATTGAATTGGTACAGTAGGTTTGTCAAACAAGGTCAATTATTAATTGAAAAATATTCATAAACTTTTGAAATATCTGTTATATTTGTAGTAAAATAAATCAATAATATATATATATATATATATATATATATATATATATATATATATATATATATATAATAATTACATTAAAGTAATGGCATAAATCATAAATTCTTACTAAAACGTTTGCAAAAGTTTAATTTTAATGAAGGATTTTCCTGCTAAACATGCTGAAGCTGTCCTATTCATCAATCCCCATTATATTAAGTAAGATAATCAAATTCAAGGATAAGCTGTTTTCATTAATCTTAGATATGTACAGTAGTTATTGAGTTTTAAAATCATAATGTCTGCAATTGTAAACTTTTGTTAATTAAAAGGAAAAATAATAAGCAACTAAATTATCTAAGTCGGAGTACAAATTTAACAAATATAGTTGATGAGGCTGGTATATGAATTAAAATTATTTAGGTAAACTGGGAAATTTATAAATTTCTACTTAGAGTTATACAATGCTTTAATCTTATAAAATTGATCAAAATCAGACACTATATAATCTTCAAAAGTTTTGATTTATTTTGACTTTTGCGGCATACGAGAGCCAGATACTTATACTCTGTTGACAAATTTGTATTTCCATGTATAAATAAACACATGTATATATGTTTCCTAATAATAGGTCTGTAGCCCAATTTTCAAAATGTCGAGTTAATTTTTGTAGTAATTAAGAGATTCTTATATACCGAACTCAAATTCGTACTTGCTAGTATATACACATAAATATTATAAATAATAAGAAAATTGAATAATTTAAAATGTTTCTAAGTGTGAGAAAAATATCCATATCACGCGACGCTGTTTGAGTTATTTTGATCAATATATAACTCCGAAGGATATTATATTTAACGCCAAACTGCAAAAGCTAAGTCATTCAGAGGGACTGTACTTAAAAGTATGGACTTTGTATCTGCAAAATATATTCACCCCACCCATTTCGCGATTTGGTCCAAAACTATTCATTCAATGGTATACTCATACCATATCAAGTTTTAATTGTTTAGTTAATGGGACATCTATTCTTGAAATTGCGCTTGACAAAAAGGTACGAAGCGACCTACGGATGTGTAAAACCAGAAAAATATTATAATTAACGGTGCAATAATATTGCACAAACCTTTTCACTCAATACATCCATCCTCAAATGAAATAAATAAGAATATTATTCTTCTCCATAAAACTCAGTTCAGTTGTTGTTAAAACAATTGGTGTAAATAAACCATAGATAGTGTTTTCTAAAAAAAACAAAATGTTTGTACATCCTTAAATAAGGCCTAAAGTCAACGTAAGTCTTATTTGATTAAAATATAGTTTGTAATGACCGCGGTCAAGTTTATTTTATTTTTTTGCTAATTATTCCTGAACCTTAGGCCTATTATTTTTACTTGCACATGAGTTTGTGTCGTTAAACTTTACATTTAAATAAAATTTCAGCCTAATCAATAGAAATTAAATCTTTCACAACGACTACATGGCCGATTACATGGTCTTTTTACCTTTAACTAACGAACTGGCATTTTTAGCAAAATAGAGACCAATGTATTTTTTTTCGTCTATAAAAGCCAATTTGAACAGATTTGATAAAAAATGGTATAGCCGATTTTGAGAATCTCGTAACTTTGTATTTATTTCTTATGGCAAATACTCCAAATGTTGAGTAAAAGAATTTTTTTATAAGTCCAGAGAAATGGTTCTAATATGCTCACATAAAAAAATTGATGAAAATCAGTCCTGCACACGTTAGGGCTATATAGCTTTACATAGATGCCAGATAAACAGCTGGATATCATTCCAACAACTATTTTATTGTTTCAAAGAATTTCAAAACGGATACACGCAAAATAAACTCAACTTTGATTTTTTGATCTTTCAAATAACTTTCTATATACTACGTATATCTGAGACAATAAAAATCAATGACTACCAAAACCTCGATATCAATGTTAGTGTAATGTCTACCAATATCTCGATATCAATGTTAGTGCAAGGTCTACCAATATCTCGATATCAATGTTAGTGCAATGTCTACCAATATCTCGATATCAATGTTAGTGTAATGTCTACCAATATCTCGATATCAATGTTAGTGCAATGTCTACCAATATCTCGATATCAATGTTAGTGTAATGTCTACCAATATCTCGATATCAATGTTAGTGCAATGTCTACCAATATCTCGATATCAATGTTAGTGTAATGTCTACCAATATCTCGATATCAATGTTAGTGCAATGTCTACCAATATCTCGATATCAATGTTAGTGTAATGTCTACCAATATCTCGATATCAATGTTAGTGCAATGTCTACCAATATCTCGATATCAATGTTAGTGTAATGTCTACCAATATCTCGATATCAATGTTAGTGCAATGTCTACCAATATCTCGATATCAATGTTAGTGCAATGACTACCAAACCTCGATATCAATGTTAGTGTAATGTCTACCAATATCTCGATATCAATGTTAGTGCAATGTCTACCAATATCTCGATATCAATGTTAGTGTAATGTCTACCAATATCTCGATATCAATGTTAGTGCAATGTCTACCAATATCTCGATATCAATGTTAGTGCAATGTCTACCAATATCTCGATATCAATGTTAGTGCAATGTCTACCAATACCTCGATATCAATGTTAGTGCAATGTCTACCAATATCTCGATATCAATGTTAGTGCAATGTCTACCAATACCTCGATATCAATGTTAGTGCAATGTCTACCAATATCTCGATATCAATGTTAGTGCAATGTCTACCAATATCTCGATATCAATGTTAGTGTAATGTCTACCAATATCTCGATATCAATGTAGTGCAATGTCTACCAATACCTCGATATCAATGTTAGTGCAATGTCTACCAATATCTCGATATCAATGTTAGTGCAATGTCTACCAATATCTCGATATCAATGTTAGTGCAATGTCTACCAATACCTCGATATCAATGTTAGTGCAATGTCTACCAATATCTCGATATCAATGTTAGTGCAATGTCTACCAATATCTGGATGTCAATGTTAGTGCAATGTCTACCAATATCTCGATATCAATGTTAGTGCAATGACTACCAAAACCTCGATATCCATTGTAAGTGCAATGACTACCAAACCTCGATATCAATGTTAGTGCAATGTCTACCAATATCTCGATATCAATTTTAGTGCAATGACTACCAAAATCTCGATATCAATGTTAGTGCAATGACTACCAAATCCTCGATATCCATTGTTCGTGCAATGACTACCAAAACCTCGATAGTAATGCTAGTGCAATGACTACCAAAACCTCGATAGTAATGCTAGTGCAATGACTACCAAAACCTCGATATCAATGTTAGTGCAATGACTACCAAAACCTCGATAGTAATGCTAGTGCAATGACTACCAAAACCACGATAGTAATGCTAGTGCAATGACTACCAAAACCTCGATAGTAATGCAAGTGCAATGACTACCAAAACCTCGATATCAATGTTAGTGCAATGACTACCAAAACCTCGATATCAATGTTAGTGCAATGACTACCAAAACCTCGATAACAATGTTAGTGCAATGACTACCAAAACCTCGATATCAATGTTAGTGCAATGACTACCAAAACCTCGATATCCATTGTACGTGCAATGACTACCAAACCTCGATATCAATGTTAGTGCAATGTCTACCAATATCTCGATATCAATTTTAGTGCAATGACTACCAAAATCTCGATATCAATATTAGTGCAATGACTACCAAATCCTCGATATCCATTGTTCGTGCAATGACTACCAAAACCTCGATAGTAATGCTAGTGCAATGACTACCAAAACCTCGATAGTAATGCTAGTGCAATGACTACCAAAACCTCGATATCAATGTTAGTGCAATGACTACCAAAACCTCGATAGTAATGCTAGTGCAATGACTACCAAAACTACGATAGTAATGCTAGTGCAATGACTACCAAAACCTCGATAGTAATGCTAGTGCAATGACTACCAAAACCTCGATATCAATGTTAGTGCAATGACTACCAAAACCTCGATATCAATGTTAGTGCAATGACTACCAAAACCTCGATATCAATGATAGTGCAATGACTATCAAAACCTCGATATCAATGATAGTGCAATGACTACCAAACCCTCTACTATATACATGTTAGTAAAATGACCACGAAAACCTTGATAACAATGTTAGTAGGCCTATTAATATAATAATTTTCTTTCTTTGTAATTCGAAAGCAAAACCTTTAAGTTGTAAAATGGAATGTTTCATTTGTAAAATGTAGGGCATAAACTAAATAAAAATACTGATTTCTAATGTCAACATATATTGTCTAAAGTTACTATTGTACTTTGAAAGAAAGTTTAGAGAATGGAAATAACAAATCCTCAAATAACAAGTAGTCCAAGGTCTATACGTTGTGCGGAAATGCTGTCAGTGTGTTGTGATTACTGCAATATTAGCTTCATATTATACGAGTATAATACTATTGAATATAGTAGTATAAGCATACTACTAAATAGTAATAATTCTTGAATTTAGTTTAATTTAGTGGTAAATTAATTTCCAGATTAATATTGTTGAAGTTCCATCAGGATAAAAATCAGAACCACCTGTTGTAAACTAGAACCTACAGTTTTTATTATCTGTAAAGTCTGCTTAAGTTATAAAATTATTAAGTGTAAAGGAGAGTTAATTTACTTCATACAAAAATATATAAGGAAAATTTATATTTTAAAAAACAATTACACAAAGGAAATAACTGTTATTGATATTATTATTTACTAATAAGTTAAAGTATATATTGATAATTTATTTTAAAGTTTGAAGGTTATAATTTTTTTTATATGTCGTATTGAAGTGTATTCTTATTTGTTTTTTGTTTGATTTTTTAGTAAGATATATATTGTCTGAATTCAATTTGATCAATTTGAATGTGTTTTACACAAAGAGCAATAAACAAGCGTGAACTCGACGATTGAATTCAAATTGGTATGGATAATTTATGGAGAGGATGTTTACGCAGAAATTGGTAAATTTTGCTTTTTATAGGTATAAAACACATACCATACTTAAGTATAATAAATACCAAATGCAACGAAATATTGTTAATATCAACCAAATGATAGATATGGCACCATCAAATAAGTTTACGATACTACCCACTCTAATATGTTACTATCATTAATTTGTAAATACATATTACTATAAATAAGGATGGAGTCTGTAAGACATTTAAAAATAATACTAGGTTTCATTGACAGTTTTATATGCTAAAACAAAAATACTTCAAACTAATATAAATAAAGTTATATCATGAAGTTTTGTCTTTAATATAATTTTTGAATAATTTTATGGTTTTGTGATTGATGCATAAGAATATATTGTTTCACACGATTTTGATTAATTCAGATTCTATAAGATAATAATAATGAGGTAGAGCAAAAGTAAAGATCATAAGTTTATTTAGTGAAAATAATAAGCTGCTTTTGTGGAAAAAACATTTACAAAAATGAAGTAGGGGTGATATTTTATATAAACTACAGTCACTTTAGAGAACATGAATTGGGATGTACTGTAATTGGGTTGATTATATATGTATATTTTATTTTGATTGTATTTTGTTAAATCAGTGGATATTTCAGATACGAGTATTCAGTACAGGAATGTAATACCTCACTGGTGTTAAATGCTAATATTATTTCATATTTCTAATGCTATGTGAAAAGCTTATCTCTTACAAACATATTCATATTTTTCTATATTAACTTATTTTAGATGTTACCATATGCACTAATGTACTAGTACTGCTTCCCGGGTGAGTAACAAAAAATGACGGAAAAAATGTATTTCCTTGAAATTATTACTTATACAGTCTTCGAAAAAACATACGTTTCACTTCTTTCATTCAAATTTAGTATCTAGTGTTTCTTCAGTTTTTGTGCACATAAGTCAATTTTTGTAATTTTATTTATCCTATCTCGATATTTGAGTATACCTGTTATGAGATGAAATTTAAAAAAAAAAAACAAGAAAAAATTGTTAGGTTGTATTAAAAAATGAAAAGTATAAAATAAATTCTTGTATAAATTCAAGGTTAGATGTCGTAGATAGCTAAGTAGTTGCTGTATTGGACTAAACTTAAACTAATACGTTAAAAAAAAAAAAAGTATAAAAACATAGAATAAATTAATATTTTAAGTGATAATGAAATTCTTGCTCTTAGGAATGAAGAGGGGTAATCTAAAGAGATAGACTATTAGATTATGATGGGTTGGTTTCGCTTAAAAATAATTACATATGTATTCACGTTTGGAAATATATTTTCAATAGTTATTGTAAGAAAGCAAAAATCATAATTAAAATATAAAATTACAATAATAAACTAGAAATTATAACACTTTATAATTTTTAATTAATTTTGTGGCTCCCTGATACTTGATATGTTACAAAAATTATGTGGTAGATTTTAATATAATGGAATTTCATTTATGTATATATGTAACTTAATATTCTGTATCTTAGCTGTAAATTATTATTATAGCTGTGAATGGTAATTAGTTTTGTTTTTGGATGAAATTAGATTCAGCAAGTCTATGCAAAACGCACGTAGAAAAATATTATTTGGAGATAAGAATTTTAAATGAAGGTAATTTAGAAAATTGCGTGATTTAATTTTTTAACGTATTTATTTTATTGTTAACCATAGGAATGTATGTATCATGTTTTGTTAAAATTGGTTCAGTAATATATGAGAAAAATGAAAGATAGATTCCAACTCTATTTTAAATCTAGAGGAAGTGGTTTCTTAAGATTAAAAAAAAAAATTATTCGTAATTAATAAATGTTTTCTAATGACAAATAATTGTGTTTCATGAAGTTTGAAAAAGCCATTGAGTTTATAGTATAATTGTATTCAATTGAAAATTAATTAACGTTTGTAGTTGATTTTAGTAATTAAATTATGGTTCTACAATCATTAACCAAAACATTCTTCAAGTTGTGTAATTAAGTTTATTCATGTTAAAATTTAATTGTCCTACAATTATTAGTTTTGGGTGAAACTTATCGCGTTGAGTAAAATTATATTACTGGAATCAGCTATGTTTTAATTTGTATAGTTTCATTTATTTTATTTTATTACTATTTACTAACTAACTACTTAGAAAAAAGACTTGCCCATGGATTTTATTATTACCTAGCCATGTTTACTTTTATACGAATTATATACGTATTAACAATGACCAAAACTATCTACTACTAAAATGTTTTGGTATATTCGTCTGCTAGTATATCCAGATACTGTAGTTTGCATATCCAGATTTCCAATACTCGTATCTCCCTATCTCACTTTATGTGTTCTTGCTAATTCATTATTTGGAACTACATACTGCAGTAACAAACTAAAAACAGCGAATTATGATTTTTATAAAAGTGAACTCTAACAGTTTTTATTAAATTTTTGCTAAAATGTATCTCCTGAAAATTCAAACGCAAATTCGTTGGTAGCCCTCTCACTCAGACTCAAATTAATCTTCTGAAAAACGTGTACAGGAAAATGAGTGATCTTGATTAAAAAAGAAAATATTAAAATTTGACCACAATTGCCTTACTTTCTTAGACTGGATTAGTGTATGGGATAGAGAGAAGGTGCAAATCATATTTTTGCACAGTTTATTACTTCTCGCCCCCCCCCCCATCTTAGTATGTACTCTCTCCAGCTTGAAAACCTTATTTAAATTTTGTGTAGTAATTGTCGGGGTGTTATATATATTAGCTGAAGTCATTACAGACAAGGTGAGGTAGGATATCGTATTATATTGTATGATAATTTATGTTATATTTGGTAGTTCATGAAACAAAATAATTATATTATATTATAATTAACTAAATATTTTTGAAAAGTTTAGGTAACTAACTTTTCATTAGGAAAAATATTTGGTACAATATTCTGACATTCTAAATTAATTTTCACATAATGATGAAACAGTATATCCTCTAAGGGAGGGGGAAATATGTTAATTGTTCTTATATATAACGGTATTTAAGATCCGACAAAAATAAATTATTAAAACACAATTTTATTTAATACTATTTATAATACAGATGTCTACACACTCCAGAGTTTGTATAGATTAAGGAAACTGGTGTTTAAACAATAAATATATAAATAAAAATTAATATTACTAAATATTTTTAATAACCCATCTACTTTTACTTTATTTTCATCGTTTATATGTTTATCAATAATTTATGTGAACTATTACTTAAGAAATATATAAAGCTTGTTTCGTTTATCATATCTAAGTTATTAATAAGAATTGTTTTTAAGTTTTCATACTTATTTTGTCTACCTCTATTACCCAACATGAGAATAAAAAATAATAAAGTCACAGAATTCTTATAGTAGGAAGTAATATAATTTTTCATTAAAATAGACAATAGAGTTTAATAGAAAATTTAATATTCAAAATAATGCCTTTAAAAATAAAATTTATATTGTACTAAAAATCCGTGGCATTTATTTATAATTGTTTTAAAAGTTTTTCGTGTGAAGTTAAATTTTCAAAAAATAAAAAATATCTTATTGAAATGGATAATTTTTTATAAACAAAATCTTCCAACTTCACTTTCCATTTTTATGCATTTCAGTTCCACTTAAGACAGTTTAACAAAAAATATTTATTCGAAATTTGATACGAAATCGAGCAAAATCAATCGAAAAATAGTCATAATGAATCTAAATAATAAATATAAATTTTTCGATTGTCTAACTAAGGGATATAATTGTTCCGAATATATTTACCTAATTTCATGAAAATCAAAAATTATACCGTTATAACTGGTTAACAGGTGTACCGAGGCAGATGAACAATATCCATATCTACAAATGAATGAACTTTCAATGTTTTTCCGACAATTAGGACATTTCTTCATTCCGGCTTTGGATTCTACAGACAAGGTCTCACTAATACTACTTCCCAAAAGTAAAATTAGCGAAATTAGTACGAATATAGCATTATTATATTTGAGAGAAGTTGATGAGCGATACTCTTATAAGAGAAAATGACTTAAATATGCCATTTCGAAAGTTACGAAACTATTAATTGTAAGCAGTTATTGTAAAATTAACCCCGAACAAAATCTAATTTTTTGAAATCTAATTTGAGTAAAATGTCTATTATCAAATAGGTTTCATGTACACAACAATAATTCATTTACGCCATGTAAAATGGTAAAGTTCGTTTAATACTACAATTTAAATTGAAATATATTACACATAAATCATACAGTTATTATGGAACGTTCTACCCTAAAATTATTTAAGTTACTACATAGTGAATTTGTGTAGAGAATTTCTAAAAAAATGAAATTTCCTCCATTTTGACACACTTAAGATAGTTACATATTTCAATTTGATCGAATATTTGATAAAACAATTGATTGATTTTACTTCATGTAATGTATATATATTGAGTTAAATATTAATAAACATAAGGATGACATATTATAGACTAGCTTGTAATGATGAATTATTTGACCTTTGAAACATTTAATCTCTCAAAGGCAGGCTTTGCCTTACAACTTTCGAAAAGATCTCAGAGACCATTTTTTTTATAAACGCGGTGTTATCTTTAAAATGATGACAATAAAACCTCATAGGGTTACTTGCCAATGCAATATATCTTCAGCTTAATTAAAACTGTGCCTTGTTCATTTAACAGTTCAATAAATTAGTCTATTACCTTTGTTGCTGAATTAACATATTGAAATACACATTTTTAATATATCCTTTTGGGATTAACATTGATGGTTGAATTATCGAAGAACCAAACAAACAAATCGTAACAGGAAGGTACGACGAAGCATTGAAGTTGAGATTGAAGGCTATGGAAGGCCGAGGTTAACGGGTAGTCGATGTACAGGGTATTGGCTATATAAGCTTAACATGTAGACCTGGTTATTATTATATCCACCTGAACTTATCTGACAAACACAACTCCTCCTCGACATCATCATGTACAAGCTTGTGAGTACAAACATATTTTTATGAATCATTTAGTTTGTTTTTAATAGGTAAATTGATGATTATTTACTGTTATCAATATAAACAAAATGTATAAAGTTTTAAATGTGTATTATTTTTTGGATTATATAATTTAACCAACTTACCTATTTCTTTTATTTATGTAATTTTCATCAGAAATGTTAGTACTGTGAAATATTCTTTTAGACACTAAATATTTTACACATGTTATTGATAATTTGAAAATGTAAATTTACGTACTATATATTTATTAATTTATATACAATAAAATATGTAATAATAACTTACATAAATATTAAATTCATGTAAATATAATGTTTATTTCAGTAATATAAACATAATAACACTATTTAGTTTTTATTTTATATTTCTGAAGATTACTTGTTTTTAATGGTCTCTGAAGGAAAATATAATTTAATCGTATTGGTTTGAAGATCAAAAGATCAACTTTATGAATAGAATAGTTCTAAGAAATTTCGATACTTCGCTGGATTCAATTCTCGAATTACAATATTCTTTTAATTTAATTACCTTTTTCTTAAACTACAAAGTTCGTATTTTAAGTTTTACTCAGATATATTTTAAATTTTCTTTCTATAAATTTCAATCATGAAATATATTTAATTTGCCAAACTTTGAAAGACTTGCCAAATGATATTGTATCAAATAATTTCTTTGTTTTGTACATATAGTTTCATAAAAAGTTAATACTGCTATCTATCAATTCTAAAAAGAATTAAATATGATATTATTCTAAATGAATTTTTATTGTGTGTTATAATTTAGTTTCAAAAAACTACCTGAGTAATGCTCATGCAAGGTAATAAATATAATTTGTGTAAAAAACTGCTTAGTGTGAATATAAAAAAAGAAAGAAAAATATATGTCTCATCGGGAATCGAATATAGTTTGTTACATACGATGTAGAAAGAATATTTCATCATTAATTTTTTAATTTACAATAATGACAAGAGTGTGGTTGTAAGCATAAAATATTTGTTATAGTTTGTCATTGCTGCTCTCATCGCTGTGGTTTCAGCTGCCCCAGGGCACCATGTTGTTGCCCCAGTAGTTGCTGTTCCTGTTGCTACTAGTCACTCTGTAGTCAGGACCTCTGTAGTCCACCCTGCACCAATCGTTCATCACGCTCCTGTCGTCCACACTAGAGTTGTTCACGCTCCAGTTATTCCAGTAGCTCATGCCGTTCCAGTTGTAAGACATCGTGTTGTCCCTGTTGTGCACCACGCCCCCGCTGTTGTCCCAGTTATACATCACGCCCCTGTCCTCGTACATCATTAAACCTTATATATACTGTATATACATGTAAATGTAAAAAAGTAAATAAATCATTAATTTATACATTTTACTTGTGTTACCAATTATTTTGTTAAAGGTATAAAAAAGCTTTTACGAGATTTTTGTTCTTAGTGATCATTATTTAAAGGGTGTTACAATAAAAAAAAAGAGAATATTTTGGATGAAAATAACCAATTATTTTAGGGAACAACTTTAATTGTTACATTTGTAAATATTTTATAATTACTCATAGGTGTTTATGTACACGGATTCCTAATGAGAAAGATTGGTTTTGTTTATAGTAATTAAAAACTAATTTAATTTTAAACTGGAAGTTTTCAGGCTTATAGTGAATTTAATTTAAAGCTTCACAGAGAGAATAATGTTTTCATGTTTAAAGTTCCGTTAAAGTTAGATGGCAATAAATAATGAATCTCGGACATAAATAGTATTCGAAATAGAGACTAAGTACAACATTATTTATTGGAAATGAATATAAAGAATTCAATTTATTTTACTTTAATTTTAAATTATTTTCTCCAATATACCTAAATACTTCTTAATAACATAATGAATATCGAGAACATCAACTGAGGCAACGATTCTAAAACAAATTAGTACATCAACTTGTATAATAATAAGTTCTATAATGTACGAAACTTACATTAGTTTCATCTTGCAAAATCGTTATTAATTTTATTAAGTAAAATATTCTTTGCCACACCAACTGTTACCCTTTTATAGTTAATACATAATATAATATAATTTGATTTTACATTTAGTATATTTATGTATTATTAAATTCTGTCATAATTTAAATAATTCATATTATGTTTCGCATATAACGTTCATTTAACTATTATAGAACATCAAAATATACAATAGCACTATGAATTCTTTTACTAATAAATTAAATAAATTCCTTGTAAATAATAGATAAAGCTTAAAAATGAATCTAATATATCACCGAAAACTGAGAGATCCTTAAGTAACATTTAATTTATCAGATTCAAAACATATCTTAAGACAGTGCTTTGCCAACAATATATGCTAGGGAATTTGTTTAAAAAATATATAAATTATCATTTATAGAAAACACATATTTTAATTATATTGTTACCTAATGATATTTGTATGGCTACAAATATTAGGCATATTTGCCAAATAGATTTATAAACTTCTCGTTTTATCTTAAGAAGCAAATTAATTATGGTGTTTTTTATGTGTTTGTAAATATGATGACTTGACAATCGTCATAGATGGAGTAATTTATTGTCTATGGAAGTACTAAGTAATAAATTTGTGTGAAACTGTTTCCATATTTAGAAATTTAAAAAAAACAAACTCCCAAAAAAGATTCAACATCATAAAACCTTCTTTCTAAATATATACTAATTAATTATAATATCTTCGTGTACCCTCACATGTAGATACTGATACTTCGGAGAATTATTCAGTATATTTTTAAGTCATACACATGTCTAGCATTAAAAAAAAAAGGAATAAATTTATTGGTTTAGTTCATCAAATAATATCAATAGATGCATTTTGAATATTAAGAAGAAAAAAAATAGACATCCATTGAGCAGTATATTAGCGTGTTAACTGATTAATTGTAAATCCGTCATTCGTCAACACCATTGTGAGAAGAGGTCATGAAACGCAAATTAAAATTTGTTTTAAAGATTTTTAGATGTAAAATATGATGAGTTTGACTAACATAATTTATCTACATTAAGATTAAATATGATGTAAATATTTGTTTTAATATTTTGTACCTTTGTTGTATAATTCAGGTAATACTTACGTACGTCATTATATACTATATTATTATATTATTTATTACAAGATTAGCTGTCAATGTAACAGCATCTATAGTGAAAAATAAGAACTCGTATCGTAATACCAAGATTACTACAGTAGGAATTAATCCTTTTGGATCAAATTGTAATACTTAGGTATATTATCAACTGTTTAGATAAGTTAGTTATGCAAAAAAACGTGGAATTTTTGATTATGTATGTACTACGTAGTGACTAATCTGTACTAATCTAAAATGTCAATGTAAACAACAATAGTTTTCTGTAAAAAAACTAAAATTTTGAACTTGAATCTACAAATCATATTCTTTCTAGATAAATGATTATTTTTTTTTTAAATAGTAAAAATCAGCTCATAATGTATATCAGCAAATTTCCAAAATGGATGATATACAAAATTAAAGTTAAGATCCCTGTTTATCTATTCGTTATCTCAAAAATATTTTGTATTAAAATTTAGTAATTTAATATCGTTCTGAGAATCGCCAATAATAGAGTTCCTGATAAACTTTCGTACAGTAAAATCACTGGTAAAACGGGATTTTATTAGTCTTAGTAGCGTTTTTTATACGAATGTTGAGTGTTTTCGTGATATGTTAACATTTTTGCGCCTTATATGTTTGTGTTGATTTGTTACTTTTGCCCATTTAACAAGAAATGTACTTTGAAGATTTTACATAAATTATGTATATATGAAAATGGCTAAAAGCCAATAGTTAAGAGAAAATTGCAGTTTATAAAACATGAACATTTATGGATTGTTTCAGAGATTATTAATATAATCTATTAGTCGAATTGTAGAATTATTCATAGTCAGTATTCAGACAGTAGTTGGAATATAGAGCGTATACAAAACTTTACGAAGTCAACATGTCATGTCAAACTTTCAGCAAGATTTGGACTAAGCTGAGATATAACTTTCACAGAAATGATGGCCAAAACGTACTTCATAACAGAAACACACTATTTATTTATCAAGGAAAAAACAGATCGTTAGAAGTTAATATTTTTTCCTTAAAAATGGGGAATATGTAATAAAAGTAGTTCAAAGGAAGAGATGATGGAATTGTTATTGACGAAAAAGTCAGTGCCAAGATGCAAAGGGCAGCTTACAAATACAACTATTTCGATTGCTAGATAAGTATAATAGGCCTACACTTGCAAAATGCAAAGCAAAGATTTTAAAAGGTCTAAAGTTAATACCACGTAGTATTTTAGCTGTACTTTTATCTAAATAATTTACAACTTAAAATTATAAAATAATAGTAATATATTTGTGGATGAAAATGTCAAAAAAAATTTAACTATGAAAACCCAATATTTGATTAAATGTAAGGTCAAATTTAGGCGGTATTAGTCTATCAAAATATTTTTAACCTATTTCAGAGCTCATATATACACTAATCTTTAATTAAAAAGACAATATAATAAAATATAATTATATATTTATATTATCTTTAACTAAAATTAAAATTTTAATAAGATATTTTATCATCATGGAACTATTGTTAATGGTTTTCTATAATAACTGTTTAACAACAGCCATTACATAAAACAAACTGTCTAAACTGTGAAATTATTTTCAACTATATAAACTTCACCACAACTAAAAACGTTATCTGTTTCAGTCATACATAAACTAAAGCAACCCCACAGCTGACTCTATGTCACATTCATTGCTACAAAGTGTTTAACTCATATCTTTTATTTTCGATTAGAAATTGATAAATGTCAGGTTTTGTTTTAACATTCTCGACGGGATAGTATTTGATGTATTTATGACGTATTTAAAATTATGTCTGGTTAAAGTAAAGAAACATATACTTTTGAAAGAGTTTTGAAATTGAATATTGTGTCCAGATATGATCATAGCTTGCCTGTGTGTTAAGTGTTAAGAAAAAAGGTTGTTGTTCATATTTTATTGACAAATTTATGAATTAAATATAAATACACAACGAAATAGAGGAGGCAACAAGTAGTACAAGAAGAAAGTAATTAATTTACACATTATACCTCATAAATAATATTTATAAATCAATAGCATTTTATTAGAGATAGAAGTTTCACAGAATTTATTTGGTAATAATTTATTAAGGAATAACTGCATAACTGTGTTACCAACATTTTTCAAAATTAAATAAACATATCTATTGTTTTTAATGAAATTTGTAACATTTATGTATTTTGTAGGACTGATTTTTAAATCAGTTTATAGTTTCTTGTGTACAATGTATCATATAATACAGAATGAATTTAAAACTTGAAAAATGTTATTTATTGGCCGATTTTCATATTATTTGCGTTTTTAAAGAGCTTATTTTTTCCTTATGTAATTGGATCGGTGCTAGCCTCATTTACTATTTTACTATGCCTTATAAAAAATACAAGAATCTGTTTACGAAATGCTTATATCTTGATTTCTCTGAGGAAAAGAAAAGAAAAAAAAGAAAAGAAATATGGTTTTCTTTCAATAAATCTTTCAAAATTTTATTTATTCATAAAGCTATAATTGAATTGATATAATAAAAAAAGATGGTTCCCAAATTTGACGTAACTAAAATTTCATACTATTTTTTTTTAATATGGTATTGAATAACACTTTCTATAAACTTAATAGTTAGAAATAATTTACCGTAAAAAGATAAAACAAAATATCTTGTGTTTTATATTTAATAATTATAATTATTTTTAAATAGATGTCTTAATACACTGGTCAACAACTAATAAATTTATATAGCGGTTGAGGGCATTATTTAAATTTTAATATTATTTTAATAAATAACCATGTTTCCATAAAATTAGTAGTAATAATCTTACAACAGTATAATTTGTATTTTTAACCAACCTAAATCAGGGCCTTCTGTATATTATGATATGTATTAGTACCCTCTTCTTTGTATTTCCTTTATAATGTTCTGTGTACATATTCCATGAAAGTGTACACATCACAGTAAACGATACCAATCGATTTATAAACACATTTCTAAAATATATTTTAAAATAAAATAAACAAAGGCTTTGGAAAATATATATTGTTGATAGTTGTCATTCACAAAATATGAAAATGAACCTAACGAGGTTAGGGTTTAAATATATTTTGTATTTACCTTAATGTCACACCTTATATATATATATATATATATATATATATATATATATATATATATCCACTTTCGACATCGCCATTTTGATTTTTACAAGTAGGCTACAGACCACAGAGCACTGAATAATAATTATTCAGTGCTCTGTGGTACAGACCTGTATTTGCTTCGCCATCTCCCACTGCCATATTAACATAAAATTCCAGAATTTTTTTACTATTTCAGTGGGAACAATTGCCGTGTAAAGTGCTATGGAGCCAATTTACATTGTCTCTTCCCAAAGTAGGGATGGGTAAAATTTCATACTATAAGAAATAACATTAAGTTTAAATTTAATCCACCGCCTGAGAATTTCACGGAAATTGACTGGATAAAAAAAGGCTTTGAATGTTTGGTAGACAAGATGAAAAAGGGAACAACTGGTGACGATGGTGATCTATTGGGCTTTATGTTTACTGGTCTCAATTTTAAAACAAAGGCACCGGGCTACGTCGCTTTTCGTAAAGCTTCGGACATCTCTTCCGATCTTTTATGGACAATTATCGGCGGATTAATCCAAAGCAACGGTGAGGCGGGAACGAGCAGCGATAATTCCGAAGGTACAGCACCAGAGTGTATCGAGGAAATAAATAGTGCCACAAAAACATAAACACACTCATTTTCATAATGGACATAAGGCGAACCATTGCGACGGAGCTCCACAAGCCTGCCCGAAGAAATTTAATTTTTTTTTTTTCCCAACATTTATGAATAAATATAGTATAAATAGCTTTATTTATCAATTAAAATTTAAAAAAATGTAATTGTATGTAAATATAGGCTTTCATTTGCGATTTTGCCTTCTGACGTTTGTAAGAATTTTTGATATCTGACATTCTAACTCCAAATTTTTTACATCAAAAACTTTTTTCACGCCACAGATAAATTCGATGCCTCTTTCAGAGAAAAAAGATATTTTAGAAGTTGTGCTATTATTATTATTTTTGGTGATTTTTTTTTTTTAGGAAATTTCTACTTTTTACGTATCGAAAAATTTCACGTATGAAAATTATATAAATTGATTTTAGTTTT
Source organism: Aphrophora alni (assembly GCA_963513935.1). Lineage (NCBI taxonomy): Eukaryota > Metazoa > Arthropoda > Insecta > Hemiptera > Aphrophoridae > Aphrophora > Aphrophora alni. Next base: position 75,408,608 of record OY740767.1, read on the forward strand.
TACCTACATTTATGCAAAAATATACTAAAAATACTTTTATATATCTATAAAATATTTACAAATCGTATGTAAATATAGGCTGTCATTTGGCATTTTGGCTTCGATTTTTGTAAAAAATGATTGATTTCTGACATACTAACTCCAAATTTTTAAATCTATATATTTTTTTCATTACACAGATAAATTCTATGAACCTTTTTGAGAAAAATGATATAAAATAAGTTATTTTTGATAATATTACTATTTTTTGTGAATTTAAAAAATAGTATTGAAAAATGATCATAACTATTTGATAATGGAAAAATTAACATTGCCACTTCAAGGGTTAAATTCAGTCGACTTTCAAATGACTTTGTAAACACAGACCATACAAAGAATTAATGCCGTTTTATTTCTCTCTTGATACCAAATTATAATTTTTGTCTCGATTTAAATTTAAAATTTTGCCTTTCGGGCTATATTTGCTATTCAAAGAATCATGCCGTTCTCTCTTCCCAAAACTGCGCATTAAAACTTCTCTTTCAATTTATTTATTTTTAGTGTATTCACACAGAAACAGACCATTATTCGTAGATAAACATGAGGAAAACGCACATCTTAAGCATGCCAAAATATAAACTTACTCAAACTGCTGAATCAACAAAAAGTTTCATGCCTATCCTCACAAACTGTCTTAAAAAATAATTAAATAATAATAGATGAATGATCTTTTAAAATAGAAATAATAAAATATTTAGGAAAATAATTTTGATTCAATAGACGATTCATAAGTTAGCAGAATATTTAGTGTCTTTTTCCTGTATACATATTTTTGTATCAATGTATTTATATATTGGACAAAGCTAATACAATGTTACATTATTATTTAAATTTCTGTTAATATTTAACAAAGCATTTATTTAATTTCTATAAACTGAATATTGAAACATTCTTAATTTATAGATAACTTTAAAAATATATTTTGTATAAAAAAATTGTAAATTTAAATAGTTTGGAATTCATCACCTAACCATTTTGGTTATGGTCATGTGTTTTGGTTTCATAGTGTGCATTTTGTGAAGGACAGAACTTTATTTAATTTTATTGTTGTTATGATAAAACTGATATTGTTAGATTTATTTCTATAGTTACAGTATTTAAACATTTTAAAATATTTTTTGTGATGTTTGTTTAACGTTAGAAATGAAACATGTTTATGACCATTAAATGATAGGCTTTTCTTCACCATTTGATGATTTATTTTTGTAAATGGTTCATGAGAAGTTACAAACAATAATAACTTTAACATATTACATTCACCATTTTACTCAGAAAATTCTATTATATTCTTTAACCAGATTTAAACTTTGTTCTAATGTCAATATTAACTTGAAATATGAGACATCGAGGTTTGCAGTATTAAAATTTTGTGCTCCAAGGTTACATTGTACAAACCGTAATTTTATCATCGAGTGATATAAGATATTCATGAGGGATTAACCGAAATAGTGCTATTGAAAAAATTGTCTTATGAAGGTTAGTAATATCGAGGTTCCACTGTTTTTGGATAAACATTACCTGAAATGACACGATAAAACTTTAACCATCTAAAGAGATATAAAAAGCAATCATGCTAGATTTTTTACAATAACAGAATACAACCAATATATTAAATTTTGAAAATAACAAAAATAATACTAAAACACAAAATAAAGTATGGAATTGTAGCTATAAATTAAAACTGATTGAAAATGAACAACTTCAAATATTTGCAATTAAAGTCCTGCAGCTACCACAATGGTAAAATGGTATAGAATATGCTAGGTTATACTGTTTCATCATTTTTAGCGTTAAATTACTTCACACCGTTTATGGCTGGGAATAGTGGCGTATTCCTGTAATCCAGCAGCTGGAGGCCGGGTATTGGGATTCTTCTGATACCGGGATTCAATCTTCGAGCCAACGCTACAGCCGCTCATGGTTCATGGTGATGCTCTCCGACAAACTGACAGACCTTTGACCTCTGCATTTTCTCATAAGACAAACATTACATTCAGACACACTATCATGACTTTTACTCTGAAATCTATTACTTTCACCCACTCATTAGAAGTGTCATTGTGGACGTTGTTAGCAATTTTTTGTAAATATTTCTTAATTTGCTAGCAACACATGAGTTTACAAACCCAGTACGGAATTGCAGTGTTTCGTTGTGCAAACTCCCATACACCAATGTCGGGTTTTGCTGTAGTGAACTTAAAGTAGAACTCGGGATCAGTGGGAGACTTTTATCCTTAAAGAATAAAATATTTTGTTAAATATTATTGTATTTACTTAATATTTAAAATAAATCTTTGTTACGAAATTGTGTTTTTTTCAGTTATTTTATTACTTTTAAAACATGGAGTTTGAAAAATGTGTACACGTTATTCTAAATGATTAGGTATGTGCATTAAATAAACTAAAGTTTGAAACAATCAAGCTGTATTTGTAAGAAAATTGGAGAAACATGAAATGTATATGTGTGGGTTTGTGAGTGTGTGTAACAAGATTTATCTCCAGAACATTAAAAGGACAAATTTGGTAATTCCTTCAATCTACATAACAAACTTATTTATTTAAGGATAACATGAGATATTGGTAACAACAGCACCTTTATTATGACATCTAAAAGTGACTAATATATAAATAATCCAACACGATAATATGCCCCTATACAATTTTCAGAATTCTCAAATTGAAGATGGAGAAGTAAATTTGTTTATTATAGCCTAGCTTATTTCGATGAACCATTTAACAATCATAGGTAACAACATAGTTTTCTCGAATCCAAATTTTAAGATTTTGAATATTGAAAACTGTTTGGATTTTTATTTATTAGTTTGGTTGAAAATTCAAAAATTTAGGGACCGTGTGAAAGATCTTGTGTTCTAGTGAATTACCAAGATTTATTCTTCGTTAAAATTTAGTTTATGAAAGTTCAGTTGATTTAAAAAATCAAAGATCAGGAGCTGGATTGTTTAATCATGCTACTGCATAGAAATTGTATATTCCTTGTAATGCTACAGTAAGTCTTTTGTCAAACTTATGACCCTTGATGGTACTTTTGCTTGTCTTTTCCGCTGAGGATTAGTATCCATCTTGTTCAACTCAAAATCAGGATTACAGTTTCTTTCTAATGATGCTCTTACAGTATGCCTATCGTACTTTAATTATTCTGAATTTGATGTGTAACTGCAGATAGAGAGGCAACATCAGCTCAGGTCTAAACAATCTACCACCGGTTCATTGTTCACGAGCAGCTGTGTAAAAAGTTTTAAAAAGTGAAATCACTGTGATTTGGTCTTCATGACGGCGAGCATATCTACAATAACCAGCTATCCTTGTTTAGTGAGATGTGAAATTGCAATTTTCATACCTCCTATTGTGACTATTAGATCATCCTTTCAATCTGTAAAGCCATATGAATTATCAAAATGAATTATACCTGTAAAAAATGAGCTGTTAAAAAGCGAGAACATCTGGCCGTGTAATGTTAAGGCAATTGTCTACATTATAAAACGTATATAATGTTACGTGGAACAAAACTCGAACACAAGATCTCACAAAAACTGCGTTTATTCAATCAAACTCGTTTCAACGACAAAGTCGCCATCCTCAGTGACACATATGCTAGAATAACAAAACTATAAATAAACCAGCACTGCGACAATTTTATATTAATAAGTACCATAATAAAACTGGATGTTAAATAACTGTAAAATTTGATGAGTTAGGAAACTGAAACTATTGAAATGTTTTTTGTGATAAACAATATTTATTGGCACTATAAGGTAAACTGATCACCACCATAAAATGGGGTTTTTTGGCAGGCACCCTAATTTCAAAAAGTAAAGTCCCATCTAGTAATACTTCATATGAAGCTATCTTACTCCAACTCATTGAGGGACGGTCAAATAATCAAAACTCAAATTTACTTCAGAATCATTTCTGAGGAAAAGATATGTGTCTCCCAGAGGCTCACTGTACTGAGTACGGCCTTCGAGGACCTTATCACTTATTTCCATGTAGTATTGGGTTATATATCTCTTTTTCATCTCTCCTTCTGATCTTTCTTGACCAACTCTTGTTCTCTTCCGACTCTGACACTATTAGAGTATTCAATGGCTTTACATTTGAACGTACGAGTTACTCCAAAAATCCAATTTTGTAGTGGGGTGAATTTACGTGATTATAATGCCAAAAATAGTTTTTTTTCATCAAAAATGTTCAAAGTTTCAGCTTTCTACCTTCAATTTCTAGTTGAAAAGTTATATAACCGTGCCGTGACATTTTCATACCAGATAGGCTATATAATGTTTATCAGATATTTTGGCGAGGTTTTATTATTACTACTACAGCAATGGTTTATTTTCTGTCCCACCAATTATTTTAATATCTTTATTTATAAAGCTCAAAAAAGAACCCCTTCAATTAAGCTGTCCTGGACATCAGTTTAAACTTTGCATTGTCAGACAAGGACAACCAGTGTTACTATGATAAAATGCAATTTATAAAAATAATAATATTTAATTAAATGTTAATGATAATTTCGACCAAAAATAATGGCCAAAAAGTGATTAGAAAATTACATGTTCTGATTTAATTGTTCGACAACTGTTATTTTATTATTTTTTATTACAGAAATAACTCAGAAAATAATTTTTTATTCTTTATCTCAAGCAATTTATTATCTTGATCTTTTTACTTCAATTTTCATTCCAACAATTACACTTCATAATAATACAGGGTTGTTTCTAGGTTGGTTATTTTATCGTGTCTGTATAAGGTTTGTTATATTTATATGCTTATTTCAAATTCATTTTTCAAAATCATAGCAATTATTTGTAAGCTGTATTCTTGTAAAAAAAAAAAAAAAAAAAAAAAAAAACCAGTATTAAAATACTAATACGAGTAATAGGCCCAAGAAGAACAAAATAATTTTATTGAGATTATGAGGGTATTCTTTTCACTTTTTGACCAATAACTACTGAAACGGAATATTTGGCGAGATGACGAGCGGCAATTTTGTTTTAGATCCTCAGGCTCTACGTTCCCGCAATATTTTATCCAATTCATTAGAGTCGATTGTTGATAGTTTTCCTCAAATTTTCAGTTAGAAAATAAATTTAATAGAAGCTTTTCTAGATGTGACCAAAATGTAGCTATCAAAATCTGATGGGTCTCCACAGATGACAGAAGATTGATGACATATAAAATTTTTTAAAAAAACATACACATTTTATGACTACAAAATGGAAACTGCCACGAAAAGCCCCAACTTCGGTTTTTTGGCCCATCATAAAACTCTACATAACCTATGTGAGAAAGTAAAAAGTATCTTTAATAAACCAGTGACCAATTAAAATTTGAAATATAAAATTGCACATCGTATTGTCTATTGGCTTTTCCGTATTACCGTATGGGATTTTAAAAATATTGCTTACTTAAATGTTTATTAATTACAAACCATTCAATAACTTATAAGAAAATGGAACTTTAATATCGTCGAGTGGAATTGTGGTAAGATTTTCATTTTAATGAGAGAGAATGCTGGATGTTGTAACATTTGACCTTTAACCGAACCAGGCCCGGCAAGCAAACTCATCCACTCCACCTCCCCCGTGCAGTTAGAACTCAACTTAAATTAAATCTTTTGTGAGAAAAAAATCGATTTAAACTTTCTTCTTCATTACTAGAACACTTTCATTTAATTTTCATCTTCTTTGCTAGGGTTATTAATGTTTTCTTAATGAATAATTCAAAATAAAAATATTCAATATACGTTCTCTGAGGTTAAGAATAACGAAAAGTAAGATGTAAGTGTAGAGAGAACAAAAAAAAAGAGAGAGAGAGAGAGAGAGAGAGAGAGAGAGAGAGAGAGAGAGAGAGAGAGAGAGAGAGAGAGAGAGAGGAACCGACTGTGGTACACGATACAAACATGAATTAAACACGCAAACTAAACTACTTGAATATATTGGTGAACTTTAACAAAATCTAATTTTAAGATAACATGGTTAAAGAACAACATTTTAAAGAGAGTATAACAATAACAATAACATAAAAACCAATCTGGATGTCATTTGGTTCAGGTTTGTAAAGCTGCACATAATGAGTGACCTAATGTTTAAATTTAATATTAAAAAAATTCGAAACGGAATCTTATACACTCTAAGCTATATAGTGTATTTACAAAATAACGGTATGTAATTTCTAATAAAATATATTTTTAAACACAGAAGGATGAAAACGTAAAAGTAACTTGGTCCTGGATTTAAATTACAACATATTAAATGTTTTCCATTTCGAAAAGTAGCTATCCTCTTCCAAAAAAAAAACAAAAAAAAACAACAAATTGTAAACACAAACTTTGATACCAAAGAGATTAACGTTATTTTAACATTTACCAGAAACATATCTGTTACTGGAGAAATTAACGTATGTAGTATTTTCTGTCATACCAACTACCGGTTCTAGGAAGGATATAGAAATGTTAAACACTCTTTTTTAATAAGAAATCTCTAGCTTTACTAATATTTTGTACTAAGAAATATAAAACTATTTAGTAGGTAATGGGTTCTTAAAGTGGTTTTATGTCATATAGTTACATCAAAATTTGAAATTAAGCAATAATAAAAACCATAATAAAAACGCCCTGCAGTTAAAAATTTATGAAACAAATGAATCTTCTAATTGCAATTCAACCTTGTAATGGTACTTTTTTTTTAAAGCAGAAAATTAATTATTTAAAAAAAATAAAAATAAAAATGTAATAAATGCACCTCGGTTATAGCCTTTAACAATTGTTAATTATAAACGTAATTAGTTGTGTGTATAAATAGCGTGTTAAAAAAACAAGACAAACACACTATTAATTGATAGAGCTCTTCTTTCTTCCAAACAAGACAGCTTCCATTAAAAAAAATCCCGTTAAAAAGTTGAACAGTCTGGCAGACATGAATATGTACTTATAACAAACACTTTATGCAATCCTTTAGACTTGTTTTTGAGAAGTATGAAGTGACCCTGGCCCTAAAACTGTACATATTATTACATTACCCATTAATTTCAACCAGGATGGCTGAAAGAATGGATATATTGCACTCAATTTTTTATTAGAAGGCGGTTTTCATTAAATTTTTTTTTTATTTCATCCTAAAATAAATAATCAAACATTTATTTACGAATTTATATATTTCTGTTTGTTTACTCTATGATGAAAATTCAATATATTTCACGTTTAAAATAGCCATTTCCCGCCGTTAAAGTTTTAAATTCAGAAAGTTTATGTCAGAACATTCAAATAATATTTAATCTACTTCAAATAAAAGAGTAAATAAATACAAACAAAATATTTTCAAATGCTTCCTAAAATTACTTATTTTCAGATACTGAAAAGTTATCTAAATAGTACATATATAATAAAAATATTAAACTTATATACAACACAGTAGTTTATTTTGATAAAGTTCAAAGAATGAAGAAATGTACTTATTCACATGCTAGAGTGTAGAAGAAGTTGTAGCATAGAAGTTTGCAGGGTAAATATGAAATAGAAACATTTTTAAACTAGTCATGTGTGATAAAAACAGAAATGCCGTTTTTAAAGTTTATTAATTAAACGTGTGGTAAATTTATAGCATACACTATTTATATGGGTAGACAAAAATCACACCTCCTACACACACACACACACACACACACACACACACACACACACACACACACACACACACACACACACACACACACACACACACATATATATACAGGGTGTCCCGTAAGTATTGACCAAAACTTCACGAGGTTATACTATAGGTAAAAACAAACAATTTTCATCATATAATGTATAGTCCTATCTTGCTTAGTTTTCTGTCTATCTGTCTGTATGTGTTTTTTAGAAAAAAAATTCTATCTTAAAAATGGTTTGAGATATCAAGTTGAAACTTTTTACATTTCATCACCTTATTAGTGTGCATCTTAGATAAAAGTTTCAAAATAATATCATTTACAGAAACAAAATGGCGGTCATTTAAAATGTTCAAATCCTAATAACTTTAAAACGAGTGATGTTACAAAAAAAAGGCAAGATACATAAAAAATAGCCCCTTTTAATACAAGCATTTTGGTACCTGGTTTATTGATCTAAGATAAGTAGTAACAGAAATAAGTGAGATTTCCCAAGTAAAGGTTTGTGTTTTATTCATAATTGCAATGTATTTTCCAATAATGATGAAGAATTCATGTCACAACAAGCAACAAATAATATTACCTGAACTGTAAAACACAAGTGACATTAAAGACACAACAAGTAAGAAAACCTAATTATGATTTCAAAGCAAATGTTCAATGTGGCCTCCTCTCTGCTGATTGCACAGTGTAAATCGCTGTAAAGCTGACCGCCGGATATGTTCAAAATGATTTTGCTCCTGAATTGCTGCAGCAGCTTCAACAATGCGAGCAACCAAATCCATGATGTCTGGAACAGGAGTGGAATACACCAATTGTTTCATGTGTCCCCAAACAGAAAAATCCATCGGTGTGAGATCCGGGGATCTTGGGGGAAAAGGGACAGGACCACCGCGTCCGATCCATTGATTTTCATACACTGCGTTAAGTTTACTTGGGAAATCTTACTTATATCTGTTACTACTTATCTTAGATCAATAAACCAGGTACCAAAATGCTTGTATTAAAAGGGGCTATTTTTAATGTATCTTGCCTTTTTTTTGTAACATCACTCGTTTTAAAGTTATTAGGATTTGAACATTTTAAATGACCGCCATTTTGTTTCTGTAAATGATATTATTTTGAAACTTTTATCTAAGATGCACACTAATAAGGTGATTAAATGTAAAAAGTTTCAACTTGATATCTCAAACCATTTTTAAGATAGAAATTTTTTTCTAAAAAACACATACAGACAGATAGACAGAAAACTAAGCAAGATAGGACTATACATTATATGATGAAAATTGTTTGTTTTTACCTATAGTATAACCTCGTGAAGTTTTGGTCAATACTTACGGGACACCCTGTATATATATATATATAATATATATATATATATATATATATATATATATATATATATATATATATATACATATATATATATATATATATATATATATATATATATATGTATATATATATTATTTTGAGACTTCATTTCGTAAACAAACAATATTACATTAAAAATACAGCACTTAAAGTATATTCAATGTAATGTCTGTATTTTAAGTTTGGACTGAATATATCTCTAAAATTAATTATAAACTTTTAATATATCTTGGGTCTGACTATAACAGTTTAGTGTATCCTAGTGAAGATAAAACTTCAGTTACGATTCATACTTACATAACGTGTAACGGATTCTCCAACGCAGCAATAGATAACCCAGTAACATTGAATTATTGTAAATTTATTTCGATTTAATGTAAAGGTGAATGTCACGATAACGATTACCTTGAAGGGCTTTATAGCTTTCAGGTTTGACAGAAGAGTTGAGTATATTGTAAAGTCTTCCTATATATCTCTGAAATACTGCAGCAATAACAAGGATCCAAACTACAACTATCTTGACTGATTTCGAAATAAATAAATATGAAAGTCGTGAACCACTGTGCTAAATATAGCTTGGTGATTTATAAGAATGTCTTTTTACAGAAGTTGTTCCTTTTTAATTAATCGATTAATTGTGTAATTCCTTACTACTGCTGTAATCAAAATCGATAGTAAATTTGACATTGTATCCGGATCCATATCTTAGACATATCAAGGCCAATGCCGACTTAATTTATTGCCCTAGATACTTCACGAGACTCTATGACTCTCCCTTATTTAGTCATAAACTTAACAGTTCAAGTTAAGTAAATGTTAGATATTTTTATAATTATATTATATTAACTTATTGTACACTTAACGTCATTTCTTGTTATTTTGTGGAATACTTATAGTTTTTAATTGAAGTTAATAGATGAATGATATAATACGAATAAAATATTTTTCTTTACTTTTGACAGTTATTTATCTACAGAGAACACATTTTAAAATTATAGTAATTACTTTAACAAAATTAAATTAAGTCAGTAATTAAAAAAAAAAAAAAAAACTGTAAAGTGAATTATCATTATTCAATTACGTATACTTTTATGAAAAAAATATACCATAGTTTCTTATAAACAAATGTATTTTGGATTTACCGAAGGGGAAGTTCTGTAAATAGGGGAAGCTACACAAGAAATGTGTTGCTACATTCCGTCAATCGCTTGGATTAGTTTATTAATATTTAAGGTGACCTCCTTCTGACTCAGTTCTGCTGCAGTAGGCCACATTCTTTATGAATTTATAACAAGGGAATCGTTAAATTTCTCTGTATACAATTCTAAGGAGCTTAATGAATTTAGTAATCTTGAGTTAATACTTTCTATGTTTTAATGTTGTATAATTATTTTTTCTTGTGTAACAAAAATAAATATAGAAATGACTCAAATAATGAACCAAATGTTTTACCAAAAATATTTAATTCGCGTATTTTATTAGTCCACTGCATTTAAACTGTTTTTAGAAGCCGCTATAAAACATGTTAATAAATAACTATTGTAGTTTGTTTGGATTGTAACAACATTTATTAATAAATATGTAATCATCACGTAAAAAGGTAAAACATTTCTTCCAAATATTTATTTAATTGAGTGTAATAAAATTTAGTGTGATTTTTTTAGTAAAAAATTACTCTACTGTTAAGAAAACTTTTGACCACAATAAATTCTATATAATTATAGTTATTTTAAACATCATATTTCTTTTTGGTATCTATTTTACTCCTAATAATATGGCATAAACTTATCAATTTGCTCCCTTGCGACGTGTTTTGTGAATTTTTTTTTTTTTTACACGTTTCTGAACAGTAGAAATCACTTAACCAGAATCTTCAATCACTAAATAGAAATTTACAATAAAATATAAAATTAAAAATGGACCCACATTACTATTATATACATGGCACATCTTATATATACAATAACGTATAGTTCGAGTTACTCTATGGTCAGCTCTATGGTCTACGTAGGTCGAATAATACGTACCCAAAGCTCTTAATGTTTTATAGTTTTATGTACATATGGGTGGTTTGTGAATGTGTATCAACTTTATGTGTTTCCAAAATATATATATCAATATCATTTTAAAATATTCTTAGTCGATTGATAAATTTTTGAAAACTATTTGTATTGTACTAAAGTGCTATTAAAAATACAGACCGATCCCACCTACAATTAATTTGGATATAAAATCTTTTTTGTTACCGATAATCTTTATGATATGATAATATAATATAACTTATAAAATGCATGGTTAAATTATACGAAACGCTATTTATTAAAGAGTTGACTTCGTTATTGCAGAAAAGTGTTGAGCTATACATTAGTGACAGGATTTTGCGATTTAGATCTCAGTATAGCACGAGATTCAATCATTCCGTAAAGTTGTGTGCATATATGTACTGATAATGGACTTTGAAATCAAATAAGCTCGCAACAATATACTATTTAGAAAAACAACTTTTGTATGGAAAAAAAAAAAAAAAAACATGATTCAAAGCAGTAGAAAACTATAACGAAATCAATCATTGTATAACAAGAGAATAAATAATACTGTGATATTGAGCAAGCTCATGAGTGTTTATCGTGTTCCTTGGTAATAAAATGAAATCGTAGGATGATTAAAGTAGTAGAATACTATAACAAAATCAATCTTGATTCAACAAGAGATACAATCATACTGTACGCCCATGAGTGTTGATCCCGTGTTTTGGGTAAACACATAAAATCATAACAAAATTCATGTTGTGGAAAACTTAAACAAAGTCATTATTTATTTTATACAAGTGGAAATATAATAATACTGTGATATTTTGCGAACCAATCAGTACTTATCCTGTGCTATGGTAAGCAAATAAAATTGTAACAAATTTCAAGTTGTGGAAATATAAAACCAAATCAATTTTGATAGAAGAAGAGATTTAATCATGTAGTATATTGTGGAAATCCATAAAGGGTAAATGTTGATCCAGTGCTACTGTTCCTATCTTCGGTAAGGAAATAAAATCGTAACAAACTTCAAGTTGTGGAAATATAAATCCAAATCAATTTTGATAGAAGAAGAGATTTAATCATGTAGTATATATTGTGGAAATCCATAAATGTTGATCCGGTGCTACTGTTCCTATCTTCGGTAAGGAAATAAAATCGTAACAAACTTCAAGTTGTGGAAATATAAAACCAAATCAATTTTGATAGAAGAAGAGATTTAATCATGTAGTATATATTGTGGAAATCCATAAATGTTGATCCGGTGCTACTGTTCCTATCTTCGGTAAGGAAATAAAATCGTAACAAACTTCAAGTTGTGGAAATATAAAACCAAATCAATTTTGATAGAAGAAGATATTTAATCATGTAGTATATATTGTGGAAATCCATAAATGTTGATCCGGTGCTACTGTTCCTATCTTCGGTAAGGAAATAAAATCGTAACAAACTTCAAGTTGTGGAAATATAAATCCAAATCAATTTTTATAGAAGAAGATATTTAATCATGTAGTATATATTGTGGAAATCCATAAATGTTGATCCGGTGCTACTGTTCCTACCTTCGGTAAGAAAATAAAATCGTAACTAACTTCAAGTTGTGAAAATATAAAACCAAATCAATTTTGATAGAAGAAGAGATTTAATCATGTAGTATATATTGTGGAAATCCATAAATAATGATCCTGTGCTACTGTTCCTACCTTCGGTAAGCAAATAAAATCGTAACTATCGTAACAAACTTCAATTTGTGGAAATATAAATCCAAACCAATTTTGATAGAAGAAGAGATTTAATCATGTAGTATATATTGTGGAAATCCATAAATGTTGATCCTGTGCTACTGTTCCTACCTTCGGTAAGCAAATAAAATCGTAACAAACTTCAATTTGTGGAAATATAAATCCAAACCAATTTTGATAGAAGAAGAGATTTAATCATGTAGTATATATTGTGGAAATCCATAAATGTTGATCCGGTGCTACTGTTCCTACCTTCGGTAATCAAATAAAATCGTAACTAACTTCAAGTTGTGGAAATATAAATCCAAACCAATTTTGATAGAAGAAGAGATTTAATCATGTAGTATATATTGTGGAAATCCATAAATGTTGATCCGGTGCTACTGTTCCTACCTTCGGTAATCAAATAAAATCGTAACTAACTTCAAGTTGTGGAAATATAAATCCAAATCAATTTTGATAGAAGAAGAGATTTAATCATGTAGTATATATTGTGGAAATCCATAAATGTTGATCCGGTGCTACTGTTCCTATCTTCGGTAAGAAAATAAAATCGTAACTAACTTCAAGTTGTGAAAATATAAAACCAAATCAATTTTGATAGAAGAAGAGATTTAATCATGTAGTATATATTGTGGAAATCCATAAATGTTGATCCTGTGCTACTGTTCCTACCTTCGGTAAGCAAATAAAATCGTAACAAACTTTAATTTGTGGAAATATAAATCCAAACCAATTTTTATAGAAGAAGATATTTAATCATGTAGTATATATTGTGGAAATCCATAAATGTTGATCCGGTGCTACTGTTCCTATCTTCGGTAAGGAAATAAAATCGTAACTAACTTCAATTTGTGGAAATATAAATCCAAATCAATTTTTATAGAAGAAGATATTTAATCATGTAGTATATATTGTGGAAATCCATAAATGTTGATCCGGTGCTACTGTTCCTATCTTCGGTAAGGAAATAAAATCGTAACTAACTTCAATTTGTGGAAATATAAATCCAAATCAATTTTTATAGAAGAAGATATTTAATCATGTAGTATATATTGTGGAAATCCATAAATGTTGATCCGGTGCTACTGTTCCTACCTTCGGTAAGAAAATAAAATCGTAACTAACTTCAATTTGTGGAAATATAAATCCAAACCAATTTTGATAGAAGAAGAGATTTAATCATGTAATATATATTGTTGAAATCCATAAATGTTGATCCGGTGCTACTGTTCCTACCTTCGGTAAGCAAATAAAATCGTAACTAACTTCAAGTTGTGGAAATATAAATCCAAACCAATTTTGATAGAAGGAGAGATTTAATCATGTAGTATATATTGTGGAAATCCATAAATGTTGATCCTGTGCTACTGTTCCTACCTTCGGTAAGCAAATAAAATCGTAACAAACTTCAATTTGTGGAAATATAAATCCAAACCAATTTTGATAGAAGAAGAGATTTAATCATGTAGTATATATTGTGGAAATCCATAAATGTTGATCCGGTGCTACTGTTCCTACCTTCGGTAATCAAATAAAATCGTAACTAACTTCAAGTTGTGGAAATATAAATCCAAACCAATTTTGATAGAAGAAGAGATTTAATCATGTAGTATATATTGTGGAAATCCATAAATGTTGATCCGGTGCTACTGTTCCTATCTTCGGTAAGGAAATAAAATCGTAACAAACTTCAAGTTGTGGAAATATAAATCCAAACCAATTTTGATAGAAGAAGAGATTTAATCATGTAGTATATTGTGGAAATCCATAAATGTTGATCCGGTGCTACTGTTCCTACCTTCGGTAAGCAAATAAAATCGTAACAAACTTCAAGTTGTGGAAATATAAAACCAAATCAATTTTGATAGAAGAAGAGATTTAATCATGTAGTATATTGTGGAAATCCATAAATGTTGATCCGGTGCTACTGTTCCTACCTTCGGTAAGCAAATAAAATCGTAACAAACTTCAAGTTGTGGAAATATAAAACCAAATCAATTTTGATAGAAGAAGAGATTTAATCATGTAGTATATTGTGGAAATCCATAAATGTTGATCCGGTGCTACTGTTCCTACCTTCGGTAAGCAAATAAAATCGTAACAAACTTCAAGTTGTGGAAATATAAATCCAAATCAATTTTGATAGAAGAAGAGATTTAATCATGTAGTATATTGTGGAAATCCATAAATGTTGATCCGGTGCTACTGTTCCTACCTTCGGTAAGCAAATAAAATCGTAACAAACTTCAAGTTGTGGAAATATAAAACCAAATCAATTTTGATAGAAGAAGAGATTTAATCATGTAGTATATTGTGGAAATCCATAAATGTTGATCCGGTGCTACTATTCCTACCTTCGGTAAGCAAATAAAATCGTAACAAACTTCAAGTTGTGAAAATATAAAACCAAATCAATTTTGATAGAAGAAGAGATTTAATCATGTAGTATATATTGTGGAAATCCATAAATGTTGATCCTGTGCTACTGTTCCTATCTTCGGTAAGGAAATAAAATCGTAACAAACTTCAATTTGTGGAAATATAAATCCAAACCAATTTTGATAGAAGAAGAGATTTAATCATGTAGTATATATTGTGGAAATCCATAAATGTTGATCCGGTGCTACTGTTCCTATCTTCGGTAAGGAAATAAAATCGTAACAAACTTCAAGTTGTGGAAATATAAAACCAAATCAATTTTGATAGAAGAAGAGATTTAATCATGTAATATATATTGTTGAAATCCATAAATGTTGATCCGGTGCTACTGTTCCTACCTTCGGTAAGCAAATAAAATCGTAACTAACTTCAAGTTGTGGAAATATAAATCCAAACCAATTTTGATAGAAGGAGAGATTTAATCATGTAGTATATATTGTGGAAATCCATAAATGTTGATCCTGTGCTACTGTTCCTACCTTCGGTAAGCAAATAAAATCGTAACAAACTTCAATTTGTGGAAATATAAATCCAAACCAATTTTGATAGAAGAAGAGATTTAATCATGTAGTATATATTGTGGAAATCCATAAATGTTGATCCGGTGCTACTGTTCCTACCTTCGGTAATCAAATAAAATCGTAACTAACTTCAAGTTGTGGAAATATAAATCCAAACCAATTTTGATAGAAGAAGAGATTTAATCATGTAGTATATATTGTGGAAATCCATAAATGTTGATCCGGTGCTACTGTTCCTATCTTCGGTAAGGAAATAAAATCGTAACAAACTTCAAGTTGTGGAAATATAAATCCAAACCAATTTTGATAGAAGAAGAGATTTAATCATGTAGTATATTGTGGAAATCCATAAATGTTGATCCGGTGCTACTGTTCCTACCTTCGGTAAGCAAATAAAATCGTAACAAACTTCAAGTTGTGGAAATATAAAACCAAATCAATTTTGATAGAAGAAGAGATTTAATCATGTAGTATATTGTGGAAATCCATAAATGTTGATCCGGTGCTACTGTTCCTACCTTCGGTAAGCAAATAAAATCGTAACAAACTTCAAGTTGTGGAAATATAAAACCAAATCAATTTTGATAGAAGAAGAGATTTAATCATGTAGTATATTGTGGAAATCCATAAATGTTGATCCGGTGCTACTGTTCCTACCTTCGGTAAGCAAATAAAATCGTAACAAACTTCAAGTTGTGGAAATATAAATCCAAATCAATTTTGATAGAAGAAGAGATTTAATCATGTAGTATATTGTGGAAATCCATAAATGTTGATCCGGTGCTACTGTTCCTACCTTCGGTAAGCAAATAAAATCGTAACAAACTTCAAGTTGTGGAAATATAAAACCAAATCAATTTTGATAGAAGAAGAGATTTAATCATGTAGTATATTGTGGAAATCCATAAATGTTGATCCGGTGCTACTATTCCTACCTTCGGTAAGCAAATAAAATCGTAACAAACTTCAAGTTGTGAAAATATAAAACCAAATCAATTTTGATAGAAGAAGAGATTTAATCATGTAGTATATATTGTGGAAATCCATAAATGTTGATCCTGTGCTACTGTTCCTATCTTCGGTAAGGAAATAAAATCGTAACAAACTTCAATTTGTGGAAATATAAATCCAAACCAATTTTGATAGAAGAAGAGATTTAATCATGTAGTATATATTGTGGAAATCCATAAATGTTGATCCGGTGCTACTGTTCCTATCTTCGGTAAGGAAATAAAATCGTAACAAACTTCAAGTTGTGGAAATATAAAACCAAATCAATTTTGATAGAAGAAGATATTTAATCATGTAGTATATATTGTGCAAATCCATAAAGGGTAAATGTTGATCCTGTGCTACTGTTCCTATCTTCGGTAAGGAAATAAAATCGTAACAAACTTCAAGTTGTGGAAATATAAAACCAAATCAATTTTGATAGAAGAAGAGATTTAATCATGTAGTATATATTGTGGAAATCCATAAATGTTGATCCTGTGCTACTGTTCCTATCTTCGGTAAGCAAATAAAATCGTAACAAACTTCAATTTGTGGAAATATAAATCCAAACCAATTTTGATAGAAGAAGAGATTTAATCATGTAGTATATATTGTGGAAATCCATAAATGTTGATCCGGTGCTACTGTTCCTATCTTCGGTAAGGAAATAAAATCGTAACAAACTTCAAGTTGTGGAAATATAAAACCAAATCAATTTTGATAGAAGAAGAGATTTAATCATGTAGTATATATTGTGGAAATCCATAAAGGGTAAATGTTGATCCTGTGCTACTGTTCCTATCTTCGGTAAGGAAATAAAATCGTAACAAACTTCAAGTTGTGGAAATATAAAACCAAATCAATTTTGATAGAAGAAGAGATTTAATCATGTAGTATATATTGTGGAAATCCATAAATGTTGATCCGGTGCTACTGTTCCTATCTTCGGTAAGGAAATAAAATCGTAACAAACTTCAAGTTGTGGAAATATAAATCCAAATCAATTTTTATAGAAGAAGATATTTAATCATGTAGTATATATTGTGGAAATCCATAAATGTTGATCCGGTGCTACTGTTCCTACCTTCGGTAAGAAAATAAAATCGTAACTAACTTCAAGTTGTGAAAATATAAAAATAAATCAATTTTGATAGAAGAAGAGATTTAATCATGTAGTATATTGTGGAAATCCATAAATGTTGATCCTGTGCTACTGTTCCTACCTTCGGTAAGCAAATAAAATCGTAACAAACTTCAATTTGTGGAAATATAAATCCAAACCAATTTTGATAGAAGAAGAGTTTTAATCATGTAGTATATATTGTGGAAATCCATAAATGTTGATCCGGTGCTACTGTTCCTACCTTCGGTAAGAAAATAAAATCGTAACTAACTTCAAGTTGTGAAAATATAAAAATAAATCAATTTTGATAGAAGAAGAGATTTAATCATGTAGTATATATTGTGGAAATCCATAAATGTTGATCTTGTGCTACTGTTCCTACCTTCGGTAAGCAAATAAAATCGTAACAAACTTCAATTTGTGGAAATATAAATCCAAACCAATTTTGATAGAAGAAGAGTTTTAATCATGTAGTATATATTGTGGAAATCCATAAATGTTGATCCGGTGCTACTGTTCCTACCTTCGGTAAGCAAATAAAATCGTAACTAACTTCAAGTTGTGGAAATATAAATCCAAACCAATTTTGATAGAAGAAGAGATTTAATCATGTAGTATATATTGTGGAAATCCATAAATGTTGATCCGGTGCTACTGTTCCTACCTTCGGTAATCAAATAAAATCGTAACTAACTTCAAGTTGTGGAAATATAAATCCAAACCAATTTTGATAGAAGAAAAGATTTAATCATGTAGTATATATTGTGGAAATCCATAAATGTTGATCCGGTGCTACTGTTCCTATCTTCGGTAAGGAAATAAAATCGTAACAAACTTCAAGTTGTGGAAATATAAATCCAAATCAATTTTGATAGAAGAAGAGATTTAATCATGTAGTATATATTGTGGAAATCCATAAATGTTGATCCGGTGCTACTGTTCCTACCTTCGGTAAGGAAATAAAATCGTAACAAACTTCAATTTGTGGCAATATAAATACAAACCAATTTTTATAGAAGAAGATATTTAATCATGTAGTATATATTGTGGAAATCCATAAATGTTGATCCGGTGCTACTGTTCCTATCTTCGGTAAGGAAATAAAATCGTAACAAACTTCAAGTTGTGGAAATATAAATCCAAACCAATTTTGATAGAAGAAGAGATTTAATCATGTAGTATATATTGTGGAAATCCATAAATGTTGATCCGGTGCTACTGTTCCTACCTTCGGTAAGCAAATAAAATCGTAACAAACTTCAAGTTGTGGAAATATAAATCCAAATCAATTTTGATAGAAGAAGAGATTTAATCATGTAGTATATATTGTGGAAATCCATAAATGTTGATCCGGTGCTACTGTTCCTACCTTCGGTAATCAAATAAAATCGTAACTAACTTCAAGTTGTGAAAATATAAAACCAAATCAATTTTGATAGAAGAAGAGATTTAATCATGTAGTATATATTGTGGAAATCCATAAATGTTGATCCGGTGCTACTGTTCCTATCTTCGGTAAGGAAATAAAATCGTAACAAACTTCAAGTTGTGGAAATATAAATCCAAATCAATTTTGATAGAAGAAGAGATTTAATCATGTAGTATATATTGTGGAAATCCATAAATGTTGATCCGGTGCTACTGTTCCTACCTTCGGTAAGCAAATAAAATCGTAACTAACTTCAAGTTGTGGAAATATAAATCCAAACCAATTTTGATAGAAGAAGAGATTTAATCATGTAGTATATATTGTGGAAATCCATAAATGTTGATCCGGTGCTACTGTTCCTACCTTCGGTAAGCAAATAAAATCGTAACAAACTTCAAGTTGTGGAAATATAAAACCAAATCAATTTTGATAGAAGAAGAGATTTAATCATGTAGTATATTGTGGAAATCCATAAATGTTGATCCGGTGCTACTGTTCCTACCTTCGGTAAGCAAATAAAATCGTAACAAACTTCAAGTTGTGAAAATATAAAACCAAATCAATTTTGATAGAAGAAGAGATTTAATCATGTAGTATATATTGTGGAAATCCATAAATGTTGATCCTGTGCTACTGTTCCTATCTTCGGTAAGGAAATAAAATCGTAACAAACTTCAATTTGTGGAAATATAAATCCAAACCAATTTTGATAGAAGAAGAGATTTAATCATGTAGTATATATTGTGGAAATCCATAAATGTTGATCCGGTGCTACTGTTCCTATCTTCGGTAAGGAAATAAAATCGTAACAAACTTCAAGTTGTGGAAATATAAAACCAAATCAATTTTGATAGAAGAAGATATTTAATCATGTAGTATATATTGTGCAAATCCATAAAGGGTAAATGTTGATCCTGTGCTACTGTTCCTATCTTCGGTAAGGAAATAAAATCGTAACAAACTTCAAGTTGTGGAAATATAAAACCAAATCAATTTTGATAGAAGAAGAGATTTAATCATGTAGTATATATTGTGGAAATCCATAAATGTTGATCCTGTGCTACTGTTCCTATCTTCGGTAAGCAAATAAAATCGTAACAAACTTCAATTTGTGGAAATATAAATCCAAACCAATTTTGATAGAAGAAGAGATTTAATCATGTAGTATATATTGTGGAAATCCATAAATGTTGATCCGGTGCTACTGTTCCTATCTTCGGTAAGGAAATAAAATCGTAACAAACTTCAAGTTGTGGAAATATAAAACCAAATCAATTTTGATAGAAGAAGAGATTTAATCATGTAGTATATATTGTGGAAATCCATAAAGGGTAAATGTTGATCCTGTGCTACTGTTCCTATCTTCGGTAAGGAAATAAAATCGTAACAAACTTCAAGTTGTGGAAATATAAAACCAAATCAATTTTGATAGAAGAAGAGATTTAATCATGTAGTATATATTGTGGAAATCCATAAATGTTGATCCGGTGCTACTGTTCCTATCTTCGGTAAGGAAATAAAATCGTAACAAACTTCAAGTTGTGGAAATATAAATCCAAATCAATTTTTATAGAAGAAGATATTTAATCATGTAGTATATATTGTGGAAATCCATAAATGTTGATCCGGTGCTACTGTTCCTACCTTCGGTAAGAAAATAAAATCGTAACTAACTTCAAGTTGTGAAAATATAAAAATAAATCAATTTTGATAGAAGAAGAGATTTAATCATGTAGTATATATTGTGGAAATCCATAAAGGGTAAATGTTGATCCTGTGCTACTGTTCCTATCTTCGGTAAGGAAATAAAATCGTAACAAACTTCAAGTTGTGGAAATATAAAACCAAATCAATTTTGATAGAAGAAGAGATTTAATCATGTAGTATATATTGTGGAAATCCATAAATGTTGATCCGGTGCTACTGTTCCTATCTTCGGTAAGGAAATAAAATCGTAACAAACTTCAAGTTGTGGAAATATAAATCCAAATCAATTTTTATAGAAGAAGATATTTAATCATGTAGTATATATTGTGGAAATCCATAAATGTTGATCCGGTGCTACTGTTCCTACCTTCGGTAAGAAAATAAAATCGTAACTAACTTCAAGTTGTGAAAATATAAAAATAAATCAATTTTGATAGAAGAAGAGATTTAATCATGTAGTATATATTGTGGAAATCCATAAATGTTGATCTTGTGCTACTGTTCCTACCTTCGGTAAGCAAATAAAATCGTAACAAACTTCAATTTGTGGAAATATAAATCCAAACCAATTTTGATAGAAGAAGAGTTTTAATCATGTAGTATATATTGTGGAAATCCATAAATGTTGATCCGGTGCTACTGTTCCTACCTTCGGTAATCAAATAAAATCGTAACTAACTTCAAGTTGTGGAAATATAAATCCAAACCAATTTTGATAGAAGAAAAGATTTAATCATGTAGTATATATTGTGGAAATCCATAAATGTTGATCCGGTGCTACTGTTCCTATCTTCGGTAAGGAAATAAAATCGTAACAAACTTCAAGTTGTGGAAATATAAATCCAAATCAATTTTGATAGAAGAAGAGATTTAATCATGTAGTATATATTGTGGAAATCCATAAATGTTGATCCGGTGCTACTGTTCCTACCTTCGGTAAGGAAATAAAATCGTAACAAACTTCAATTTGTGGCAATATAAATACAAACCAATTTTTATAGAAGAAGATATTTAATCATGTAGTATATATTGTGGAAATCCATAAATGTTGATCCGGTGCTACTGTTCCTATCTTCGGTAAGGAAATAAAATCGTAACAAACTTCAAGTTGTGGAAATATAAATCCAAACCAATTTTGATAGAAGAAGAGATTTAATCATGTAGTATATATTGTGGAAATCCATAAATGTTGATCCGGTGCTACTGTTCCTACCTTCGGTAAGCAAATAAAATCGTAACAAACTTCAAGTTGTGGAAATATAAATCCAAATCAATTTTGATAGAAGAAGAGATTTAATCATGTAGTATATATTGTGGAAATCCATAAATGTTGATCCGGTGCTACTGTTCCTACCTTCGGTAATCAAATAAAATCGTAACTAACTTCAAGTTGTGGAAATATAAATCCAAATCAATTTTGATAGAAGAAGAGATTTAATCATGTAGTATATATTGTGGAAATCCATAAATGTTGATCCGGTGCTACTGTTCCTATCTTCGGTAAGAAAATAAAATCGTAACTAACTTCAAGTTGTGAAAATATAAAACCAAATCAATTTTGATAGAAGAAGAGATTTATTCATGTAGTATATATTGTGGAAATCCATAAATGTTGATCCTGTGCTACTGTTCCTACCTTCGGTAAGCAAATAAAATCGTAACAAACTTTAATTTGTGGAAATATAAATCCAAACCAATTTTTATAAAAGAAGATATTTAATCATGTAGTATATATTGTGGAAATCCATAAATGTTGATCCGGTGCTACTGTTCCTATCTTCGGTAAGGAAATAAAATCGTAACTAACTTCAATTTGTGGAAATATAAATCCAAATCAATTTTTATAGAAGAAGATATTTAATCATGTAGTATATATTGTGGAAATCCATAAATGTTGATCCGGTGCTACTGTTCCTATCTTTGGTAAGGAAATAAAATCGTAACTAACTTCAATTTGTGGAAATATAAATCCAAATCAATTTTTATAGAAGAAGATATTTAATCATGTAGTATATATTGTGGAAATCCATAAATGTTGATCCGGTGCTACTGTTCCTACCTTCGGTAAGAAAATAAAATCGTAACTAACTTCAATTTGTGGAAATATAAATCCAAACCAATTTTGATAGAAGAAGAGATTTAATCATGTAATATATATTGTTGAAATCCATAAATGTTGATCCGGTGCTACTGTTCCTACCTTCGGTAAGCAAATAAAATCGTAACTAACTTCAAGTTGTGGAAATATAAATCCAAACCAATTTTGATAGAAGGAGAGATTTAATCATGTAGTATATATTGTGGAAATCCATAAATGTTGATCCTGTGCTACTGTTCCTACCTTCGGTAAGCAAATAAAATCGTAACAAACTTCAATTTGTGGAAATATAAATCCAAACCAATTTTGATAGAAGAAGAGATTTAATCATGTAGTATATATTGTGGAAATCCATAAATGTTGATCCGGTGCTACTGTTCCTACCTTCGGTAATCAAATAAAATCGTAACTAACTTTAAGTTGTGGAAATATAAATCCAAACCAATTTTGATAGAAGAAGAGATTTAATCATGTAGTATATATTGTGGAAATCCATAAATGTTGATCCGGTGCTACTGTTCCTATCTTCGGTAAGGAAATAAAATCGTAACAAACTTCAAGTTGTGGAAATATAAATCCAAATCAATTTTGATAGAAGAAGAGATTTAATCATGTAGTATATTGTGGAAATCCATAAATGTTGATCCGGTGCTACTGTTCCTACCTTCGGTAAGCAAATAAAATCGTAACAAACTTCAAGTTGTGGAAATATAAAACCAAATCAATTTTGATAGAAGAAGAGATTTAATCATGTAGTATATTGTGGAAATCCATAAATGTTGATCCGGTGCTACTATTCCTACCTTCGGTAAGCAAATAAAATCGTAACAAACTTCAAGTTGTGAAAATATAAAACCAAATCAATTTTGATAGAAGAAGAGATTTAATCATGTAGTATATATTGTGGAAATCCATAAATGTTGATCCTGTGCTACTGTTCCTATCTTCGGTAAGGAAATAAAATCGTAACAAACTTCAATTTGTGGAAATATAAATCCAAACCAATTTTGATAGAAGAAGAGATTTAATCATGTAGTATATATTGTGGAAATCCATAAATGTTGATCCGGTGCTACTGTTCCTTACTTCGGTAAGGAAATAAAATCGTAACAAACTTCAAGTTGTGGAAATATAAAACCAAATCAATTTTGATAGAAGAAGATATTTAATCATGTAGTATATATTGTGCAAATCCATAAAGGGTAAATGTTGATCCTGTGCTACTGTTCCTATCTTCGGTAAGGAAATAAAATCGTAACAAACTTCAAGTTGTGGAAATATAAAACCAAATCAATTTTGATAGAAGAAGAGATTTAATCATGTAGTATATATTGTGGAAATCCATAAATGTTGATCCTGTGCTACTGTTCCTATCTTCGGTAAGCAAATAAAATCGTAACAAACTTCAATTTGTGGAAATATAAATCCAAACCAATTTTGATAGAAGAAGAGATTTAATCATGTAGTATATATTGTGGAAATCCATAAATGTTGATCCGGTGCTACTGTTCCTATCTTCGGTAAGGAAATAAAATCGTAACAAACTTCAAGTTGTGGAAATATAAAACCAAATCAATTTTGATAGAAGAAGAGATTTAATCATGTAGTATATATTGTGGAAATCCATAAAGGGTAAATGTTGATCCTGTGCTACTGTTCCTATCTTCGGTAAGGAAATAAAATCGTAACAAACTTCAAGTTGTGGAAATATAAAACCAAATCAATTTTGATAGAAGAAGAGATTTAATCATGTAGTATATATTGTGGAAATCCATAAATGTTGATCCGGTGCTACTGTTCCTATCTTCGGTAAGGAAATAAAATCGTAACAAACTTCAAGTTGTGGAAATATAAATCCAAATCAATTTTTATAGAAGAAGATATTTAATCATGTAGTATATATTGTGGAAATCCATAAATGTTGATCCGGTGCTACTGTTCCTACCTTCGGTAAGAAAATAAAATCGTAACTAACTTCAAGTTGTGAAAATATAAAAATAAATCAATTTTGATAGAAGAAGAGATTTAATCATGTAGTATATATTGTGGAAATCCATAAATGTTGATCTTGTGCTACTGTTCCTACCTTCGGTAAGCAAATAAAATCGTAACAAACTTCAATTTGTGGAAATATAAATCCAAACCAATTTTGATAGAAGAAGAGTTTTAATCATGTAGTATATATTGTGGAAATCCATAAATGTTGATCCGGTGCTACTGTTCCTACCTTCGGTAAGCAAATAAAATCGTAACTAACTTCAAGTTGTGGAAATATAAATCCAAACCAATGTTGATAGAAGAAGAGATTTAATCATGTAGTATATATTGTGGAAA
The DNA here is from genome assembly GCA_963513935.1 of Aphrophora alni. Taxonomy (NCBI): domain Eukaryota; kingdom Metazoa; phylum Arthropoda; class Insecta; order Hemiptera; family Aphrophoridae; genus Aphrophora; species Aphrophora alni. The sequence continues at coordinate 75,434,108 of OY740767.1, forward strand.
TCCATAAATGTTGATCCGGTGCTACTGTTCCTACCTTCGGTAATCAAATAAAATCGTAACTAACTTCAAGTTGTGGAAATATAAATCCAAACCAATTTTGATAGAAGAAAAGATTTAATCATGTAGTATATATTGTGGAAATCCATAAATGTTGATCCGGTGCTACTGTTCCTATCTTCGGTAAGGAAATAAAATCGTAACAAACTTCAAGTTGTGGAAATATAAATCCAAATCAATTTTGATAGAAGAAGAGATTTAATCATGTAGTATATATTGTGGAAATCCATAAATGTTGATCCGGTGCTACTGTTCCTACCTTCGGTAAGGAAATAAAATCGTAACAAACTTCAATTTGTGGCAATATAAATACAAACCAATTTTTATAGAAGAAGATATTTAATCATGTAGTATATATTGTGGAAATCCATAAATGTTGATCCGGTGCTACTGTTCCTATCTTCGGTAAGGAAATAAAATCGTAACAAACTTCAAGTTGTGGAAATATAAATCCAAACCAATTTTGATAGAAGAAGAGATTTAATCATGTAGTATATATTGTGGAAATCCATAAATGTTGATCCGGTGCTACTGTTCCTACCTTCGGTAAGCAAATAAAATCGTAACAAACTTCAAGTTGTGGAAATATAAATCCAAATCAATTTTGATAGAAGAAGAGATTTAATCATGTAGTATATATTGTGGAAATCCATAAATGTTGATCCGGTGCTACTGTTCCTACCTTCGGTAATCAAATAAAATCGTAACTAACTTCAAGTTGTGAAAATATAAAACCAAATCAATTTTGATAGAAGAAGAGATTTAATCATGTAGTATATATTGTGGAAATCCATAAATGTTGATCCGGTGCTACTGTTCCTATCTTCGGTAAGGAAATAAAATCGTAACAAACTTCAAGTTGTGGAAATATAAATCCAAATCAATTTTGATAGAAGAAGAGATTTAATCATGTAGTATATATTGTGGAAATCCATAAATGTTGATCCGGTGCTACTGTTCCTACCTTCGGTAAGCAAATAAAATCGTAACTAACTTCAAGTTGTGGAAATATAAATCCAAACCAATTTTGATAGAAGAAGAGATTTAATCATGTAGTATATATTGTGGAAATCCATAAATGTTGATCCGGTGCTACTGTTCCTACCTTCGGTAAGCAAATAAAATCGTAACAAACTTCAAGTTGTGGAAATATAAAACCAAATCAATTTTGATAGAAGAAGAGATTTAATCATGTAGTATATTGTGGAAATCCATAAATGTTGATCCGGTGCTACTGTTCCTACCTTCGGTAAGCAAATAAAATCGTAACAAACTTCAAGTTGTGAAAATATAAAACCAAATCAATTTTGATAGAAGAAGAGATTTAATCATGTAGTATATATTGTGGAAATCCATAAATGTTGATCCTGTGCTACTGTTCCTATCTTCGGTAAGGAAATAAAATCGTAACAAACTTCAATTTGTGGAAATATAAATCCAAACCAATTTTGATAGAAGAAGAGATTTAATCATGTAGTATATATTGTGGAAATCCATAAATGTTGATCCGGTGCTACTGTTCCTATCTTCGGTAAGGAAATAAAATCGTAACAAACTTCAAGTTGTGGAAATATAAAACCAAATCAATTTTGATAGAAGAAGATATTTAATCATGTAGTATATATTGTGCAAATCCATAAAGGGTAAATGTTGATCCTGTGCTACTGTTCCTATCTTCGGTAAGGAAATAAAATCGTAACAAACTTCAAGTTGTGGAAATATAAAACCAAATCAATTTTGATAGAAGAAGAGATTTAATCATGTAGTATATATTGTGGAAATCCATAAATGTTGATCCTGTGCTACTGTTCCTATCTTCGGTAAGCAAATAAAATCGTAACAAACTTCAATTTGTGGAAATATAAATCCAAACCAATTTTGATAGAAGAAGAGATTTAATCATGTAGTATATATTGTGGAAATCCATAAATGTTGATCCGGTGCTACTGTTCCTATCTTCGGTAAGGAAATAAAATCGTAACAAACTTCAAGTTGTGGAAATATAAAACCAAATCAATTTTGATAGAAGAAGAGATTTAATCATGTAGTATATATTGTGGAAATCCATAAAGGGTAAATGTTGATCCTGTGCTACTGTTCCTATCTTCGGTAAGGAAATAAAATCGTAACAAACTTCAAGTTGTGGAAATATAAAACCAAATCAATTTTGATAGAAGAAGAGATTTAATCATGTAGTATATATTGTGGAAATCTATAAATGTTGATCCGGTGCTACTGTTCCTATCTTCGGTAAGGAAATAAAATCGTAACAAACTTCAAGTTGTGGAAATATAAATCCAAATCAATTTTTATAGAAGAAGATATTTAATCATGTAGTATATATTGTGGAAATCCATAAATGTTGATCCGGTGCTACTGTTCCTACCTTCGGTAAGAAAATAAAATCGTAACTAACTTCAAGTTGTGAAAATATAAAAATAAATCAATTTTGATAGAAGAAGAGATTTAATCATGTAGTATATATTGTGGAAATCCATAAATGTTGATCTTGTGCTACTGTTCCTACCTTCGGTAAGCAAATAAAATCGTAACAAACTTCAATTTGTGGAAATATAAATCCAAACCAATTTTGATAGAAGAAGAGTTTTAATCATGTAGTATATATTGTGGAAATCCATAAATGTTGATCCGGTGCTACTGTTCCTACCTTCGGTAAGCAAATAAAATCGTAACTAACTTCAAGTTGTGGAAATATAAATCCAAACCAATTTTGATAGAAGAAGAGATTTAATCATGTAGTATATATTGTGGAAATCCATAAATGTTGATCCGGTGCTACTGTTCCTACCTTCGGTAATCAAATAAAATCGTAACTAACTTCAAGTTGTGGAAATATAAATCCAAACCAATTTTGATAGAAGAAAAGATTTAATCATGTAGTATATATTGTGGAAATCCATAAATGTTGATCCGGTGCTACTGTTCCTATCTTCGGTAAGGAAATAAAATCGTAACAAACTTCAAGTTGTGGAAATATAAATCCAAATCAATTTTGATAGAAGAAGAGATTTAATCATGTAGTATATATTGTGGAAATCCATAAATGTTGATCCGGTGCTACTGTTCCTACCTTCGGTAAGGAAATAAAATCGTAACAAACTTCAATTTGTGGCAATATAAATACAAACCAATTTTTATAGAAGAAGATATTTAATCATGTAGTATATATTGTGGAAATCCATAAATGTTGATCCGGTGCTACTGTTCCTATCTTCGGTAAGGAAATAAAATCGTAACAAACTTCAAGTTGTGGAAATATAAATCCAAACCAATTTTGATAGAAGAAGAGATTTAATCATGTAGTATATATTGTGGAAATCCATAAATGTTGATCCGGTGCTACTGTTCCTACCTTCGGTAAGCAAATAAAATCGTAACAAACTTCAAGTTGTGGAAATATAAATCCAAATCAATTTTGATAGAAGAAGAGATTTAATCATGTAGTATATATTGTGGAAATCCATAAATGTTGATCCGGTGCTACTGTTCCTACCTTCGGTAATCAAATAAAATCGTAACTAACTTCAAGTTGTGAAAATATAAAACCAAATCAATTTTGATAGAAGAAGAGATTTAATCATGTAGTATATATTGTGGAAATCCATAAATGTTGATCCGGTGCTACTGTTCCTACCTTCGGTAATCAAATAAAATCGTAACTAACTTTAAGTTGTGGAAATATAAATCCAAACCAATTTTGATAGAAGAAGAGATTTAATCATGTAGTATATATTGTGGAAATCCATAAATGTTGATCCGGTGCTACTGTTCCTATCTTCGGTAAGGAAATAAAATCGTAACAAACTTCAAGTTGTGGAAATATAAATCCAAATCAATTTTGATAGAAGAAGAGATTTAATCATGTAGTATATTGTGGAAATCCATAAATGTTGATCCGGTGCTACTGTTCCTACCTTCGGTAAGCAAATAAAATCGTAACAAACTTCAAGTTGTGGAAATATAAAACCAAATCAATTTTGATAGAAGAAGAGATTTAATCATGTAGTATATTGTGGAAATCCATAAATGTTGATCCGGTGCTACTATTCCTACCTTCGGTAAGCAAATAAAATCGTAACAAACTTCAAGTTGTGAAAATATAAAACCAAATCAATTTTGATAGAAGAAGAGATTTAATCATGTAGTATATATTGTGGAAATCCATAAATGTTGATCCTGTGCTACTGTTCCTATCTTCGGTAAGGAAATAAAATCGTAACAAACTTCAATTTGTGGAAATATAAATCCAAACCAATTTTGATAGAAGAAGAGATTTAATCATGTAGTATATATTGTGGAAATCCATAAATGTTGATCCGGTGCTACTGTTCCTTACTTCGGTAAGGAAATAAAATCGTAACAAACTTCAAGTTGTGGAAATATAAAACCAAATCAATTTTGATAGAAGAAGATATTTAATCATGTAGTATATATTGTGCAAATCCATAAAGGGTAAATGTTGATCCTGTGCTACTGTTCCTATCTTCGGTAAGGAAATAAAATCGTAACAAACTTCAAGTTGTGGAAATATAAAACCAAATCAATTTTGATAGAAGAAGAGATTTAATCATGTAGTATATATTGTGGAAATCCATAAATGTTGATCCTGTGCTACTGTTCCTATCTTCGGTAAGCAAATAAAATCGTAACAAACTTCAATTTGTGGAAATATAAATCCAAACCAATTTTGATAGAAGAAGAGATTTAATCATGTAGTATATATTGTGGAAATCCATAAATGTTGATCCGGTGCTACTGTTCCTATCTTCGGTAAGGAAATAAAATCGTAACAAACTTCAAGTTGTGGAAATATAAAACCAAATCAATTTTGATAGAAGAAGAGATTTAATCATGTAGTATATATTGTGGAAATCCATAAAGGGTAAATGTTGATCCTGTGCTACTGTTCCTATCTTCGGTAAGGAAATAAAATCGTAACAAACTTCAAGTTGTGGAAATATAAAACCAAATCAATTTTGATAGAAGAAGAGATTTAATCATGTAGTATATATTGTGGAAATCCATAAATGTTGATCCGGTGCTACTGTTCCTATCTTCGGTAAGGAAATAAAATCGTAACAAACTTCAAGTTGTGGAAATATAAATCCAAATCAATTTTTATAGAAGAAGATATTTAATCATGTAGTATATATTGTGGAAATCCATAAATGTTGATCCGGTGCTACTGTTCCTACCTTCGGTAAGAAAATAAAATCGTAACTAACTTCAAGTTGTGAAAATATAAAAATAAATCAATTTTGATAGAAGAAGAGATTTAATCATGTAGTATATATTGTGGAAATCCATAAATGTTGATCTTGTGCTACTGTTCCTACCTTCGGTAAGCAAATAAAATCGTAACAAACTTCAATTTGTGGAAATATAAATCCAAACCAATTTTGATAGAAAAAGAGTTTTAATCATGTAGTATATATTGTGGAAATCCATAAATGTTGATCCGGTGCTACTGTTCCTACCTTCGGTAAGCAAATAAAATCGTAACTAACTTCAAGTTGTGGAAATATAAATCCAAACCAATTTTGATAGAAGAAGAGATTTAATCATGTAGTATATATTGTGGAAATCCATAAATGTTGATCCGGTGCTACTGTTCCTACCTTCGGTAATCAAATAAAATCGTAACTAACTTCAAGTTGTGGAAATATAAATCCAAACCAATTTTGATAGAAGAAAAGATTTAATCATGTAGTATATATTGTGGAAATCCATAAATGTTGATCCGGTGCTACTGTTCCTATCTTCGGTAAGGAAATAAAATCGTAACAAACTTCAAGTTGTGGAAATATAAATCCAAATCAATTTTGATAGAAGAAGAGATTTAATCATGTAGTATATATTGTGGAAATCCATAAATGTTGATCCGGTGCTACTGTTCCTACCTTCGGTAAGGAAATAAAATCGTAACAAACTTCAATTTGTGGCAATATAAATACAAACCAATTTTTATAGAAGAAGATATTTAATCATGTAGTATATATTGTGGAAATCCATAAATGTTGATCCGGTGCTACTGTTCCTATCTTCGGTAAGGAAATAAAATCGTAACAAACTTCAAGTTGTGGAAATATAAATCCAAACCAATTTTGATAGAAGAAGAGATTTAATCATGTAGTATATATTGTGGAAATCCATAAATGTTGATCCGGTGCTACTGTTCCTACCTTCGGTAAGCAAATAAAATCGTAACAAACTTCAAGTTGTGGAAATATAAATCCAAATCAATTTTGATAGAAGAAGAGATTTAATCATGTAGTATATATTGTGGAAATCCATAAATGTTGATCCGGTGCTACTGTTCCTACCTTCGGTAATCAAATAAAATCGTAACTAACTTCAAGTTGTGAAAATATAAAACCAAATCAATTTTGATAGAAGAAGAGATTTAATCATGTAGTATATATTGTGGAAATCCATAAATGTTGATCCGGTGCTACTGTTCCTATCTTCGGTAAGGAAATAAAATCGTAACAAACTTCAAGTTGTGGAAATATAAATCCAAATCAATTTTGATAGAAGAAGAGATTTAATCATGTAGTATATATTGTGGAAATCCATAAATGTTGATCCGGTGCTACTGTTCCTACCTTCGGTAAGCAAATAAAATCGTAACTAACTTCAAGTTGTGGAAATATAAATCCAAACCAATTTTGATAGAAGAAGAGATTTAATCATGTAGTATATATTGTGGAAATCCATAAATGTTGATCCGGTGCTACTGTTCCTACCTTCGGTAAGCAAATAAAATCGTAACAAACTTCAAGTTGTGGAAATATAAAACCAAATCAATTTTGATAGAAGAAGAGATTTAATCATGTAGTATATTGTGGAAATCCATAAATGTTGATCCGGTGCTACTGTTCCTACCTTCGGTAAGCAAATAAAATCGTAACAAACTTCAAGTTGTGAAAATATAAAACCAAATCAATTTTGATAGAAGAAGAGATTTAATCATGTAGTATATATTGTGGAAATCCATAAATGTTGATCCTGTGCTACTGTTCCTATCTTCGGTAAGGAAATAAAATCGTAACAAACTTCAATTTGTGGAAATATAAATCCAAACCAATTTTGATAGAAGAAGAGATTTAATCATGTAGTATATATTGTGGAAATCCATAAATGTTGATCCGGTGCTACTGTTCCTATCTTCGGTAAGGAAATAAAATCGTAACAAACTTCAAGTTGTGGAAATATAAAACCAAATCAATTTTGATAGAAGAAGATATTTAATCATGTAGTATATATTGTGCAAATCCATAAAGGGTAAATGTTGATCCTGTGCTACTGTTCCTATCTTCGGTAAGGAAATAAAATCGTAACAAACTTCAAGTTGTGGAAATATAAAACCAAATCAATTTTGATAGAAGAAGAGATTTAATCATGTAGTATATATTGTGGAAATCCATAAATGTTGATCCTGTGCTACTGTTCCTATCTTCGGTAAGCAAATAAAATCGTAACAAACTTCAATTTGTGGAAATATAAATCCAAACCAATTTTGATAGAAGAAGAGATTTAATCATGTAGTATATATTGTGGAAATCCATAAATGTTGATCCGGTGCTACTGTTCCTATCTTCGGTAAGGAAATAAAATCGTAACAAACTTCAAGTTGTGGAAATATAAAACCAAATCAATTTTGATAGAAGAAGAGATTTAATCATGTAGTATATATTGTGGAAATCCATAAAGGGTAAATGTTGATCCTGTGCTACTGTTCCTATCTTCGGTAAGGAAATAAAATCGTAACAAACTTCAAGTTGTGGAAATATAAAACCAAATCAATTTTGATAGAAGAAGAGATTTAATCATGTAGTATATATTGTGGAAATCTATAAATGTTGATCCGGTGCTACTGTTCCTATCTTCGGTAAGGAAATAAAATCGTAACAAACTTCAAGTTGTGGAAATATAAATCCAAATCAATTTTTATAGAAGAAGATATTTAATCATGTAGTATATATTGTGGAAATCCATAAATGTTGATCCGGTGCTACTGTTCCTACCTTCGGTAAGAAAATAAAATCGTAACTAACTTCAAGTTGTGAAAATATAAAAATAAATCAATTTTGATAGAAGAAGAGATTTAATCATGTAGTATATATTGTGGAAATCCATAAATGTTGATCTTGTGCTACTGTTCCTACCTTCGGTAAGCAAATAAAATCGTAACAAACTTCAATTTGTGGAAATATAAATCCAAACCAATTTTGATAGAAGAAGAGTTTTAATCATGTAGTATATATTGTGGAAATCCATAAATGTTGATCCGGTGCTACTGTTCCTACCTTCGGTAAGCAAATAAAATCGTAACTAACTTCAAGTTGTGGAAATATAAATCCAAACCAATTTTGATAGAAGAAGAGATTTAATCATGTAGTATATATTGTGGAAATCCATAAATGTTGATCCGGTGCTACTGTTCCTACCTTCGGTAATCAAATAAAATCGTAACTAACTTCAAGTTGTGGAAATATAAATCCAAACCAATTTTGATAGAAGAAAAGATTTAATCATGTAGTATATATTGTGGAAATCCATAAATGTTGATCCGGTGCTACTGTTCCTATCTTCGGTAAGGAAATAAAATCGTAACAAACTTCAAGTTGTGGAAATATAAATCCAAATCAATTTTGATAGAAGAAGAGATTTAATCATGTAGTATATATTGTGGAAATCCATAAATGTTGATCCGGTGCTACTGTTCCTACCTTCGGTAAGGAAATAAAATCGTAACAAACTTCAATTTGTGGCAATATAAATACAAACCAATTTTTATAGAAGAAGATATTTAATCATGTAGTATATATTGTGGAAATCCATAAATGTTGATCCGGTGCTACTGTTCCTATCTTCGGTAAGGAAATAAAATCGTAACAAACTTCAAGTTGTGGAAATATAAATCCAAACCAATTTTGATAGAAGAAGAGATTTAATCATGTAGTATATATTGTGGAAATCCATAAATGTTGATCCGGTGCTACTGTTCCTACCTTCGGTAAGCAAATAAAATCGTAACAAACTTCAAGTTGTGGAAATATAAATCCAAATCAATTTTGATAGAAGAAGAGATTTAATCATGTAGTATATATTGTGGAAATCCATAAATGTTGATCCGGTGCTACTGTTCCTACCTTCGGTAATCAAATAAAATCGTAACTAACTTCAAGTTGTGAAAATATAAAACCAAATCAATTTTGATAGAAGAAGAGATTTAATCATGTAGTATATATTGTGGAAATCCATAAATGTTGATCCGGTGCTACTGTTCCTACCTTCGGTAATCAAATAAAATCGTAACTAACTTCAAGTTGTGAAAATATAAAACCAAATCAATTTTGATAGAAGAAGAGATTTAATCATGTAGTATATATTGTGGAAATCCATAAATGTTGATCCGGTGCTACTGTTCCTATCTTCGGTAAGGAAATAAAATCGTAACTAACTTCAATTTGTGGAAATATAAATCCAAATCAATTTTGATAGAAGAAGAGATTTAATCATGTAGTATATATTGTGGAAATCCATAAATGTTGATCCGGTGCTACTGTTCCTACCTTCGGTAATCAAATAAAATCGTAACAAACTTCAAGTTGTGAAAATATAAAACCAAATCAATTTTGATAGAAGAAGAGATTTAATCATGTAGTATATATTGTGGAAATCCATAAATGTTGATCCGGTGCTACTGTTCCTACCTTCGGTAATCAAATAAAATCGTAACTAACTTCAAGTTGTGAAAATATAAAACCAAATCAATTTTGATAGAAGAAGAGATTTAATCATGTAGTATATATTGTGGAAATCCATAAATGTTGATCCGGTGCTACTGTTCCTATCTTCGGTAAGGAAATAAAATCGTAACTAACTTCAATTTGTGGAAATATAAATCCAAATCAATTTTGATAGAAGAAGAGATTTAATCATGTAGTATATATTGTGGAAATCCATAAATGTTGATCCGGTGCTACTGTTCCTACCTTCGGTAAGGAAATAAAATCGTAACAAACTTCAATTTGTGGAAATATAAATCCAAACCAATTTTTATAGAAGAAGATATTTAATCATGTAGTATATATTGTGGAAATCCATAAATGTTGATCCGGTGCTACTGTTCCTATCTTCGGTAAGGAAATAAAATCGTAACTAACTTCAATTTGTGGAAATATAAATCCAAATCAATTTTGATAGAAGAAGAGATTTAATCATGTAGTATATATTGTGGAAATCCATAAATGTTGATCCGGTGCTACTGTTCCTACCTTCGGTAAGGAAATAAAATCGTAACAAACTTCAATTTGTGGAAATATAAATCCAAACCAATTTTTATAGAAGAAGATATTTAATCATGTAGTATATATTGTGGAAATCCATAAATGTTGATCCGGTGCTACTGTTCCTATCTTCGGTAAGGAAATAAAATCGTAACTAACTTCAATTTGTGGAAATATAAATCCAAATCAATTTTTATAGAAGAAGATATTTAATCATGTAGTATATATTGTGGAAATCCATAAATGTTGATCCGGTGCTACTGTTCCTATCTTCGGTAAGGAAATAAAATCGCAACTAACTTCAATTTGTGGAAATATAAATCCAAATCAATTTTTATAGAAGAAGATATTTAATCATGTAGTATATATTGTGGAAATCCATAAATGTTGATCCGGTGCTACTGTTCCTATCTTCGGTAAGGAAATAAAATCGTAACTAACTTCAATTTGTGGAAATATAAATCCAAATCAATTTTGATAGAAGAAGAGATTTAATCATGTAGTATATATTGTGGAAATCCATAAATGTTGATCCGGTGCTACTGTTCCTACCTTCGGTAAGGAAATAAAATCGTAACAAACTTCAATTTGTGGAAATATAAATCCAAACCAATTTTTATAGAAGAAGATATTTAATCATGTAGTATATATTGTGGAAATCCATAAATGTTGATCCGGTGCTACTGTTCCTATCTTCGGTAAGGAAATAAAATCGTAACTAACTTCAATTTGTGGAAATATAAATCCAAATCAATTTTGATAGAAGAAGAGATTTAATCATGTAGTATATATTGTGGAAATCCATAAATGTTGATCCGGTGCTACTGTTCCTACCTTCGGTAAGGACATAAAATCGTAACAAACTTCAATTTGTGGAAATATAAATCCAAACCAATTTTTATAGAAGAAGATATTTAATCATGTAGTATATATTGTGGAAATCCATAAATGTTGATCCGGTGCTACTGTTCCTATCTTCGGTAAGGAAATAAAATCGTAACTAACTTCAATTTGTGGAAATATAAATCCAAATCAATTTTTATAGAAGAAGATATTTAATCATGTAGTATATATTGTGGAAATCCATAAATGTTGATCCGGTGCTACTGTTCCTATCTTCGGTAAGGAAATAAAATCGCAACTAACTTCAATTTGTGGAAATATAAATCCAAATCAATTTTTATAGAAGAAGATATTTAATCATGTAGTATATATTGTGGAAATCCATAAATGTTGATCCGGTGCTACTGTTCCTACCTTCGGTAAGAAAATAAAATCGTAACTAACTTCAAGTTGTGAAAATATAAAACCAAATCAATTTTGATAGAAGAAGAGATTTAATCATGTAGTATATATTGTGGAAATCCATAAATGTTGATCCTGTGCTACTGTTCCTACCTTCGGTAAGCAAATAAAATCGTAACAAACTTCAATTTGTGGAAATATAAATCCAAACCAATTTTGATAGAAGAAGAGATTTAATCATGTAGTATATATTGTGGAAATCCATAAATGTTGATCCTGTGCTACTGTTCCTACCTTCGGTAAGCAAATAAAATCGTAACAAACTTCAATTTGTGGAAATATAAATCCAAACCAATTATTTTGATAGAAGAAGAGATTTAATCATGTAGTATATATTGTGGAAATCCATAAATGTTGATCCTGTGCTACTGTTCCTACCTTCGGTAAGCAAATAAAATCGTAACAAACTTCAATTTGTGGAAATATAAATCCAAATCAATTTTGATAGAAGAAGAGATTTAATCATGTAGTATATATTGTGGAAATCCATAAATGTTGATCCGGTGCTACTGTTCCTACCTTCGGTAAGAAAATAAAATTGTAACAAATTTCAAGTTGTGGAAATATAAAACCAAATCAATTTTGATAGAAGAAGAGATTTAATCATGTAGTATATATTGTGGAAATCCATAAATGTTGATCCGGTGCTACTGTTCCTACCTTCGGTAAGAAAATAAAATTGTAACAAATTTCAAGTTGTGGAAATATAAAACCAAATCAATTTTGATAGAAGAAGAGATTTAATCATGTAGTATATATTGTGGAAATCCATAAATGTTGATCCGGTGCTACTGTTCCTACCTTCGGTAAGAAAATAAAATTGTAACAAATTTCAAGTTGTGGAAATATAAAACCAAATCAATTTTGATAGAAGAAGAGATTTAATCATGTAGTATATATTGTGGAAATCCATAAATGTTGATCCGGTGCTACTGTTCCTACCTTCGGTAAGAAAATAAAATTGTAACAAATTTCAAGTTGTGGAAATATAAAACCAAATCAATTTTGATAGAAGAAGAGATTTAATCATGTAGTATATTGTGGAAATCCATAAATGTTGATCCGGTGCTACTGTTCCTACCTTCGGTAAGCAAATAAAATTGTAACAAATTTCAAGTTGTGGAAATATAAAACCAAATCAATTTTGATAGATGAAGAGATTTAATCATGTAGTATATTGTGGAAATCCATAAATGTTGATCCGGTGCTACTGTTCCTACCTTCGGTAAGCAAATAAAATTGTAACAAATTTCAAGTTGTGGAAATATAAAACCAAATCAATTTTGATAGAAGAAGAGATTTAATCATGTAGTATATTGTGGAAATCCATAAATGTTGATCCTGTGCTACTGTTCCTACCTTCGGTAAGCAAATAAAATCGTAACAAACTTCAATTTGTGGAAATATAAATCCAAACCAATTATTTTGATAGAAGAAGAGATTTAATCATGTAGTATATATTGTGGAAATCCATAAATGTTGATCCTGTGCTACTGTTCCTACCTTCGGTAAGCAAATAAAATCGTAACAAACTTCAATTTGTGGAAATATAAATCCAAACCAATTATTTTGATAGAAGAAGAGATTTAATCATGTAGTATATATTGTGGAAATCCATAAATGTTGATCCGGTGCTACTGTTCCTACCTTCGGTAATCAAATAAAATCGTAACTAACTTCAAGTTGTGGAAATATAAAACCAAATCAATTTTGATAGAAGAAGAGATTTAATCATGTAGTATATATTGTGGAAATCCATAAATGTTGATCCGGTGCTACTGTTCCTACCTTCGGTAATCAAATAAAATCGTAACTAACTTCAAGTTGTGGAAATATAAATCCAAACCAATTATTTTGATAGAAGAAGAGATTTAATCATGTAGTATATATTGTGCAAATCCATAAATGTTGATCCGGTGCTACTGTTCCTACCTTCGGTAAGAAAATAAAATTGTAACAAATTTCAAGTTGTGGAAATATAAAACCAAATCAATTTTGATAGAAGAAGAGATTTAATCATGTAGTATATTGTGGAAATCCATAAATGTTGATCCGGTGCTACTGTTCCTACCTTCGGTAAGCAAATAAAATTGTAACAAATTTCAAGTTGTGGAAATATAAAACCAAATCAATTTTGATAGAAGAAGAGATTTAATCATGTAGTATATTGTGGAAATCCATAAATGTTGATCCGGTGCTACTGTTCCTACCTTCGGTAATCAAATAAAATCGTAACAAATTTCAAGTTGTGGAAATATAAAACCAAATCAATTTTGATAGAAGAAGAGATTTAATCATGTAGTATATTGTGGAAATCCATAAATGTTGATCCGGTGCTACTGTTCCTACCTTCGGTAAGCAAATAAAATCGTAACAAACTTCAAGTTGTGAAAATATAAATCCAAATCAATTTTGATAGAAGAAGAGTATTAATCATGTAGTATATTGTGGAAATCCATAAATGTTGATCCGGTGCTACTGTTCCTACCTTCGGTAAGCAAATAAAATCGTAACTAACTTCAAGTTGTGAAAATATAAAACCAAATCAATTTTGATAGAAGAAGAGATTTAATCATGTAGTATATATTGTGGAAATCCATAAATGTTGATCCGGTGCTACTGTTCCTACCTTCGGTAAGCAAATAAAATCGTAACAAACTTCAAGTTGTGAAAATATAAAACCAAATCAATTTTGATAGAAGAAGAGTATTAATCATGTAGTATATTGTGGAAATCCATAAATGTTGATCCGGTGCTACTGTTCCTACCTTCGGTAAGCAAATAAAATCGTAACAAACTTCAAGTTGTGAAAATATAAAACCAAATCAATTTTTATAGAAGAAGAGATTTAATCATGTAGTATATTGTGGAAATCCATAAATGTTGATCCGGTGCTACTGTTCCTACCTTCGGTAAGCAAATAAAATCGTAACAAACTTCAAGTTGTGAAAATATAAAACCAAATCAATTTTGATAGAAGAAGAGATTTAATCATACTGTTGCCTTCTTAAATTGATACTGTGTATAAAATAAGTATAACTATATGAGATCTAACATAGTTTAGTTGACAAACTGTCCATAATATAATTTCATGCAATAACATAACAACATCTGATCTTTAAAGAGTCAAAACGAATGAAGACAACGAATTTTCTTAATCAAACAATATTTATTTGTGTAAATATTGAAAAAAATTAATGGATTTGTCTATAGCAATTTTTCCCAAATTGCAAAATGTGTTACACATTTCAAATTGTAAAAGGGCTTTCAAATAACAAACTCTCATATTATTATATTGTGCTTATACATATAAATATGATAGTTAAGGCAGGGTGTAGTTGAGTTTTGTATTCAATTAGATTTTGTTTTTGATGGTTTAGTAATAATTTATTTTTATCAAACAAGTTTATCATATAATTTATAACGGCACTTGTTTTAATTTCCAAATCTTTCTCAATCTTAAAAAAGGTCCCAGGTATGCAGTTATGTGGATACAAAACAAAATTATTTTGTAACTTATATTCTGTAAAACTATTAACATGTATTATAAATAAAAAAAGGTCTGAGTATACTAGCATGAGGAACTCCCATACAACTAGTACAATATTAAATAAAACGTGCTAAATATGTATTACCTCTTCAATTTCAACAAATTGTAATCTACAATTAAACAATGATCTACCTAAGGTTAGTATTTAACAACCCTTATCCCATTACAATCTACTTTATGTAAAAATGGTACATACAGTCAAACATTTTAGACAAATCATATTAAACATTTACAATTATTTTACTTTTCTGTTGGAAGGCTTTTATTATTTTCTTGATAAATTAGAACAACGCAGGTGATGTTGAATTCATGCTGGTTTGAAACTATCAAATCATTTTGCATACTGAATGGAACAATTATGTTATAAAATGTTCTTTGAAATATTTTTATAACCGTTGGAAGTCAAAATAATTCTGTAAATAATTTCAAATTTTGATTCCTTTTTCAAAAAATCTTATTCTATCTTTGAAATTTGGAGCTTATTTGGAAGTTAACTAGTCTGAATAGAAAAAATCAACAAATAAACCTAACGCCTTACCAAAGCTGATATACAATCCGTTATAAGGAATGTAGAGTTATTGTTTACGCCTGCCGACTAAGTTGACTTTAAGAGCCTCATAATTTCTTCAACTTTTGTCTTACCTATTGGGAATAGAAACGCTTTTAGGCAAGATTTCCTCTATACAATGTGGAATTCTCTCAAAACATTAAAAAAATTAATTTGCTGCAAATTTTTGGCATCATATGACGTAAATTAAAATTTTAAATAGGTTAAATTGTTTTAAACCACATTTCATGAGTTATGAGTATGTGTTTTGTGTTTTGTTCTCTGATTTATCAATTTCCCCTCCATTGTATAGACGTTTGGAGATCTAAAATTTTTTTGTGTAATATATTTTTCTAAATTTACTAAAACTTCGTTTATTATTTAATTTTAAATTAATCTTAAGGTAAAGGAAACATGTGCTTGAATCAATAATACCCAGGTTTTATCCACTTTATGTTTACAATTTAAACTCATTCTATGATTAATAACCGAAAACCATATGTCCTATACTCCTGAAATTTTTAATTGTATTTGCAAACACATCATAATTATTATACATATTTTGCAACCAGTACAATCTTGTTTTAAATACAAACAGTGATTTATTTGAGCAATACACATGTTAAACGTTTTCTATAACATAATAACACAAGTTCTATTACATATAGGCCTATAAAGTAAGTACAGCACTTAAATATTAGTATTAATATATTGGCAATTAGAGTAGTTATAGTACTTTCAATTCTTGTTGGATTTTATGTTGTATGGTAAATGTTGTAAATACCCATCAAATCTAAAATATCCTAACATAATTACACAATTCACATACTTTTCTAATGATGTTTAGGTTTTAACTGTTTTATCAACATCAAAGAGTTTATGAATTTATTATAATGTTTTTCAGTTTTTAAACTTATCATCTCATTTCATGTATTCCAATAAAGTGAGTTTTGCCATCCGTACGATAGTCGTTGTTAAAAATAGTCACTGTTATTCAGTCGAGACACTGCCTAGATGGAAGTGACGAGAGTTAAGGAATGAAGCTTTCAGATCGCGTTAGTTATAACGAGAATAACAATGCTTACAAATATCACAATTCTTAAGATGGTTTAGATGGAAGATAGATAAGGTAAAGTTATCCTCCTAAACTTGTTTTAATTCTGAAATCACATAACTTTAATTTGTAATTAAACAAAACGTATACTGATTCTGAAAATATAACTAATCATGATAAATTATAGCCCTGTAACTCTTTAGTATTTATAATGTCCTAACTTGAAATGTGTTTTTCATAATGACTTTGTTACACATTAGAGTAAATTGAAACTTTAATATTTCGATTAGGTGGTAAAGTGTTTAAATGTTTGTGTCTCGTCCTACCAACTGAACACGACATATCATTAATAAATAAAGTTGTAGATAATTAGTCATTAAGACTAAACTCTCGGATAATTATTAATTAAATCTAACACTACTCCCGTATAATATCATCACGAAGTTACTACTGATCCATATATTGTTACATTCAGTGACGTCAATATTTAATAATTCTGAAGTCTAGGATAGTTGCAGTGCTTAGAATTAAATTTGTCAAACTCATTTTTGTATTCTTCAATTTGAATGACGTTACGATATTATGTGGCTACCAAATCACAGGATCAGTACAAGCAGGCAAGTACAACTTCAAAGTAGGACTAAATCTCTTGTTATAGTAACAGTTAAACATTGTTTTTGTAGTCCTAAATTCAAATGTTGTTACAATTTTATTTCGTTACTAAAGCGTAATATGTTCTTATTTGTAGTAATCACAGAATGATTGGATGTCTTGTTATCTTAAGAACTACTTCGTTTAACTTTGAATTCTGTGATATTTGATTTGTTGAAAAAATGCGGGATCAATTCCAGCAGACAGGTATATGATAATAGACTCAATGTCGTTATACTTGAATATTGTATATCTATTGAATATTAAGATGTAATACAATTTAGTGTACTGCAAATAGAATATTGTGGCCATTTAATTTGCTTACCAAAGGTCAGAAACAGTAGAACGTAATACATCACAATATGGTTGAATCCCGCGTTATTATATAGTAGTATTAACCAGTTTCTTTTAATTAATTCAACTTAAATATTGTATATCTAATGAATATGAAGATGTAATACACTTTAGTGTACTGCAACTAGAATATTGTGGCAATTTAATTTGCTTACCAAAGGTCAGAAACAGTAGAACGTAATACACCACAATATGGTTGAATCCCGCGTTAATATTGTATTAGGAACCAGTTTCTTTTAATTTATATAACTGTTACGATTTTATTTGGTCATCAAAGCACAAGATCAATATAATTAGGAAGGTATAACAATATAAAATTATTGAATCTGTAATTATTTTAAGATCTTTTTCGTTTTATTGTTTTTTCAACTTGAATATTGTTAAGATTTTATTTAGTTATCAAAGCACAAGATCAATATAATTAGGCAGATAAAACACTACAATATGGTTGAATCTCTAGTTATAATAAGATCTATTTCGTTTTAGTGTACTTCAACTTGAATATAGTTATGATTTTATTTGGTCATCAAAGCACAAGATCAATATAATTAAGAAGGTAAATCATTACAAAATCATTGAATCTCTTGTTATATTAACAAAATAAATTTCGTTTTATTATTCTTTTAAATTTATTATTGTTACTATAGTTTAATATTTATTAGCTTACTAAACACAGGGTAATAGAAGTAGGCAGATACATTACAGTATCATTGAATCTCTTGTTATTTTAAGATCTATCTAGTTGTTCATTTATTTCCTCAACTTGTACCTTTGATTCGATTTTATTTGCTTACCAAATTATTTTGGTCTAATCTATACTAAGATTACAGTTAAAAATTTGGATAGTGGGTAGAATGTTTCACCAAGGACAAATGTTCTTCTGCATAGTGGAACTTGCTGAGTTGAAGATGGTAATATATTCTTCCATATATATTGTAAAGTATCTATGTATGTAACATAGAATGAAAATTTATTATTACCCTTTCCATGATGCATGGCTACTCCACGTATAAAACCAAGTTTGTCATTATATAACATGGGCTGAGAGATAGCTGAATACTTTTGTTTGTTTTAAAAGATGTTACTTCAAATTCATATATTTTGTAATTGTTTTTTTTAATGTCTATGTTATATTCCATGACAAAAATATTATTAAACTCTAATCTCAAGTATTTGTTGGTAATAATTGGAAATTTAACAATCTAAGATGTATAATTTTTCATTTTCCAGTTTGTAACTCATTTTAGATTCTAGTTATGTTAATATTAGGCAACAAATGTATTTGATTTAAAAGACTCACAGCTGTGGAACAAGAATTAGGATACCTATTGATAAATTCCAACACTTTCTTACATACAACTCAACTTCCAACACCCAAAATGGTGTACCCTTAAGGGCTAAGTTAAAATATTCAAATACAAACCTATACTTCTTATTATAAAATTCCTCATAATATTACATTTTATCATCATGTTTTTATTGTTTATATTTCCAAAAGGTATACAACCGTTTAGGAATTTCTACCCTTAGAACTTTAAGATTATAAGATATAATGCCGATAACTAATGTCTTAATAAAACGTGATATTTCCATAATTGAATGATGACACAATGAACAAATATTTGGAAAATAGTTCTACTTTTTGTTATTCCTATTACAATATTTGACCGTTTCAGTAATTATTCTTGGTTTACACTTCAGTCTTATCAAAACATACATTCAATAGATATTGATGTATGTTCAAAATAGTTAGTACTATGTACCAGTAAATTAACAAAAAAAACTTTTAAAGTGTAGTAAGTCAGCCTGGCCTTAAACATGAATTTTCCGGACCACAAAGTACAAATAAGGGCCTGTTTGATAGTAACGATGTCTGTAACTGGTTTCAATTCGTCACGGCACCTAGCTACCAACTAAGCTAATTAAGTTACTTTCTCTCCATCTTGCTGTAGAAGCCTCACAGAAATTAACAGCATCCTTCACAGCAAGAATATGCAATAGTGTATATGTGTATACTGCCCACCTAAGCAAAAGTGCCGTAAGTCCAAAAATTGGATTTTGCGAAAACATTGTTTAAAGTTTACCACATTGCTGTATTATTTCATATGACACTAATATATATTTTTTTTACTCAGTTGTTGGATGCATTTATGTAAAACACATGTGGGATGTTTTACTGTATGTCCTTAATGTTTAATAGGTTAAAAAAATAGAAATAAAGAAAATACCGTACATACGGCACTTTTGCTTAGTTAATGTGTTCAATAATTGTTTTTTAAGTGCCGTATGTCCATAGTCTTATATTACCGGTACCAATTAATTGACCATGAAAAAGTGTTGTTTTAAACATCTCATTGAGATTATTTTTATGTTTAAAAGTATTAATTGCAATAATTTTCATTAACGCAATAATAAAAATTATTATTAAAGTAAACATACGGAAAAAATATTCCTTTATTTTAAATAAATGACACTACACAATTTTAAAAGTACAAACAAATTTTTAATGACACTCCGTTAAAAATTACAATTATAAAAGTATAAAGTTTTAATTGACATATTTTGTAAAAAATGAAACTGGGCCTAGGCCTATACTTAGGTTTGGCTAATGCTAAGGCACACAAAGTTTAGTCTTTCGGCTGTGGGGTAGGCAAATCTTTCCAAAACTGTTTGCGGTTTTCTGGCAATATGTCACCGAGAGATTTGAGAATGTTCATCTTTTTTTCGTGAGGAAATCCACATGGAGAAGTGTGGTGGCTGGGAAGTTTAATTCCTTTCATGGCTTTTTTTTGTAGAAAGTCCAGTTCTTGGTAGGGGCTCATTAGATCATAATTTGTCTTGCATAGCAACTGATAACTCCCACGTACAGCTTTGACATGAACAAGGTCGCACAAGTACAATCTTGACGGGGCTTTTAGTTTTTGCTGGGAGACGTAATCGGGCCAGTGAAAGAAATCAAAGTGTTGCATTTTTATAGCTTCAACTTTTCCAGGCTTGGCTTTTCTTACAGAAGATACAAAATCTTCAAAGTCGTAAGTTTTTCTTTGAACTTTTAAAGATTGTTCCACCTGATGGTGGAAACTGTCTGCACTCATAAATGAGTGTCCAGGTTGAAAATAGTTAAGAACTATTTCTTTAGCTGCAATGTCATCCGAGTTAATGATGTATACTAAAAATGTAAATAGACACCAATTCTTGTTTTGGGAAGAACAATTGTCTAACCAAAGCACAACTTTATCAACATCCCTTTGTTGTTTTAAAAACATATACAACGCGCTTACACTGTCTTCTTTATTGCGGCCAGATATTCCTTCATGCCACAGAATGGAGTGGACTTTTAACTTACTTTTTTTTCCCACCGGAGCAAAAGTTTCATGATAGGCTATCAAGCGCTTTATAAATATTACTTTTTTGAACATATCCACTCTTGGCAACATGATTATCTTTTGCATATCACTTGAAAAACAAATCGTATCGTCTGGTAATTCTTGTTCTGAAAAATATTTATATGCAGTTCTTGCTTCAGTAACTAATTCATTATGAATGCCCCATTGTTTACAGACATCACATGAAGGGTCAAGATTTTCTTTCTTGTGACCATGAAGTGAAAACTGTTCACACTTCTCGCACTCTTCGTGCCCCAGTTGTGCAAATGAAATGTGTTGCTCTTTAACAATGCGCCTGTATAAATCATAGGACACTCTTCCCTTAAACTCAGGGAATTTGTTAAGAAAGTCACTGTGCATAAGAGCTACGTTTACGTCACCTGGGAGGTACCGCACATTGGGAGCATGCTCCCGTCTGTAGTGGGATATCGTGGGATGGAACGATTCAATGTGTTGTATGATTTTTTCATGGGGCCCTTTATTTTTTGAAGGCTGTTGTCCTCTCCTATCACTAGGCGGAGTTAAAGCTCCTGTAGGAGTGTTTGTCAGTGTGTAGTGCACAAACCGATCATTGGTTTTCTTATAACCTAGTGTCGTAAGAAAAAAACTCTTACAAACTTCATGCCGTATGTCACTGTCATCTTTAAGATAGTATTTAATAGAAAGGGATCGCCTGTCTGAATCAATACTTTTTCCTCTTCTTCTTTGTACATCAAGTTTGTCACATGAGGTCACAATAAAATGTCTACGTTTAGCCCACTCCATATCCCAAAAATGTTTATTTATTAGCTTTCTTCTGTCAGAGTCGATATTCTGGCCACACTTCTTTTTACAAAAACCATCGGCCTTTTCACAGGGTACCTCTTTTACTCCATGAGCTGTTTTTGTTTGTTCAACTTTCAGTTTTTTTCTTTCTTCTAGGCTGTTGTCAAACTTCCTTCTTTTCTTGACATTGTGAGTTAAAACTCCATCGATTTCTGTGATGGGTTGGTCTATAGAAGTGGTCCCATGGTTATCATTTAAGCTGAAGTCATTGGCACTTGTCAAAAGCAAAAGCTCACGTTCTTCAGAAGTAGCAACTTCGTCAAATTCATTTTTCTCATTGTCTTTTTCGTCAAGGCTGTTTTCATTCTCTAGACAATTAACATTATTTTCTAGGTTATCAGTTTTAGAAAAATTCAAATCACAGTACTCATTTTCCTGTGAATTAACATGCTCTTCCATGCTCATATTGTCATTTTGTTGCACTAAATTATCAATTTCGTTAAAATCAAATTCTTCCAATGGACGTGGTAGAAGTGTGTTTGTATTCATATCAAACACTAGTATATGGTTTTCTGGTACCACTGGCAAAATAACAGTATCTGATAATGTTTCATTTGCAACATTGTCTCCTGCCAATATTTGGCATACACTGAAACTTGACGGTCCACGTTCTTCATTAGACTTTGTTTTTAATAAATCACTACATATATTATTATCATCTTTAGGTAGAACTGTTAACGATTTACCATCTTGTTCATCTGAACCCGTCTTGGTGCTTTCAAGAGCTAAGTTAAATATAAGTTTTGAACGAGCTGACACAGTTTTACACTTTAGATTACTCATCTTCCATAAAAAAACCAAAATACGTTAACTTTAAATACCTTAAATGTCCACTAAACAAACAAATATCAACTGTAAATATATTTTCTCTTCATACTAACCATGCACAGTAACTCAAAATAAACTGATTTGCAACCAAACATAACCTCGAAAATTCACTGACAACAAATAAACAGTGCAGTATGTTCACCAGCTGTTAAACATCTACTAAGCAAGACTGCAGTATGTACACCAACTGCTAAGCAAAACTGCCGTAAGTACAGAGGTCTAAGCATAAACGCAGTAACTCCAACGGAGTTACTGCACTTTTGATTAGAATTGTGTACTTGCGGCAGTCTTGCTTAGAAACATGGTACTTTATACTGGACATACTGCAATAGAAACCCTAATATCTCATTATGTGTTGGAGATACGGCAATTTTGACTAGTCCATTGGATTTCCCGTGGTCAAAAATGTAGGAAACCATATCTAACTCAAAATTGACATTTTTGGACTTACGGCACTTTTGCTTAGGTGGGCAGTATAGTGATAATACTGTACATATCATTATATCTCTTTTATATGAAATTTTATAAACAACTTATTTAGTAGTATAATAATATCAAACGTGGTTAATAGAACATCTTCAGACCGATGTGTTCACTTTGCCAATACAGTATACTAAATTGAAAATAAAGTCAATGAAAACATCTCGTGTTTCATAATGATTTGCTAAACATAGTGTTTGGTAGTACAATCATTCTAAATGCTCTCCAAATAATTTGAAATACTTTGTATGACATGTTCAATTACTATATTTTTAAATTAACAAGAATTAATTTATATTCTAAAAAGTCATGTATTTGTTGTACACAAATTATGCTAAATGTCCTATTAAACCAGATTGATAATTCATATTCTTTGTTTTTACGCTATATGTATACATTTAGTTGTTGAATGAGAAAGATGTCTCAAGATTCATTTAAACATATTGACACGAAAAAAATGAATAATGTATTTTATTTTATTTTTTTAAAAAAAGAAAAGAACCTTATCAATACAAATAAAATAATATTTAAACTATAATAAGTTGAATTTGATATTATTGTTTGTGTTTTATAAAGTACATCTGGAATTGGAAATAAAGCAATAGAGATGTTTCATACTGTATACACTACCCTCATAAGATAGTTATGGTAATGAGTCGTTCGCACTTATATATGTTTTTATTTATTTATTTAATTCACTACATTACACCTGTTTGGATAACATTGAGATTGGTGCAGGTAGGCAGCTTGTATTCACATGGACTATAATTACAGTACACAGAATCAATATTAATTTAACATTACATGACTAAAAACAAAATGACTAACAATAGATCATATCAGTTTATTTACTGTTGCTACAACTTTTTAGTCTATACATGAAATAAATATTGAATATTAAAAAAATATACATAACATCAACACACATAACAATACTAAACCTAAGCAATAAACATAACAGTAAATATATATACATGATTGATAATTTCTCAGTTTTTACACATAAAATACATTACACATTATACATGATTGCTTATCTTTGAGGATGTTACTTTTGATATAATATGTTCCCTCCAGCAACAATTGATTAAATTTATTTTAATTAGAATGTGATATTTCCAGTATATTAAATGTAGAATTTAACTGATTGTAAAAATTGACGCCTTTGTTAAAATACTCCTTCACATTCCTTGTGCCATCATTGTGGTGGTCACAATTTTTTGCAAATAACAGCGTGTGACAGTACACAAAACATAACGTTTCAAACAAATAAAGAGAGTAGGTACCGTTAAAATTTGTAATTTTTTAAAAATCCTTTGCATGGGTAAAATTTAGGTTTATTTGAAATGATTGTAAGGTAATTTGTTGAATCGTAAAAATATTGATTGCTTCCTTAGAGTCTCCCCTAAGTTTAATCCCATATTTAATTTGTGAAAAAATGACTGTAGTACGCAGTTTTTGTTGTTGTATTGTATCTGAGAGTTAAAAAATTTTCACATTAAAACAAGCTATATTTAATTTTTTAGTTAAATATTTGTGTTTTTAAATTTAAATGGTTATTAACCTTTACGCCTTTAAAAATCTAGCATTAGTTTTCCATTTATTAAGTTATTTTTAAACTGTGCATTTAACAAATGAACTTTCCTTGTTGAATTCTTTAAATTAATTACGTTTGCCTTGTTAATATTCAATTTAAAACCATTAACAGATAGCCAATCCTCTATCTCAATAATTATACTAATTTCAAATTCACGTATTATTTTTCCTTATTTTCTGATTTTAAAAACTGTTGTATCATCTGCAAAGAGATGCGTAAAACCTTGAATAATATCTGTTAAGTCATTTGTGTACATAAAAGCAATGTTGGACCTAACACAGATCCCTGAGGAACACCATTTTGTACAGATTGACAAGTCGATACAAACACTCCACCTATATCTTTAATTTCTGTTTATTTTCCTCTCACACAAAATAATACCTAAACTAATTAAGTTTCTCTTCTTAATGCCATTTTTTTCAAATTTTTAATTAATATTTCATGTTGAACATAATCCTTTGATGTCTTTGACAGATCACAGAAAATGCCAACTGTGTGTCGTGACCCGTCCGGAGCCTTGAACACAACATTGATAAAGCCAATTACTATCCGAATATAGCCCTTAATATATATATATATATATATATATATATATATATATATATATATATATATATATATATAACCCTATGAAAACCATAACTCTATCTAAATCCATATTGGTTAGCGTTTAAGATGTTGCACTTATTTAGAAAACTTGTTAATCAATCATTAGCAGAATTTACCAAATTTTTAGACATATTAGATAGCAATGAAACTGGACGATAATTCCTATCTCCGTTCTAGAACAGTTTATAAAAAACTGATAATAAATGATAAAAAAAAACTGTCCGATGGGTCCATTTGTTCAGTGCGAGACAGTGGGCTCACTGGACAACTTTTATTGAGTGTATTCTTTATGAATAATATATTAAAAGTTTGTAAATATGTTTTTGTTTAGTGTTACATGACAACGGATAAGCTTCTCCAACTTAAACTTGATATTATTTTGACATATAAAAAATTACTCATCAAATTACTTCGGTTTCTCTATACTACCTAAAGTTGATATGTAGTTGATTAATACGTTATTATTGTTGATTTTTTACAAATATTTATGAATCTGGTCTCAATTTATTAAAAATATTTATCAAATCTGATACATAACTTATTTTATAATGGTGTTGTTGTAATTTATGTATTCGATAAATAGGAAGTTGATATTCAGCTGGTATTAATGGAGCAAAGTGCATTAAAAACAAAAATGTTTTTTATGCTCTCGAAAGATAAAAATGGAAAGATGTACAGTTTATCCTTTTTAAGACTTTGTAGCTTTCTTTAGTTCTGGACATTAACGACAAGTAATTTACAGACAGAGTTTTATTACAACTCTAAAGCTTCGTATTTCAAATTATTTGTCAAATACTACGAAGAACTCATAACGAATGAAACTCATAATAATAGCTGCAATTTAAAGTTTATAATAAAAAAAAAAGTAAAATATAGCAACCTTGAAAATATAACCAAGAAACAAAGCAATATTGCTTGTAAATTGATACAATGTAAACAATAGAAAAATAGATTGTGAAATATGTTTTGGATTTATGGTTCAAAGGGAATGTTTACCCAACGGAGGCAGGTCTTTTTCTACTGTTCTGATTAATGTTATAAGACAGGACATGGGGGATGTTATTCCTAAGGGAGGGAAGGACTGTTGTATAGGATTTGTTTTCCTTAAGTATAAGCAGCTAACATTTTATGAAGATCATCTTTATAAAAGATACAAAAATAAAAGTATATTTTGTAAATCTAGTTTACCTATAGTTTTTTGGGCGAATGATATTGAATATTTTATTAAAATATACACTATAGTGTATACATGTAAATATATACACCCAAGTAATAATAGTGTATTTGTGTTATGTTAAAAGGTTATCTATTAAAGTGGAAATATTTTATAATATTTATTAACGTATGTAAACATTATAGGACTAGTTTCACACAGCCTACGTGTCACTAACAAAACTAGTAGATTTCGTATTGTTTATTGCAAACTAATAAAGGCCCATTGACAACAACTTATTTCTACTGTATCAAGGCAGATCGGGGTACCTGGTGTACAACGATGGTTCCTAAACGAAGGAAATCACTGGTGGTAAGGTGGTGGTTGAAGCGTTCGTTTCTCACGGTACAGTATGCCACAACGTTGCAGGATGAGGTAATCGTAAAAAAAACCGTGTTTTTCGCATCAAAATAAAATCCAGGTTGGTCTGGGAACGCTGAGAGAACCTCGACGATCTGTCTCAAAAATGTCCGAAAACCGGCTAATTTTGAATTGGGAACCGGGAAACGAGGAGTCGAATAAACATGCTAAACGAGGCTCCGCATCAAAGTTCATTTTGAGCCGGCTGTAGGAATACGTAAATGTCTGACCAAGATGGCCAATGAGAAACAAGCCAAGATGCACCAGCAGAGAAGGGATAATCTCAAGGGACATTCCCAAAGTAAGTTATGTTCCTCTAGCCAGACATGGAGGGACAGCACTGACCTCGGATAGAGGGCAACTCGACAAATCAAGGGACTTACCACGGGAACGTGGTCACCATTCCATGGCGTAACTGTGCGGTATGGGAAGCTGTCTACATTATGAGGCCCTTGGTCATTACCAAGCTTCGGACATAAGCTTCAGGGTTTTTACTTCCAAAGTCCTAGAGAATTCACATTGGACGAACTAGTGAGTGAACTCTTGAAACTCGTAAAGGGGTCTGACCTGCTTCGCTATATTAGCAGGATTATTTACACAATAAACCCATTGTGGCGGTGCCTTTGGCCAACCCCAACCCTATAACCTACCTATTTAATCAAAAAATTAAATCACCTGTCTATCGAGGCCTAAATAATTTCAATGTTTTCAGCTTAGTTCGTTTAGAAAAATTTTCAAAAAAAATAATAATAAAACGCAAGTAATAGTTATTCCGCATATTTCGTAATTTAGTCAACAATTGTATTGTAAATTGAGCTTTATTATTTCAACCAAGTCTTTAAATATACTTGAATTCTATAGGTCTAGATTGATTAAAATGTTGAAAATTGAATGAATTGTTGGAGCAGTCATGAGATTCTTCAAAACCTAGTGTGACGTGGAAGAATTAACACACTCTCATGAGTCTGGATGCAATTAATCTATTACAACGATAACTGTCAGAATGGTGGAATAAAGTAGATCCAACACTCTCTAAAAGTGTTGTGTGAAATGTAATTTCTTTCACATTCAAGAAATGTAATTCAATTCCATGTATATGAATGTAGTTAACCGTTGAAAACTTGGACAGTTCGGACTCTTCAAAATATTTGGGTGGAATGTACCATCGGTAAAGTCGACAACTATACCACACTACAATGTGTCCGAATGGAGTTTATTGATGAACACTAAGGAATTGACAGGGGTCAAAAAGTATTGATTAGAATGGAGTTATTCTTTCAAATTCTCGAAGTTTAAAAACACACCGATGGATGGAGTTTATTCATAAAACATATCGCATCAGAATGAAAGGATTGAGCCAAAGCTGAGAATTGTATAAACTCCCATGATTTTGAATAGAAACGTTTCAAAGAACGGCAACCGCTAAGTTGTAGTGACATTTTCCTACAACGGCTTGAATAAAACGGAAACCGATAAAAAAGTCAAGGACTGTATATTACACGTCTCCGTAAAATGAATGCCGAGTTGACAATGGAATAATACTTTGATGGCAGTTTCTTTATTACTCCTATTATTTTGTACTTACTAAGAACATTTCATAACATGTATTTGATATACTTCAGGATATTGCTGACAACAATCTTCAACGTAGGCTATTTGATTAAGAGAGGGTTCATGTGTGTTGATTTAACGTAGCAACCAAATTTTACATATTTTGCATTGCATACTTCTAATCCAACTAATAAGTAAGTTAATTATATTAATACATTTATTTTTTTCAAAACCTTTTAATATCGTGCACACATTATTTCACATATGAGATTGTTTGTTGCTGCGATAAGACGTTATTGTTAATAGAACATAATCTATGTTGTTTACTGCAATAAAAATAGAAAATATACGTTAATTGGTGTGAAGTTTAAAATATTGACGTATAAAATTAATTGAAAAAATATAACTCATTAGCAGAGTAACAGAAAAGTTTAGTAATAGTAATTGCTATTTTCATAAGCAACATAGATATAACGAGAATATTGGTTTTAAAGTCCATTTAATTAAGAAATTAAAATTTAACTAAGTACATTTTGTTACACATGCATATTGGATGACGAAGAGATATATTGATAGATGTCTGCAGTGATTTTGGTATGACTTATAATAGCGAGTTGTCTGAAGTGACAAGATCTATCAAAGCGTGACGTATGAAGACAGATTGGGTTAAGCTAACCTATATGACATACAGCTTGTACATGCTGTCATGAGACAACGCGCCGCGTCTATTCCTGGGGTAAATAATTCAACCAAGACAACAGCAAACCATTAATTATACTCAAACATTTATTAGCAAAGATATTATGCAAACTTCTATTATTTTGATAACCACGATCTAAGAATTTGTGACTCGTTTATATATAAATAAAATTGCTCGGTTTTTTGTGAAAGGATTTGTTATAATACTTACTATTTTGCATACGCCTTTTATATCTTCTGGAAGTATCCAACATAGTACTGTCAAAGATATACTGATTTTATCTAAATGTTCAAAGTATTACACTTACAGTTGAAACAAACAAAATCAAGGCAGGTGTTAAAATTGTTGATTATCCATTTTCAAATAAAGTTCAAATAATATTGTAACAAATTAAAAAATGTCCACCTGAACACATATATTCAGTTTAGTACTCTGACATATCAACAACTAGACCATCGATACCAATCATAATATTTCCCCCTCTGTAATTACAATGAAGATCTTCTAATATATCTTGATAAGTGGGTGTCCTTCTTTTAGCATATTGGAACGGTACCAGAGAACTACTTTAGACCAGCGTTTGAATTGTCGTCATGTGGGAATTTTTCAAAAACGTTAAAATATTTAACAAAAACCTTGGGAAATCTCTAAAAGGGTTTCCAATTTAATAAGATCATGTTGATGAGAACACATTTTATGTAGGGTACTAAATAATAATAACTAAAATTTTGGAAAGAAGTAATTTTAAAAACACACAAATAAACAAGTATAATATGTTTGTCATTAGTTTTGATATACTTTAGTATAACATAACTGAGTACATATTTATACCTTGTAATATCGTTACTACTGTGATGACAATTTACGAATATTTCAAAACAAATTAAACTCATTGAAAACTAAAGCTGCTAAAATTAACAGTTATTTTTAATATTTTTTCATTGGGATGAAGCACACAAGAAAACAACATTCACATGTTTTGACCATACAAATTACATTCATCACATTGTATACAAGTTTGGGGTGCTACTTATTGACAAACAAATAAACACATATAAATCAAAACAACTAAAGTATGCCTTGTGTTACATTTATTTTTTAAATGTTTGAATCACGCGTTGTTTTGACTTTTAAGGACGGGATGATTAACGATACAGGTTTGGTCACTTCAATAAAAATTGTCTTTTTGGCTGTTTCCCAAGTTTAAGCCCTTATCCGTTATATAAGTCATGTGGTGAACTACTCTATAGAATAATTTTCCGATATCCTATAGACTATTTATAACGTAATTTGAATCCTGAAATGTGTTGAATTTGGACGGGTCATGGTTTAATTAAGTATTTTAAGATACTATTTTATTTTCGTGATTTTTATTATAGATTAAATGAATAAATCACTTTTTACATAAAATATTCTTAGTCTTTTGATTTAATTATTGATTAGTGATTGAACTGTTGAAAGTCCTGGAGTTTTTAACACAATGAAAAATAATTTATGAATGTTTTCATGGTAGGTCAATGTTTGAAGAAATTTTGTAATTTCTGTAGTGGTTTTTTTTTTCAAAAATGTTGTTTAATATAATTATATCCGCTTTGGTTTATTGAGTTAGCATAAATAAAACCCCAATTTTATAAACGACACAATAAACAATACTATCCCCTGATTGGTCGGATTTATCTTCTTAAACAGACCTTCACAAAAACCACTTTATTGTAGTTTTATTTTTAAATAGACACCTGGAGTCTTTTTCAAAGGGAAGATACAATATTAAATGCTTTGAAAATTAAGATTCGATGTATATTTTGGGGAAAAACCATCAAAACAGTACAGCCTATTTATATTCTGTAGATAATTAAACGTTAAGGACACTATTAAAAATGACAAAAAAATGGAGTTTTTCACAAAACAAAAGTTAAAGTAAATCGAATCACATTTAGTATGTAATGTGTGCGTCATTGTGCTGCCTACAGTTCCAAAGGAAATCCTTTCTCAAAAACCCTAATTTTGAGTGTCGGGTCAATAGTGAAAATGAACCATGTCATCAATTTTTTTTTCAA
Organism: Aphrophora alni; assembly: GCA_963513935.1. Lineage (NCBI taxonomy): Eukaryota > Metazoa > Arthropoda > Insecta > Hemiptera > Aphrophoridae > Aphrophora > Aphrophora alni. Next base: position 75,465,548 of record OY740767.1, read on the forward strand.
ATAATTTAGACATAATTTCTTTTGTAGACGTAATAAAAAATACCTTACCAATATTTGTTGAATACTCGATTTGAAGTATACTCTTATATATTTAGAAAAATCTGACTGTTATTATAAACATATCTTTGATGAAATTGTTTTCTAAACTTCATTACCTGTACTTATGTGATTCATTACAGTAGTAATAAATTCATTACAAATTTAGAATAAACGCACAAAATTACTCAAAATATGATGTTTTAGTAATATCACGATTAAATTGATATAATGAAAGAAAATTCCCTATCCCCACAATAAAACACTAACAACACAAATACTGTATAGTTATGTTTTTTTGAATTGATAACTTCTAAAGGCCCGTTCGGCGCTTTCTGGGATGGGAGTAAAACGGCAAACTCGCTTCACGGTCACTGCGTACCATAAGAGCGGCATAATCATAAGTGTATACATATATATGTTCATATGTGACGGTATGTTGAACATAATAATAACATAGGTTTTTTCATACGTTTGGGTTATATAGAACTGCGTATATGATTGGGCTGTATAGCATTGTTCATATGTCTGCGTTGTATAGTACTGCGCATACGTTTGGGCTGTATAACATTGCGCATACACTAGTGTTGCATAGTACTGCGCATAAGTTCGAGCTATATAGCATTGCGCACACGTTTGGGCTGTATAGCATTGCGCATACCTTTGTGTCGCATAGTACTGCGCATAAGTTTGGACTATAAAGCACTGCGCATACGTTTGGGCTGTATAGCACTGCGCATACGTTTGGGCCTGTATATCATTGTGCATACATTTGTGCAGTATAGTACTGCGCAACGTATGGGCTGTATAACAATACGCATACGTTTGGGCTATATAGCACTGCGCATACGTTTGTGTTTACAACAATTGGTGAAATTTTGTCTAACTTTATTTGCAAAAAACAAGGTTATCATTTTTTCGAATCAATTAATTGTCAAAGCATCATTGCACCGCACTTGAACTCAATGACAGTATTTTGAAAAAAAATCTAATGTAATTATTCTTTGAAAACACATATGAAAGATGGAGAGAGCATAGATATTTCGACTTGCTATTGCGTTACAAAGTATATACGACCTGGGGTTTCTGCCGGTGGAGTAGCAATTTATCATATTGCAGGTAATAGCCTAATGCGAATATAGTAACCTCACATATGGATATTCATTCAAACAAATCAGCTGGCCTTGGAGTGTTCCAGTCGAAAATCGGAGAAATTTGTTTAAGTAGATGTGTAACAGAAACTGGACAGGTTATCATAATTATTGCTGTTTATATTTCTACAGGCAAAAATATTCATGAGATCATTAAATTTTAATAATAACATAAAATAATAAAAATATGTTTTTAATAGTATACTCGTTGTAAAGTTTTCTTGAAGCATGTCCCCCCCCCCTTATTGTTCAAAAGATATTGGAAATACGGACCGCCTATGGAAGTTATCACTTCCAATGTGTGGTCCTATGCACACCAGTTTTTTTCTAACTTATGTACATTTCAATAGCACTGCTATTATCTTCAGAGGTACAATACACACTTCTATGTATATTACACACACACACACACACACACACACACACACACACACACACACACACACACACACACACACACACACACACACACACACACACACACACACACACACACACACACACACACACACACACACACACACACACACACACACACACACACACACACACACACACACACACACACACACACACACACACACACACACACACACACACTCTATGTGTGTATTGTATCTCTGAAGATGATAGCAGTGCTATTGAAGTGTACATAAGGTAGAATAAACACAACTATACAGTCTTTGTGCTGTAAATGTTTTATTGTGGGTTTGAAGAATTTTCTTTCATTGTATATCTACGACAGTGCTCTAGTGAAACATATGATCTAAATTGATATTGATTTTTTTGTGAAAATACTAATTTTGATATAGTTTTATGTATTTTAATAAAAAATACTATTTATTATTAACTGTAACTAATATTAAAGTTACATATCTTTTCCAAAATATTCATAATTTCAGTGTTAGTTCCAAAGTACTAATAGAACTAATTGTAGAGCGAAGTGCAGGTGTTTATATGTTTAATCTTAGGATCCACATTATGTTCGATAAAGGAAAGGTTCGGGTTTAGGAACAATTACATAGGAACTTTTATCCATCATGAAATACAAAAAATAAACGTTTTCTACTTTAAAAATGTATGGAAATTTTACAGCTGTCAATTTTATAAAAAGATTTTTTTTTGAGATGTATCTCATCAGAACTTGAATTAGGTGACAATTTAAAATGATTTTGTTTGGTAAAGAAATAATTTCAAAAACTGATATTGACGATTATGATAACAATTATATTAGTTTGTTTTAAGCTGCTGAATTAGCATATACCATTGCTTTTATACTTAAATTAGGCGTATATTAAAGGAATTTCATTATATTAAATAAGGCATAGCTGTTATTCATAAATATAGATAAATCTATTTTTGAAACAAATTTTCAAAGAATTTTAACGAAGATAAAATAAATTATTATAAGGAGATTGCAGTATGTTTAAGTACACATTGAATTTAATATAGAAGGGACATAAAGAAGGAGATAAAGAAGGAACTTGTTTGTTTGAAAAGAGGAACGGGAGGTAAAAGTTTGAAGTGAGCAAATGCTCGAGTTATATCCTCCCCTTGACAATATCCAAGATAATTATTTACCTGTCAAGAGAGACTGCTATCAGGCTGTATACGGAGGCAGCAACGGACACTCCTTGGACATAGGGCACCGTTTTACACATCCACCATCCCAGGACCCAAGCTGAAAGTGAATGGTAAGTTTTATTAATTAGCACAGTAGCGAATACATTAAGAAACACTTATATTAACTATCCATAATAATGATTAGAGGCAAATGCTTTTTGTAGATGCAACTATTTAAATATATTATTAATTTACAAAATTTTAAAATTACTACAAAACTACATTAATTAAAAAATATTTGAAATAGTTGCTACGGCCAGCACTTTCCAATAATCTCCTGACAACGCTAGAACAAAGTTTTGATTTAAATTTCAGAGTACAAAAAATTCACAGACATTTAAATATATTTCTATTATTACAAACCATCAGTTATTATGTATCGTTTTTCTAATGAAATGTAAGTCAAAATAAAATAATTTAATTTGGCATTTTTCTCACAACAAACTTCAAAATTGAGTGCAAATTCGATGATCTGTTTTTTCTCAGAAAAACAGTCAAAAACTTCAGTTAACCATCTCATCATTTTCTGGAAAATGTGCAACGTATAATTTTTAAAGTTAGAACATTAAGAAATTCGTCACTTATTTTTTGTTTCCCCCCAAATATTTTGTATTATTAAATTTTTAATAAGACTGAAATGTATTTAAATATTTCGAAACTTAAAATTTGTATTCTGAGTCAATTAAATAAAGCCATAAAGCAGATTTTATTGAGACTAACTGTGACAATATGTATTAAGTTTGAATCAAACCAAGGTGTTAAATTCCAAAATAAAAATTGGTGTTATTCTAAAAAATAAATACAGATGACGTCTATTGAGATTATTTAAACTCTCCTGATAAATCTATTTTGTAAAAATTTGGAATTTAGCAGTTTTTGTTTTTCATTTATCAAAAGATGAATATCAAGATTAAAATTTTTTGGACACTTACCGGAAGGGGAAAAACACACAAAATACCTATTTTTTTGCTAGGGTGGTTTTGATCGAAATTTGTTCAAACATAAATTTTAAGCAATATTACAACAAATAACATATTTTCGTTTTATGTTTCCTTGAATAAACAAAATGGTGTTTACACAAATTCCTCAATTATATGGCCTTTTATTTATCAGAATTAATTCTGTTGTAATTTGTTATGTAGACCCTTAAAACATGAATATTATAACATAAATTCTGGGTTAACTAAAACCAGATTTTTCAAAATTGACTCTAACATTTGAAAGGGAATATAAATATGTGAATAATATAAAATCAGTTATTGATATTGACATATTAAACCCTGGTGTTTTAGGGAGTTCATTAGGTCTGCTATTTTACAACTGAATTTTGATTTAATGTCATACAATTATTGGGTATAACCTGTAAGAAAATAGAAACCCAATTAAATTGTGTAATGTATTATGTCCACAATAAATTTTAGTGACAAAAAATCAGGTGAAAGCGGAAAATAATTATAGATTCCATTCATTCTTACTATATTTTGATAAAATAAATACAATGGTAGATATTTAAGCATAATGTAACAACTCACCAGTAAAAGGAAAAGTTAGTAATTCTCAAAAAAACGAAAATGAATTTAATTGCATAAATTAATTTATACGCGTTAGGTCTCCATAATTTACTTTAGTAGTAATTATAACACTGTTTTACATACATTTTCGTTTTATACATATATGACCTATTAAGAAAGTTCATAACGGTTTTAAATAATCAATAATCTTTAAAAAAAATAATGCTTATTGCCTCTCATGAATAAATAATGGAATAAAGAAAACAAATGTTAAATATTATACTTGAAGTTGACAAGTTTGTATCACAGTTTGAACAGGATTTGCAAGGAAGGTATTTGTTAAATCTAAGAGTAGCAGGAAGCGGGAAGCGGGAAGCAAGATGGATTGTTGTATCTTGACATCGGTATTAGGTCGTCTGGACTGGCGATGTTGCTTCAATAATACATGGCTAAGGGTTCATACATTGGCAAGAGCCCACTCGATGAGTATGAAGGTCTCGTCGCTCGTAAATAACAACCATATCTAAACCCGTTTTTCACAATTAACTTTCCAACTGAGTGACTTAAGATTTGATTTATATTTTTAACATTTAGAAGCAAGTCTTGGAAAATTTTACTTTATTTGTGAAAAATTGCACATAATTTAAAAAGATTATCTTTCATATTCTAAAGAACATTTTCTTTCTTCATCCACTAAGTAATTTATTTTGAGGATAGTCGATGACGTAGAAAGATGCTCTCTTGTCTATATAACTTTTATATTATTTAATAACTTAAAGATGATAACCGTTATGAAGAGGACCAACAGCTTAGTTCATAACATAAAAAAAAACGTATGTACTAAATAAAGCATTATTATCCTAATCATGCCTAACTTTACTTAATTATTTAGATTTCCCACTTATTTCAAACACGATCTTCACCATAAATTATAATAGTACATAATGTATTTACTACTTGAGGTATAATAGTTACGTTTTTATACCCTTAGAGAACGTACATAACCTTAAAATTTGTCTATCTGTAAAACTCAATATTTACATGAAAGTCCACATAAACTGTCATGTGACTCATGTAAAGAATCATGCCTTCAATTTTATAAAATCGTGCACAAACGTTCACATGAAAAATTATAGTTTTATTTAATAGTTTGTAGAGTTGAATGCTGTCTTGTTCCTTAATCAAAATATACCCTCCTCGCTTGTGTCAAGATTCAGCTTCTCAGAAACTTGTTAGTTGTTAATCTTTAAATAAGGATATTTTGTATCCATGGTGATTATCTCCGTTTATCAAATATCTTAATCCACACAATTCCCCAGGACCTAGTGTTCCTTGAAATTGTTTTTAATATTAAGTGAATAAAAACACTGCCTACTTATTTTTGTGTGTTGGAATCAAATTATTAATCACTACGTTAAATACATAATTTGTAGTTAGTTTTAAACAAAATTAGTCAATCGGTTTGTGAGAAATCTTTTTTACTATTACGAAGTTACAGTTAAACGGGTATACCAATCATTATGAACATTTTTTTTTTTGTATGTATTTGTCTGTGTGAAACGAGGTTCTGTTTAACTCCACTATTTAATATTTCGCATGTATGTTAGTTACGGCCAATCGCGTGTATTTATTTGGCTGTGTGAAGCGAGGTTAATAATTTAACACCAATATTTTTCACTTCCTATGTACAGTAGGTAAATATAAGTTAAATTCAAACTCGTGTACCAATCGTGATGAATATATTTGCTAGTGAATATATTGGCATTTGACCGATTGCAAGCTCTTGTTTTAACTCCGTCATTGGGGATTATGTCTGATTGTTTATTACAAAGTTACGGCCAACGTTTATAGAGTAAGTGGGTGGCGGAGCCGGCACACAGTCTCTACAACTCGGCTGCGAACATTACGCCATAGTTTACCATTACTAAAACAATTCCTAAAACATTACTAATAACAAATTAATTCTATATAGACCTTAGAAATATATTCTATTTTGGATTTTTCTATTTATTTATAAATTGTTTCTATCAAGGTATGAGCTATCCAATCATGAAATCCAATATGTCTACTTCCAATAATTAAATATTACTGATAAAAAAAATTGTACAAGTGTGTTTTCAATTTGAATTCTAATTAAGTTATATAATTTAGCAGTTACAATATTATACGTTATACCCAATTGTTGAAATCTTAAGTTTTGCCCTTAAGTATTGACCTTGGTCTTTGAAAAGCTAGTTCCCTTTAACGGTTGACTCTCTTTGCCTATTATTTATCAGGTATACAAGTAGAGTAATAGTCTTAATGAAACAGATGCAATTCAATGCAAATGCTCACGTAACAGTAATGAATACTAATTTTATAAAAAATAAGTTATACTATGGTACTTAATTTTTAACTAATACAGATCACACAGTAATTTTTACTATATAACATCGATACTGTACTTATATTAAAGTCATTATCTGTATAATTGTTAAAGATAGGTGTAATAACAACGCACTTTATTGTGAAAATAAACGTAAAAATAATTTAAACGTTAATAATGCTTGATTTGGTTGTTGATATAAACAAGATTGTAGTAGAAAAACCCGCAGTTACACTACATTATTTACGGTTATTTGTTAGCCTAAATATTGTTGTGTGAAAACTAGTGCGCTAGGCAGAAGCTACATTTTGTCCAAGGTCTACTGTTCACAGAACCGCTAGTTTTATCTACAAATTAGTTTCAATTACGTACTCCAAATTTCAAGGCAAACGGTGTGATTTCAATTTCTACAAAATATATACAAGTTAAGAAATTGTGGAAAATATGGCATATAATTCAACTTAGAAAATACAAATTTTATTTTGGTAGTTTTTCAAAAAATGCTAAAAGTGAATAAATCGTACACTTACTAAACTCTAGAATCTCCAACTTGATGAAAGTGATATACTAAAAGTTAATACACAGTTAGTTATATAACTAGTAGCTCTTCAGATAGTAGTGGTGTACTCAAGGTTTATAAATTCCCACGGGGAATTATAGAACAACGTCGACCATCTGAGGTAAACCACTTGGCTTGAAATTAACCATGAGATGTTTTAGTCGAGCCCTTAACAGTTTATGAGATAGGCCTAAGTTGGATTTTATGACCAACGGCCAATGCTTAATGAACTATATGATTAAAATTTTAAAAAACTTTAAGATTTATTGTAAAGTAAACTTTTGTGGATTGAGTCATTTTAAGATCCCCTACAAGAATTAAACCTACGTCCATTTTGTTTATAATTGGAAGGACTTATTACGTTATTAATTATCTGGTTAAAGTAGGGAGTTTTTAGTACTTTTATCCAACTGTAACTTGGTTTATGGGTTTATCCATCAACCTTAAAATACTTACTGTTAAAAAATAAAGTAATTTATTATATACTACACACTTTCTATTTGAACTTGTTGCAGGACATATGCATGTCTATCAATTAAATGTAAACAACTTGAAACCCCCCTCCCCCAATTATCAGTGAAGTACGATCAGTTTGTAATTTATCTTGCATTACTCCAAATATCTGTATACAATATTTTCTGCGTAAAAGGAGAATATTTTTTCATTGGAAATTTAAACTTGTGTATTTATATTTTGTTATAATTAACTCAATTTTTAATTTAATATCAAGGCAAAGAACAGATAAAGTGTATGGTTAGATATTGGTAAGATGACTACTAATTTTCTCTCTCTCTCTCTCTCTCTCTCTCTCTCTCTCTCTCTCTCTCTCTCTCTCTCTCTCTCTCTCTCTCTCTCTCTCTCTCGATTCTATTAGAGTAACCGAGGGCTACCACGAGGTAAACTTTCCCTTCATCTCATATTCTCAATTTTTGTTATGGCGATGGTCTTTAAACTTACTACGAAAAAAGAGGACATTGTTAAATTAGAAGAATAAATTATAATGCTGTTCTATTATAGATCTCTTCTATTCATTTTCAATTGAAATAGGCGTAGCATGTTTACCTTCGTATTTCTGGATGGATAATCGTCAATACACAATTTATAATTCACAATTTGTAAAACTGTAATATTTTTTTAAATACTTGAATTTTTTTGTGACTAACAGTGTTTGCACAATCGAATTTAAGTCGTTTCTTGGATACTGCGTCTTGCAGTCGTTTTGTGTGTTGAATTTTAAACATTGGTTTATGTTTTATGTTAACGTGCGTGCGAGTGTGTGTGTGGATGTGCTAGCACTAGATTATAATTTAAAACATTGTTTATTTGACTTTTTTCTTTTTCTTCAAATTATTGATTTTAAATTCATTGTTAATTTCACCACAGTACTTGTGAACAATCGACAATTTTTAAATCCTGAAAATGAGTTAATAAATTTAGTTAGAAGTCATTAAACGAATCAGTAAAAATATTGTGCAATCCGTTAAAAAGTTGTGTTACAAATAACTTCAATTTCTGAATGTGTCAGTTTTAAACATTTGTTTTGTATTTTCTTCATATTTCTTATCTCTTGAACCTATGGTTTAGTTTGCGGATCAAGTGCGAGCTTATATTAATACTGTTTGAAGGGATTTATTTATGTCAGTCTTGTAATTAATAGATTTTCCTCATAATTAACATCTTAAAAACGGATAGAAAGTTTCCTTTACGAATAGAAAAGATATTTCAGTGCGTATTTATGTGGTAGTCGATTATCATCAATTTTCCTTTACTATATTCTATTATGGTTTTATTTCGATGTCTTCAATTACAACATGATTTTAATGCGTAAAAAAAATGGAAATTAGATTGTCAGTAATTCTTAGAAAATTTTTTATTAATAGTTATGTTAAGAAAATAGCTACATTTATAGAGATTGTGTAAAATATGTGAAATTGTTTTGCAAAGGCGAGTAAAAATGTCTTTGTATATTTCGCAATGATCTACATCGTGTAACGTCAATGTAAATGCAATAACTACCTTAAAAGATATACCTCTTTATTAAAGTCTCAAATCTTTCTTATTATTGTTCATTTCGTATATTGATGGCCGTCAATATATTTTAGAACTTTGCTGTCATCTTCAAATTTGTCTGAAGTTTTGTTTGAATACTTCACGAACGAAGCAAACAAGTTAGATATATCCGAAGATGACAGCATATTTCTACCGAAACTAATCATCAATAATGATTAATATTACTTTAGTTCTACCGCACCTCAACATCTATTGATATGGCAATGTTATTGTTACTTTTAAGTTATCAAAGCTAATCCTGATAGTTGTGTTAACAAAAATCAAATATTTTTTAAGATGCCTTGTCAGTTGTATAAAGTATTAAAATACACATTAAAATAATTCACCGATAATAGTTTAGAAATAAGGATAAATAAAAATGAAATAAGCTTTAAAACTTTTTTTTTTTAAATAAAATAATGGTTTTATTTAATTTGTTTTGAAAGATAAATTTATTAAAATCAAATTGGTTACCAAATAAATGGTTCCTAACAAAACTGAATATAACAGTAATGCATAATATCTCTTTCAGAAATAATAAATTATTTTTCAAGCTGTTTACTGCCGCAAAAAAAAAAAAAAAAAAATAAATAAACTGAGTTTAATTGAACACTACTTTTGGTTTAAAACTAACTTAATTTAATAAAACAAGAGATATTACCTCCACTTTATTTCAGCAAGAACCCGTTCAACTCAATACTGGAAACTAAGTCACACTGCTATGCTATGTAAAGTGTATTATGCTATCTGAAAATTCTATTCAGTCCCATTTGTGATGTTTAATACATTTTATGCAGTGGAAGAAATGTGGATACTTGGGTATTGCACGGTACAATATTATAACGATAATGCAGAATATTAATATCTAGGAACAAATGCAATATATTTTACAAAGAATAAAAACATTGAATCTCAATACATTTTACTAACTTATAAGTTTTTACTTACAAGAAATCGTTAATAATTCATTTAATTTTAGTCGTCTTCCAAAGTTACTAAAAACTTTAATTATATAAGCATTATAAAAGATCTTGACACAACTAAAATCACTACTATACACAATATTGCAAATTTTCACTGCATGAAACGTCTTGTAACAATCTCCGAAATTAAGTTAGTTAGTTAATTCAAATAAAATGGAAGTCATACACACTTTTTATTGTGGGTAGTAAAACAATGCTGCCCTACTACACATTGTGTTTATTTTACTACATGTCTAAATTAAAAAAAAAAACAATAATCTTATTTTAAAAATGAGCTCTATTAATTTTGATAAAAACATTTGTAATCCAGTGTACATACAGCCATAATATTTTTTAGGGTTTGCGGTAAAATACATTAAAACCAATTGAAACGCTTTTGTTCAAATTTCACCTCTCTCTTCCAGATTCATCATTTTAATATTAATTATTAGTCTTCCAGCATTACGAAAAGAGTGAATTTCTTGGAGTGTCTACAAATTGTAAACCAACAGTGCACATGCTTTGAGTAATGGTTCACCATGATGATTTAATGTATTGAATATTTATAATTATTAAACGAATATATTATTTTAAAAAAAGAAAAAAGAATTAGTTCAAAACCAACAACAGTTATTTTATCAAACTACTGTAAGTGCTACTGGAGAAGCTTAAAGGTTTTTAGTTTTTCTAGAACATATTCTCATAGAACTTTGTTGCGTTTCACATTTACCTAATACGTTCTGGTTTTAAGAAGTAAATAATAATTTAATTAAAAAATATAACAATTTGCATTATTATTATTATGTATTATTATTATCATTGATATCGAGCTTTACTTATTTCTAAGTAAACTTCAATCACTAATATCTCGTTAATCTATTTATATAAAAGCCAAATACCACTTTCAGACTGCAGATTATCACTCATCACGATTTCTCCAAAACTACAGAACGAATTGCAATGAAACTTGGAATATAACTTCCTCATAGGTAATAGGTGCTCAAAAAGAAATCTTTTGAAAAACTTGTGCGTTTAAGCATATTTAAAAAAAAAAATCCTAAATTACATTTTTCTATAAACTACAAAGGTGAAAAGAGCTGAGGCTTCTTACATTCCTTCTTTTCAAAGGTTTGATCCTTATGGTATACAAAATACGCAAAAGGTTAATGTTCTAAACTAAAAATGGGCTCTAAATACATGATTTAAAAAATCACTAAAAACCAAAATGGTGGCAGGCAATTCTCTTTGACCGATTGAGTTGCTTCTTTCAACTGATTAGATTTGAAATGCAAAAACTACTGGACCCATTGAGCTAAAATTGTACATGGGCATTCTTAGGATCCCTGGTTAACAAATAGGCGTATTTTTATTTAGAAATTCTATAAAGGCACCGCCCCACTGGCCTTGAAAATTCCCTCAACACTCAATTATCTATATGTTAACCCCGTACGAAGGACGGGTACTCTGCTAGTATATAATAAAAAAACTAAACTTTAACAAAGGGATTTTGTCTTTTTTCTTGAGTTACATGTCTATAAAATAACCCCTCTGATTTGCCCACGAACTGATTGATTCATCATAAGCCTCAGCTTAAACAGTCACTCGATACAAAAACACAGTACTTCCTGAAACTAGTTACAAGTTACGTACTGAGCAAAATATTTAATATTTTTGAAGAAATTCTAACTCATGTTGATTAATTCATTTAGAATCCTCTAATACAGACGTGCAAAGTGAACAGATAGGTGACGTGGACCATATCATAACGGTGATATCTATATTTTAATATTGTTTGTGATGATCTAAAAATATAAATATTTTACTCCACCATAAATTAAACGGTTGACATTCAGAGCGAGCAGTTCATACATTCTGCAACTACTCCCCGGAGTGACCTAAGTAATTACACGGCAAGACAAAAGCACTCTTATACAGTAACGCTCGCAGACGGAGGTACGAGTTTTAATGTTTACAACATTTTGTTCTCTCGAGGTGTTCTATCGTGTATTTTTTTTTTCGAGAAATGAATTAAATTTAATTAACGAAATTAATTAAAATGTTTTACAAAGTAAGCACAAAATACCTCCAAACAAAACCTAGTTCACTAATGTGAAAATATCTAATGAAATATATTGATTATATTAGTAAGTGCACGGATCATTATTGTTATATTAAAACATACTCCTTTAGAATTCGTTTAACTGAACATATACCATGTCAATTAAATACATATACACTACCATACATATTATACACACCAATACAGGAATAAAAACTAAAACAATAATAAGAGTTATTTATTCCTTATACACTGTTCCAATGAGTTTTTTCATATATGAAATAATAAGGTTTATTGTTATTTAGTATCGTAAAAATAAGGTTTTATTTATTGCTGTGAAAAAGTTTTGCTTTAAACTTATTTTTGGTGCCGAATTCAGTTATGAAGTGTCCAATTTATTTCGTAAAAATATCTGAATAAATAGAGGTCTACATTTGACTTATAAATCTAGTTTTAAAAAAAATACAAATCTATGTAAAAAATAAAGAAAAATTTGAGATTTATGATTATAATTTCAGTGTTGATGTGAGTTAAGACAAAGTGAGTAGAATGTATAGTCAAGGAGCATATTTACTTTGCGGAAACCACCACCACACAATTGTGTAAACCTTTAGCTATGTTCCACCATGCGGAATGACAAGCTACCTTGCATACAGATTGTTGCCAACTTCAGCTGTGTGGGAGTCTGACCACGGAGATGTTTGTAACTGAATAATACTGCAAATTTAATAACTTTGTAGTTTGCTTGAGTCTGTGTTTTATAAGTACAAAATTCATTAATTTTAAGAATTTTCTTGAATAATATATTATCTTAAAATTAGAACATTGAAATGTTTTTAAAATCTCATGTTTTGTCTGATATTTTTGACATCGTAACCAATTACATATTTCAGAAAACTCATGAAAGTGGAAATTGTAACAATTGTTATAAATGTATTCCATTTTTATCTTAAAATTAAAGTGTTAGAATCAGGCAAAGTTCATTCACGTACATCTAAAGTTTCTTAGGATTTATTTGATGAATAATAGTTGACCTTAATAAAATAATTTTATGTACGCCATGATACGGTAACCCATTAGTCTAATATTGTTTTTAATATAGGTAATAATTCTTAAAAAAACGATTTAATGTCAAATATAACAATATAGTGTTTGCTAGAGAGTAATAAGTAGATTTTAAAAATTGCTTCAATTTTTTTAAAAGTTTTTACACTTTAAATATTAACACTTTAAACAAATATTATAAAAACAGTACATTTAATAAAATATTTTTAATTAGCTCCCTATGGTACTGTAAACAATAAAGATTTTCTTTAAGAAATATGCAAACACATCTTAAGCTGCTTAATTATATTTATCTCAATCATGAAATACATTTAAAATTTACTTTTCTACTGTTATTACAGTTAAGAAACAATTAATCCAAGAAATACAAGAGCATTTGAGCATAGTATTTTACACTTATATAGTTGAACTACGTGTTTGTTAGTTTATACAGGTTTTCTTGTTAAAATATTAATAAAAATATAATGTGGTGCGTACAGCTCAAAAGTTGAGAAATTATGGCTCCTGATAAGATCAACGACCAATTCGCAAATACACGAAGTCATATCTGAATAAAGAAAAGGAATAACAAACTTTCCAGTAGAATATCCGAGCATGGAATGATATAAATATCCGACTGATCTCTAAAGGAAGATGTTTATTTTATTCTTGATATTAGTTATAATGGGGATGCCATAAATAAGGAGTTAGTGGTTCGAGCTATCTATTATTATTTGGTTTTCATTATTTTGAAAAATTTAAAATTTATTTTGTCTTCAAATATGTGAAAACAATAAAATGTTTCATATATAATAATGAATGTTTTATCGATTCTAGATCATGTGAGACTAAATTTAAACGACAACATCAAAACTTAATTTATGTCACATTTTGAGTAGTTTACAAAAAATAGACTGGATATGTTAATTGTAAAAACATATTTTAAATATAAATTTATATGTGATAAACAATGAATTCCCTCCTGCTAAATATGTAGTAATTATCAATGTTTTCAATTTATTATAATAATATCTTTAAACATCTATTTTATATCGATTTGATAAATATAATAACAGTTTTATGTTATGGTTTAGATTAGAATTTGTGTTGTAATGATAACTGCTTAAAATCTGTGTTGTTTACAAACAAAATAAAAATTTATAGACTGATATTTATTTCACAATATCAAAGTTCTTGTAATATATTGAAAAACTAGATAATTATATAGTACTACAAAAAAATTAAAATCTGTAAACGATTCGTTAGATTCCAATAAAACGATTCCAGGGTAATTGTTGTGTCAAAAGTATTAATTTAATACATTCATATCACACGATTTGTTGGAGAAATCAACTATAAGATAAGTTTTTGTACTTCATTGAAGGTGTATACAATTAGGCTTGACACACTGATACTTCTTAAAATGTTTTTGAATATCTGTTGACATTCAAAATTGCTGAATTGGAAATTGTTTCATTAAAATACACCTTTGAATTTTATGTTTTTCCATTGAATCCATTGGCAATTTCTAGCTTTATTTAATTTATTTTCTGAATATATATATATATAACAGAATTGCACAAAACCATATAGTTCACTAATTTTTATTATTCCTTGAAAAAAAGTATTGCCAGAGAAAGAAATTTAATGGTAACATTAAAATATAATCAAAAACTTAAACTCCAAATACTGTTTTCAATAATATATCTTAGTTTATGTATTTGTATATCCTTTAAATGAAATGGCTCCAGAAGCTTAAAGGAGTATTTTGATATAAGACTATATTTAAATAATAATATAAAATCAAATTTGGAGCCCTTCACAGTATTAGATAAATGTAAAATATATGGCTGATTTATGAACATTTAGAAAAAAGAAGAAAAAAGTAAACTAAACATCCATAGCTACTCAAACCAGTTGTATATAATAATAATAATATATTTAATATATTAATTTTAAAAGGCTAACAGAAAATGTAAATTATGATGTATGAATATCAATCCTAATATAAAACAATATATGCTGTAGGATATATTGATTGTTACGGTTGTACCACTTCCAAGACACGCGCTCCCATCGATCGCCCTGATACAGAAGCGAATCTTAAGGCACGTGGACCAGATATTTTCCAACCGATAGGGTCACAGAGACGACCGAGTTTTGCAAAGCCACCACGTGGTGGCGATATTTGTCTGTAAATATATCTCAGAGGTCCCCAACCCCAAGATGACAACAAACTCCATCAGCTAATGTACAAAATGGACTGTGTTATTCTTTCTTCCCCTACACCCATCAAACAAAAATGTGTTGAAAGTTTAATAAGGAGGTCGCTATTGTATAAACAAGTGATACAATATTTTGGCAGTAATGGATCTTAGCCGATTTGTTGATGATTTTATCTCTCTTTTTTTAACCTACAAGACGCAGTAAAGTCACTCCAAATGCCATTTTATTTCAGACGACAGATCTGGGTCAAGTGGAGTGGTTATACAAATACATTTGTGTTGTTCAATTTAAAATAAATATAAAAACATGGAATAAGTGTCATAAAAATGCGAAACATAAAATATATCCATGCCAAGTGGATAATAATAGTGATTGCATTTCTTTGATTAAGTTGGTAATAATTTCTAGGTCCTTTTTATTTAAATGAAAAACAACAAATAGTAAACCATAATAAAATTTAAGTTTGTTTTGCAATGTTTCTTATGATTTCCCCAATGATATCAAATAAGAGATTTTATTGTAATGGAAATTATCTTTTGGATGAAATAGTGTCTATAATCAGTATAAATAGTGTTTATCTTTTAATCATTTTTAAATTAATAATTATTAAAATTTATATTGGGTGCGTTGTGAATATTTATAAAATATAAACCAGTGTTTTTACCACAATTTTATTATTTATTTCCACTACGATAGTTCGCTAAAAATTGATATCTAGTCCTAAGTAGAGATGAGCTGTAAAACTGAGCACTGTTTTAATACTAAACATTTTAACAGAATAAATAGTCGAGTTTCCTACACGTACAACAAGTAAAGATTCAAAAATATATCGTTTTCAGTGTGTAATTTATGACTTGATTTATCAAAACTCATATTTCCTTCGAAATGTCATATAAAGTTTTTTACTTTATTTGTAAATTACTTTTTAGGGTTCAACCAATATATATATATATATATATATATATATATATATATATATATATATATAATCTTTGTGAACATATACACGAAAGTTAATACACGTAATTGAAGGACTTTTTGTAGAAGTTTTGGATAGTTATTAAGTTGAGTTAGTTGTTTCTATTACAACTGGGAAGGCACAATGTGTGATTTCTGTCCACTAAAGTGTGATTTAATTGCGGTTTTATAAATACGTTCCCATAGCTTGTTTCATTTAACAAATTTAACTTTTACTTACAGTATGTGGAATAGAACATGTATTAGTGGAAAAATCAATTAAAAATTTATCATAAACGTATCACTGGCTAAAGAAATTATGTTTGTAAACTTTATTATATCTCGTTGTATGTATATAAAAAAGTGTGAATTTGTAAAAAAAAAAAGAAAGAAAAAAAAAGTGGAATAAAAACAAAATCATGAACTAATTATTAATCATGAACTAATATGAAAAACTTATTTATGAATTAATCAAGACAGGGTTTTTTTATTCCTGATATAATGTTAGGACACAATTCATAAGTAAATAAGAAAATCATCTGATTTAGAACTATTATATAATATGTCCTTAATGCAAGAGAGTGAGTATTAAGTTTTTAATGGTAATGTGAAGAATAAAATAAAGGGGGAATAAAAACGAGTACAACGTAACTGTAAAAGAGAGTTTAATTATAATATCATTGAAATATAATCAAACGTTTAACTGTGCGAGTGATATAACATCCATAGTTTTTTTATATTTCGTATATAAGAAGTGATAAATTAAATATTTTTAAAACAAGAAGTTGTTTGATTCATAACTTTGAAATAAACGGAATCATGTAGCTAATTGTTGTGATAAAGTATTTTCAAAATAATAGTAATAATTCAAGTATATGGGACGTGTATTTAATACTAATAATGGACGAAATGAAAGATCATTGCAATCTTAGCTTTACATTAAAAGAGCTTTCTCTGTAAGTGTCGTGTTATTTTCCCATTTTACAGAAAATCCATGCGACTATGTTCGTATTTCATGTGTAATGTCTTCAATTTAACTCCTTCCTAATATTCCAATTAGGAAACTCTGAAAATTGTGAAGATGGTTTGTTTCACATCTCTTTTACAACCTATATAACGGGATGACCTAGTTTAAAATAATACAATCTGATGAAACTGTTGTTAATTATTTCAGTCTGTGCAGCAGCTTGTTCATATTTCGAAAATAGAATTCGTTCAAGGTCATATCTACAGTAATTGTTTTTAACTGGTATGGGATTGTTATATTATCATCGAACTACTTAAATTGAACAAATGTACATTGATGTATTATATTGTTTTTGGAAACCAAATCACATTTACTTAATATACAATTATCGTTTTACCGTTGTGTTACTTGTTTTGATAGACAAAATTAGGCTACTTTAGTATAACAACCATGGTGTAAAGTACGAAACTTACTTCACTCTTGTGAAGACAGTTAAAGAAGTAAATAGATATTCCAATAAATTATAATCAGGAATATAGGCCTCATAATATTTGATTCATTAGTCAACATTTATTATTTGATAATATTTAAGCAAATATCCCACATTCATTTTAGTTTACCTAAATAGACATTCGTAATGACTGATATTTATTCTTATGAATTTTGTGGATTTAAAATGATTTGCGCCTTCAATTATGAAATAGTTAATATCGAGCAAACATGTTTTGCAGAGTCTGAATATGTATTCGTAGGCGTCTGTCATAGCAATTTTCTTAAGTCCCCAAGTCAAGTAATTTTTATGCACCGAAATGTGCCTGTTGTAGACTATCTTACCTTTTTATGTAGGGTAAAATAGGCTATATATATATATATATTTATATTTGTAAAACCGTACTAGAAAACTGATACAGGAGAGTGTAATCAATCCATGATTCATTTAGAACTCAGGCACCGAACATTTAAATTAAAATTAACAAGAATAAAAATAAATATCATATTTAAGTAGATTAAATTTGTTTTATTCATTACAAAGTACACAATTGTAAGTATAAATCATAGAAATAAGACCAATTGTATTGATTTCAAAAATGGTTAACATTTTTTCCTTTCTATGTCAGATATTTTAAAGAAAATAATAATTTAAAAATAAAGATTGTAATCAAAATGGAATAAAAGTTGTTTTTAGTAAGAATTCGGACTCCATAGTATGCAAAATAAAAGTGCTAGAGCATTACGAAACTTCTAAAAAAAAAGAATAAAAAGAAAATATATTGTCATTGAATCTTTAAATACAATCATTTTGTTATCTGTTAAAAATTCGACTGATAAAAAACAATCAAAACTATTTTATGTTGTTTATATAAAACAACATTAAAGATAAAATTATTGATTGTAGCATTGATCAATTGATTGAAGATTTCATATTATTAAATGACCAAAACTTCTAGTCGTACGTACCTTAAACACAAAAAATCATATAAATAGACATTTATATATTTGTTACAATCCAACTCGCTAATAAAACATAGTGGTACTGTATGTTAGTAAAATATTTCAGAGGCAAACTTCTAAGTCACCAAGTTTACAAAGATTCTATTAAAACCTGAAAATAATAGCTTAGCGTCTCCCCTTCCTCCTGCATCCTCGGAATCCAATACACTACGGAGAGGAATTCCGATGCCAAATCTGATTGGCGTTCTAATCTAGTACATCATCAATATTATTATTTTATTTTAATGCTGTTGTTGACTGTTTATATATTACGGGAAACAAATATTATCTAGCATGAGGTTTGCTATTGTGTGATAAAATAAACATTAAACATTATTTATTAATTTTTTGTTTTTACCAACACTATCACCCAAACACCTAAAGAAAATATTCTATAAACATTAAAACAAAAACAAATTAGTAGGGATTACCGACTATAATTTAGATTGTTATTTATTTATTTTACATTAGTGTAATTTCTGAATATATTATTAAACTTTTAGATTTTATTACTTAACATGACACCAAATTTCCATTAACTGGTAAAATCTGTTATTGACAATTTTTCAGTGGTTCAAAATTAAAGATAGTAACCAATAATTTAATTAGTACTATACGACAAAATTTACAAAAATAATTGCCTCTCAAAACACTTAAACATTTTTATAAACGATTATAAAAATAATATAGATTTCACACAAATATATTTAAGTACTTATATAATATATTAAATATATTAATATTAAATATTAAAAAAAATTATATATGTTACCAATAAATATTGTAATAAGAGATTTCAATAAATTGTTTTGAGTAGTATATTTTGCAACAACACGTAAGTTCATCTCGACACTGATTTTCACATATCTATTTTTTTGAACACTAATATACTGTATATATATATATGATGGGAAAATTTGAGATTCTATCTTGATTAAAAATTTATTAGCTTTGTAGGCTAGTATTTTATTACAATTTTGTTCATGCATTAATGAAACTCTGTTTTCATATACAGTGATATAGTAAGCGTAGTAATAACAATAATAACCAACGACGAGCTAGATAATATTTAATAATTTGAAAAAAAAAAAAAAAAAAAAAAGTGTTCAAAATAAGCAAGAGCATAGAAGATGATGGGATAACAATTATTTTATGTTTATTTATTTATTTTTTTAAAATTGAATGTCTCAAAAATGTTGTCAAAGTGCACTTTAAAAACATTTAGTTCATTCTTTTACATTATAAATGGTTTTTAAAATTATATTAGTTATTCCAAGTACACGTGTTTGTTGATAAATTAAATTTAAATTTTACTTTAGAATAAAATATTCTATCAATATAATTTTAAACAACGCAGCTTCGATGGTGTTCCGTAGTCAATTTGTATATTTATTCCAAGGTTTACTTTAAGAAAGAGATTTCAATTGTAAGATCTACATTAGATTAAGGGAATTGAAAAGTTCAATTTCCGGGACTATTTACAACCGCGCTACTGACTGATTGCCACTATACTGTTTGCTCCACAAAACTTTTATAGGAAACGGTATTGGGTGAAACAAGCCGTAAATGTCTTTAACCAAAACAAACTTTTGAATAGAGTCGGATGTTCATAAGACTTGTAATATAAATTTACCATTTATTGCCCAAAAACTATTACTATTTGAACAAAAATCAACAATCACGGTTCAATTTAAGCAATAACACAATATCCACATACATTTTCTCTCTCTAACCCACTCACTTCTCCCCGCAAACACACACACACACACACACACACACACACACACACACACACACACACCTGAATCGTATTAAAAAAATCTACTGTTATATTATTTATTTCCTTCAATTACTCTTTAGTATTTTTTAAACCATATGTTAGTTTTATCAGTTCTAGGTTCAATAAAAATCAATTTTTAAACAAGTTTTATTTCTTCAAGAAAAAACTAACTAATTATTCTCTTTTTTTTATAGTTTTCCAAAATCTTATGTTATTGTTTGGTTTTGGGATTAAAAACAAAAATTCAAACATGTTTGGGGGTTGGGAAACCATCCCAACTAGATCACCAAAGAATGGTATTTGTGATCATACAAATAAGCATTTTCCGGAAATAATATCCCATTTAAGACTGAAAGTAGCTAAAAATTGCAACGTTGAATAACTTCAGACAAGAATCAAATATAATTATTTTCGTCAAGAAAAACAACCTATATATAATATTTAAGAAGGGACTGTGAATATTGATGTTGCTAACTAATACTCTACATACATAACTGCCTGGTTTAGGTGGTTTTATATGTGGACACAGTAGTTGAAATATTCCAGAAGTTATTGGTCCGAATATCATAAAATTTACAATAACGTTACAATTCCACGAAGGAAAATTCGAACCCAGCACACATCCAACCTCGTGGGGACCTAGAAATTTTAATTTAAATTTATATATATATATATATATATATATATATATATATTTGTCACATATAAACATTTAATTGCAAGGCAGCGCGTTTATTTTAAAACTTAAATCTTAACATAAAAGACGGTAAATTAACACCCACTACTGTATTCACTCTACCATTCAATGGTAGCGAAGTAAAATTTATACCTGGGAAGATTCACGTTAAGATAAAAGGCTTGTTTAAAGGTTTTTGAATACTCTTATGCTTTGAAAAGTCGGAACACAAGATTCTAATTTAAATTTTTGTATCTAACGTCTTGCAGCAAATTATGTTACAGCTCAACCTAATTTTAAAACTAAAAAAAATTGAGAGAAAAAAACAAACTAATGGGGCAAGGATACATAGGAAAACAACCTCCGGATTTAATAACGGATTAGACTAAAAGGCCCAATCCTCCTTTGGTATAGCTGTGTTTACGAATTCAAATTTTTTAAACTTCTGCTTAAAATAAGGATGTCAGCTTTGGATAAAACGTCATTTTTGTTACCCTTATTAGTACTATTTACTGATTGACAGCTGAACTGATTTTCCTAGAGTTTCGCGTATTCTGTTTCTTAATGTTTCAGATTTGCATGTGACTGCACAATTAATTTTAAATTGTATTTTCGTTGCGTTAAATTATATTTTGTACGAGAAGATTTCCATGGTTACAAAGTGTTTAAGTGGAATTTATATTATGCAAACAATTATTATAAGCAGTATGTATGTTGTTAGAAAATATAGTAATAATGTTATGGTTTGATAAATATTAGGTAAGCTATGATGAATATTGTGTAAAATTTCTGATGAAACTCATTTTATTCATATATTTTTCAAACATTTAATATAGAGTTTATGATAATTGAACCCATCACTCAAAACATAGACAATATATTTAAAAATAGTAGACTAAAAGTAGGTTAAAATAAGTGGCGGACCTCTACAAATTAGAGAACCGATTTTTTAAAATTACAATAAAACTGTTGGTTGAAATTGTATGAGTTAAAATTTTAAAACCTAGGCCAAATCTCGAAATATCCAAAATACCGGAGTGCTGTTAGTGGTATTTACAGGAAACATCGATGGATGCTCGATGCTCCTTGTAAAGAATTTAATTTCTAGTATATAAAGGCCGCACCAGAAACCTTTGAATGCACACTAAACTCTTTATTTATAAAATAACTTTATTTACTTTCCACACTATAAAAAAGTGGACATTACTAGTCTACATATTTAGCATTGCAAGAGTTAATGTCCCTGTGATTATTACTCCTAACATAAAATTAATTTCCTTAATAGTTGGAGATTCAGTTATAAAACAAGTTGAAAACAAAATATGCAATTGTGTTTCAAAAATAACAAATTTCAATTAATTTATGTAAAGAAATCAACTTTAATCAACTTTTATAAAAAAAATTAACCCTAATAATTTTCATCGAACGTATTTGGTTCATATTTTTACAACTTATAATGACTGTAAAGGGGTGGGTTACAGAAAAGAAACTACGAGAAATAGTGCTAATAATATGAAATAACTCTTGTTTTAAACAATATATTAATAATTTACATAGCATTTGTACTGCATTATCACAATTTTTATAAATCTATAATTAATTGAATCATATTCAAAATTATTTCTTTCTAAAAATCTATTAAAAATCATCGATATATTGGTCTATCTTTAACTCAATTAACAACACATTTCTTACCGACTATTTACGTCTTGGGAAAAAAAACAAAAAAAAACAGAAAATAATTATCTAAACCTTCTTCATGAGGTGAATTATATTGTAATTAGAAATGATTTTATTAAAATATTTATGAAACGAAAATCTTATATGCATATTATATGTTTTTTTTTGAAGTTATAAAACATGTCCTGAGAGTTTAATAAAAATCTTGAGAGTTATTTATTGTTGTGTTCTCCTTCCTTTCTCACTAATTTGTTGGGTGATTGTTTCACTAATGAAAGACACATTTAATATTCACTTTTAATAGGTTTAAATAGTGTGTAAATTTGGTAGTGTAATATTGACTGTATTTGAAAAGATATTATTTTTTCACCTCTCCTTTCAATTTATCCCTAGGTTACGACAACATTTATGAAAACGAGAACTGTGGTACTCTCCAGTGAATACAAATATGGTAGTGTGGACAATTTTTTTACAGCTGACTTTCGATATATAGGATGCAAAAGACAGAGTTATACAGACATCATTGAAACATAATATGCATTGGTTTAAAATACATATTCCCTCCTGTTTGTGATTGTGATAAATTAAGGAACGACGGATTTCCAAATGTACACGGAAATTGTTCAGGTATTTTAAAAGAAGAGACTTGAATAGTTTTTTTTAATACGAAAATATAGCATTTTGTTTTGTCTTTATAATAGCTATAATTATAATAATTATTACAATTCATAACACATTCCATGTAACACATTAATAGCTCCATATAAAACAAGTTCTATAAAGTCATGATAGTGATTTTAAAATCATTAACTCTCAATTTAAGAATATGTTTTTTATACCTTACAAGAGCTCAATAAATACAAAACTAAAGATTTATCTATTAATTTAGAGTAATTTCAATGTAATTTGTTATTGGAACAAAGAACCACGGCCCGTTAACATATACGATAGCTTTCTGCAATGAGCCATTACAACAAACCGAAAATATGTGAACCGAAAATATGTCATTAACATGTTTCCGCTTTTTAAATTTTGACTAAAATTAAATTGAAATGTTGATTCTTGCTTTTGTACCTCCTTTTTACAAACCCAGTTTAACCACAATATTGAAAAAAAGAGTTTTATATTTTGGCAAACGTAAGATAAATCGATCACGAAATGACTTTGAACAAACAAGATAACTTTACTCCTTAAACTCGTATAATGTGTCATCCAAAATTTAAAGTAAAAATTACAAAATATACCACATAGGCAACAAAACATACCAATGGTATTATTTTTTTATTCAAAACAGATGAGGAAATTAATCTTACATTGCCTTTATACATTTGTGATTGATAAATACTGTTTCTTGAGCATTCTTTAAAAATAAAACAAGAAAACAAGAAATTCCATTATTTCTATTATAAATTCTAAGCATTTGGAGAACTATTCCAAACTATTATTAACAGTTATATTTGTATGGTTTATACGTCGAATAATAAGAGGGGCAATATCAACTGTTACATTTATATTCTCCACAAACAAGTACATATTAAGTATTACAAAAAAATCAAACATGATAACACCCAAATGGAAAAATGTATGTTTATGATTTAATTATTGTATTAACAAGTACATGCATTCTTTTTAAAAAAATATCACATTCAAGGCGGTGGCACTTTACGATTCAGAAGTGCCTTGATTACTAAGCAAATATTTCAAGATGGAGACTAAGAATGTTTAAAACAAAGTCTAACATGAAGGCGCATAGTTTTCAGCATGAGTTCGGCATTTCAAGCATGCGAATATTCCCTCACCCTAAAGCACAAAAACGTTTGTCTTTCTGTTAATCATATGCACATTCTTTGAAGGTTGTGCTTTGTGAGTCGACAGCAAACTATTTCAAACATCCCACCTAGGAGACCGCCCGGCGCTATCACGTGCGACAACTTTTCTTTCCTTTCACCGGTGTCTCTGTATGTTAACATAAATAACCGATTTGTTTTTACATTTCAGAGCTTTCTTTTAACGGAAATATAAATTTGTTTTTATATTTTGTGTTTTTTTAAAGAGAATTTAATGTTTTTCTAAAAGAATGGCCATTAGGTTAAATTGTTATTACTAATTTACTATTTGTAATTGTTACTTGTACAACTTTCCTTTCATCTAAACAGGTTTTACCAGTGTCTTTGTGTGATAATGTACATAAGAAAATTGTTTTTATATTTTGTTGTTTTTTAAATGAAATTTATTTTTGTTCTAGAAGATAATTGTAAGGTTAGGTTGATTTTACTATTCTACTTTGTAATTAAATATCATTTTTATAACTATGCTTTTAATTTGATGAGATTTAAAAAGCGTATCTTTTTGTTAGTATTTACAACAGATATGTTTTAATAGTTTGAAGTTTTTAAAAGAAAAGTAATTTTGTTCTTCAAGAATGATTATTAGGTTAGATTGATATTACTGTTTTACTATTTGTAATTTGCACTGTTATAACTAATTCAAGTAAATAGCTATCACCAGTGTCTTAGTTTCCTAATATACATAACAGTTTTGTTTTTTACATTTTAAAGATTTATAACGGAAACATAATTGTGTACTACAAGAATGATGATTATGTTTTAGAGTGATATTACTAACCTACACTTTCTAATTATATCTGACTATTTTGGTTGATAATAATAATAAAAGATTTTATGTTTAAAGCAATTATCAACAGAATCTTATTATATTTGGTTAATATTGCTATCCTACTATAATATGCAATTATTTTGACTAGTGCAACTTCTTCTTTTCTCTAAATCTATTTCAACATTGTCTTTGTTTGTTAGTAAACAAAATAAATTAGTTTTTACATATTAGAGGAAATATAGTTTTGTTTTAAAACTAATAATTATTGGGCTACGTTGATTACTTTCCTAGCATATGTAACTTTGACAGGTGCAAATTTTATTTCCTAACTTTGACAAGTGTTTTCTTTGTTGATATAAATAAAAGATTTGATTTTATATTCTCAAGCTTTTTAAAGTAAATTAAATTTTGTTCAACAATAATGATTATTAGGTTATATTTTTATTGCTATTCTACTATGTGTAATTTTGACTGGTACACTTTCCTTTTCAATATATTATGAAACTTTTTTTCTTAATATACTTAATAGATTTGTTTCTACAATTGAACGCTTTTTAACGTAACTTTATTTTCTTCCATAACAATGATTATTAGGTTTGGTTGATATTGTTATCCTACTTTATGTAATTTTGACTGGTGATAATTTTTTTCCTATAAATAAATACTTTTCAACACTGTACTTGTTTGTTAATATATAGAGATTTCCAATTCCATTTTCACGAAAATTTTATTTTATTCCACAACTACGATTATTAAGCTAGTTTGCTATTTCTTACCTAGAATCTAATAATCACACGACATAGTTATAATTTTCACACGTACAACTTTTTTTCGTCAAAATAATTTCAACAGTGTCTTTGGTGTTTAATACACACAATAGATTATTTCTAGTTTTTTAAGATTTTTAAAAGAAACTTAATTTTCTCCCACAACAAAGATTATTTGATTAAATTGATATTAGTCTACTATATATAGTTGTCTCATATTTTTATGCAACTTTTCATTCCTTTAAACAACTTTCACCAGTGACTTTATTTACTAGTATATATATTTATATATTTCCTAGTATATATATAGCAAATTTGTTTTAAAAGAATTAGAATTTTGTTCTACAATTTTTCTTTTGTAAATTATATAATTTACAAAAGAAAATTTGTGTTCTATTTGTTAAAATAGAATTCTATCAAGTACCGTCGGTCATCAGTGTAAATAAAATTGATATCATTGCACACATTTTTATTCCTTGAAATAGATAAGGTCAGTGACTTTGTTTTTAATATGCATAACTGATTTTTTTTAAAAATTTTATATCTGAAAACATTATATTTTGTTAAATTACTACCAAGTGTTCAATTGGAATGTTGGAGGAAGTAAGGCAATCTATAGATGACCAGTCGATTGGAACAGTGGGTTTTTGATAGCGGAGGTCACTTCGAACATCCAATTTGAAATGAAACATTTCACTCATTGGTCAAAGATAATTTAATAATACTGAATAAATAAGTAAGATAATTAAATTTAAATATAATTTAATTATCGTACTTATTTGTTAGTATTATAATTGTTGTCATTATATTTGTTGAATATAATTAAATTCTAAAATTTGTTATTTAAAACCTAAGTTTCAATATTGTGTGTATATTTTTATAAAAAATACAAAATCATTGAAGTACAATATGACGTGTTAAAAACAATTTAAATTACAGCTGAGTTATGCTTCTTAACCTCCTTGACTGTAGTGTTTTTAATACAAAAATTAATGATTAAAGACATCCAATGCAATAAAAATCGGTATTTTGAAAAGGTTAAGAATATCAGTTTTTGTTTTGGTATATTTCCGTGTAATAATAATATTATTATTAACCATTATATAAAGACTTAAAAACATTTTAGTTCTAGGCAAATAAAGCTTGTTGAAGAGAATTATCAAGAAATCATGTTTTCAGTTTTTCATCATTATCCCTTGGTTTACAGAAAAAAAGAGTTTTGATTGTTGTTAAAAAAGAAAAATATTTTATGTATTGTTGTAGGTTCTTTGTAATACTAACGGTTTTCGAGATAATTGACTTTAATAATTTCAAACAACCGCCATTTTCAAAATTTACAAAGTAAATATTTTGGTTTTAGCAAACTTGCCTAACGTAACATTTAAATGTGTTTACCAAATATGCACTTAATATCTTTTCTATGTCCAAAATTAATCTCTGGTAGCGGCTAAGCAAAGGAGAATTACAAAATATCTTACTGAATATTCTTTGTTTCTTTCGGTATGTAGAATCTGAAAATATATCAAGCGTTAAGTTTTATTGTGACACCATGTATAATGCTATTAGATTTCAGAAATTGCTAATTTAAATAATTAAATAAAAATTAAAAGCAACCATATCATTATCTCCAAGTGATCGAAAAACTAAGAACACTTATTCTACTTACCCAACCTACGAAGGTTAGTGTACTGTAAAGTTAATTTAACCTACCATCAACGTTTAATGTCCAAAAGAATCTAACATATATATATATATATATATATATATATATATATATATATATATATATATATATATATATATATATATATATATATATTATTTGAGCTGTCAGTCGCCATTGACTCAAAATAACGATTATAGTGATAATTAAAATTAACAAAAAGGGGTGAAATTTAGTATTTAGAACTCGTATTTATAAAATTATAAATTAATATTCTTAAAAAATGCGAAGAAAAATTTTGAAAATATTTTATTGTAAAATTTAATTTTAATCAGCATTTCGATATGACCCTTTTAAAGTTATTCTGTTTATACTAAAACAAATTTATTTCCCATATAATCTTAACAACGCCCTATTGTTACGGATAGTAAGTAGTTTGTTTAGAATTATTGTTTAAAAATGTTAATAAAATGACTTCAAAACTGGTTTGATTACTATTCGATTCCTTACGCTGTACATTTGTATTATACAGGTAAAAAAAGAAATATACAGTGTTTAAATTTACTATTTTCCAATCACACGATTTACCTATGATACTATGTGGTTTGAGTCTGCTAAGAGTATGTCAAACCTTAGCGCTGTGAAGCGAGCAATATTTTTTATCGGAACTGTTGCTTTCCCCTTCATAACTTTAATAGTTTATCACGCCTCCTTTATAATATACGATGAAGGTACACTCTATATAGAAGAAGATAGCTTTAATCTTAAAGAAATTTATATAGGCTTATATTGTGATTGAAATTAACGTTCAGTATCTTATAGATGTGTATAACCAAATTCCATACACCATTTTATACATATACATATACACCAAAATTAATGTATTTTTCATTCCATTACCACATAATATAAATGCAGTAAAATCGCATTGAGGTCTATTTCAGAATTATTAAATTCATTGATCTTTAGCACTAATAATTATATATAGCCTCATAATTAAAAATATATATATATTTGACAAGTTTGATTTTGGCGTGGTGTACATGTTTAACGTCCCTGAAATGATATATCAACAATAATTTATTTACTGTTATTAAAATGCAATATGATAAGAATTTAAGGCTTATTAAAAGATCACTCGATCGACGATGTAGATCTGTCCTTTCTAAGAGCGGTTTGGTAGTGAGAAAGAATATTTTCATTCAGATTGAAGAAAAATGCTTGATGCAGTACGCTATGAGCATAAAACTATCTTAAGTAACAACCAGATATTCTGATTGATATTCTTATCTTTTTGATATTAGGCTCAGATAAAATTGCTAGTCCAAAGAATAGTAGAGTCTAGCAATTTTATCTGAGCTTAATATCAAAAATTTAATAAAGTAAATTTAAAAAAATGAACGGTATTTAGTTTACGAAAGTTTTCCTTCTTGTTTCAGTTTAGTAAAATTCAAATCACAATGAAAATTCAAGTTACTTCATTGAATAAGAACAGCGATCACTGCTATGTTCACTTGCATAACATTAGGTACTTTCACATTAGATTAAACAATATTACAAAATACCAAATACATTGAAAAATGGAATGATGACATTTCAGCCGATATTAAACTTTTTCATTTTTACATTTTACCAGTTTGCTTGTATAATAAATTCCCGTTTTTTTTTTAATTTTATAATTTTAATTTGTTTAGTGTTACTATCTATTTAAATTTGAAGTGACTACTACTGTATATTACAATATTCTAACCATCATATGCAAACGTTTTAAGCTAAAATTATAATATAATTTTGCTTTGAAATTTCGGGACACAAACATGAATAATTGTTAAGCTTTAAACATTATATAGGACATTTTGATATTAAACGATATAAATTTAGTTTAAAATAAACTCAACATAACCTAATTATAATTTGCTAGAGATAAACAAAATAAAAGAAAGAAAACCATCTATTTTGGCTTAGAGTATATTCATTATCTAATTACGGGAGATTCATTGTGGAATTTT
Source organism: Aphrophora alni (assembly GCA_963513935.1). NCBI lineage: Eukaryota > Metazoa > Arthropoda > Insecta > Hemiptera > Aphrophoridae > Aphrophora > Aphrophora alni. Next base: position 75,495,739 of record OY740767.1, read on the forward strand.
GTTTTTGGTGATTTCCTAATCCCTGTGAGACTAGTGAAGTAACTTTATTTACCATTTGGTGTTAGCTATTTATTTATTTATACGATTTACACTATTGACCGATGGTACTTGGTAGAACTCCATTTTAATGAAAAACAAACACTTTATTTAGTAAATTCTACAATTTATTTGAGTCTTGCCGACCATGGTTTCGCCAACAACGGCATTTACAAGGCAGCTTAACAAAGACTTTGTTAAGCTGCCTTGTAAATGCCGTTGTTGGCGAAACCATGGTCGGCAAGACTCAAATAAATTGTAGAATTTACTAAATAAAGTGTTTGTTTTTCATTTATTTATTTAATAGTATTCTACTTAGTTGTATTTTTTATATTTTATTTTTGGTCCTTTCCTAATCTAAGTTAGACTAGTGAAGTAGATTTCTTTACCATTTGGTGTTAGCAGTTTAATTATTTAATAGTATTCCACTTAGTTGTAATTTTTATATTTTATTTTTGGTACTTTCCAAATCCCTGTGAGACTAGTGAAGTAACTTTATTTACCATTTGGTGTTAGCTGTTTATTTATTTAATAGTATTCTACTTAGTTGTATTTTTTTATATTTAATTTTTGGTGCTTTTCCTAATCCCTGTAAGACTAGTGAAGTACCTTTATTTACCATTTGGTGTTAGCTGTTTATTTATTTAATAGTATTCTACTTAGTTGTATTTTTTATATTTTATTTTTGGTCCTTTCCTAATCCCAGTTAGACTAGAGAAGTAGTTTTTTTTACCATTTGGTGTTAGCTATTTATTTATTTAATAGTATTCTACTTAGTTGTATTTTTTATATTTCGTTTTTGGTCCTTTCATAGCCCTATTTAGACTAGTGAAATATCTTTATTTACCATTTGGTATTAGCTATTTATTTATTTAATAGTATTCTACTTAGTTGTATTTTTTATATTTTGTTTTTGTTCCTATCATAGTCCTAGTTAGACTAATGAAATAGCTTTATTTACCATTTGGTGTTAGCTGTTTATTTATTTATTGTAGTATTCTACTTAGTTGTATTTTATAATTTGTTTTTATACATGTAACACTATAAACTTCAAGTAAAATATAAAATTAAATAACTAACAATTTAAATATGAAAGAATTATTCCCAAACCAAAAAAAATATATAATAAAACACAATCAAAAAAGATTAATAAATTAACCCTTGTGTTCATTTCTGTAATATAGCTTCCATCTTCAGAGGGATATAAACTAACACAGGATTATTATATTTTAAGGATTAAATGAACAATACCGTAAGTACTGATTCCTAGGATGATAAAATACCACGAAAAATTCTCCAATTCGTTAAGTTTCCAAAAAACATGAAATAGGCTGTAGTTAGTTGTATAATTTTTCTCTTAGTGGATGAAAGTCATTATAATGGCGAGTATGCTGGCGAAACATTGATTAAATTGAGAGTGATTACAAACAATGAGAATAAAAAATAGTGACACATCTCTTGTTGGATAATTATTTATTTACATCTCAGTGTAATGGATGGATAGATGCGATCCTGTTTGTAGTTGAGCTCTCCAATCTAGTTTTTTGTATGTAGAACATGCGCAAAACGAAGATATTGTAAGGAGCTTTTTACGTTTAATTTTCTCGAGAAGCACTCTCTCTCCATTTTTAATAAACATCTTTTCAACTCTAAATACGCTACGTCAAGAGCAGCTGGGTCTGATTACAATCCTTAGAAGCCGTTCGATTCAACGTACGTCGTTGTATTTAACTACGAGGACTTAAAATGTTTTAGCCGTAGGTTAGTATCAACCGTACAGAAACACATCTTTTTTTCAAATTTTTTTTTGTAGATTAGTTAGAAAAAAATCAAAGTGTTGGGTCATATTTAAATAAATGCCTAAAATAAAACATTTCAACATAAAATACATTTCAACATAAAATTTGATTCTATAACATAAAAACTTACTTGATAGTTGAGAAAAAAAAATAATGACAAAGGTTTAATGCTGACAGTGGTTGTTTTGAAAAAAATAACTAAATTTGTTATCTCCCCCTCACCATATAAGACCAGATTGTAAACCTTTAGTGTTAAAATTTGCCACAGTCTATTAATCGTTCTATATACAAGTCATAGAGCATAATTAACTAAATAACAAACGAGGTAATTTATATTATAACAAAAACTCTAAATCTTATATTAATTTATTAATTTTAACGCTTATACATTATTTTACCAACCTAGTATTATTGATTAAATCATTATTTCAAGTGAAAAAAATATTTTTCATTGAACATCGGCATTACTTGTCTACACTAGTAATGATCAGGTTAATTGACAAAGACTACAATCAATTGTTCGGGGAAACCTGAGGCCCTTGTCCATACTTTTTTGTATATATTGTATTTAATTTGTCTCAATATATTATTTTGTATATTGTGTTTTTATTCTTACTCGCTAACAAAAAAAAGGTTTTATTATATGTTATATAAAATATGATTTTGTGTCAAACTAAAAAGAACCAATATTTGTTAATGTATAGGTTCTAGTTTTTTCAAACCCCTCCTATCGCGAAATAGGCTTCACCCTTCGAGTCAGTCAGCACACACAAAAATACATAGACTCTGACCCACATTACTATATGTATAGGGAATGGTGAAACAGTCAAGTCCAGGTAAGCGTCCTATTCGACCCACTTTTACTCCGCGACATTGCTTCAGGCGTGGGTAGCTCTACAACAAACATACTTCTTGTAGTGAATGATATAGACCATGATGTAAGTAGATATTTAATTGTGTGTTACTACGGATGTCAACGCGCATGTTCGATGCAAGGTAATATCATCAACAATGCTTTAGAACCAGCACCGTTGACGATAGTGCTACATTACGTCTCAAACAAATGAGTAGTAGCACAGCATTTCTTCTTACACCATAATTCAGACTAGAGTAGAAACAAATGAGTAGTAGCACAGCATTTCTTCTTACACCATAATTCAGACTAGAGTAGAAACAAATGAGTAGTAGCACAGCATTTCTTCTTACAACATAATTCAGACTAGAGTAGAAACAAATGAGTAGTAGCACAGCATTTCTTCTTACACCATAATTCAGACTAGAGTAGAAACAAATGAGTAGTAGCACAGCATTTCTTCTTACACCATAATTCAGACTAGAGTAGAAACAAATGAGTAGTAGCACAGCATTTCTTCTTACACCATAATTCAGACTAGAGTAGAAACAAATGAGTAGTAGCACAGCATTTCTTCTTACACCATAATTCAGACTAGAGTAGAAACAAATGAGTAGTAGCACAGCATTTCTTCTTACACCATAATTCAGACTAGAGTAGAAACAAATGAGTAGTAGCACAGCATTTCTTCTTACACCATAATTCAGACTAGAGTAGAAACAAATGAGTAGTAGCACAGCATTTCTTCTTACAACATAATTCAGACTAGAGTAGAAACAAATGAGTAGTAGCACAGCATTTCTTCTTACACCATAATTCAGACTAGAGTAGAAACAAATGAGTAGTAGCACAGCATTTCTTCTTACACCATAATTCAGACTAGAGTAGAAACAAATGAGTAGTAGCACAGCATTTCTTCTTACACCATAATTCAGACTAGAGTAGAAACAAACGAGTAGTAGCACAGCATTTCTTCTTACACCATAATTCAGACTAGAGTAGAAACAAATGAGTAGTAGCACAGCATTTCTTCTTACACCATAATTCAGACTAGAGTAGAAACAAATGAGTAGTAGCACAGCATTTCTTCTTACATCATAATTCAGACTAGAGTAGAAACAAATGAGTAGTAGCACAGCATTTCTTCTTACACCATAATTCAGACTAGAGTAGAAACAAATGAGTAGTAGCACAGCATTTCTTCTTACACCATAATTCAGACTAGAGTAGAAACAAATGAGTAGTAGCACAGCATTTCTTCTTACAACATAATTCAGACTAGAGTAGAAACAAATGAGTAGTAGCACAGCATTTCTTCTTACACCATAATTCAGACTAGAGTAGAAACAAATGAGTAGTAGCACAGCATTTCTTCTTACACCATAATTCAGACTAGAGTAGAAACAAATGAGTAGTAGCACAGCATTTCTTCTTACAACATAATTCAGACTAGAGTAGAAACAAATGAGTAGTAGCACAGCATTTCTTCTTACACCATAATTCATACTAGAGTAGAAACAAATGAGTAGTAGCACAGCATTTCTTCTTACAACATAATTCAGACTAGAGTAGAAACAAATGAGTAGTAGCACAGCATTTCTTCTTACACCATAATTCAGACTAGAGTAGAAACAAATGAGTAGTAGCACAGCATTTCTTCTTACACCATAATTCAGACTAGAGTAGAAACAAATGAGTAGTAGCACAGCATTTCTTCTTACAACATAATTCAGACTAGAGTAGAAACAAATGAGTAGTAGCACAGCATTTCTTCTTACACCATAATTCAGACTAGAGTAGAAACAAATGAGTAGTAGCACAGCATTTCTTCTTACAACATAATTCAGACTAGAGTAGAAACAAATGAGTAGTAGCACAGCATTTCTTCTTACACCATAATTCAGACTAGAGTAGAAACAAATGAGTAGTAGCACAGCATTTCTTCTTACACCATAATTCAGACTAGAGTAGAAACAAATGAGTAGTAGCACAGCATTTCTTCTTACAACATAATTCAGACTAGAGTAGAAACAAATGAGTAGTAGCACAGCATTTCTTCTTACACCATAATTCAGACTAGAGTAGAAACAAATGAGTAGTAGCACAGCATTTCTTCTTACACCATAATTCAGACTAGAGTAGAAACAAATGAGTAGTAGCACAACATTTCTTCTTACAACATAATTCAGACTAGAGTAGAAACAAATGAGTAGTAGCACAGCATTTCTTCTTACACCATAATTCAGACTAGAGTAGAAACAAATGAGTAGTAGCACAGCATTTCTTCTTACACCATAATTCAGACTAGAGTAGAAACAAATGAGTAGTAGCACAGCATTTCTTCTTACACCATAATTCAGACTAGAGTAGAAACAAATGAGTAGTAGCACAGCATTTCTTCTTACAACATAATTCAGACTAGAGTAGAAACAAATGAGTAGTAGCACAGCATTTCTTCTTACACCATAATTCAGACTAGTGTAGTTTGTGTTTGGCGTTACACCGGATAATGTATTGCAGTATTATTATTAATTATGTGTTATAGTTGAGTTTTTGTTTTAAGTTCTAACCTTTTTTTTAAAAAATGTCTTAAATTATTTGCGTAGTTCACAAAACGGAAAATACATCAGCAAAGTAATATAAATTACTCAAAATTTACTATAGCCTATGAGATATGATAACACAGAGAATCCAGCTAAGACATCCAACTCTGTGGAGTTTACTGAAATTACATATGAGAAGGAGGAAAAAGAAAACAATAATGTGAAATTGATTTTGGTTATACATTTTCTGTCAATGCCGATATTATGGGTGTTCACAATAAGCACACCAAGGTTGAATTTTTTTCTAATTCTCAAACTGAGATTGAACTTTATCTGTGCCTGTTTCTGAGGAAAAGTTTTAGCCGAAAAACCATTATGCCCTACTGGTCCCTTTCCTAAAGATATATTTTCTAAATAATCATAAAATGATGAATAAAATTCCTATACAACTGTAAATGGCCAAAATTTGACAGGTTTTGGCTTTGGTATTCCCCAAAATTAGATGTCATTAAGTATGAACCTTGTTGGTTCAGAGAAAGCCCAGAACTAAAAGGTTGGCGTTAGGAGATTCGCGATTTGGAGGTGCGTAGTAATAAAAAAAATGAAAGTAGCAAATCACATTTACTTATTAGCAAGACTTAACTACTAGCATATAAGAAAAATTAAACTCTTGATTAAACGTTGATAAAATGTTTGAGGAACAACGTAAGTGGATGGAACTTTTTACTCGAATTATCAATGCAGTTAAAACATCAGCAATCTGCTCATTATCATTTCCAGGTCATCGAGAAAATATACATTTAATTGGTCCCAAGTGTAAAAACCTTTTTAATTTGTTAATCTATCCTCTCGATACGACCTTTCGGTTAGAGCTCAAATAGCAAATGATAAAAGTTGAAATAAAAATATATTATAAAATAAATAAAATATAAAATATATACGTCATGAAATATAAAATGATATTATTGATTTATTTGTACATTCGGTTATGAAAACCATAATGAAAACCTTAACTCCTCTTTATTAATTAATTTTAGACATTAAAAAAGACATCTCAAAGAAGGATCAGTTGAGTGTATTGATCGTATATACTATTATAGTAAGAGGAGAAAATCCTGGCGAAAACACTCTCGAGATAAATAAGTCGTTTTTGAATTTCACAGAAGTTAATGATCCAACATGTGATAGCTTCAATAATTTAATTTTGGAATACTTGAGGCACAAAGGAATAGATATTAAAAAATGTCGAAGTCAAAGTTATGACGGAGCATCAACTATGAGCACAACTATGGTTGTGGACAGAGTTAAATCAGTTTTATGAAATCCTTTAGTAAAGTTTGCATTATTTAGCGGAAGATTATCCCGTTGGCAAGTTCTCAACGAAAGACGAGAAGAAGTAAAGATGTGCCTCGTAAGGTGAGGATCATGACATGATTGTTTCTTTTCTTTTAAAATACATTTTTAGTTTGTAACGAAAATAATATTACTTATGGATGATGGATGAAGCCAGGACTAAAACGGAAAATCTGGACACCTTTCGGATTGTATTACTACCCTCCCAATTAAACTACTTGACAATATTAACGTAGCCTCTTAAAGTTTACATTATTTTGTAAAGAACTATTTTTCCTAAGTTGCGTGATAGAGACATTGCAACATTCAAGAGCAAACTTCTCAAAATTATTCGTTGAAGCAAAGCAATTGGCATAAGAATTGAAAATACCAACAATGGGGTTTTTATCAAATAGAACCAAATCACAAAAATTGTAAACACTGAAATTGTGATTAACCAGATAAAAAAACTGGTTCGCTAGTTTTCAAACGGTAGAAGACCTTTCATTTACGCAGCTAAAAACTTTAAAAAAAACTACCTCGGAAAGAAATAACTGAAAAAGTTCTTATAAGTTAGTAACCCGATGACATTATAATTTAATTGAGCAAGGTTTATTTTTCAGGTATGTATTAGGTAATACCTTAAGATATTATGACCTAAATACAACTGTATCTTAGTCTACCAGTAACGACGGCAACGCCAACTCCAAGTAGGAGCGTTTCAAAACTGAAGAGCATAATGGACCAGTCAAGATTAAGCGATTTGTAAGTATCGAGTTGTTGTTGATGAACATAGTTTTTAATAATAAGCAACAAACATATATAATAATAATAATAATAATAATAATAATAATAATAATAATAATAATAATAATAATAATAATAATAATAATAATAATATATACCTATAAACAACATATAAAGACAGAATTATTTGTAATTAGAGATCGAAATTTATTAAAATGTCATATTATACACTAATTATTAAATCATGTAATACACTAAACATTTAATTTACTTCACGATAATGAATCCAAAAGTTAAAGAAGAATCCTGAGTAGTAGTTATATTATACTCTTAAAAAGAATGTATTACAATTTTATTTTAAAATGGTAATCTAATGTTAAAAGATGTTTTGAACAACCAAGCACTAATGTATACAGATATTTTATGATGATAGAGGTAAATATTGAATAACCAACAAATTTTTTATTATTTAAAAACGCAATACTTCTTATATTTCTTTAATTTTACTCAGTTATACCGACCATGGCTTCGCCAGTAAGGGGTTTTACTTAGTAGTTTTACGTATTTTACAAAATTGTAGACTTTTACAAAATAATGAGTTTGTGTTTTATTTGATATGGAGTTTACTAAGTATCTTCGGTTCATAGTATAAATTGTATGAATTCTAAGTAGTAAATCATTATGACTAGTATAAGAAAGTGTTTTGGAATATTAAACGATTTTTTGTAAATATATATCTTTACTTATTACTAACAGTTTACTTTTAGAATAAGTTTAAAATTTAGTTTTACAAATTATTTTATATATTAGCACAACCAGGAAGTAATTTTTTATACTAAGGATTAAATAACTTGTAAGGAAATGTAAAATGCAGTAGAGGATGCGAAGGATAGACGTCCAGGATAGGACTGGACTATATCGATTTAAGGTTAACAATAGCAAAGCAACACTTGAGTGCATGAAGCGCACAATAGAATTCCTGCAGAGAATATGCTAGCTCCTTGACATACGTACGCACAGCTTAAGTGAGGTGTAAAGCTCTGAACATGAGTCGCAGAAAATTGTAGCAATGACTTAATTATGGTAGAGTATATGAGATTTGGTTAGATTATAATAAACATTCTATTTTCGTTACAAATATTTATACCTTAAATACGGTCGAATAAAATATATTTCTATTTGTTTTATGATTTAAAATTATTCCAGAGATTTTAGTACATCACGCAATTTTTAAAATTAAAAAACCCCTTTTGAGTCTATACAATTTTGTAAAATTTATACTTCACAAAATGTCATTACCATTGAAATAACCGGATCCTCATTAATAAATGTACGTTATGTACAATTACAATTATACGGTTTTCATAACGCGGTATTAGACATTGTTGGCCTTAACGCGTTTACCTCGCTCCAATAAACCTATCTATCGAATCAATGAAATTCATCAAAATATCTGGCTTTTAATATCTAGACTAATATTATTATTACACGATCACCGAGGTCAGTCTTACTCCCTCCTTTTCGACGGTTTCTACAGGTTAATTCTTCAAGGTCTGGTGGTAAGTCAGTATGGTTGAAAGGTGGCCAAACCATTTCAATTTCATTTTCTGATAATGTTCACAATTTTTATATTAAAATATAGTTCGCATTCTAACCTAAGTAGTTGCTGGACATCTCTTTACTTCTGGTATTATACTTCGTTTCATCATACATGGCTATCTCAGCAATCAGTGTCGATCCAAATTATTAATAACATATATATATATAACGTTTATAAATTGAAATTATTATTAATAGATAAACATAACTGTGATGTCAATTACATTTAGTAATCCATTTAAGTTGTCTTTTAAACACTTGATTGATAACCACATAAAAGGATTGATGGTGATGTGACATCACAGTTGTAAATAAGCATGTCCGGTTTCTCTAAAGTAATTTTTCCAAATACAATTTAAATATTCAATTAATGGGATTTCCGTATGAAAAAAAAATGTGAAGCAAATCTTTAATCTGATTTCATAGTAACTATCTTTATTCAGTACTATTATAAACAAACCAAATATATTCATCAAAACAAAACTAAGCATCGAGTTCTTGAAATACTTTAGATGGTAACAAAATCATTTACAACAAACAAATAACTAAGTATTAATTCTATATAATGTTGTATATTAATTCAATTATTTACATTTATTATTTTTCATTATAGTTAAATTAATTAATGGTTGTCTATATTTAAGTTTAGAACGCACATTTCGAAATCAGTTGGTGTTATGCAGCGTGTTACAAAAAGGTTGGGCTGGCTATGCATTTTCATATTCTATGTGTGATTATAAGCTGAAAATGAAAGTTTTTTTTTTTTTTTTTTTTTTCACTTTGTTTAACAGTTAGACGCCATTTTGTTTTTTTACAAAAACTCACTGTAACTCTAGAAATAGATAAGATATCGAAATCAAATTTAGAATAAGCATTTTGTATGTTACGATTTACAAGTGTACCAAATACAAAGAATTTATTTTTATAATTTTCAAAATGGCGGCCGTTACAAATTTTTAACGTGTAATATCTTGAAAACCGTTAACTTTACAAAAAATGTACAAGAGACAAAATATTTTTATTTTTTAACAACAGACACAATGCTTTTTTGTAGTTTCAGTCGGTCAAGGGATAACCGAGTTATCGACAAAAAACTAAAAACACAATGTCTTGGTAATTTTCTACAACAACCAAAATTAGCCTAAAACCATCATTTTTTTTAAATTTAACAATTTATTTAGTTATTTTTGTAGCGAGCTATGCAGAATCAGATTTTACAGGCAAAAATAAATCGAACATGTAGTATAACATTTTGTAAAATTCGGTTAAGAAATAACTAAATTAACCAATTCACATGCATTATTATAGTAATGTGTTATAGTAATTTCATTAATAATTCTTTGTTATTGCCTAATAAAATACTTCTAAAACATTGCATTGAAAGTATCTTGTTTTGTGAATACTACAGGCCTCTTTATCTGATTCTTTTCCATTTCAAATACTGTCAAATTAGTAGCCAGTTAGTTTGCATGCGAATTAAGGTTATTTTAGTTATTTCTTAACCGATTTTTACAAAATTTTATACTACATTTTCGACTTATTTTTGCATGTAGAATCTGATTCTGCATAGCTCGCTACAAAAATAACTTAAAAAATTGTTAAATTTAAAAAAAATTATAGTTTTAAAAGCTAATTTTGGTTGTTGTAGACAATTACCAAGAAATTATGTTTTTAGTTTTTTGTCGGTAACTTGGTTATCCTTTGACCTACTGAAACTACAAAAAAGCATTGTGTCTGTTGTTAAAAAATAGAAATATTTTGTATCTTGTACATTTTTTCTAAAGTTAACGGTTTTCAAGATATTACACGTTAAAAATTTTTAACGTCCGCCATTTTGAAAATTATAAAAATAAATTCTTTGTATTTGGTACACTTGTAAATCGTAACATAAAAAATGCTTATTCCATATTTGAAATCGATATGTTATCTATTTCCAGAGTTACAGTGAGTTTTTGTAAAAAAACAAAATGGCGTCTAACTGCTAAAAAAAGTGGAAATTGAAAAAAAATTATTCTTCATTTTCAGCTTAGAATCACACATAGAATATGAAAATGCATAGCCAGCCCAACCTTTTTGTAACACCCTGTATATAAAATGACGAAACTTTTCTTTTTGATTGGTGGTAACAATACTAAGAGTTGTAGGTCCAGAGTGAATCCCATGTACTTCTTAATCAATGTTTATTGTGGCAAATGTTTTAGTAAATATAATGTTTATCTTTCACTTGTGTGTCTATTGTGCTTGAGCCTTTGAAGACAAATTAAACCTATACATATGTGTTTATAGTACTTCAAAAGTAAAGAAAAAATAAAGTTTGTCCTTAAATTGTGTGTTTGGAATTCATCAGTCTTAATGTTTGTTATTCATTTGAGCCTTTACATTTTTTGAGCCCTTGAAAATAAATTATAATTGATATATTACTTGTGTAGCTGAAGTTTCTAAACAGTTGAGGATAAATTACTTGAGTGTGTGTAGTACTTGATATCTTAATAGTTCTCCCTAACTTGTGAGTTTATAATTTTTAAACGTTGAGGATATCTTATTATTTGTCTATTATTTTTGACCCGTTGAAAATATCTTAATCTTTGCCCTTAACTTGTGTTTACAGTTTTTGTGTAATTGAGGATATCTCAAAGTTTGTTCTTTACTTGTGCGTTTACAGTACTTGAATCACAGAGGATAAATAAAGTGTATCGTTTACTTTTATGTCTGAAGGGTGTATATTAATGTTTGTACTCTACTTATATGCTTAAAGTTCTTGACCACTTGAGGCTGTCTTAAAGTAGTCGCTTGCATGTGTGTTGTTAACTTTTGATTCGTTGAGGAAAGCTTGATACCTGTTCATTCGAGTATGTCTACTTCTTGAGCCGTTGAGGACAACTTAATACTTGTTCATTACGTGTATGTCTACTTCTTGAGCCGTTGAGGACAACTTAATACTTGTTCATTACGTGTATGTCTACTACTTGAGCCGTTGAGGACAACTTGATACTTGTTCATTACGTGTATGTCTACTTCCTGAGCCGTTGAGGACAACGTGATACTAGTTCATTACGAGTATGTCTACTTCTTGAGCCGTTGAGGACAACTTAATACTTGTTCATTACGTGTATGTCTACTACTTGAGCCGTTGAGGACAACTTGATACTAGTTCATTACGAGTATGTCTACTTCTTGAGCCGTTGAGGACAACTTGATACTAGTTCATTGCGAGTATGTCTACTTCCTGAGCCGTTGAGGACAACGTGATACTAGTTCATTGCGAGTATGTCTACTTCTTGAGCCGTTGAGGACAACTTAATACTTGTTCATTACGTGTATGTCTACTACTTGAGCCGTTGAGGACAACTTGATACTTGTTCATTACGAGTATGTCTACTTCTTGAGCCGTTGAGGACAACTTAATACTTGTTCATTACGTGTATGTCTACTACTTGAGCCGTTGAGGACAACTTGATACTTGTTCATTACGAGTATGTCTACTTCCTGAGCCGTTGAGGACAACTTGATACTTGTTCATTACGAGTATGTCTACTTCTTGAGCCGTTGAGGACAACTTAATACTTGTTCATTACGAGTATGTCTACTTCTTGAGCCGTTGAGGACAACGTGATACTAGTTCATTACGTGTACGTCTACTTCGTGAGCCGTTGAGGATATCTTAAAGTTTCACATTTCCATCTGTGTTTTTAATTTCTCAACAGTTAAGTATATCCTAATTTTGTAAATTAGCAAAATAATAAAAGATAATGTTATCCTTTACTTATGGGTCTGTAGCTCTTAAACAGTTTAGTATATTTATTCCTTTTAATTTCGTCACAGTATAATTTGAGTAGTTGAGAATAAGTTACGGTTTGTCCTTTACATGAGACTATATAGTTTTTGAGTCGTTGAATATAAATTAATCTTGGACTTTACAAGAGCGTTTGAAGTTTGTGAGCTATTTAGGATAAAAATACGTTTATTTTCAATGTTTGTATTTACTAGTCAATCTGTAGATCTGAAGCCGTTTATTATTTTTTCTTTCTTTATATTTGAATTTCTGCAGCTCTCGAACTATTGAGAATAACCTAATGTTTTCATTTTACTTGTGTATGTGTAGTTATTGAATCTTAGATAATATTTATTATATTGACTTTAATTCTGTAATAATTGAGCCGGACGTATTGTTAGTCTTTTACTTGTGTGTCTGCATCTCTTGAATTGTTCAGGATAACTTAACATATGCCATTACTTGTGCCTATAATTCTTCTCGCGTATAGCCTCTCAGGGTATATCTATTTTATCCACAGATATAGTAATCTCAAGAGTACCTAGCTGTATCTATAGCCTTAGGTTATATCCCTCTTTCTTATTAAGTCTCTTTCACCAAATCTTGTATCTTCCGACCTTTAAACTATTAGAGTATTTTATTGGCTCTTTTTATGCTCTTTTCGGTTTTTTTACGTTATAATAACCGAAGATTTTTGCCTTTAAACGATTACCAAAACAAAACTAAACTCAACCGGTGAGGCGTCACGATAAAGTTTCATTCACTTGTGTTTCTGTAACTTTTTAACAGTTAAGGGTACTTTATTTCTTCTGCATCTGTAGTTCTTAGGAATTTCAGATTAAAGTAATGTTTATGCTTATATTTATTAAACCGTTGAAATTATATATAGTGCTCGTCCTTTACTGCCATGATTGAAATTCACTGCCAATGAAGGTAACTTGATGTTTATCTACATCATGTGTATACCGGTGTATATATATATATATCTGGTATTTTTTAATTATATGAGATAGAAAAAACTCGAACTTAAGATCTCACAAAAATTACGTTTACTTAATCAAACGCGGTTCAACGACAAAGTAGCCATCCTCAGTGATACATGAGCTACAATAACTAAACTAAATATAAATCTCACAAGTCTAGCTCAATATTTACTTTATATATTACTTTACTTAATATATGAATGTACTAAATATAATCTGCTATACAGTAGAACATAAAATGAAATGAAATAATAATGGAATTACTGTTACCAGTTTGATTTTAAAAAAAGTAATATTCAACCCATTTAACTTATTTAAGAAATTAAATTATGTTTTATTTTCATAATTATACCAATATAATCTTCATAATAAAGCAAATGAGAAACCATTACAATTTAATAACGTTTACTGTTTAAAATAAAAATCACGAGTTTATACTTAATATAATACAACTTAAAATAAATAATAAGAATAAAATGAAAAAAAATATTCTTTTCCCGAAGCAGGCCTGACATGTAAGATGTTGGTTAATGTTAAGGAAATGAATGTATTACCAAGTTAGCTGTTTGTTCTGGGTTGTATGAGCCTAATTCCCGGGAAACATGCCAAGTCTTAGGGGTATGTTATACGATTTTAATGATGATGTACAAATAATCTCCTTTTCTCAATATACTTCCCGAAAATCTGTTTCTTCACAATTGCACTTTGAACTTTTGGTTTACTAAACATGGGTAGTAGTTTATACATTATTTTTTGTTTGACTTTTGTTTAAAAAATGTAAACTGACTTATTTCTCAATTTGTCAGTATTAACGAGTACGTTTGTAAGAATAGGCCTAATATTTACTCTTAGTCATATTAACTACGGATTGATGATCGTATCTTTTTATCAATTAATTAAACATTTACAGTACAGTTTTTATATAATAAGTAGTTAAGAGAATGGAAGATTACTTAAGTGTATAATGAGTGTTAATTGGTAATAACGAGAAAACTTTACAATTCAGTGTTTACTCTGATTATTATAATGTAATTTATATACTGGTGATGGTATCTTCCCTCCATCACTCTGAACGACTACTCTATGCAACCACCCGCAGTTCTAGATACAACCAAAGATAAATGATACTTTTAATTGTCCTACCTTGTATGTATAAGATAGGGAAGTTGCTGACGGAGTTCATAAGGGTTTGAACAACTTTATAATATAAATGAAACCATTTGGGATCCAATACGATGAGGTCGTTACAAAACGCAATTTTTAATTTTAGTAGAATTTAATAATGGAGAATCAGATGAAATAAAATGAAAAAGATTGTCTAATTAAGTGGGAGAAATTAATTTCCGTGGATTTTGGTTATTAATAGAATGAAAAATACAATCAAGATTTATTGTATTTATAATGTTGTTATTAATCACTTAAGAGGATAATACCGTTTCTTTTACAAATATAATTATAAATCAATATAGTTATAAATAATTATCAAGTTGATGTTCGTGCTTTTAAGAAAGTACTGAATTAATAACTAACCCTACTAGCATTTCTTATAAAATAACACACATGAAACCTTATATATTTCTATTAAAAGGTGAAAAATCATAGTTAAACCAATTACGACTTAATAAACTTTGAGCTTCATGAGTGAGAAGAAAGTTTTAATTTTACGAATAATAAACTAAAACAAATTCTCACATATATAAGAGTATTGATAAATATAAAACTTGTGCCAGTGTATACACCTACATATGTGTGATATTGTTATAGTTTTTTTACTCTTATAAATAATAAAAACAACTTCTTATTAAACGTGAAATGTTAACTCTTTTAAATTTTACTGTTAACTCTATGTACTTAAACATAACTAAATTTACTAAAATGTGCTCACCATATGTCGATCAGAACATATGACCGAGCAGTCAATCTTAACTACAACTCGATATTAAATTGGGAGAATGTAGAGAGGATATCAGTTGCAGGGATCCAATATTGGCTGCTCTCCATAAATCTGGCTGGACCAGATGTCCAACCAAAAAATAATACCTCATACTAAATATTGAATTTATATTAAAAACGTGTTAGATACGCTCGTTATTTGTGCAAAGGATCTTATCAATATACAATTTGTAAGTATGCAAAAATGGATGTCCCTGTTACGCTAATATCCATTAAAAAAAAATACATTAACTGAGCAAATAAATGTATAAATAGACGTATTGGCAAGATAAAATAATTGTAATTTAGGAATTTTTATTAGTACCTAACAAATATTTTCAAATTAAAGACCAAAGTAAAGGAAACATTTATAAATGTAGACACTTATTTAATGTATCTGTTCCATTATGTGAATTAAGTTCTTTTTAATGGTTTGAAAAGTAGATTTACTGAAACGAACTATTTGAAGAAATTATAGTTTAATGAATGCCAAATTTGTTATCTGTAACTTGACAGACATACCCTTCCATACGTTCCTTAAATTTAACAGAGAAGCGTGGATTTATTTTGACATATTTGGTCCCTAGATCATTTTAATTTTCGACGAATAACTCTTGAACTAGAAGTTGTTTGCTGTGGATTATTTGTTCACAAAGGCAAGTTTTGTATAGTTCACTTTTCAATCTTATTTTTACATTGTTTTGATAGCTTCTCATTATTTCACATGTCCATAATAAGAATTAACTCTCAGATACAATACTTATTTAATATATTATACAGAGAGCCCTTGACAATTTTATGCAAGGAGGACACATGTGTGCGTTTGTTGATAAGGTCGTGTTCATATGCAGGAATGAGAGGCATTTGAGACAGATGTTTATTCAGTTGGAGAACGAAGGTAAGAAGACATGTTTAGATGTTAATGGGAGCAAGATAAATCATATGAAAAACACAGCAAGGGAAGGGAATGCGCAGAAGATTTTGTGATTGATTGTTTTGTGTTTAAAAAGATGAATGTCTTTGTATAACTATGAATGTCTGTGATAACAGCAAAAACCGCAGGAAATTTAGAGTAGAGTAATGATAGCGAACAGAGGATATTTTTTTCGAAACTAGATAAATTGTCAGTTATAATCATGCTGAACAAATATCAAAATGTATAAGAGTCCTATTGACTGGTCTTAACATCATAAGTCGGTGAAACTTGACAGTGAATGACGGAGGGAAACTACGACTACTCTGTTTCAAGAGAAAATGTTTAGCATATATGGAGTAACAGATAAATTGAAGAGATACCGATCCGATTTGTTAAAGTACGAAGATTACGTGGGATGATTGACGGACGCATACCAAAGGAACTTTATAGGGTCAGAATGGAAGGAGGAGATACACAGGTAAGGCAGAGAAATAAATGGATAGATGAAGTCGATCTCAGAGCTGTAGTGTCATATAAATGAGTAAAAGCAAGTATTGAAGTATAGTGTTAATAAAAACAAATGACTCTGTCTATCACAAAGTAGTAACTAAAACTGTTTAATATTAGGTAGACGTGACGCCACAGTGACGTTTGCTTCTTCACGTCCCTCACATAATCCCTACCTTGTGTTTTAAAGTCATTGTGGTGACCCATAGCAAACTGTGAAGTAGCACACCGTCTGAAGGAATCCATATTGAGCATATGGTATGAGGGAGATCCAAAGTTGTTTTCTTATTCGTGAAATCAGTAATGTCTCATGGACGCTATTAGTAAATATGATCTAAAATATAGTGTAACCTAAACTGTAGATATTTATCCGTTAAATATAATTTAATGTCAACAATACTGACAAATATTGTAGTTACATTTATTTAAATATACACGCAGGTTAAATTTTATTTAAATTAGTATGGTTACAATGAACAAACGTAGGAAGATACGATATGATTTGTGTAAAAATAAGAGGTTAAAAAAGAATAAATAACAAACTATTTGTTGTACATAGACATGTGGGCTCTGAAGCAAACATAACATATACAATGAAAACAAACGAAAGGAGTTCCACATATAAAACTTATACAAAATAAAAGGTTATAAACTAAAAGAAACAATTATTAGGTTTCGATGTGAATTTATAAACAATGAACAGTGTTTATAAGTGTTAACAGTGTATTTGTTATATTTTTATAGAACCAATTTTATTTTTATATGAAAGTTTATGTATTTGAAATAAATAAATCCCCTATAGTACCAAAACTAGAATGTTATAAGTTATTCTTTCTCTCTTATATTCCATCTTACCTTATGCATAAAGAGTTGTATGAATTTATATTAAAAAGGAACTTGTGTTCAGAGGTACTTGAAATTACTGAAACCTCTCCCCCACACTTTCAGGTCAAATTTCAAGGGAACCTCTCAGAATAATTATACGCCTTCTTTTAAAATGAGTTCCTCACTTTCGGTTCTTATCTTGCTCAGTTTTTTAGAATATTTATGTAAATAAATTAAACTCACGAAATGCATTATATAAGTAAAACATAAATTGTATTGTATTTTATTATTGTTAATTATGTACAATAATTGTCTCAACCTAAACTCAGGAAAAACTGTTAAACATTATTTTAAACTTTAAAAATAAGTTTTATGAAAATGAGAGAAAGAATCGATAGCTTTGAAAAGAATCAATAGTAAACTGTAAAATAAATAAAAGTGTAACAATTGCTGCCAGGCACGACCGCTTCGTGATGTAAAGCATCCGGGCATTGGTACAATAGTCATGAAAATGAAATGTTTCTGCTCCGAAAGGGGAACATATGACAAGATACTTTAATTACACTATGAAACATCATTTAATTTTATGATTTTTTTTAAAAATTATGAAACCTATATATATATATATATATATATATATATGGAAGTTTTAACATTCAAGTTCAACATAAACCTTTTATTATAACTATTGTCAATAATGACATTTTAATTTATTGTCCTAAAAATACCAAATATGAAAATGTTTCCTTTACCTTTCAAAATGGTGGCTAGTGTACTAATACTAAATTAATTCTTCCATAAGTTTTTGAAATCAGAATTTAATTTACTAAAAATTCACTTTGAAATTTTTTCGAATAAACATGTTAAAACAAATCAAATTAGTATTAACAAAACCGTCGACATTTTAAAACTGTTAAGAGATATTTACACAAAATTGCAGACAGACGAAAAGAAACGTTTCCAGGTCTACGTTTATAAACACTTATCATCTTATTTTTAGCTATAAAATCAACTACCGAAGTATTACCATCCAATTTTAAATCAAACTTAATTATACTGAGATTTAAAATTACACTATTTTACCTATAATCTACATCTATTTAAAGTCAAAACCACCAGAATTGTTTAATAATAAATTTAAGGAAACAATCAATAATACTTAATGCAACTTAAAAGTAAATTATTAAAACGTAGTACACAATTTAGAGCACTGAGAATTATTTGGGGTAGGCTACTCATAGATTCATTTACAGTCTTTAAAAGACTCAATAAACAGCACTACAAAATTACATATACTTTTTCACTTTTGGTTTAACGGGCTTGGTTGTTTGGATCATTTTAGCCCATAAGGTTTCACACATATTCGTCACAATTCCCTTAAATTTCTTTACTAAAGAGCATAAACGAAAAAGTGCATATGACGTCATTTTACAAATTTATTAACATTCAATCTGACAAACCAACTAGAACAAAACACGTGTGTAATGTGACTAATAATGACCCAACCTTATAAGCTAAATTGAGAATATACAAATATTGATATTCTGAGAAATGAAAACAGAACCATTATCATTCATAATTCAATGTATATGTTAATAAATAAATACGCATTTAAATAAAAAAATTCATAAGGGCTGTTAAGGCTCCCTTGAGTTTTCTTCCAAATTGATTATTAATATTTATATTACTTGCGGATTGTAAGTTGGTTTCAGTTAATAACACTAAGTTTGTCAAAATTACTTTAGATATTTTTAAGTCAAAAACACCTATCCTACACTATGACTTATTTTCAATATTATTAGTATTTGGCTGCTCACACCAACAACTAAATTTCCCACTAAATTATAATATATTTTTGTGTCTTGTTTTTTGATTTATTGTGTTCTTTTAATGTAAAACCGTATTCAATAATTACAATTATTTTACCTTTCAGTTGAAGTTAGTTTTTTATATACATTTTATTATAAAAACTCTTTTATAAAGAACAAGGTCTACGAGAAAAAGGATATTTGTTTTAACATGTATTCAACCAAACTACTATAATATATTTTATGATTTATAAGTTTGACAAAATTATAATTTACTCTAGACATACTTAATTTTCTTATTTTGTTTAAGCTAGAAAATCCTATAAATTGAAGTTAAACTGATAAAATTTGTAAAGAATCCATAGATAAACCGTCAAACAAATATAGTCTCTCTTGAAATCGAGCCTAGCCATAAATAGCCTTTTGATGTTGAAAGTGTTCAATTTGAATCCTGTAATTGTTGCAATCCTTTATAAGAGTCTGGTGAGAGAGGAGAATAAAGAAGGTCTTAACTCCGAATCACTGATGACGTCATGAGTCAGAACAAAGTCAACCTAAGAGCCTTACAACATAATTATTTATGTAACTAAAAGTTAGCTAACAATTGGTTTTATTTTCGAATTTATTCTTTAAATAACTATTTGGTTTCCTTGTTCATTAATAGATTAATAATTTGTTGAATTTGTACGCCTATAGGTTTTTAAGATCAGTTTTCTAATTGTCTACATTCATTTATGTAAATGTGTGTACGAATGTCTCTGCATATATTTGCTACTGCAGTTAATTGTGCGTGTGTGTGTTTAACATTAACTGTTTATTTAGCGGACTTATTGTGAACTAAATTTCACAAAACTTTTGTAACCAGCTACTAAAAACTGGCTTTGTTTAATTTAAGAAAATGTACTAATATTCAGAGCGATAAAGCAAAACATAACTAAAAAAATAACAAAACATACATGAATAACATAGTATGATTTGTAATTAGCTGAAACTCAGAAACGATATTATTCATTGAGACTTTATATATTTACCATTCGGAGTTCATGTATAAAATACCTTGGACTTGTAGGTTGTTGTATCTTGCAACTTATTAATAATTTAAGTTATTTGTTTTGTATATGCCTAAAACATATTGTTTTATTTGTGGAAATAATAATAAATATATTTTCAGAATAATGGAACCATTTTAGATTTTTGTGGTTTTTTTGGAATTAAATAAATATAATGTGTTTTTGGTTTTATTTGTAATATATCAACCCTATATATTTTATTAAAATTTTTGAAAAATATATTTTATAACTTATCAAATATAATGTATTTTCGGCTATACTTGTAATATATTAACCATATGTATTTTATGTAATTTTTTGAAAAATATATTTTATAAGTTATCCATTTTTAGCTACACTTTAGGCTATTAAAGAAACATTTAATCTAGATGATAAACATATTTTTACGACATAAATTTGAGACATGTGTATCTCAAGAACTCAGGAATATATATTTTCTCTGCTCGCAAAAAGATGAAATTCACAGATTAAATGCTTAAGAGGAAAGTATAATATAATGGAAAAAAAAGTAATAAATAAATACAAGTTATGAACTATTTTCGCGTATCTAAACAATCAATATAGGCTTTCAAATGTATGTACACTTTTAGGAATTAGCATTTTCAATTTTTATAAGAAGTTTAATTTTAATGATATAAAATGACTAAAAATATCTAAGCAACTTTGAACATACCCATTTCTTCTTATGATGGCTGAATAAGAATTACACATAAATTTTAGTAGAATGTTAAATCTAACGTTGTTTATATATCTATAAAGAGCCTACCATCGACAAAGGGATAAAAAAAGAGAGCACAGAGGCTATCTATTATACGTTTATTATTTCTTTACATTTAAGAAATCATTGAGTGGGAAACTGTATTTTGTTCTTTCTCATTTACTAAAGTCTAGTTTCCTCTTCCAGTTCCAATGAGATAACGAAAATCTTAACCTTGTTATTGAAAACCCATCTCAGCAAATTGAATGCCGACAATTTGCCGTAACAGTAATCATGTTGGGTTAGATGCGGAGATGTTATCTACATGCTTACATAACATCATTAACAGCTTACATAACGTAGAGGAATGTTACTTTACATGAGGTCCATATTTTTAGCATGATTTGTTCCATGATGTTTAATAACTAGTTAGTTTACATATAAATACATTATAAATTACAAATATAATACATTTAGAGAATATCTCACTAGAATTAAGTGTCGACGCCTGAATCTTCATCTATATCTGGAGTTATGATAAACCTCTCAACTCGTCACATGTGATAAGAATAGAATTTCATTTTTACAAAGAAAAAAAAAAAATAATGTTTCGGTATTTTAAAACGTCGACTTACTACCTCTATTGCAATGGTATTATTATTTATATTTATGAGCTCAGAATTAGAGTTTTGTTATTTGGACAGGGGAAGACGATGCAAATTTCCATGATCTGACATCTGCTTTGGTATCAATAAAGCAGATTAATAAGCTTTACACAATGTTAACTTAACAGCTGATTATATGATCTAGATGTACGATGGAAGTAACAAACAATTTATTTAAACGACTTAAAATTGAAAATTGTCAGCCTTCATTTTAAAATTTAAAACATTTTACCAAATAGAAACATACTATTTAGATTTACATTTTAATCAAATTAAACAAATGGAGAATATTTATTATTTAAAAATTGGAATTATCAGAATCGATTGTTTACAGTTAGTTACCAATCATGGATATAGATTTTAAAGCTGGTCAGAATAGTAATTTTGAACTGTGGAAAGGATGTAATTTTGTTTTCTTTGAATTTAAAACAATCATGGATATAGATTTTAAAGCTGGTCAGAATAGTAATTTTGAACTGTGGAAATGATGTAATTTTGATTTCTTCGAATTTAAATACTCTTAAAAATAAAGTTACGAAAACCCACGTAAAATGCTGCCTCTCATTATGTATCATACAGATTTAACTTAGGCTAATTATTTTTGAGAATTATAATAACTACATCTTTTAAACACACGTATTTGTAAATTCTGAAAAATAATTTAATTTTTTATTCCTTTTTTTAAATTGTGCTTTAAATTTATCTCATCTTATGATCTACTTATTGAAAATATAATGTTCTTCAGTATTTTCTTCGTGAAGGACACACTGCACAATACTATGCATATATAAATATAAAGAATATATATATATATATATATATATATACACACACACACACACATATATATATATATATATATATATATACACACACACACATATATATATATATATACACTTTTCTATTTTAAAATTACACTTATCTAATTGCACTTTGAACATTTTAAATTTCCTTTTCCTTAAATTTATACAATTTATTTCAAGATATTTGTTTCATTTATTATTTTTAGTTTTATTATTTTAGATTCAAAGTTAAAATTGTTGTTACTCTCCCTTTTTATGTAACTTATTATTTTAATGTTTATGATTTAGTTGTCTGGGTCTAAAAGAAAAAGCTCCCCGTCTCTAACCGATTCCCTTTTCCTTCCTTACTTTGATATTTCATGATATCTTAATTCCTGCTGTGTTTATTTAAAAACATAGGAAAAAATAATAATACAAAAGTTACATTATTAAAGCAGTTTGGTAAAACAGATTACTTATATCTTTAACAATCAATTTTTAAAATGTTATCTATAGAAGACCAAGTTATTCATGTCTCTCTCTCTCTCTCTCTCTCTCTCTCTCTCTCTCTCTCTCTCTCTCTCTCTCTCTCTCTCTCTCTCTCTCTCTCTCTCTCTCTCTCGCTCGCTTTTGAGTCAAAGCCAGTCCTTCGTCAACGTAAGATCTTTTACTCATTCAGTCAATCATCAGTTTTGTATGTTAATTAGAAATCAAAAAGGCACATAAATACTTTCACTTCTAAAATGTATAATATAAAAGTGTTCTCTTTAATTAAAGGTATTTCTTGAAGTTAATAAAGAAAAGAAAAGAAAATTATTTCCTCATAAAATAAAATCTTTGTGTAAAAATAGAATAGCGGTTTTGTTTTTAATTTCTATTTTGGCTTATTCGACCACCACTACAAA
Organism: Aphrophora alni; assembly: GCA_963513935.1. Taxonomy (NCBI): domain Eukaryota; kingdom Metazoa; phylum Arthropoda; class Insecta; order Hemiptera; family Aphrophoridae; genus Aphrophora; species Aphrophora alni. Next base: position 75,519,513 of record OY740767.1, read on the forward strand.
ACTAAAAAAAGAACCAACAATATATACTAGCTATACTCAGAAATAAAATTCTAAATTATTTCAGAAGGTAATAATTAATTATATCAATTAATTTTGTGAAATTATTGTGACAATTTCTTGACTAAACTATGTACTCGTGAGCACTTTGTTAAATCAGTCTGGATCTGTTTTAATCCTGCATTATCATACCGGTCGTACGTAGAATAATTTAGAATTAACTAATATTAAAATAATTATTTTTTAAATGTTCATTTTTACATTTTAACGAATTATTAAATATTTTTAATACAATTAAAAAAATCATTTCATTGAATAAGCTATTTTAGAGCATCAGACATTTTGAGTCTGTAAATAATAGGCCTAACTAAGTTTTTAATTTTCACAGTTTATAGTCAAAGAGGATGATTGAGATCAAATAATAATAATAATTAATAAAAAATAATAATAAAATTATAAAAACAATGTAACTAAATTATATAATAATATTTTAAAAATATATGGAACAAATTAAATTTGAACATAATTAGTAAAAACAACAAATATAATATGATAGATTAGTGTGATTAAACAAATATTATTATTTTTATTGAGCAGCATGGATAGCAAAATTTTGATCTCACAGTCCCAAAGGGATTATTTTAAAAATTTCAAACATAAAATATCGTCCAAAAAAAAGTTAATATTTGAATGACCAAATAAAAGTTAATTAAATTTATAATAATAAATAAAAATTGTTTATATTAAATGTATTTTAAATACGTAATAAATTTATTTATTTTTTAAACTATAAAAGCAAATTAAAACTAAAAAAAAACATATTTCTCAAGTAGTGTTAAGAATGTAAGATAATATAATTCAATAATACTATGTTATAACTTGAATAGTTAAATCAAATTTTAATTTAAAGTAATTACTGAATTTGTATGTTTTATCATTGTTGTAATTAGCTCCCTAGCTTTGTAAATTGTAGTATGTTGGATGCATAAGTTTTTTATACAAACCTTTGTTTAAAACTGCTAAGCCTTTGACATATTCTTAAAAATATATAACTAATATATTTTACAACAAATAAACATTCATGTGTGCACTCCTTTTTTGGACCCAATTCAACGCTTGGAGTGCAACATTCCGATTAATTGTTTAAAACGGTCAATTTAGTTATTTAGTTTTGCTGAATCAGGATATTTTTCGAATGGTATTTATGATTTTATGCTATAGTTTACACTTTAATTTTGAACTTTACTGTGAGACCGAATGTTGACATCTGATAATTGATTTTGCTGGAAATGACTACCTGTAGTTTTACTTTATTGTACTTTTTAAGCCTAACGATACTTCCAATGGTCAACATAAAGAAATAATTTTTTTAAGTAAATACGCAAGTTCATGACTTTTATGTTAATCCTGCCGAAACATGAATGTATTCTTTTGAAATACTGTTTGGACAAAATTGCTATAGTATTACTGTACTCACATTAACTAAAATGTGTAGAACACAACTCTGTTTATCAGCGGAGAGCATGGTTGGATTGATATTCGTAGTGTTTAAACAAGCTGAATGAAATGTCCAAGTAAAAGATTGTTTTTAAGAGATTAATTTTCTTAATATATTTTATTCTTATTAATAAAAATATAAAGATGTTTATCAAATAATTAAACGTTTTGTGTATAGTTTAAAGAAAATTATGTTTTATAACTATTCTTGAGATGAGATATAATTTTGTAATAAATTATTTAAAAAATTACTGAAATATAAGAATCGTCCATCAAATCGCTTTTCATAAAAGTTAATTAAAATCGAAAATACGTTCTTTTAAAATATAATAATAAAGTATTTACATAAAAACAACAACTCATTTTAAAAGTTTATCGTCCATATAATACTGTTTTACATAGTTATTGTAGTTTCAACATACACTTCTTGTCAAACATAAAGGGGACCCTACACAACACTCTACAATGAGGGGAATATTTCATGTCAGTGTTGCTCTTAAAAGCTCCTAAATGTTAAAAGTCAAAACTAGTCGTTTGTTGTCTTTGTTGGGTAATAAACACGCTGCCAAGAAATAAGTAAAGTCGACTGCGGCAGAGATCGGGAGCGCTGTAATGGTGTTATGGCATTGTTCCTCAAATCAATTACTTGAAGAACCCAACCCTGCCACCAGCAAAACAGAGTAATTGAGATAATTATTGAGTTTGTTTATAGAGTTGTTTTAGAGAAAGGAAATATTAAGTAATGTTAATACTTATAAATTTGGATTATATTATTATAATAACAATAAAATGTATAAATCTAAAAAATAACATTTTTTTAAGCGATTGTAAAATATTAAACTAACTAAAATAATATTTAATTACAATTTATTTCTAAAAGGAAACTAAATAATCGGAAAAAATAAAAACAATTTTATATAGAATTTTTTTATTTTATTATTATTATTTATTTTTTTATTTATTATTATTATTTTTTTTTTACTGAATTATAACAATATATCTTTTCTATCCGTACAAATAAAACTTCAAAATTATAACTACATTGTTAGATTTAAATTAGGAATTTGTACAGAACAATTCAAGTATCTCAAGGTTTAATTTTATTTTAAATCTAGTGTTAATTTTTGTTTTAAATTGACTTTTTGTTTCAAATCTAAATATCTGAAAATAAGAAAAATCGGATCATTTGTAGACCAAAGTTAGGTCTCCACCCTCCTTTTTAAAATTCATTTCAATTCAGTTGTAACTACGATATATCTGGATATCTGAACATCCTCGATTAAAAAAAATAAGAAATGGGTCCTCGATATATAAAACGAAAGGCTTTCAAGTCGAAATTTGGTTCCTTAAAATTTAAAATCTCGACTAGAAAAAAAACCAAAGCGTCAACTAACTATGCACTTTTCTACAAATCTCTTAAGATATTTAAAAATCTCTCCATAAGCGACATGTTTTTAGGAAATACAAAAAAGAAGAAAAACACCTTATCAATAATTTTGTAATCGCCCATAAGTGAACTGTTCTATACTCTTACTTTTCATTCACTAAAAAACATTGAGGGAAAAATCGTCAATAAAACAAAATACCTCATCATAAAACGTTCCTAAACTTACAGAAAGATAAACTAAAAAATCCATAAAAACGTATTAAAATGAGATCATCAAGATGTACTTGAGTGAATTCTCAAAAAAACAAACGTACAGAATATCCCTACTGAAAATTACATAGATTTTTACAAACCTTAAAACCAAAACCTATCTATTATGAAAAAAAAAGGTACTTGGACGATAAGTGCTCGACAAATGGTAAACTGTTTGTGAAACATTTGGAAAAATAACATTCAAATCATTAAACCCCCTCCCCCGTTAATAGCAGATGAAGATCATCGAACGTTTTCTAGAAAAAGAGATGAACTTGAAATACAATCTGGTACTGTCACGGAACTTACTCCAAATAGTAACGTTAGTCGTGAAGAACATCATTGAAAAGGTCTTTCAAAAAGAAACATTTTTAAATTTAAAGTTTCACTTTATCCCTAACTGTTTCAAAATGACGTGTGAAAGACGGATTTATTACAAAATAAGGTACTACTGATGCGCCTTTATATGTTAGAAGTTATAATATCCACCGTGATATCTAGATGACTCCTGTTGCAAGAGGAGTAAAAAAGGGAGCTGTGTAACATTTATAACAAGAATAAGCATCCACAAGAATGAAAAGTTGTTACAGCTGCTAATGTCAATGAATGTATCCGCAAGTTGAAGACCAAGCCCAAAGATCTGATATTGTGATGTTTAACATTTGTTTCAAAACTTAATGTGGTTCTAACCGGTATTGATTTATCAATAGATATATATATATAAATTACCAGATTGATTGAATGTCTTAAGTGCAAAAAATTGATAAAATATATACGAATAGGTATTCACATGACTATTAACACTCACTATGGCGCTGGCTTTCTCCATGTTTATACTAGAAAATATATCAACATCAATAATTCTCGCTCCATAATGAATTACGCTCCAGTTTTGTGGTAACACGTTTTTATTAAATTTTCCCAAATTCAAATGTTTTTATTGACGCAGAAATTGAAATTTTGATTAGTTTCTGCACAGCTTCAAGATTGTTTTACATCAAAAGGTTTATATTTAAAATATGTATAGTTTGGAAACATGTTACTGTTGTTTTGTGGAATTTTTATGACATTAAGTAAAGAACGTTGTTTACACTTAGGTTTTTAACCTATCATAGTCCGATATAAATGAGTTAAATGTTAATTACAAACATTCTAGTCGTTATTTGAGTTAAAGTAAATGTTGAATTGATTGGTTTATTTCTAATATTTACAAAACGAAATTTTGTAATATTTGAGTACGCAAATTTATGTATAGTGCTACAAACTCCAACACAATACGGCAATTAAAAAATTAAAAATATTGTTACAGATACAAGCAAGTACTCATATTATAAACATTGTAAAGAGTACAAACTCAATTACAAATTAAACCAACTTATACACTTTATGTAAACACTGTTACGGATACCAACACATAAACAATTACATACTGTAACGTTACAATACATGCACAAATAAAAACTCACCAGGGCATACGTGAATTAATTGTTAGAGACACCAACATATTCACAAATTAGAAACATGTTTACTTAAACACACACACACACACACACACACACACACACACACACACACCACACTGAAATTTACACATAAATTATAAGCACGATTTTAGACAACTATTAATATATAAATTATAACATGTTACAGACACCAACATAATAATATATACAATTTAATACTGTTAGTGACACAAACAAGTACAGAAATTATGAAAATTGTTACAGGTAGAAACACTTACACAAATTATTAAAACTGTTACGGATTCAACTCGTACGCAAATTAGAATCGGTGATAAAGATACCAAGACACATTACTTCTAAACAATGTAACATACAGAAACTCGTAGTCAAGTTAGAAACACAGGTACAAGGACCAACATTTACGAAAATCATAAATACTAATACAGACACTAAAGTATGAAGAAATTATTAACACTCTCTATTCTAAAGACTTTGACAACATATAAACATCCACAGATTATAAAACTTGTATTAAAATTGATACAAATTATAGATTAATAATAATTTGTTTACGAGTTCTTCGTGACACCAAAACAAACGAAAACTATAAACACTATTAAAGTCATCAACATATTTACAAATTATTAACACCATTGCAGATATAAACAAGTTCACATGTTATTAACGGTGTTACAGACACCGACATGTATACAAATTATTTACACTGTTACTAACAATAACATTATACACAATTAAAAACATTGTTACAGCCACCAACCCATAAAACATTAATATCCCTAGTACAGTCCTCAGTAGTTATAAAAGTTATTAGTATTGTTACAGACAACACGTATGAACAAATTACATAGAGGACACTATTTCACGTAAAAATAAGTATTAAAACTATAAAATTTGTTACAGTCTTTAGCACATACACAAACTATTTAAATTAGAACAGATATCAACACGTACACTAATATCAATTCTGTTACAGAAACCGACAAATACAAAATTTATATACTCTGTTACAGGCTCCAACATATTTAGAAGTTATAAACATTTTTAAAAACAGCAACAAAAACATAAATTATAAACCTTATTACATTCACCAGCACATATAAAACATATAAACAAAGTTATAGAAACCATATGACACGCAAAATAAACAAAGTTATAAAAACTATATGACACACAAAATATAAATACACTTTCAGAAACCCACTTTCACTTAAATTAAAAAAACAGTTACAGAAACCAATTCACAAACAAATTATAAAAAAAGTTAAAGAAACAAATTATATACAAATTATAAACTTAGTTAGAGAAACCATCCGAGATACGATTTTAAATAGAGAAAAACCATCTGAAACACTATTATATATATATATATATATATATATATATATATATATATATATATACTAGTTTAAACTGATATATATATATATAAACTGATATAAAACTACAGTAAAAAAAAAAAAAAATAAATAAATAAAAAAATTAAAAAAAATAAAATAAAAATACAGATAACATTACACGGGCAAATTGTCTTTTTTCGTTTTTATATAGGTACAGTCGTAAAGGACCAATTATTGATAAGGACCAAAGGTTGATTAAGAGAAACCTGGTACGAAAGTTGAAAAAGAGCGATCTAATCTAAGACTACATGAATTTCAACTAGGTTTCCTCGCCACTGCTAAGCCTGTACTTACTGAGTGAGCCCCTGAGAGTTATTAAAATTATAAACACTTTAGCATTGACCAATATTATTTAACTTAACCTAGGCAAGAAATTGTTCATAAATTATAAACACTGTTAGAGAGACCAACACGTACAAAAATTATGAAAGCAGTTTTAGAGACAAGCACATTCACAATATATATATATATATATATATATATATATATATTTATATATACAGTATATACGTTAAACTACTACAGCCACTAACGTACAAATAAGTTATGAACATTTTATATGGACCAACACAAACAGAAATCATAAACATTGTTACACTATCTTATAGAAACCATCGAACACACATTTATCATAAACACTGATGCAGATATTTACATATATATATATATATATATATATATATATATAAATTTTAAAAAAATGTTTCAGACTATCTACATTATAATAAACACATTACCATTGACATTAAGTTTTCGTATATATTATGTGAGGAAAGTTAAGTTATTGACATGTGAACTCATTTTAATAATATCGATAAAATAATAACATTAAAAATAGTATTACTATATATTAGTTATGGTATTTATTACTTTATTTTTTTATGTTACGCAATCGATAGTTTGCATAGATAGAGATGCTAGATAGAAGAGTTGCTAGGGAGGAGAGGGAGTTGTCAACTTTTATGTATAAATTTATGATTTTTACAATACAGCTAAAATTAAACTTCAAGCAATGTTCTTGTAAGCAAAATATGCACACACGCCGAATAAACAAATTAAATTAGTGCAGTTATAAAATACAATTAATGTGTTATAAAATCTAAGGCTGGTCTCTTTAAAACGAAAATAAATAACAATATAATTAAAATAATTTTCCAAAGCTAATCTTTTTTTTTATTGGGCAAACGAACAAATTTTGAAAGAGTTGTATAGATTTTCATTACTTTTACTTAACAAGATAATTTGTTTTTTCTCTAGGTTTGGTAATATTGTATATTCAAAACAGTTTTGCAGCCTGTACTTTATTAAATATCAAAAATATTATAAAAAGAAAAGAATGCATCAATTTTATTTAGAACGTGTAATTTTTGTATAAATCTAAATTTGTATTTCAAATACTCAACCAACTTCTGTTTATTTCATTCAGACGAAGAATATATATCTTTTAATAAAATAAGTAAATAAAGATTCTATTAAATTTGTTTTTTATTTATTTTTTCTAGAGTTGTTAAAGTTTGTCGAACGTGATAAAAATCAAATCAAATCAATCATCTAATAGTTTTAGTTTGTGATAAACTGAAAACTATCTTATGTCCATCATCATTTAGTATTATGTAAATGGAAATTATTATGCTTTTCACTTAATATAATTTCTTCTCAATATTGGATAAAAAGCGTTTAAATAACGTATATTTCTTTGATCTAACGTTTACTGTTCTTCCCTTAAAAACAAACGCATATAAACATATTTTTTATATTTATTTGTAGATAGTAAAAACTTAAATAGAGTTCCGATTCATGCAATTTATATTTAAAAGAATGGAAAAATCTAATTAGAGTCATGAGGCAACACTATTACATTCCTTAACCTAAATAGACACCATTTGAGTTCAACGACATGGAAAAGCCGCCAGATCACCAACTAATTACCAGGCGACAAATTTAGTTGGATTACGTTCGGTAATAGTCAAGCAGTTTGTCACGTCAGTCGTTTCGACAACTGTGTTATATGCAGAAAAATTATGAAGACTTCTTGTTGTTCAACTTGGGTTGATGATGTGCGTAAAACACGAATTTTGTCTTTTGGGAAATTTATCTTAGCAACTCCATCTTGGTATAATAATATCCGAATCAAGTCATATCTTGTGTTCTTCCCATCCTTTAGCAGTTCAATAAGACATTAGAAACATGAAAATATTGGTGTTTTTTATGAAATCTTTACTTCTCTGATTGGTCTTATTTTATGCGTTTATGTACATGCTGTTCAAATTGAAACAGATTGTTTTGTCTCAAAATATATAGTCTTCATTCAAATTATAAGGAAAACCATAGAAGATAAATAATGTCACAAAATATCTTACTGCATCAAATACAATTACCAAATTTTATTTTTAAAAAGAAGACATTTAAACATAATATTGTTGTATTCCCGTACACGTCAGTACATATTAACATTTTTATTCATTTTATTATGTTTTTTAACATAAACTCAGATTAGAGATATAAAACAGAGAAAAGGAAAGCATACATAAGTCATTGAAAAGACGTCGTGAATGTGTCATGAAATGAAAGAGGATTAGTGAAGATTACCAAGAGATGATGTTTGATATGAAATTTGCTAGAGAATGTATGTTTAGATTATTGAAACAGAATCGTAAATAAATGCCAAGAGAAAGTGAACCAGTAAAAGTAACATAAAATAAGTCGAATAAAACCTAATAATTGCTTATATTTCCATTTTCTACGAACAAATTATTTTGATAAAATAAAGTGTGTATACTAGCTTAAGTGTTTCTGTATTTATTTGAACACATTTATGCAGGATTTGTTTATTATTTATTAAATTAGAATGTTTTAGATCAACACAAATTATCTATATTGTAATATTTAACAATTTTTATTTAAATGAATTTTCTTAACAATTTATAAATAACTTTGATTTTGTTGAAAACTTTAAATTTAAGTAAAAAAATTTCTGCTGTACACCCCACAGTCCAAAGCACTGATTTTAAATATCAATCTTTTTAGTGTAAGCAATATGATGTTCGGGGTATTTCTGATCTCGACATAAATATATAATATAATATTGGTGTTTTATTGTAAAATTCATTATTTTAACACTACTAAATCTGCTTTGTAAAACATAAATAACCTCTGTCAGACCTTGTATTTTAACCAATTGAAGACACCTACACCGAACCCTACCGAAACGACGAGGAAATATTAAAGTTTATTACACAGTTTTAATCATGTAATATTTATGAAGCGGAAATTATGTTATCGATTGGAGAGAGAAGACAAGCTGAATCGTTTCACGGAAAGTATTGGCGAGACTGGCATTGGTAGGTTGAGTTGTATTCAATCAATAAATTAGCTTCTATAACTACGAGTATTTTATACATTTGTTTGACCTCTTTACAACATGTACTTTATGTAAAAGAAATCTGTCTTTATCTATGTATAAAAAACCCAAATAGCACTAACACACAACTTGTCTCTGTAACCACAATGCATTAGTCTAGGAAGCAGGTATTTTGCATGATGGTTGTTCCCTATCTCAAACATACATTAAAACATTGAGGTAGTTAAATTGTTTTTACAAGTAAATTAAGCTATTTTTATACTTTAGTTCTTTAGTTATACGAAATGTATTATTTTGATTTTAGGTTAGGTAAGATGTACATAAGGAGCAAACAAAATTCATCCATTCTTTCATTCATAATGATTTTTAGAATTTTGAGATAGTGTGTATTAACTGTTACACAACTTATCATTAAGGGCTTAATCTTTATATTTAATGCAAACACAGAAAGTGATAACATTACATTTTATAAGCACCGATGATCTTAAATGAGCTACTTAATTTTATGTAATTTAAAATTGATAGGTAAGTTTGTTTCTTGATTCTACCTTGTTTTTATGGTATGGTCGATCCTTTAGAAATTACTTATATTCAAAAAACTAACTTCAATTTGAGCACTTACAGACACATATAAATTCAAGCTTGGCAACTGCCACCCTAGCATTGTCAAACTGAGTGTACACAAATATCAATTTAGAATCGGTTATTGTATTAGTGTGTTACAAGTGTAAATATATGAAATACTTGGTTTTTTTTTCAATCTAACAGTAGCAGAGGAAATTAAAACTATTACTTTTTACATTTCCGGATTGTCTGTTTCGTAAATATTTTTGATAAATAGTTCAATATAGGAAACGTTTATGAATTATTTTAACTGTTTTTATTAAATACAGAACAAAATCGTAATAAATTTGAAACTTGTAGATTGTCGAAAAATAAAGAAAAATATGTAACTTTGCATTAAAATTAATTGTTATTAGAATACGGTATGAAAATAAAGTTATACAATTGAATAGAACAAATATATAAAACATGAAGGTGTAGTATTTGAAATAATTAGTATTTAGTTTCAATCAGAATAAAAATAGTATCTCCTGGTTTATTGGTTGGCAATAACATGTTTGAAGAAAATAAGTCTAAAATTCCTTAACTAAATGTAATCATAAAATAAAATATTATTTTCAATGAACAGTAACAAAGATATGTTCGATTTTGTGATTTTGAATTCAAAGGCTAAACAGTTGGGATGATTATGACTGTACATGCTAACTGTTGAAGTGCCGTTCTCTGCTCTGTACATATTTGTGACAGCATAACTCTTAGCTCGTTCTAAAGCGTGTAACTGGTCCAAATAATGAAGTAATTTGGATATGGTAAATAAAACTACCTGTATATGTATAAGTTTTACATTACTAGACATAAACGTATAAAATATAAATCTTAGACCTCAATCCTGTTTATATGTTACTCTTTACTCACCTTTTTCTACAATGGAATTTAAAATATCTTGTTGATATGTTTTCCAAATTTGTGTATTATCTATAACGAAATTATCCACTAATAACACGAAGAATAAAGAGTAAAAAACAAGTGTTAAATTATGTGTGTTGAAAAATAAACCGCAACCTCAAAATCCCACATTCCACTTGTTGGTTGCAAACTTCATTTTTTCTCTCTCTTTAGTCGCTTTAATTAGGACAAAGGGTTTTTATTTAGTTTTTGTCAACTGCTGGAATTAAGTTCATAAATTATGTTTCTGTCATATATTTCGTATCCTTTCGCTGTACCAGTCCTGTCTATGTGGTCACAGAAATGGTAGCAAATTTAATAGAATTAAGTTTAAAATTTTAAGATATGTTTTATTTTTACAATATTAAAGTTTGACATCTATTACATGAACAATATTTTATCAGTATTTTCTTCATTTTACATTAAAATAATTTCCCATATTTTGTTTGATTAATTAAAACACTTGTTGAACTTGTTTGTCCTTCTACTTGTAAGAAAAGATTCTCTACAGCTACATATTCATTAACACCTATCGTACGACAACCAATCTTGTTAATTAGTTTTTAGATGACCTGTTTCGTTAATATTAACAATTTCCATTAAATTAATTACAAGCTCTTATAAAACGGAAAAGATCAGAATTTTGTAAGTAGTTGATAGAAACCGTAACAGTTAACTTTCAAACACAATGACACTGTTTTTAAATTTGTCTATTACACTAAACATTGAAAGAGTAAATAAAACAAATTCTGCCATTTAAGACATATTTTGTATGAAAAGGCGGGGTTTTTTATACTCTTAATCAAAGTTTCATCAAAATCTGTGGCCATTTAAATTTTGTGTCATATTAATATGACTCTATTTTAAAAAAAAAGAATTATATAATTTGCGTGATAAAACACATTGTATCGTCTCATCTTTACTGTGGTCTTGAAACATTATTGGTAATGATAGCAATACAAGTTACGGAAGATAGAGTCCAATTGATAAATAAAAGGGCAGCTATCGACACTTGTACGACAATTTTTATACATTATTCCATAAGTTAATTACATATTACTCAGCATCATCTTGAGACGAAACATAAACTAGTCGTTAGTTTTTGTGATGAAAATAAAAAAAAGTTGTATAGTTCACTTTTGATTGAATAAGTAAAATTATAATTGAAAACGATTAAATAATTGATTTATTAAAAACTATTACAGTATAGTAAACAAATTATACAAATATTACAAACAAATTAAAAAATAATTTATTTATAGATATAAACAGTTGAATAAATAAGATGTTTAGCTACAAGAAGGTCAAGAGCAACGACAAAAGAAATAGGTACATAAATAAAATGGTAACAAATAATGATATAAAACAACTAGGTCACTGTCGGGACTTGAGAAAACTCGTTCAACGTTTTCATGCATTGACTATTTATAGACAAGGAAAACTATAGCTCGGAATGTAGGTATTAGCTGGGAAATTTTAACCATCGTTCATACATAGAATTTTATATTTCTACGTGCTCGTAACGTCTATGTTTAAAACATAATATTGGTACGGTGAAATATTTGATGGCAAAACTAGAAGGTTGTGAAATAAACTACCTCATATTGCAAATAACATTTTGAATTCTAAAATTAAATTTAAAAAGCAAGTCCCAAGGCTTAACTTAAATTTTTTAAATTGTTTAAAACTTGTTTTTCTAATGACGTTAATTCACTAATTATTCATGAAATTCAATTTAGTATCACAATAAACTTTAAATAATAGATTAGTTCTAATAGGAATAAATTATTAATGGGTTTAACTAGAACAATGATAACTCTTAGTTATCACAATTTAGTCACAGATACTTTTGACTTAATGTCTTCAAAATTAATTATATTTTAAGTTATTTTCTTAAAATTGTTTTCAGCTTTCAATTTTATATTTCTTTCATTTTGTGTATTGTTTGGGTTAGGATTTTTCTGGGTTATAATTACGGGTCATATACGGGTACCTAAAAAAATGTTTAGGGGATGCATTTTCTATCAACTTAAAATTTGTTGTTATCACAATCAAAAGTATTGATTGAGATAAAATACCGTTGTCCTACGAACAATGACATTATTAGAAAAATGTTTAATTCATACCCAGAACGAATTGATTGGAGTTATTTTATTTATACTATAAGTTATAGTATTTTAGTTTCAAATTTTAAGTTTTTAAAATTGGAAATAATAGTGCCATTCAATTAGTATAAGTAAAAATAAGTACAATCCACTGAAATAGCATGGTTCGTTGATAATTTAAAAATGCATTTATAAAATAAGCTTGTATAAGATCTACGAATATTTTTGGATTCTCAATATTTAGAAAGGACCACTAAAACCATATGAGTCCTTGGGCACTTCAATAAAAACAATAATTAATTTTTAAATTTAGATCAGATTTATGAAACTCGACAGTCAGCTGACGTTGTCAAAATGCGAAATATATACTAAATTAATGTAAACCAAGATTAAAACAAAAATAAACGATTTACAATCGGATATCTTCGGACTACGTTTGGTTAGGTTAAATGTCTAAACAAACGGATTCTTGGGTAGATAATTTTAAACAAACTTAATGAAATTGGTTACTTAAACGTAATTCAAAAACTTATTCTACATATCCAGGAATCATATTTTAGTGATAATTACAATTGTGAAAAACCACTAAATATAATACAATATAATTCTGTTTTTGATCATTTGTAAAAAAAAAAAAAAAAATCTTTTTTCATTCTGGTGAAGAAGAAACAGTTTTTATATGTTTATATTATAATACTTTATCACAATTAAAAGTGTAAATGTTAATGTAATTTTTTAGATAGACTGAAAAATAGATTTCCCCTCAAAAACTCATACACTTTTTGTTTTTGAAAGTTTCACAGTAATTTCTCTTTACATATGTCAATTTCATAAATAAAAAAGTGCCCTAACTGACAGAAAAATATCGTCTTTTTACATAACTATTATCAGTCAAATGATGCGTTCATATAATACCTATATAAATGAGAAACGTATTAGTGAATTAGTTTCCCATTATGAAACGAGTTTTAAGATGGGTTTACAAACACAGAACATGTAAGTTTGATTATAGTTGAAGAATAAGGTTAAGGTTAGTTTATTTACAATGGAACACATATAAGTAGGACAAATGATTACAAACCTATTTCATTTAGATCAGTTACATTTGTTAAAATTGATAATGAGATAAAAGAACAAAATTTTATAATTCAAGAACTTTTATTTACACGGAAATTACAGATTTTTTAAGTAAGTGATTGTTATCCTTTTATAAAATTAAAACCAAATATTAAGTTTATGTAAAACACATCAATGTTACAGTATATCACATTTAATGATAGTTTACTACAACATATGGAAAATAACCGAACCAGGAAGAACTTATGAAAAGTTTTTATTTATTTTTTAAGAACATTAACAGTGTACTGATAATATCACATTATACCTAAATTGTCATGTAAAAATACAGTAATTTTCGTTTCAGAAATAACTAACAAAAAACCCTAAAATTTCTTACTTGCTAGAAACGTTCTTAAATATCGTCTTTAAAACTCAAACAGTTGACTGATTTTCATACAGTTCTCACAGATAAATATTATATTTCTTAGACGAAGTTTAGTTGTTAGATACGAAGCTGGCAATTTATACTTTGTTTAGAACCAGCTACAAAATATTCACCTAATTTAGCAAAAAGTTAATAAGTATTTTTTTTAAATACACGTGATTGATGGTTTCTATTTTATTTCTCATTTTGAAAATGATAGCTACTTTAATAATTGTTGGAACGATACAAAATATTTAGCACTAGCGTCAGATTTGTTTCACAAGTTTATTAATCACCTAATCATATTAGTGGATTTTTAATTACACGTTTATCAAGTTATTGTACAAATTTAGCTTAATATAACTAAATAACTATTTCAAATTTACATCGTGTTTTAAATTTATATTGAGTAGTTAGAAAAATAAACCAGCCAAATTTTAAACGACCGCCATTTTCACCCACAGACGGTTCAATCGATGCTGGTTATCGGACTAGTCCAAGATACTACTCCAGACAACAAAAAGTTTAGTTTATTGCCGGTGGGGTTAATAAAAACAATATGTTCAATGAATGTGATGAAACTTTAACAACACTTTTTATCTTTAGAGTGACCATCATAAATATACGCAAACACTTAAACAAATATAAGTAATCTACAATTTACACACTACAGTCACAATTCACTGAAATTCAGCAACACGGCAAAATAAATTTCTTAAATATGTTACTTGAGTAGAATTTTAACGACTGAGACTACAGTTTTTTTTTTTTTTTTTTTTTTTTTTTTTTGCAATTGCTCCGAAACGATATTATTTATTTATTATTTACTTTCCCTTTGGTTTTCATTGTAAATCTTCAAGTTTTACTAAAATTGAATTAAATTCGTTAAAGAAGATATTCAAAATTTCTTCTAAGGGTCTTATCGGTATTTAACAGTTAATCAATGATCGGTATTATGAAAAGTTATTAATCAGTAATTATTTGTTGTTATCCTTATAGACTGTATTTGAGAAAAAAATATATCAAAATATTTTTTAAGTGGAATGTTTTAATTATTCTTTAACGGTGGTAGACATTAGCCTCAAATTTTTTAATAAGATGATTTGTATTTTACCTGCATATAGCACGGCAATTAAAAAAAAAATATTGGTGAAACGTACATACACACATACAGAGATAACAAACACATTTTGTAAAAATCACTTTTCTGCTCTGTAAATATCGGACAAGAAAATCTATTTAAAAATCATAATATCTTCTCCACTTTTAGTTATTAGATTAAGTTCAGGAATGCATCTTACTATGCAGGTAACATTAATATTTTTACCTATAGAATTACTTTAAAATAAATACGTCTATGAATTTATAGGGACAAAATAAATATAGCGTAGACGATATTGAGAAAGATGTATTGTCGACATTTTGTAATGGGAAGTATCAAACTATAGCATATTCGATGATACATGTTCATAAACAGGTAATTTCTCTAAGAAATAAGATAATTTTATTTCATAGTTGGAACAAGTCAGTTGTTTTACACTTACAATAGAATTTAAAAAGTAATACAAATAAAAATCGGACACGCCAAATTAGAAAGATAGCAATGCATTTTAACAACTTATGAAGATGCTAGCACCTTAAGCCTTTTTTCACAGTTGTTAGAAGTCTGAATAAGAATCTCAGAAGAAAAGTTTAAAACATTTTCTTTCTAACCGAACTATAACAAACCTACAGGAATCGGAAGAAATCCTAAAGTCTGCAGTCTAAACGTTTGATGTGTATTATCTCTACATCCCTTCGGGCAAGACGTATTTGATAGTGGTTTTATTCCTCTACACCATGATTTTCTTATTATACCCTAAGAATTTAACATTTTCTTAACAATAATTACAATAAAGACTCTTGCACGACTACTGTCGCTTATAAGAAATACAGAAAGAAAATTAAATTCAATTCAACGGCAATAAATTATTCCTCTGTGAAGAGACCTTAGATGGATTCTTTGTATCATTCATTCTTTCAGGAGTTTGGTGATGTGGCGGATCTGTGTACAGTTTCAATTTCGGATTTCTATCCGCTTCCAATCGGTCTTGTTGCGACTCAACTATTCGAAATGCGCTATTAATGCGGCAGAAGTCTAATACGCTATTTATCCCTAACCAAGGCCATATCCCAAAGGCTGCGTGGTTAAGGAAGAGTTTAGCTTTTAGAAACTAGATAATAGGCGATCTTCTGTTTTAATTATATATGCATGCGGAAGCTGTGTATAACTGCACTGTTTATTGCCCTATCTGCTCGTGGAATTTTAATGGATAGAAATAAGCCTTTAAAAAAATCTGACCTTGGGCAACGTGTAAAAGATAAATTGGGGAGTGAGAAAAGAAAAAGGTGGGTGAAACTTGGGTTTTACTTAATCCGGTGGAAACCACCTCTTAGTCTTTGTAGGATCAGGTAAGGGCTCTAATAAGTTAGGGACCGACCCAAACAATATAGGGAAAGAGTCGAATATCTCAACATTAGTATAAAGTGTCTTTCAGGAGCGCAAAAGCGTATACTGATAAAAGAAAAGGAAGTAGCAAAGAGGTTTACTATAAAATCCAAAAGAAGACGACACAGAGACCAATCAGAGAAAAGCAAAACTTTTGGTGAAAAGCTTGGGAGTCACTGACAACCGTTCGAGTTACTCAATTCTAAAAACTGTGAGATCTCTTGAAGTACGCCAATAGCAGAGGATAGAGAAAAGAAGATAGCACTGCAGGTGAGAAATCAAACGGTAAGATCAAAGGTTTGTCAGCAGGGGGTGCTCTGAAAGCGTTCGTTAATGCCATAGTAGGCTATCACTGTATTTTCCAGTAGAATTATTAACACAAGACCAAACGGATGCGATCCAGGTGATGATAGTTGTGGATGTTCTCTCCTTTTTAGAAAAGGACACTACCCCGAAATTTCATAACTCCTATTTGAAGAAGGGACCTCTCCTGATCACATGTGTGGATGGGGTGGCCAAAATGTGACTGGAGAACAAGGTCCCTCACATCAGTGTGGAAAAGGCCCCTAAATCGACTAGGCGAGGGGTTGTGCTCAACGAATGTGTTGTTTTGGGTACCGAAACTGCTGTGAAAACATCTATCAGATGAAGTGCTTCAGATGATGAAAATTCAGAACAAGGGACTAGTGACGAAAGCGCGAACAGTTCTTGATAGGAAGCTAGAAGAGTACGAGCAAACTCTAGTGATGATGATTAGTATATGACAGAACCAGCAAAAGTTGTAGAACCTGAATAGTTGTTAGGAACAATATTCACTTACTTACCATGTCTTTTTTGTGTTCCAGGGACAGCACAGTAGTGAGCACTGTCGTACGAGTGGGATGAAGGAGCAGGTGGCTGATACTAACTTCCTCATACTTTCCTCACGAGTCGTTCGAAAACCTTCCACCCATCTTTAGGAAGGTGTTGGAGCACTACGTGTATCAGGATATTGAACTCCTTGTAGGTGGCGACGTTAATGTACATATACGTTTGTGCAGCAATTATTTGAACTATAGAGGTGTGTCTTTACTTTCTTATATTACAGCATCTATATATAAATGGAATATCTCTACTATTGTTACAAAAGCTAGTAGTGAGGTCTTAGATCTTACACTCGGAACTAATGAGTTATACACAGTTTTAAGTAAGTTATATATGTCGGGCGATCGGTCAATTTCAGACCGTAGACACATTCTTATTGAAATCCGAGTTGGAAACATATTATTAGTTGATATTTTTCGTAATCCTAGAAATACTAGATCGTGGGTATATGAGGAAGGCCCCAAAATTAACCTTCTGGTTTCCGAGAGATTGATTGGTAACTTACATGGATAGATTGGCTGCGAGTAGGTTTATCGCTGCTGTGGTGGACTCATATCGTACAAATTGTCCTCTTACAATGATAATGAATGGGAGACAAGTTAAAGGGTGGACTTAATCACTTTCCAATAAAAGAAAACAAGTTAGGCGTCTGTTTAATATAGCTAAACGTCTAGATGGGGGACTTACAACTGGTCAATCACCGAGAAAAATGTCAATTTAAAGAGGACAAGGCGGGAGGCTTGGAGGAAGTTCTGTGAGGAGATAGATTGCACTCCTCAAGGATCACTACTTCATTTGATTCTTACCTCCCACATATTCATTCTCTTAATCCTCTTACGGGCTCAAACGGGGAGTACATAGAGACTAGGAAAGAATACTGATCAATCTGACGTCTTTCATTTTGAAGGTTCCTGAAAGATCACTCCTGGATCTTTTGTCATAAACGTAGATCGTGTGGTAGTGCTTTTCCGAGGACGGTATGGGAAAATATGATGTATATATATATATGGAACTTATAGAAATATCTCTATCGCTAGTAGAGGGCTAGTGTCGCATTGAGAACCTAAGGATAAACCCGAAGAATACATCCTTGATTTTATTTACAAGAAAGAGTATTATCACAAATCTGTAGGTAATATTAAACTCCCTAGAGAGAAACTTCCAAATGCGAATGTAGTTAAATATCTAGGGTTGTTACGTAACACCAAAATAACCCGGAATCCAGACTTAAAGTGCACTATGTAAAAAACTAAGAAATCATTATTGGTAGTAACGAGATTTGTGGGAAAAACTTGGAGTTTAAGGCCAGCTATCATAAGATATATTTATATTTACACTCTAATTATAAGACTCATAACGTGTTACGACGCCGCGGTATGATGGATTAAAATCAAGCAGAGGGGTCCTAAACCTCTGACCAAGGCTCTGGTGCGGGTCTGTCTCTGAATTACCGGGGCTATGACCACAGCACAAACCGCGGTAATACATATCATGCCAGAGCTTCCACCCATTGATATATTTAACATAGCAGAGGTACGGAAGGCAGTTTATAAGCAAGAGTGTTGCGGTTACTGGGAAATCTTACTCTTGATGCATGCCAGAATTACTGGAATAATCGGTCATGCCTGTGTTCAGAAGATTATGTAGCGGGTGTTTAAGAAAACATATCGACACTGACAGTCAGGCAGCGATACTTGCATGTTCTAGAGTAAAACGTAACATCAATGCTGTGTCTCTAGATGAAACTCGGTAACTTTGTACTGGTAATGGGGAAAATAGGTGTTGAGCGAAAGGAAGAGACAGATATGTTTCCCAAACAGGAATCTTTACCTAAGTTTGTAGGATCTGAGCCGGCATGTGTCGGAAGGTATTCTCGTAGTGTATTAATTTTGATAAAGGTTCCTTCATGTGTACTTGAAGTAACACTATTGACCTTGAGTAAAAGTAACCCAGGTGAATCACGGGACCTGAGGACTGAGGTTACACTTGTATACGATAACCATACGCGGTATACCTACGGGCAACATAAGATGAAGAAACAGCAAGCCACATAATCTATGATTCTGAGGCTCTTGCCAGAAAGAAGTGTAAGATGTTTCATTTCTAAATTTTTTGTGACTTCTTGTCGGATTAGCTAATGAGTGGAGAATTTCTTTTAGCAATTTTATTAACCTGGAAAATTATTGAAATTGAATTAATTTATAGTGAAACACCCCAAACTATGTTACTTACGTTGTACAGTTACTTAAATGGATTTTGTAAACTTAGTAATAATTGTATTTTGCAACAGATATGATAACAAAATAAAGTATGGAATGTGAGGATTATAATTATTGAAATGCAAATGGGACAACAATATAAACTTTGTTAGTACTATTTTATTTTATATTCCATTTTTGTTCCAAACCGTTCATTTAAAATGTAATATTATGTCAAGCTTAGTATTATTTATTTTTTTTTTTACAAATGTTTGTAACTTATGATTATGTTGTTTAGATTTAAGATAATATTTCATATAATTTAATACACACTTAATATTACTATGTAATTTTAGAGTATACTTTTTATTTATGGCCAACGTTATTTGAAAACCTTTTATTTACCACTCTGTAGTTCAAATTCATAAATAAAAATGTATAAAATTGATATTATAAAACATTTTCGAAGTAGTAGTGTGTTAAAATTAGTTCAATTTTGTTATTTTCACTATTGCTACGAAGTTTGAAAGAAATAAAATAACATCTCAGTCATGAAGGCACTTCGAAGGGTTTGTTCTATTAGATGGCTTTCTAGAGGGGGAGCGTGGAACCACGTGCCTAACTAGCTGCGGTGAACTGTTGTCTCTAGCGGTCTCAAATATTGAACATTAATTCTGACTTGACGGGAACAAATTGAAAAGTGAATCCAGTATTGAAATTTAGTGTTTTGAAATTGTGCTAATTATTTCTGAACTAAAAACGTTTAAATTCGTGACTTTTCTTAAATAATGAATTAATAAAAATAATATTATACTACAAACAGATTGTATTGACTTGATTTAGACCAAATTTATACGTTTGTTTCAACGTAACTCTTAGTTTTCGTACTTTGTCCTCGATAATAATATTAAAAAATAGGCGTTCTTACAAAATAATCTACTATCGACTCATAATGGAGCTAAAAGTAAAGATTAACTTAAAACGGTTTGAAACTGAAGTCATTGTTAAAGTTAATTGGCCAATCCTTAGTTGTTTCTAATAAGCATGAACAGTGAAGCTTTCATTTTGTGTATGTTCTTCAATTATCAAATTTAATATGTTTTTGGACGATATATATTCTAAAAATCTAAAATTTTATTTTGTCTACTATTATATTTTACATTCTTTAATTTTATCCTAGTTTAATAATTTACCTTAGTTTCTCTCATTTATATTATTATGAATTTAATGACTGAAAGTCAAACAGGAGAAATGAGCAAGAATTATATAAATACGAATGTCTAAAATGTATGACATTAAGCTGGTTTAATAACTTATTTCTCCTTTTCATAGTCTTGTGTCTTTAATTAATTGAAGCAGTCAAGGTGTAAGGAAATGACAGTTTTGGAGTACATCAGCTGTGCAATTCTGTAATATATGCAAACAGTTCTATCCCTCAGTAATAGCTTTCAATTATAGATTCATTGTCATCAATTCTCTCTTTGTGATCTCGTCTTTTATCAAGACGTAAATCTATAAAGGATAAATCTATATATTATCGGGAGATTACAAAATACCTTCAGAATAATAGCGATTTAAAATTGTTTAAGTCCATTCAGTTTTATATGTTTTTAAACTGTAAGATCACACAAGTTTATAAAAATAATATTTCATCTTTCCTTTATATGCAAATTTAAGCTTTTAATACATCATTAAAAATTAAACTTTTATAATGTAAGGTTCTAAAATAACTTCTTTTTTTAATGATGGTACATTTTTCCCTTTAAAAATAACTTTACTCATAAGTACATTTTTGGTGATGTCTTTTTTTTTTGTTAATGTTTTAATATATAAACAATGACTGCAGCTGCTGGAGTTATTGTCCACATTGTGGATATAATAACGTTTAATGTGTCACTAACTATATTGTTTTTTGATGATAATGGGATTTTCTCTTATAATTCATTCCTTTGTCTAAATTAAATAGTTATGAAACTAGTTCTAATGCTTCTAATTTTATTTATTTGTATTTTTTTCTAGTTTTGACATTTTTTCAAGTTTACTGCATTCGTTTTATTTTCGTGTTATTGTTCTGACACAGTATTCTAGTATATTGTGGCAAGTTAAAGAGATTTGTGGAAATATTTACCTTTTCTAACGTTTTCTTCATACATACAGATATTTATCCATTCCATTAAAGATATATCCAACTTGACGTATTATTCTGCATTATATTAGTATAAATATTATTTAAAAATATGTATTTATTCAATACTAAAATTTTTTCAAAACCTCGTCTGAGAGTGTTTGATATATTTATTCACAATAAATAAATTCATTTATTCTTCTGCGGGAGTAGCCTATATTTGAATCACGATATTGCATGCTCATTACCACTTCAACGACAGTTCGAAAATAAAAATGACGGTCTTATAATTTTTTATTTATGTTTTATTTTATACATTTATTTATTTATGGTGTAGAGAATTTTGATAAAAATAATAGTATTTTTGTTAGTACTGTATAAAATTATTCGACTATATTACTACTAACATATTTAATACTATAGTTAATAATACTGTGTAGATATATTTTGTACATAGATTTTTAAAAAAAGGTGTACTACTATTGACTAAAAACTTTGTATATAGTTGTGTAGAAACGAACCCCCCCCCATTGAATGAATTATTTTAAAGATAAAATTAGGTAATCAAGTAAATGCAATTCATACATTGCATATTACAAACTAACTTTTAAGGAACTATAAATAACTAGGAACGTAAAATGACTTATAAAATTAAAACAATATTTGTACAAAGTCAAGCAGTTTATTATTTTCAAACATCGTAAGAAAATATAATTAATTGCCACTAGTTTCACTGCAGGTAAGTATCAGATTTGGCAAGAAAATTCAATTTGTTGAATGATGTAGAACTGGGCTACTTGCCAACCTTGTACATAGACTGAACGTAAACAACAATTTTATAGCACACTAGGTTACTTATATTCAGATATTTATCTTTTTGAAGATAAAATGGAATATTATTAATTATTCAAAAATTACTGAATAAAAAAGCATTGTTACATAACGTTATAGCTAGCGTGCGAATTGTAGACGATGGGAACAATTAAGATATTTTTATATCAAATTAATATATATGAAGTCTACTGGATTTGATATTTCTATATCCTAAATTTTATTAGTTTGAGCTTAGGGAGGGAGGTCATATTTAATTAAAAATGAAGATCTGATAAAATTACTTACTAACGAAGAAGTATGTAGAGTGTCCCCAAAGAATCCAATAGTTAATTTTATTTTATAGTCATGTAAACTTTATTATGCAGAAAAATAAAGAACATTTTAATCCACTAGCACAGTAATACAGATCCACCAATTAAAAGAAATTATTCCCGCCTTCCTTTGCAGTTGCCCAACTCTGTTCTCCCACTTTTTATTTTCTTAATTAAAAGGAGGGGAAAGCACCCTACGTGTCGACCAGTCCTTGTATACTTCTAGTCGTTACCTGTCATTGTAAATAACTAACATTTGTTGGAGCTGGATTTTAATTTGCAAATTATATAATCACAGATATAAATACAAAATATTTATTAAAATACATGTTTGACTTTTACGTTGAAGCTGTCAGACTTTTACTGAGCTCTTGTCATATTTTGCTAATTTATTTATTCGGAAATACGGTACTATAATATCCACAATGAATGCTATAAGATAAACTATATACTAATCTCATGTTTGGTTATGGTGGCATGTTCAAAAATTCTGTTTATAATTGATACCTTATAAATTAATATTGAGCTTGTCTTGTGAGATAAGGTTAGATAAAATAAAACTTGAACACAAGATCTCACAAAAATTACGGTTACTTAATTAAACGGGTTTTAACGACAAAGTCGCCATCCTCAGTGATACGTCAGCTGAGTTATAGTTTAGTTATTGTAGCTCATGTATCAGTAATAACTGAGGATGGCGACTTTGTCGTTGAAACGCGTTTGATTAAGTAAACGTTAATTTTGTGAGATCTTTTGTTCGAGTTTTATTTTGTGTAATTGATACCTTATTGTAAGTTATTAGTTTACATTATTAATTATGTCAAATGTAACTAAATTATAATGTTTATAAAATATTGAAAATAGCTTTAACTTTTTCCTTTGGCACACTTTTATGTACATGATTTTGTATAAATATTACGAATCTTTATATAGTGAGCTTATATATATATATATATATATATATTCATATTGTAAAACAAGTTTGTAATTTATTATAATTAGTTATTATTGCAACACACACTGATAACTGCTGTCACCTGTCGCCAGTGCTGTATAGATCAATAGATTATATGATTACAATTATTATTTGAACATTTTTTGCTGTATCTTTCTCAGATTCGTTCCCCTTTTTTATAATTTAAAAGTCCGATTATTTGTTGTAGAAAAAACACAAAAAATGTATTTTTTTAAATCTATTCAACCGATGTTGATAAAATGTTTAATTGTATGAACAAATGAAAATGTTTTCTTCACATTCCCATTATTGCAAGTTCGGAAGTTATCAGTTAAAATCAAAATTGAACTATCATAAGGATCTAGTATATCAATTTTTGATAAAATATGGAGACTTATAACTATATAACCAATATAACAAACCGCATTGTTTCTTACCCCACATTTCCGTAGTCATTGTGTGCATAGGTTCCAGTTACTTATTGTTTTTATTTGTAAATTACGAATTTGTTTTTCACTCACTTCATAAAAAGTCGAACTGAAAATTGGTACAGATTTGATTAAAGTTAGCATATTTATTACAAACAAATGAGTAAATATAAAGGACCGTTATTAATAATAGTAGTCTAATCATACAGATTCAGAGGTGATAATTTAAAAACTGTAACCCTTACAGAACAATGGTTTGTAACTATTCCTTAAGTTGGACGTAAAAACTTTATTATGTGATCGAAACGTGTTGACAAACTTATTTACGGAAATTTTATCTTCTTTGAAGGCTTTCTTCATCTTTACATTGTTGGCCTATAAGAAATACGTAGCAATGAAACAATGCATAGTCAAAGCATTGATTATTGTCAACAACACCAATAAGAACTTAATATATTGTCAACATTTAGTGAATCTACATTAAGTTAAACATAGTTAAGGAGAGCACTAAATTCCAAATAAACTAAACTCGATATCAAATCCGAAATTAGAGCATAAAAACAGACAATAAGATTCATTAAAATCAGTGAATAAAACAATTTATATAAATCTGTGGATACGAGTATTTTAATAATCACTACATTAAATGATTTTGAACAAAATATAGTTATTGGATTGAATCGGCACCTCGTTTAGAACTTTAAAACTATATGAATCATTTTGCTCATCCTTTCCTTATATAATGATTTTTAAATTGTTCGTACTGTTTTCTTGTATAAATAAGAAATTTTGTTCAAAGTACTATCATTCCTTGGAATACCGCTTACAACTTTAACATTTTGATTCAATCAAAACACCCCTTTTTTAAGGGTTATTAGAAGCCCCATAATCCATGTAGGATTTTTACTGCCGAACAATAAAGCAACAGTAAGGTAGAACATGTCATTTAGTAATCTAGTTCTTAACATTTAATGTATTTTAATCCTTTTCAATTTGTCCATGTAGCGGAAAGTAGGCTTCCAAGAAGTCTATTCCCTGTAGGCATTTCCCCTACAAGCAGTTTAGTTTTCCTTGATATATGTAAATACGAAATTCATTGAAGTATTTTAGCTCTTCTATTTACCACATTATCTACCTCTCTTAACACTCATATCTTTATCCTTCGTTTTTACTGCCACTATTCTCTATAATCTCATTTCGGTTCAAAAACATTCCAAATTAGCTCACTAATAATTTAAGTTAATACATTATTTAACTTATTTGATATCATCTTTGCTAATGATAAATCTCCAAGGTTTTGTATGTGAAGTTCTGTATTTTGACAAAGAATTTTGTTATTTAACATATTAAATAAAATTAGGTTGTATATAATAATCTAATTACTTCGGTGAGAATTATTGATTAATAAATCAATTTCTTTCGCTATTTCACTTTTATGGTTATCATAGAATAAAAGTAATGACAAGTTTGAAAGTTTCAAATTTCTCTTCACCGATCATTATTTCATTTTATGGTTGCATGTAACGTGATACAATACAATACATTGAATTGGGACGAGTTCTAAATGGAATTATATTATTTGCGTAGAACCGAAATGATTATCTTGTTTCGCAAGTTTTCGTCATAATTCGATAAACTAATTTCATTAATCACTTTGGCATTATTATATTAGTTAGTGTAGGTAACAGGACCACTCATTGTTTAACAATTAATCGTATTTACTCTAAACCAAACTTATAGAAAGAGATTTTATTCTTAAAATTTTCTGCATTCCAAGGAACTTAAAACGAACAGAATGGTAAAAAAAAAATCAAAACTTCATCACATTAACAAATTTTTATTTCCATTTTAAAATTAAATAAATACAATTTATTAAGTAAAAATTTTATTTAGTTTTATTTATAAAAGTTAGTTCTGATAGATAGAGGTAATTTCCTACCAAATATGAAATTTCTTAATGCTTAATATTTTTATTTTAATATACGATATATTAAAAGCAAATTGTTATATAATTGTTAAAAGGTTATCTTTAAATATATCACCAGCGTATAAATAAAGTGTTTCAATATTTAATAAGTTTAATAACACAAGCTTTATCTCTGGATACCCATAATTAGTAACACAAACACATTTTAATTTTTGACGACTCAATAGCTTATAGCATCTGATGAATCATTT
This sequence comes from Aphrophora alni, assembly GCA_963513935.1. Lineage (NCBI taxonomy): Eukaryota > Metazoa > Arthropoda > Insecta > Hemiptera > Aphrophoridae > Aphrophora > Aphrophora alni. The sequence continues at coordinate 75,546,366 of OY740767.1, forward strand.
TAAACTATAATATTAGACAATTATTATTGTAGCTGAAAACCCTCTTTTTTACATTATAATACTCTCTCCTTTATTGAAAGGATGTAGATATGAAGGGCAAGCAAAACAATTAAGCAAGAACCCATAAAATCACGAATATTTATTCAGAAACAATTTTTTTTTAATTTTATTAAACATAGATAAAACTATAAGACGTATAAAGACTTTTTTTTTCTTTTTTTTTTTTTTTTAAGCGAATACTGTCAATACAGTGTCTTCGAGGAAATTATGAAAAGGAATATAAAAAACGAAAGATATTAAATAATCTTAGAATTTTATAAAACATACCAAAGACGTTTAGTCATATCATAAAAAAAGATGGACTAAATATTTTGCTAATTTTAAAACTTAATTTTTAACACATTTAAAAAATATATTATTTGGTAATTTGTTTAGAAAATCATTTCTGAAAATATTACAAAATATCCCAATTATAATAAATTTAGATTTGATTTAATGCCTTAGTATAGACGACAACAAATATCTAGTAAACGATTAAATTACATAAATAATATAAAATGTTAAAACAAATATCACTAAAAACAACGATTTAAAGAGGGAGGTGGTTTCATAATAAGTATTCCACAAGAAACATTTATTTTTCAGTATTCCAAAGTAGCGTCTCACGTTATCAATACATTGAAACGATTTGAATATTTTACTGAAACCAAACATGGGCTTTGAGATATAGTTTACTCATTTAGCATTCATCGCGGGTATTATAGTACCAACGAAACCGTAAAATATCGGCACACAACATTCTACAGGAATACTAATGACATTATCGCTGGAGTAAAAACATCGCTTTAACGATATAAAAGCTTTTGGTTGGCTAATGCAAATCTCATTTACATAACCAACTAAGTATCACGCAGTACTATACCCTACCTTTATCTCCTCTCAAATCCTTAGCATAATTAACGTTGGAAACTTATTAGACAGTAACAAATCTATTTCACTTTCAACAACCTAACTTAGCTTTAATGTGATATCGATTAAAACGTTTAGTACAATGATCACCCACGTTGACTAAGTAAAGTGTTGAAGATAATTTTATTTTTTACTCGATTCATCAACTGATATAAAATAATAATTAATTTTCATTAGTTGTACATTTAGGAATATTTATCTGTGTTTATACAATTACGCAAATGGGTATTTCTAAATATGTAAGGATTTAATGACATTCCGGCTCAAACCTTCCCTATAGGTCCTTCTTGCTGTTCCATAAATTACGAGCATCATAAAAACCTTTAGTTAAAATAAACTGGATGTTGCACTTATGGACTCATTGCATGTCACAATTTATGGTCAGGATTACGTTTTCACCATTTATGATGAGGATTACGTTTATTACATGCCTTTATTAAACCCTCGATACAGCTCACTGCCTGTGAGTACGTTCTTCCTAGTTGACATAGCGGAGAAACTTAAGTTTGAGAAGACACCCCAGACAAGTTGAAGACAAGCCCCCTCTTAACTCAGTTTGGAATTCGATTCTAAGTAAAAGAAAAACCGCTGCTTCTTTTTTAGATATATTTTTTAATATTTGTATGAAAGAACGTAAATAAAAATTAATATACGTAGAAAAATAAATTCATAATTTTTGACAGTTTGACCACGATAGAAACCAATGAAATTGGTAAAACTGTGGAACTCGTTTTCTAAAGCATAATCTGTTTCTGATTTAATGCTAAATGGTGTTGTAGACATTACACAAATAGAGAAACGATAAGCACGCCCATTCTTACAAGGTCGTAGTTGTGAAATAATCAATTAAAATATGTGACATTATAAATTAAAGGCTTGATTGAGTATAAATCCATCTAAGCCTAACTGCCATTTAGCTTTTGTAATTGCGATTCAGATTCGGATATTAGTGAATTGATTGACGAATTACAGCGATATTGAAATGCTATTGCAATTTATGTGTCTAATCATTCGGCAGAGGTGGGACAGGAGTGTTTGAAAGTAAATTCAAATTGCAATATTGCAGATTTTAATGTCATTATTCATGACAAAATCGTCGCCATGATACTATAATTGATATATCATATTCATGTGTTCATCATTAGTTTTTTTATATGAACTTACGTATTGATAATTGCAAAATAGTAGTCTATGTATTGAACTTTAATTTGATCCCAACTTAACTTAAAAAATATTTTTAAATGTTTGAGAAATCATGTGGGGGGGAGAATAAATCTTAGCCTTATATATATATATATATATTTTTTTAAATTTCTCAGTTGATGGGATGAATGAAAACAATTACTCCTTTTGCAAAATTAATAAATTCAATCAATTACTTAAACAAGATTAACAAACAATAATAGATTTATTAAATTTTCACAAGTATTTCAATTTATTAAAAATATTTGTCTATCAAGGTTTACTGACTTCCGACACACAAGTAAATGCAGGAGAATATGACCCTGAAAATAAAGTTAACATATTTATCTATTTAAGCAAGTATTATTTTTAATACAAATATATCAGAAGTTACATTATCGTTTTAAAATTTAAATTGGACACGAAATAAGCTAAAATAATTTTAGAAAAAAACATGTTTCTCTCGAGCAGCTGCGTTCTAAATACAAACATAATTATTCTAGGTTAATATTTCCGCCAAATTAACTTCCTAAATCCAAGAATGAAAGATACTGAGATAATAACGTTACTTCTTTGTTTCTGCCAGTGACCCAGCTAATGGATTATCATGTTGTTGGCAGATTAATTACTCTGTTTAACATAGTTTTTCCTTGCAGATGTGTAATATGCATTGTTTTTCAAAACTTAAACATTCAGGAAGTATAAAACGACTGAATGCAAATTCTTTACATAACAAATGTAATAAATTTTATTTTTACATTTACAAAAATAAAAAACTTCTCTATTAATCAACTTACCTCTAAAATTATAAATTATTTCTAAAAGTACTTAGTAATACATCTAACTTTATTTTAAGACCACTATTTTAATTGATAACATTTGCTAATGACAAATGAAAATCACTATTTATAGTCAAATTTCAATTTAAAATACATTTCTAGATATTTAATGTAAATAGGTTTTGTTCGTTTTATTTTACAGAAATTACAACTTAAATTTTAAATCAATATTTTATTGTATAATGTTTTGTATTTCATAGAAGTATCAGTGTAGATTTTAAAACGATTGATTAAATTTGTTCTTTAAGACAATCTATTCAACCAATACAGATACTAATCGAGAAAACATGAGCTATCTCATAATTATATAACATCTTTGAAAAATGTTAGTAATTTGTATAACAATTTGGTAATTGTATAACTAATAACTACTCGTATATTAGTAGATAACTAATTCTCAGACAGTTTTTTTTAATTTTTCGTCATAAATGATTATAAAGCAAATATGATGTAGGTGCTACTGAATAGAAGTAGCCAAGAATAAGCATTTATCATTTGTGTAAAATAGAAACAAACAATCTCTTATAAATTTAAGTAATGTAAAAGAACAATCAGTATAATGTCAAGTTTCATCAGCGTTGATATTAAAAGATTTTATTTTACACAGTGTTTGAGGCAACCATATTTTTAATCGTTAAACTAAAAATAGGTTAGGGGGTGGTTATTTTACAGTACAATTAATTATTTATATCTGAAAGGACATCAGTTATTAAATTGAATATTTTAAAACATCACATAATCGAAATTAATATTAATATTCATTTTACATTATATACATGACACGTTGTTACCGTACTGGACTTTTAATATGAAAATTGATTTGTCTTCTAATAATAATTAAATTATCATTTATTTAATGATAATTAACCAATTCATAATAAAATAATTATCTCTGGCAGTGGACTTCAGTAAAATTGTCAATAAGGTGAAGGGAATATAAATGAAGCTATTAAAAAGGGTGTCAAAATAAAAAAATAAAATTACCATATCTTTTCTATTCTTTATTGTTTTATTGCAATATCTTATAATATTTACACTACAATTTTGTTTCAATTGTGAAAAATAATATTTTAAAATGAGAACTAAAGATTGTAAAAAATAATACAATAATGTGTTTAATTATTTATAGTACGTTTAGGTTGTAAATTATAAAACCAAAAACCAAAATATATTCTAGATTACTTTGGATGGTTTATTTTCTGAGTATAAATTGTGTGATCTATTGTGAATAAGAGACAAATTAAAATAAAGGCAACATAGCACTGAAGTATCTTTCTACACACAAATATTAGCAACAGCACGATGAAATTGTACTTAAGTAATGCAAATAATATAGTTTTTTTTTCAAATGAAAAATAAACTTAATGTGTTGTGTATTCAATTAATTCTAGCCCCTGCTTTCGTTTGTCATCCCTAGTATTTGCCAATAATAAACGGAACGATTTCCAATTATATTCCACCGTTGTCTGCTTGTTAAGAATCAGAGCAATCAATGCTAGAGTGCTTTGAACAACCTTTAACATTCCATTGTTATTTTTAATGAGCATATAATTAAGTCAATCTTAACAAAAGGATGGTATGAAAAACGAATTACTACAAGAGAAATATGTAAATGTTAAAGTTACGAAAACACATATTAAACCATGCATTTTTACCATTTATATAAAAATTTTAAGCGTTAGTTACATTAAGATTGCATTCATCTCAATCTGTACTTCAAATATTATGTACCAATAATTTAGTAGATAGAATGTTTTTATTATTTTCAGAGTTTGATGAAAATTTGGACTACTCACATAAGACTAAACCTAAGAAAACCATTGTCTCAAAATTAACCATTCCGAATTGGATAGCAGTTCTTAAGGATATAAACAAGTATTATTGGTTGCTGTCACCAAAAACTATCTGTAAAGTAGATATGAGTAACCACCCCCATGCATTAAATTCCTACTTTTGTAAACTTAGCAATACATTATTGTTGTGCAAAAATTTGTTCAAAACAAGAAATAGCCCTGGATACATTTAAAAAGAAAAATGCATATTTCGGAACTAGAGAGCACTATTTTTCCAAATCAAATAGTTGCAATCATATATTTTCTTTTGGCCAATCACGAATAACTGAAAGTCAGTTTAATTTCTTATATGTTGTAAATCATCAGTCAAACAATTTAAGATAATTTTATTTGGTGTTGTTAAATCGATTTATAAAATGCTAATTGTTGGCTTACAAAAAATATTTATAATCATTACAATTTATATATATATATATATATATATATATATATATATATATATATATATATATATATAATCAATATTACAAATAATAGAATAAACTAAAAGACAACTTTCTACAAGAGATCACTTTATTTGTGCAACAAAAATACAAGACGATGTTTCAATGACTGTCATCATCCTCAGCTGGTATATGCACACAGTCTGTAAGGTGCACTAGGGTTTGTGTGCATGTAGCAGCTGAGGATGATGTATTGGTCATTGAACCTGAAACGGTTTTGCCAAGAGTCAAAAGTTTCAAGTCAATTTAAAGCAGTTTAAATTCCCGCGATAAAACCATATAGATAGGGGGCGAGGAGGAACGATGACGTCACGCCAACAGGTGCGGAAGATTGCATGTTGGTACGTGAAAAGTCACTTTGCCTCGTTTCTTATTCTATTAAAATACTAAATTATTAAAATAAATAAATGTTCAGTAGAATCAACCGATAAATAATATCGAAAAATAAATTTAGAATTATTTAAAACAAAAAAGTTATTCAAGTTTTTATAGGGGCTCAAAAACCTAAAATTTGGAAAAAACTTAAATTCAAAATTCAAAAAAAGGAGAGTCATAACTCATAGGGGAACTAACTATAATCATAAATAAAAAATATGAATTAATAATAATAAACAGGTGAGAATGGACTTAGAAAGTCATTCTTGGGGAGTTTTTTGGAATTTTTGAGTTGAAGGGGGGATTAATTAAAAAATAATAATAAGTACTATTGAAGAGACCACAATAGGGCACAATAATATGTACTTAGATTCAAATTTGAAAATAAAATAAGGGAGATATAATAATTACAAAAAGTAAAACTTTAAAGCCCAAAAGCGGTTAAATTTGAAGTTAAAGGGGAGAAATAACATTGTAATTATAGATATCTATTATGTAAAATTGTAAAACATCAAAGCAGAAATGATAATATATAATGGGGGGGTTTTATGAACAAAAAACTATACGACAAAAACTTTGGGACTTCAAGGACGTATAACTCGAGAACCAAGCGAGCTACGTGAAAAGTACAAACAGAGTTTTTCGTCATAGTAGAAGAGTAACAAGAATTCGTCAAAAGAATTTTGAGAAAGGACTTATCTCAAAATTTGAAAAGAAGAAAAACCGAATTTCGGGAAAAGGGCGATAACTCACGAACGAAGCGCAGTAGAACGATGAATCAAGTTCCACAAGACCCACAAGATGGCGAGGAAGAAGAATCCGAGAGGAACTTTAAAATCGGTTCGGGCGTTCGAAAGTTATAGCGAGTTGAACGAAAAAACGACAAAAGTGGAAATTTTCATGTAAAATCCTGTAAAGCAGCGCGCGCACCCTCAGTAAGAATCTGGAGTCTGAACCTCATATTGCCAACTTAGATCACAGATAACACTAAATAATAAATACAAAAAATTATTATTTAAAAGGTGTTTTAATTAAGAATAAAGGAAGAAAACTATTCATTAGTCAAAAAATATGATTAATAAAATATATAGTGTAAATATTTCAGACCAAAAGGGCCTGAAAACACGTAAAAAGAAGAAAATACCTTTCTCTGTAAAAGGGAGAAAAATTGGCTCCAGGTAGTGGAATAATTCCCACTAAAAGGGAGACCATAATTTATCCATCGAAAGACGGATACTTTTGTTTTGGAATCGAGGAAAGGAAGACGTTTCTTTAGCAGCAGACTCCGACCTGAGAGGAAAATTCAACTGTCACTCTACTTAACTGGACTTAGAATAATTTCTACTCCTATCGAACTTCAAGGCAACTTAGAAGAATTCGAGACCAGCATTCAACTACATAGCAGTTTACAGACTCTGGACCGAAAACATCATATCAACATCAGCCTAATTATACAACAAATTCCAAAACCAACTAGAACTTCTAATAAAGTGTGAAGGTATCATATACTTAAGGAATAATTCGCAAATATTAACTTCATTTCAAATATAACGTCATTAGGGGAATTATTAAAAATTAAATTCATTTTTATACTTCTGCTTTGGTGTTATAAATCATTAAGAATTAAATACGACTTTTTCAGTACAGGAAAAACTGTTTGTGGTTCTGTCTGAAAAGTCTAGCGTTTTTTATTTTTGTTTAGACTATAGAAAATATTCCATTTGTAAATTTTGTCAAATATTTAAATCGTTGTGTTGTTGTTTAATCAATTTTGTTGTTATTAAAAAGTTTATGAATTCAACATTTTAACTGTGCTAAAAAGAAAAGAATATATAAATAATTCATTTCTAAATTTTGTTGTGTTTTCTATATATATCCATTCTGTATATGCTATTAACCTTGTTTAAATATAAATATTATATGTGTGCTCTGGTAATATAATTTGAAAATTTTAAAAGTTATCATCAGAACTTAAGAGCCGATTTCTCCCAAAAGGCACGTCCTCAGAGAGAGAGAGTGTGTTATTTTAAAATAAAGAGTCAAATAATCGAGCATTGAGATAAAATTCAGGGAATTTTGCGTAAATTAAAAGTTAGTAAGTTTATGAGGACAAGCTCATACTTACTAGAGCCAAGTTTTGCAATATCTTTGATTGTATAAAAGGTAAAAGTGAGCATCTTGGCCTTGCCCGCGCTTGCTCTGAGCAGAAAGATGGTTCGCCCTATCGGTGGTGATCGTACAGCGAGTTTAAGAGTTCGTGGTAAGTAGCGTTCCAAAAAGGGACGTAAGAATCTTAAAATCGAAAGAGGGGAGTAGCGTGGAAAGTGGCGTTCCAACGTGGGGCAAGAAGAACCCTACGACATCGTGAGAGCAGTAGCGTGGCAAACCGTCGTCTTGTATTTGTTTCTCACAAATAAAGTAATTGTTTGTGGAAAATTGTGTTTTAGTTCATTTGGTTATTGAAGTTCCAAGAAGTGTAGCTTGTTCCAGTTAATTATGTACAAATTACTAAAACATATAGAACTTAACAGATTTTAACATTTATTTTAAATTCAAATTTATTTTCAATATTGTCAAACATATTGATTTGAATTAAAAAATATATATATGAATGTAGCAACCGTCAATATGCAAACTTCTATAAATAAGAACTGTTCATGAATGAAACGTATTCTGATTAATATTTTAATGTACAGGGAGTTATATGTTCTGCGTTCAAAAGTAGTTATTTTATTACAAGGTCGACTCATGAACATTTTAATTATAAGTGTACACACACACACACACACACACACACACACACACACACACACATACAAACACATGCACACATTAATTAAATAAAATATGTTGATAAAGGTAACATATAACAACATATTTATCAACATCGATAAAATATACTGTATATATGTACACAAGATTTCATTGACCAAAAAATTGACTTTATAAGGAAAATAATATTATCGGCTTGCAAGCAAAATAAAATCAAAAGAATCATGTGTAAAGACGATACTGGTATGATACGTTGGGTCAAAAGACCTCACAGATAAATCACCATGGCGTTGAATCCCTACTGACGTAAATAAGGCGATAAGACCAACAGTAACAAAAAATACCTTTCTTTTTCCTTCTCGAAAATTATGACTTATTTGTCGCTATGAGGCCTTAACTCTTCGTTTAAGGTTTCTTAGTTATATATATGACCTTACCAAAAGACGAACATAAAAATAAGTTATAAGATAAAAAAAAAAAAAACATTGTTAGAATATTACTTCTTTAAAATGCATTTAAATTCTGTCTACTTGGGAGAAACAACAACAATTCGTCGAAATCGCATAAAATATGTGGTTTAAATACGTTGTCATAAACTATTCAAAATCAGCTGTAGCATTTAAAAACATGTTAATTATTGTAATATTGTATTAAATATTTGTTCTTATTCTCGATTTTTAGAACAATATTAAGATCATTTAAAGTATCGTATTAAGAAAAAGAATTTAAGTGAAGTTTGCATCCCAAGAGACTTATATTTAATATAATATGATTTAATATGAATATTGTATTAATAATGGAATGATAAAAAATGCATATACAAGAAATCATTTATGATATTTAAATTCAAATATTGATTCACTTTGTAAAAAAGAAAAACTATCTTAATAGAATAATTAATGACATGTTATGGTATGACTTGAAATTCACATTAAAAATATAATTTCAATAATATTTATATTAGAAATGTTTGTGTTAATTCGTTAAATTTTGGTTAATCGTCGATATTGCCAAATATATGTTTAACAGAAAAAGAAAAGGTAATAATAACTAAATGAGTATGTCTTAACAAATAAAGTGAGCAGATTTCTTTGCCATAACAATTATTATTTTTTAATTATAGTAGATTTGTAATTCTATTTTAATTTCAAATTCAGTCTAAAAGCTGGTAATCTGTATGAAAGATCAACATTACTATAATGCCCTATTTATTACGTAATACTATTGAACAAGTTCTTTATATGCTACAACGGAACATAATATTTAAAATATAATACATATAAGATAAACAATTAAAATTTGTAATTAAATAAAAGAAAATTCTTGCTTTGTGCAGTCTAATGTGAAGGGCTCTATTACAGTGAATATTGAATATATCCATATTCAAATTACATTTCTTGAGCAGTAAGGACATTGTGTTTTATAACTTATTCTTTTTAAAGGCCATCTAATATAACATTGAATATTGAATGTCATAACAATTAGTCAAGAACAAATATTTTTGATATGGATTATTAGATTTCTTATAATCGCAATCGTATATTAATATATAAGTAAAACTAACAATAGTAATAATAATTACTCACATAGGCCAAAACAAATAAGCAGCTTGTCTGTACAGTATCTCGTAGAATGGTATTAATATCTGGGTTTTTCATTCAAATTATTTGATGTATTAAGGACATTCACTATAATATCTCAAAAGAGTTAAGCACATCGTTTAACAGATCCGGTTTACGCTTTCCAAAATGAATATGTGTTATAGAAAGGAATACGTAACACTGACTTAATTTTCAAATTATTTATTTTAAGTTTGCCTCTACTATTAGAAATTTCGATATTTGTACAAAATCTTGTAAAATTATTGCAACATTTAATATAATTCTTAAAACAAGAATGTAATTTAATAATACTGATGCAGTAATTTGTTAAAGTAGAAAATAACAATAGAAAACGTTAGTGACAAATCAGTCATGGGGACATACATTTTTACCAATATAAGATAAACACAAAATATGTCAGTTATGTCTCTTTTTAATTTCAAAATTATATACAGTATAACACATTTATTTGATTATTGATTTCACACAAATATATAGTGTTAGAATAATAAAATATGAAATATGTTTTGTTTTAGAGGTGTTATTTCCTATACATTATTAAGTGGTAAAAAGTGAGTATATAAGTGCAAAATATTTTGATAGTCTATGATACTTTTTTAGAGTATACAAATAATAAATCGGGTCCCTTGATGTACAACTGGAAAAGTCAAGGTAGGGATTAATATGAATGATTTGAAAATCGGTTGAACCATTTTGTTTGCAGTGACAATGCGTCTGGATGTGAACTGATTTATTTCATGAACTTAGGTCCAAAACGTATATGTATTATTGTGTTCAAATGGTTTATCCTGTAAATTACCAGTAAATGATAAATTTACTAATAAACATATGCGAACTATTTGGTAATAAAATGGTTATGATAACATGGTTCTTATGTTACCAGTTAGTTTATATTATACAATTTTCCGCCTAACTATTAAAATTGTCTACAAACTACGAAAAGCGTGGACATTTTTTATAAATAAAAAGTTATGTTTGTATCAAATATAGTTAAAAATAGATAAACATCGAGACCTCTAGAGTGGAAATATGTCAAAATTTGCAAAACCAAATTGCTATTTTGAAAGTTAATGGAACCTAGTATACAGTAGTATCCCATTTAAAAATCAATAATAAGCAAAATTTGTTAAAGAATCTAAAGGAAAAGAGACAATTGGACCCTCTCTCTCTCTCCCTCTCTCTCTCTCTCTCTCTCTCTCTCTCTCTCTCTCTCTCTCTCTCTCTCTCTCTCTCTCTCTCTCTCTCTCTCTCTCTCTCTCTCTCTCTCTCTCTCTCTCTCTCTCTCTCTCTCTCTCTCTCTCTCTCTCTCTCTCTCTCTCTCTCTCTCTCTCTCTCTCTCTCTCTCTCTCTCTCTCTCAGATTAAAACTATTCACCTAAATGAGTTCATTGGTCGCAGGCTAGGTTGCGTTATAACAATAATTATACGTTATGTTACCTCAATTTGGGCATTAGTTGGGTGTGGTGGACATGACGCTAAGCTTCGGCTTGGTGAACGATTAGTTTGTAGTAAAATTTACAGACCATATATTTTACTTGCATTAGGTTAATGCGATTTTATTACTTTATCCTAAAGATATATACTTTATATATTTATTGGTTTGAAATTAAATTCATTTTAAGTAATTAATAAAAACTGAAATTTGTAATTGTCTCATTTTTTTTCCTTTTTTTAATATACGAAGTAAGTCTGCAGAAAAAATTAAGTGATGGAAAAAGTCGAAGTTGAGAGTAAACTAGTTTTTTGAAGCCTCTAGAGTATAAACAAAATATAATGCGATAAACCACCCGTAGTGAACTACTGTTGGACCGTTGTAATTTAGTGTATGGATATATTTAGTACGTGTTTTGAGTTAGCATTTTTTAATAGTCTATTGAATATTTGAGGGTCATGGGCTAAGTAAAAGCTTTATATTTTCTCCAAATTAGCTGTAACGATATTGATCAAATTTGTGTAAAATTTAGCTTCACAGACGCAAACAAACATTTATACTGAGGCCACCGTTTAACAGATATAAAATATTTTAATAATGTATTTCGTGTGTGTGTGTGTGTGTGTGTGTGTGTGTGTGCTCGCGTGCGTGTGTATGTGTACTTTACAGCGTAAAATTGCGAACTGGCATTTTTGAGATGATGAATACATTTCAATTACTTAGTGTTTGGTTTTGTATGTATGAGAGTGTAAAATGATAATGCAAATTTCTTGTACTATATATTTACAATATATTTCTTAGTAAAGCTAAATATATTAAATCAAATTAACAATAATTAGTCCTATAATAACGGGAAACAAGTTTGAAGTTTTAAATAAAATTACATTTTTGGTTATCAAAAAATTACGACTACAAAATACAAATACAAAATAATAAAATAAAGCTCCGTAAAAAGAAAAGATTCCAATATTTGTTTACCTCAAATTAGCATATTTTTACAGTAATGACTGTAGAGATCAAGAAGTTTATTTATTTAATTATACGGATTGTTCAGAAATTACATAACATAACTTTGAACGGAACTTACAATTTAATAGTTGGAATATGATTTTAATTTCAATTACTTTAATGTAAAAACAAATGTAAACAAAAAATAGATTTATAAAATTCGTTTTAATAAACTATATGCAGGTACTACATAAGTAAACCTACGTCAACATATGAAACTATAGAAACAAGTTTAATATGAAATTGTATAGGTAAGAAATTGTTTGCACAGTGGTTACTAAACTTTCCTTGTTATTAAACATTTCAGGATGTCATTAAACCTTGTGGTCTCCTTTAGCTAGTTGTCGATTGAAAAATGTTTTACATTTTTCAGAATCCTAGGTCCATGATTGATAAAATGTGTTTTCAAATTTTTAACGTATTTTATTGTTACTTTCTGAGTTATTTTATTTTATTATTTTTTAATAGTAAAGTTTACGCTACTTTAGCCGGTTAATATTTAGATATGATAAAAAAAAGTTTTCAAACTACAACATTTTATAAACTATTATGTTTATAATATATTGAAGTAGTTCTGGTAATTTGGAATTGCTAAATTCATCTAATTTAAACCAAGTTTCATACTCCAAGTAGTTTATCGTATTTTTTGTAATAAACTACTAATATTCATTTTAAATTTGGTTTATTATTCGCATAATAAACACTAAATTCAAAAACGTTTAATACAAATTATGAATATATACTGTACCGTAACTATTATCTTATTTTTATATGTTTCCTAAAACACGGTTTAATTCTCTCTAAATTTGAGGAAGGGGTTGGGTAAGATTATTAATTTCCAAATTAAGTATACTGTTTAAATGATGAGAAATTTAATCGTTACAATATTGATTAACTTTAATATTTTTAAAGTATTCCAATTTTATCTGAACCAAGAATAAAAATACTGATTTCGTATTTTGTGTCCTAATTTAATTCCTAGTCTCAGTCACAAAATCACGATCAATCTATACTTTTTTCAATTACGCTTAGTTAATTGTCTAGAACTGTTACGATAAAAAAATTAAATAAAATGATGTTTTATTTTGCAGAAACTAAAAAGATTAGAGCCAATTCGGAAATTAAACCTAATACTAAAGTAATGGTGTAATTTAGGTAAGATGTTCTGTATACGATAAAAAAATCAAGAAAATGTTTTACATTCATTTAAAGAACTGTAGGAGCGTACTGCATGTTTGTCTTTTAGTAGATAGCTAATTATTTCGAAACTGTTTTAAAACATTTATCAAGTTCGGTACACGAGTTTATGAAAGCTTGTAAGGATGAAATATTTTCTTAAAGATTGTTATTAAATTTTACAAACTCTTTTCCTCTTTTTTTAAAATGTATTTATACTCACTTGATCGGCGTTATACAAAAATATAATGGAAAAGGTAAGTACAGAATGTTACTGTTTTAGAATGTTATTGAATGTATTTCAGATTAGTTTAGAGGGTTTTATGTAAAAAGATAATTCACTTTAGTAGGTAGTATAAGCCTTCTAAATTAAATGATATGGTGTAGCTAAAAAATATTAATCATTCTACTTCTTTAAATGATTTATGTTAAAGGAAAATTTGCTTATCGAAATTGAATTTTAAAACCAATATAAATTTAATGTACATTTAACGTATATGCGAGTTAAAAATAAAATGAACTTTTATAGAATTGTTAAAATAAACTATATATTAATAATAAAAATTAACAACTATCATTACCATTATTAACCAACCAATACAGTTAATAAATAATTTTCATTTTCATGTGAGTATTACATATATTAAGTCAACGTCTAGTCCATTACGTAAATTGACATGCAAATAACTAGTGTTTAAATATTCAGAAAGGGAAATATAGTGTTTAGTAGATGTAAACCAGGTCTCCAATATAATGTGGCGAAGGAGCTAATTAATTAAGCCGAAGAGTGAGAGATTTGTAGCGATTGCTTGGATTTATAGAGTTGACAGTGATGTAAAGGTTGTAATATCGCGCACACTCCCCTCCTATCCTCTCAACTCAACTCTCTTCCCTTATAAATTGTCTCTAATAATATTACCTAGCTTGTTGCGGCCCTAACTATATTAATAACCATGGTATTAGAAACAACAACGTTTCAGTTTGCGGCTACTACATAACGGTAGAAATGTTGTAAAAGATGATAAAATAAAAATATTTTATTTTCAATAGATGTTCAATAATTGTGTTATTTACATAATAACATCTTAATGTGTAACTTCATAAATAAGTGAAATAAATTGTATTTATAGAAATTAGTACATTAATTATTTACTAATTTTTAAATTTGTATTATTCATTTATTTGAAAACATTTAATTTTAAATTTAAAAGAAAGGTTACTCTAACACAACTATTCTTCTTTTAACTTTTGTTGGCAGAGTATTTTTTATGTAGTGAGGCGTCGTTATTACGTATCGAAATGCATAGTGTAAAAGAAATAAAACAGATTAAGAAAGAATAAACCAAACACTAAAAATGTATGTATTTTGGTGAAAAAATATATCTTCTTCTTTAAAAGTAAATGTATTTTTTTGTAGGAACTCAAATCATTCATTTACGCTGAAACTGTCATTTGATTTATACAGTCAATACAATTCATACGGTCACGTAAACGTGAAATAAAATATAGCGAGAAAATAAAACCCTCAAATTAATTTGAACTAAATTATATGTCATCAATTACAACTATCTTGTTTATAATTCACTACGAATAGTTTTTACTTGTAATTTGTGTTTTCTAAAGTATATTGAAATCAAAGATTATAGATCATTTTACGTGGATATGTACCCAAAGTTTTTAGCATTACACATCTGTCATTCTAAGATTTAGGTTATCAATAAACAAGAAATATCAAATTATCTATTTCAATCATTCATGCAATTTTTCCTATATAAAACTTTTCGTTCTATTATAATCACAAAAAATTAAAAAATTACAGATACATTTCAAATAAAATACCGTGTAACTGAAATTACGTAAATTGGTTTCATATGTATGTAGCATGACAAATTATGAGTAAAATAATAATAATTTTATTTCCACATAGAGTTTATAATTATTGTATTTTTTTCTAAACGTCTTAAGTGATAAACTAGAGAGAAATAAAAATCGTAGGTTTTGACTTAAACCAAATAAAATTGTTTGCCATAAAGTGTACAAATGAATCAATGAGGAACAGAGCCTGGTTTGTTTTTAAAAACATAGTAGTATTTACCTAAATACATAAATTCAGTACAATCGCTTCAGTAATATCTACATTTATAGTGATTTAAATGTACAAATTGTATAGTTATGACTATTTAATTACTACTACTAATTTTACTTTACTATGAAGTTTGAAAATTAATACACAAACGGAAAGCAAACTGTTAATATTCTTAAGCATTATGAGAAGAAATATTATTTTCTATTTATAATGGTTTTAATGTAAACTTGTAATCAAACCATATTTTTTTTCTAACGCTATTACTCTACATATTATATTTGCTTATGAGAGTGATTTATTAAAAATTAGGGAGAGGGTGAGTTGAGAGAAATAGTTAGGAACAGTTGTTTTCTGTATTTAGGTAAGATAATAAATAATATTTTTCTCTTAGACGTGATTAGTTACAATTTTGTTACTTTCAGAAACAAATTCAACTGAATATAATTAAAAATAATATCGAAATTTACGTGTAATCGTTAAAGAAAAGTAAGAAACAATACGTGTATCAATTTTTAAAAATAAATTGTTAATATTTGGTAGAGATATTTCTAATGTGAATTAACTTAAACTGTGATGAGGATTTTAAAGACAATATTCATACACATAAATAGCAGGATTATTATATTAAATGTTGAGCTTGACTTATGAGAAAAATTATACAGGGTAACAAACAAACATAAGACAATTCTCCCAAAAAATACGCCTAAGTTTCAGACGCGTTTCAACGACAAGGTCGTCCTCTTCAGTGATACACGAGCTACACCAATCAAACTAAACTACCTGAGTTATAGTTTGATTGGTGTAGCTCGTGTACCACTGAAGAGGACGACCTTGTCGTGGAAACGCGTCTAATACTTAGGCGTATTTTTTTTGTGAGAATGGTGTTCTGTTTGTTTGTTATCCAGCAGGATTATTATATTTCGAAACGAATTAATTTTTGTAGAGAATTTTCATAAAAATAAAATATCAAGTTTATAACATTTCCAGGAGAATGTTTTGTCAAACTGTTATGTACAAATTCTAGTTATGCTCACCTTCGTGAAAACACTGACATCCTAGATCATTAACAGTCCACCCGAACTAATTTTGCAATAATTTAGAATTATTTACGTGTGTGTGCGTGTGTGTGTGTGTGCGCGCGCGCGTGTGTGTGAGTGAGTGTGTGTGTGTGTGTGGGGGTGTGTGTGTGTGTCAGAGTCTTCAATCGGTTCGTTCATGGCCACTATCTCGACTTTCTATTATGGATTTAAAATTATACTAACAGTCAAGCAGGGGAAGTAAATATAAAATGAAATTGGTTTAGGAATGCTCTGTCTCATAAAACCGTGTAACTTAGCACTGGGTACCGGAACACAAAGGAACATAGTATGAAGAGAACAATGAATTGACAGATAGGCTTGCTAAGGTAGGATCTGCAACCAATCTTGTGGGACATGAGACGGCTGTTGGAATATTAATCTACCAACCCAGGACAGCAATCATGTGGATTAGAATAAAATTATAGTAAATAAGAAAGATTTACAAGTGATTCTCACAGCAAATTAATAGTTAAAGAAGTTTCTCCAGTATCAAAGCACTGACCTTGTACAGACGGGAAACTAGGACGAGCACATATCTTGTAATGGGACACTGTATCCTCAGAATGGATTTGCAAAAAATAGGAATTTATGGTGAGTCCTCGGTGATTAGGCTATGTGCTTTAGATAATGATATCGCTGGTCACATAATCTTTCATTGTGCAGCTCTTACAGGCCACTAATAAACTCTCGAAAGGTGAGGTAATCAGTGGATTAATAAAACTCGTGAAGGGGTCAAACATGCTTGGGGCTTAGTTTCACAACAGGCTTTAAGAGGCCATGTTGCCAGGAACCCCTTCTGTAAATCTACGTCTACAGTGTCAGAATGTTGCAGAATTATTTAAGAATTGTTTCATATTCAAATTAAAAGTCTCCTTCCTAAACAATGATTTTATTTTAGGTGAGATTTGTAAAACTCGTCTAGACTATTAAATGTAATAGCTCATAAAACTTTAGAAATAAAAACTTTATATGAACCATTATTAATATGTGTTTTTTAGAAACCAAAAACTCATAATTTCCTATTGGAATAAAATATGTTCAAAATTTTAGAAAAATTAGTGCCAATGGATAATCATTCGGCGAGATATACAGACATTTGGTAAAATTATTTTTATGGCCGCAGAGTAATACAAAAATCTCAATACTTTCTACATAATAGAAATGTAGTGATATAATATAATATGCCCCACATACACACAACACAAACACAAAATGTGTACAGCTGAATATCACCCGAAAAGTCGTATTTTATGTAACACAAAGATATTTATGAATACAAAAAGTAACACATAGTAATTGATACGTAGAAATTTTAGTAATGTTCATATTGATTTCATCATGTTTTAATATTTATCTGCATGGAGTTGTAAAAGGTATGCAATAAATTTAATGTTGTGAAATGTTTTATGTAATTTAGTTATAAACTCAAATTTATTTCGGAAATTAAATCTCTAGTATATCTTTCATCACAACTTGAACCTAAAAAAGTTGTCATAGCCTATTTAATAAATATAAATTGTTCTATGAGGTACAATTCTCAGCATATTGACATACTGACTAGTGAGGATTCTGTAATAATATGTAATTATTATATCGACGAAGGGGTTTTATGTATAAGAATATATTCAGAAATTCACTACAATAATTGGTGTTATTTATTAAAAATTTCCCATCATAAAATTTACAGTATAGTGTTTTTATTTATTTCAATTTCATAATTCTGCTTTGATACAAATAGATATGTAGTGTATTGTTTACTTTGTGCGGCGGCGTGCAATGCCCTCATTAGCAGATGCAGCTAGAGGCCTACAGTATTGATCCTCCGCAAAGACGGCTGGTATAGCACCTACCTAGCCCAATACCTGCCAGTTATATGTCAAGATAAATATAGGTGTCTATCGTAACCTTTCCTTTTAATCTTACAAAGCCTAACATAGGGCACATCCTTTCAATAACACTTGATGTTTTGTTTTCCAACATTTTATAGGGTGTATTTTGAAAGTATTTTGTGCAGTTTCTTTCGTTAATTATAGCGACAATGGCCTATAAACAAACAACTGAAATTATTTGGTTGCAACTAAATTAAAATCCGGCTTTAATATCTATTTCTTAACGCAATATATTTTAATCATTTAATCCTTTTAGAAAATGTTTCCCAACGTTGAAATATTCTATTGTTATTTAGATTTACGTATCATGTTATTTGGTTGTTACATAAGACAAGTGTATAGTTTGACTATAAACAGGAAATACATATTTATTGTATACATATAATTATGTATTATAAGGATAAATGTTTTTGATGTTTTTTCTAAAATTATGAAAATCTAACAAAATAAATAACATGTAGGGCTACTATTTCATAGTATCAATATTGCTTTGTAATATAATTAATATACAAATCTTTCATTACTTTATTCACCTCACAAGCAATTGTCGCCTTTGCGTGATTTAATATCAAATATGTGGATCAAATAATATTTTCCTGTGTTTTAAATATCATTTTTACTAAGCTATAAATTAATCCTTTGAAATCGTTATTAAATGATTCATCATTATTTTTGTAGTTATCCCTCATCTACGAGTCTTTTAAAGTGAATTGTGTGAATTTAAAAAAAAAAACGATTTAAAATTAATTAAGGATTTACAAAGAATTAAATCTATTTTATCAAGGGAGTCCAATAATTAGAACGTAATATAATATTAATTTTTCAAATAGTGGAATGAAACTATTCTTTAAAGATGTCAACTTGTAACAATAATAAGACATCGATAGACAATGTTGTGGGGAAATTAATTGTCTCAAAACATTTCTTAAGTCTGTTCTCAAAGTATTGTTCGTCAACAGACGTAGTACATCCGATCTGTAGAAGCAGAGCGGAACTTCTCCCCCTAAATGTTTTCAGGGAGCTTTATCCTGCTTCCTGCAACGCTCCTCCTCACCTCCTACCCCACTCCTCTAAATATTGCATGCACACGGGCTGCCGAGTCTGGGTACTGCATCAATCTTGATTCTTTCTAACGTTCATTTGTCAGGCATTTTATTTATTTATCTACTGCATACTTTCATTATTGCCGTTTAAATCAATTCCTTATATTTTTATTACATTATTATCATCAGATACAATGACATCTTATTTGACCGATTACTACCATTCAGAATTGTTTAAGCTGTTAAGCCTACAAATTATATTATTTCATATATCCTTTAACGGATATAAACAAACATAGGCCTATATTGTATTGAGGTATACATATTTATTTGAAATTTATAAAATTTTAATTTTATATTTCGACATTAATGTAACTCAATACTAATATTTACTGTTTCAATAAATACTCAGTCCACCAACTCGATAAACAATTTACAACTCTTAAACTCTGGAGTTTGTGGAAGAAATAAAGAATAATATTCATTTTCAATTACATGTTTACATTAAAAATATTAACGGTCATAATATATTTTTTCAATTAAATTATCAGTAAACTTATGGATATTTTTATAAAATTGTTTAAGGAGTTGTTCTTAGTGGAGATGTGTTTTATTTATTTATTTTTGTGTACTGAATATAAAACTAAACCTGTTAAAGATACTTCCTTGCTAAATTTTACTTTCAATTTAGGTTAATTAGCTCGGACTGCTAAAATTCAGTGCCAACTAAAAAAACAAAACATTTGTTGTATATTTTATATTTAAA
The DNA here is from genome assembly GCA_963513935.1 of Aphrophora alni. Taxonomy (NCBI): domain Eukaryota; kingdom Metazoa; phylum Arthropoda; class Insecta; order Hemiptera; family Aphrophoridae; genus Aphrophora; species Aphrophora alni. The sequence continues at coordinate 75,566,899 of OY740767.1, forward strand.
AAATAAATATATTTTTTTAATAAAGCGGATGAACCTATTGGCTGTCACTTTGTAAATACTTGATAAATTTCAGTACAAAAGAAATAGTAAAAGAAGAAAAGTTTTAAATGTTTCTATTTTATGAGAAAAAGGCAATTAATATGTTTAAAATTGGGATATAAAACAAGGAAAATAATTTTAATAGAACTTATTTTTGGAATTAAAAAAAAAGCCTTTTGCGCTACTACTTAAGTTATTTTATTCTGGAGTTTAAACATTTGTTTCATGTTTATTTTAATTTTCGATTCGTGTGGCGTTCTACATTTATTTATGTTTCATACAATATTGAGGTTTTCAAGAAAATTATAATCTCCAGTTTTATAATATACTTCTATAACATATTTATAAGATTATTTTATTATATTTAATCCTCTATGATTTGTTCAGTTAATTTACATTTATGTCGACAAGAATTCATTTCCGTATATACTAATTATTAACAAAGTATTGTTTCAAATTTACATCTTGAATGGCTTATTGTAATTGGTATACTGTAACCCATACTGTAATGAATTTTGGTTTATTAAAATTCATTACAGTATGGGTTACAGTATACCAAATACATACGAGTAAATGTGTTTTTAAATATAATACAATAATTATTCAATTTCATCACACAAATACGTGTACATTACTAATTATCACTTATATATTAGAATACCTGTTAATACATATAACAAAATCTTATACCATAGTATTTATGAAATTAAAGAAAGATATAAAGCTGACATGTAGATCATGTAAATATAAAATTAAAACCTATAAATATTAGGGAAGTATCGTAGAAACTATTTTAAAGTGCAAATTTTGTTTAATATTGACAATGATATTGTATTGTTGGATAAAGTATATATTTTTAGAAGGATGTTGGTCTTTAAATTTCTAATTGTATGATATAGGCTGTAGGGGGTTGTGCCGTGGTGGGGGAACATGGCGCGTGCGCTCCACCATATCAGGCCGATTACGATATAGATTTAACAAAATTGACTATTCCATCGCATTGCCCTTATTTCACTGTCGTAAATTTGATGGGAAGATCTCAAGCAAATATAATAGACTCAGTTAGGAAAAATGAAATGTATTGCATTTCTATCTTTCAAATATCATTCGTAAACAATAAAAAGAAACTAGAAACTTTGGTTTTATTGACTGCATTCAAATAACCTACATTCTCAATAATTCACCCCGAAACTTTATACTTACTCGTTTTATTTTGCTATGGTAAAAAGCTTAATTTATAATACTTAAATATAAAGTATTTAGATTGTAATTGTCTACTTTATATGTCTTTATTAATATAATAAATTAATAACGAGTAAAAACAATAAACTTTTTAACATAATAATTTATCTAGTTAAAATAAAATAATTATATAAACTGTAAGTTATATAAGATGTTACTAAATATCTCAAGTTATATACAATATAAATTTTATAACATTTTAATGTATATTTTACTGATCCAATTAAGAAAAAAATATCTTATACCCGAAATAGTCTATAGTGTATACAATGATACCAATACATTAAAAAAAATAGTATAAAATAGTGATAGCAATTAAAATGCATGAACAAAAAATTCAACTAATGTTGATGGTTCATATAAACTATTTAATGCGATTTTTAATGAAATAAAATTGTATAAGTAATTTCTATTATTCATTATTACGACAAGAGTTTACAAATATTACGTATTACAATATTAATTGAGTTTTACATTATTGACAACAACAAAACCAAAAACATTCTTCTTAACACACGAGTACGTATGCATTTCTCTCAATATGTGATAAACCTTCGGCTTTTCATAACGTAGTATCCCTACATTTTAAAAATAGCTAGTAGTTCTTAAACTTTCATTTAATTCACAGTCAATGTAATTTCTACGTGGTCAGCTAATGCGAAACGGAGTATTGTCTTGATGATAGACTTGTTCACCTCTTTACAACATAACACATATTTTATACTTCTCAGCTTCGTGCTTTTCAAAATGAATGAAAATTTAAATCGATAATACAATTTGTTATTTTAAAATCGATGTGAATATAATTATGTTGAGCTATTCTACGTTATGATGAATTATCTTCAAACTATTTAATCTAACCGATTTACAAACAGATTAAATTAAATTATTCTTAATCTTCCCTCATTCAGACACAAGTAAATTTTAGCTTTATTGTTAGTAACGACTGTGTAAAAAAAAAACATGAATTGTCAAAGAGACTGGCAAAGCATACGACATGAATTGTTATACCCTAAACAAACTACACTCTGCCTGTTAAGACTAAAGGTCTAAACGAAACTTACAACTATTTTTAATCGGACTAGCTAAATGAAATATTGGCTAGATATTATTAAGATCAAGTGAATAAAAGATATATAGATTTGTTGGTACCAAAATGCTAAACAAACTATAATCAGTCAAGAAATACTATAATCAAACTAAAGGAATATAGAATAATTGTGAGTACCATGACGCTGAACAAACTATAGTATGACTGTTAAGACCGAATGTCTAAACGAAATTAACAAATATTGATTAATCTGACTAGCTACATTCAATGTTGACTAGATATTATTAGGATCAACTGAATAAAAGATATATAGAATTATTGTAGTACCAAGAGGTTAAACAAACTTTAGTATGACTGCTAAGACCGAATGTCTAATCGAAATATTTATAACTATTGATTAATCCGACTAGTTAAATGAAATATTGGCTAGATATTATAACTTAATTATTTATTTAAATTGAATAAAAGAAATTAATTTTAATTTTTGGTACAGAGACGATAATCAATCTATAAGAGTCTTACAGTTAATACTGAATAATTAAACGATATTTACATTCATTGGTTAATCTGATTGGCTAATTGAAGTGTGACCATAATGTAAAAATCAACTGAATAAAATAAATAAAGACTTATTGTTATTACCAAGACGCTAACCAAACTCTAACATTACTGTTAATTTCAAATGAGTAAATTAATCTAAATTATTTTTGGTACGGAGGGAATAACAAACTATAGTCTTACTGCCAAGACTGAATGTATAAACTTAATATTTACAATTATAGATAAATCCGAGTAGCTAAATGAAAATGTTGGCTAGATATTATTAAGATCATATCAATAAAAGAAATGTAGAATGATTGTTAGTACTGTGACGCTAAATAAACTCTAGCCTTATTGCTAAGACAGAATATCTTAACGAAATATACAATAATTTGTTAATATCAACGGCTATATGAAATGTGGCCATATTGTTAAAATCAACTGAATAAAATAAATTTAGCCTTATTGTTTAGCCTTACCAAGACGCTAACCAAACTCTAACCTTACTGTTAATTTATAATTAATAAAATAAATTTAAGCTTAATTTTAATACCGAGACCATAAACAAACTATAGTCTTACTGCTAAGAATGAATATCTAATCGAAATTAACTAATAATCCGATTAGCTAAATCAAATGTTGGCTATATATTATTATGATCAATAGAATAAAAGGAATCTAGACTGATTTTTAGAACCAAGACGCTAAACAAACTCTAACCTCACTGTTAAAATCTAATGAATAAATTAAATTAAAACTTATTTTTAGTAGCGAGATGATAAACAAACTCGCGTATAGTCTTACTGCTAAGACTGAATATATAAACGAAATTTAAGATCATTAGTTAATCCGACTGGACATATGAATTGTTGGCTATATATTGCTTGCTAAGATCAACTGAATAAAAGAAGTCTAGACTTATTGTTAGTATCGAGACGCTAAAGAAACTATAGTCTGCCTGGTTGTTAAAACTGACTTGGTAGGTAAAATTAAATGAGGATTCTAACTACATGACACGGAGTCTTGTTGTTGAAAACGATTTCATTAATAGATGCCAGTGTACAATGTAACAACAGGAGCTATATCCTGGCTGTTCAAATTGACTTTGTAAGTAATATGAAATGAGTAACTACATGACACGGAGTTTTGCTGTTCAGAATGATTTCATTAATAGATGGCCGTGTGCAATGTAACAACAGGAGCTATATCATGGTTATTCAAACTGACATTGTAAGTAAAATGAAATGAGTAACTACATGACACGGAGTCTTGCTGTTCAGAACGATTTCATTAATAAATGCCAATGTACATTTAAACGCAAAGAGATATAATACTGGTTTCAATGACATATTTTTTTATTACAGTTTGATATGTATTTTCACTACACGAAATTTTACATAGTTGATCGGAACAATTCAATAAATAATCTTATATGCAATGGTAAATTTTAACAACAAAAGATATAATAGTCTTAAAAACTGTGTTTGTACGAGAAAGCAAATGTGAACTCTATCTACATGATATCCACCCTTTTTGAACTAAAATCCAAATAAAAAATTGGTATGTTTATTTTTCTTCAACAAATATAATTCAAATTAGGAGTTTTAAATATAAGAATATTAGATTTATGTAAATCATTTTTGAGCTAAATATTGTGTTTTTAAAGCAAACCATTTTAGGCCCTGCGGGGCTAATCTAACTATACACTAGTCGAGTTGAATGCATTTAAATTTGGAAGCTTAATCATAACACGATTGAAGTGAATGGAGGATAAAAATTCTACTTATCGATACCCTAAAGGGGTGTAAAAAATTAGAAAAAAGTATATCTTAGAGGAAGAAGATTGATAGCGATAGGCTCACTTCATCATAAAGAGTTGTCATAATTTCATTCGTAAGAAATTTAACTAAAGTCTGCATTATGAAAAAGTTCATCTAGATTTCAGTAATAAATAAATGTGTTTCCATTCGCTTAAGCTTTCATAATAATATTACCAACTAAACTTACATAATCAATTTTAACAAACTAAACCATAACTGTGCGTGATTGTTCAAATGTGAACAAGGCAGTCGCGTGCTGCCAATACAACCAGTGGTATAAATTTACATTCCTGAATAGTATTTTTGATCCCGTGTACTATGAAAATGAGTGACTGTGGCGATTTAACATGACAATTTCTGATTATACATTCTAAAAACTTATTCTTTGAAGTAAATTATAATAATAATTCATAAAAATGTTGTAGCGATATTACTGCGTTAAAGGCAACAAAAATACCGTAATACGTATAGATTGAAAAATATATATCTTAGGTTAAAGACATATATATATATATATATATATATATATATATATATATTATGTATTACAAACGTTAAATTATGTTTTGTGTACTTTAAACATTGATTATAAAACCGCTAGTTTCAACTGTAAAACCATAGTTTTAATATGAGATTATATAATCATAAATGGCTTCATTAAACTGTAAGAAATCTAAAAAGAAAAACGAATTCAAATTAAATTTTTGATGGTGGAATTAAAATAATAAAAAAACCTTTACTTTGTTATTTAAGGTAATCAAGACTTCAGATTTTACTTAACACTGTAGTTATATCATGTTTAGTCAACGAATTTCAAGGGTACAAAGTTACTTGAAAATTTTTCTTACGTTTTTAAAAAGAGATTACTCATATCGAGGGGCTTTTGCAAGCAATACTCTATGTTGCTTAGTGTTTATATATATATATAGGCCTATATATATACATATATAGTCCCCTAAATATATAATAACGTTTATTATGTAACTTTATATATAAAGTTACATAATAAAAGTTATTATATATTTAGGGGCATTACTTAGTTTGGAGATAATAGTCATAGCCAATCATAACGTGGTAGATAAGAATTTATTGTTTTATGATTGTATTATTGACTGAGATTGTAGTATACACATAAAAAATATAAAAGCCCGAATGATAAAGGGAATTGGGGAGAAAGACGATGGGATAATTTTGAGAAGAAATTAACGAAAGGTTTGCAGACTCAGCAGAGAGATTGACTTCCGTAGCTTCCTCTCTTCCTCCTCTTTCGTCCTACGCTCGCGTCTTTCCCCCATTGCAATGTCTTGTTCACAAGCTGCTGTATAATTTATGTTTATTTTCTTACTTCATAAAATTTTAGAAATATATGTAATTTGCATTATGTGTTGAACTTATTTGTAAAAGCAGCTGAGTTATGGTTTTGTAAATCAGGGCTTACAGAATTGTTGCTTTTAAATGAATGCAAATAACATCTTTATAAATATACACAATTTTAAATTACTATATTTGTCTTTGGCTATTGTAACGTCATTCGATTCAATACCTCACTTATTCGTATTATGGTAAATGTGAATAAAAAGACAACAATGATATTTCGATGTTTTGAGGCCACATGATGTTAAGGCCAACACAGCCGAAATAAGTTTGTTTAAATAAAATATCTGGATGAATGCTTGTATTTCTGTCCGTTTAATTTCTATAAAACAAACTTATCAATATATATTATGAGATTTATGTACGAAAAGTTTTTGGTATTGGTAATATGTAAACACAAACATTTATATATACCAAAAATATAGGAAGGATACAAATAAATAATAATATTCTAATCTATTTTAAACAGTTTTAAGGTTTGTTGACAATTTTGAAACAAATGTACCGCTAGTAATAATTGGATATATTGGCCACAATTGATAAAATCTTTTGGTTCTAGAGGCCAAAGAAAGAAGAATATTTTTTTTAGGAAATGAAGGCTGAATTTACCAAAAATTTCTATAGAGTTTTGGTGAAATATATACATAAATATATTTACATAAAAATAAAACAAAAATATATGTGTTTTAAAGAAAAAATAATTGAAGGTTATGTATTGAAACTTTCCGCATAATAAATGTGTAAAAGCTAAACACCGCTTTTTAAGCTCTAAACCGAAAAGCGTAAAACTTCCAACACATTTTGTGTTAACATTAATTCATATACAACCTTGTTGAGCACTGTGGTGAAATTCACAATAATGATTCGAATTTGCCCCTAACCACAATCACTAGAAACTTTAAAATAAAACACAATTATTTGATTAATTGTTCTTTATTAATTTTTTCCACTAAATGCTTTGATGTACATTTCGATAACATGGTTATCATCATCAGGGCTTTAGTGGAAATAATTAATAAAGAACAATTAATCAGATAATTGTGTTTTATTTTAAAGTTTCTAGTGATTGTGGTTAGGGGTAAATTCGAGTTATTATTATTAATTCATATGATTATCATTATGAAAAGATTTTAATTTTAAAACAAAATTTCTTGATAAGTTAAAAGAGACAGCAATGGAGTAAAGAAGAACGAGTTCTTCTGCTAATTTATTCATTGGGAGTTGGGATATTTAGAAAAAATGAAGTTACAAGGCAAATGATCATTAGTTTTCTAGTAACACTTTCATTATAATTGTGTATAGTATTTATATTGTATGCCAAACTGATCATACAAATTAAATATATTTCACAAACAATTTTTGGATGTAGACAAATTATCGTGTAAAATAAGGCACTAAATGATGAAGTTAGTAAACTGTTATCCCAATTAACATTAAAATAATAATAACAGCGTTAAATTTAGCAAAGAAAGTTATAAGTTATTAAAATGAGAATACCTACTTTGAGTATTCACGTAAGTTTTATATGCTTTAATAAAAATTAAAATGTTTTTACGTGGTACTTTGCGGTAAAGGAAGCATTAATAACCTAACTAGGTATCCTTAGGGACTCACTATAGGAAGTATGGACTTGAACACCAAAGAGGCCCCACGTGGATCATGTAGTCTTGAGTTAGATCCCTCTCTTTCATCTTTACTATCTGGTCTCTCTTGGTCAACTCCTGTTCTCTTCTGACCCTGGCACTATTAGAGTATTCGAGAGCTTTGGGTCTATATTTTATATCCTTTTCTTCCTTTTTTGTTTTTTTTTTATATAAATGGATAAAGTCCGAAAGGTTGTTTGCCTTTAATCAACATGGGAATACAATCTTTATTAAATGTAGAGTGCACTAAAGTCTCTTATACTTTCGACTGGTCATCTTGTTTCCACATATGGAATACTAAAAGTGTGACGGAAAAGTCAAAATTTGTTTGTTTTGGCGCAGTGCCAGTTCGATTGTTAATTAGTAAATTAAACTAATTAGAATGATTTACATACTGTATTCAATTGTGCATTAATGTACCTAAGCTTACTTGTCGCTTATTAGCTTTAGTTTTGGAATATTAGCACACATTATAACACTCCCTTTACAAATCTAGTTACAACTATCGGATCACTATTTATTTAATGAGTATTAGAATCACCCTAACATTCAGAATGACTTTGTGTGGTAATCCACTTCATGTACTCTAACGACTTGTCTAACCATTCTGACGGATGATGAGTATATATACTCCTTGAAATCCTACTCAATTAAATTAATCACTTTTTAGTTGAATTCACTGCTACATTTGTTCAACTATAAACAATATTTGGAGTTAAATAATAGTTCACATTGTCACATTTATAGGTGTGTTAAAAATGTGTAATAAATTTTTATTTTAGTATTTTAAAGTTAATAACATAACACTAAAAACCACTATTTCAGTAATACTTGAAACGTTTCTTTTAAGTAATTGACGAACATTCCGATGGCAATGTTTACTGTTGTATTTTTAAATATCTCGCCAAAAGCCATACCAAGTCCCTTTTAATAATGTCTCGCAAATAGTAAAGATACAAAGAATATACAGTATAGTTGATTTAATATGTTTCAGGGCAAGGGATCGTGTGCACTTGGCATAGTTTGTACGTAGCATTTAATAGTTTTGCATCTTTGTATAGATATAGAACACAATCTAAATTTATTAACTTTTTTATGACAGCATTTGAAAAACTTTTTTTTTAAACTTAGGCACGGAACGGATATTTCTATGAAAAACTTGTCATAAAATTTTGGGTAATATCAGTAACTTTCTTTGTTGATTATATGTTGGGAAAGTAAAATTAACATTTTTTTTTTAAATACTGAACATTTCACATTTATATCTTATGGATGTTAAGTAGGTGTAAATGTTCCTTTTATAGATTTTGTGGCCCTAAGGAGCTCACTATTAGTAAATTTGGATACGGCATTCCTAAAATATCCTAGTCACCAATAATATCTGGGATGAATTAGATTAGAGGAACCCATATTTATCAATTGTAATAGCAGATAGTAATTTATAATTTGATAAGGTATTCATTTGTATTGTAAATTTCAAATTTTTGCTGCATTCATTAAGTTATTATGATTTATACTGAACTTACTTAAAACTAAATGTTTATTTTATATAACCAATTTGTCAATGCACTATATATAGGTAAGAAAAATATAGGGTTATTTAATCAAATTTATCTGATAAATTTAACCGGACATAACAATTGTATTTTTAATAATTCTATATGCGTTCGGAAATGGAAACAAATCCTAAAAGTCAAATATGGCTCAATTCCTTCTATTTATTTCAAATAGGCCTTTATAAGATTTCTTTAGTTCTAAGAAGAACTATCTTTATTATTTGATAGGCCTGACATTGCTAATGGTATCAATGTCTAACTCAGAAAAAAATTTACAGATATATCCTAATTACATATAAATTGGTTCCTCACTTTTTTTTTTTTTTTTTTTTTTTTTGCATGGATATACACTTAACCGATTTCAGTAGAATGTGTTGTTTCATGGTAAGTTTTTAGATTAGAAGCACAGTCGGAACAGTACAGGAATAACCTTACATAACATAACCTACAGTGAAGCCGTGTTATCTTCATTTTGACAACGAATCCAAGATATATTGAAAAACGTAGCTAGGGTTTCGCCGGTAATTTAATTTCTATTGTCAGAAAAGAATGAAAGCTATTGTATTTTCTGAAGGAACAACCTTATTATTGCAATTTCCGATTTAAAGTACAAAATTAGGGCAAATAATTAACAGGTCTTTCAGTTAATTATATCTATGGTTCTGGAAGTGACGTAATAGTAACTCTATAACAAGATGAATTAAAGGTTACTGAAATGCAGATAGTACTATTACACAGTGCACACCAACTATACTAGGCTAAAGTAGTTTTGTTTAATAAATCTTGTCTGATGATCGCATGTTGTAGGATCACCACGATAAGCCTCAATTCGTACAGTTTCAAAATGCATTCACTCTCTTACACCACCTCATTCGTTTGTATTTTAGTCGTGGTTTAAAAATACAAGGAAAGACATTTTGAAAAAAGTATCTGTTACAAAGTGTTACACAATAACCTTGAAAAGACGTCTTAAAAGGATTACCGTAAGGCATGAATTTAAAATTGTAGTGTAACTGATTTAACAAGCTCTTCAAATTTCTATTGTTACATTCCACCATGCATTAAGTTTATGCTGCAGTAAACCATGCTAAACACGATACATCATGGTTGGGATGACCGGTTTTGGCGATTAATCTTGTGGAATGTTTGTGGACAACAACATACACATTTTTTTACTAACTGAAACCTTTTGACATCCCAATGTAAATCTTGAAGCATAATTCCCCCACCCCAGAATTTGTATGTTAAAATAATTGCAATTTTTAGTACTGTCTCCCTTCCCAACCAAAATAAATCAAATATTAAACATGAATTTATGTAAAATAAAACAGTTTATATTAGATAACAAGTTTGTTTTAATAATATTTAAATTGGAATATTATTAACTCATCTATTATTTCACCGTTGTTATCATTATTTCGATCACCCTCTCTTAATTGTATCTTTTCCACCTATGAATCTGGCTTTTGTATTGGTTCTGTAGTTTTAGTACAATTTTATATGTAGTATATATAAATAAAAATTATATACACATTATATATTGTTTAAACATGTTTCTCAACTTTTCTAACATATTGTGTTGTTTGACGTTGTGCTGTATTTTACTTGAATGCCAACTTTTTCCACTAACAAAGTAAAAGGAGTATTTAATATATTTCTTCCCACATGCTGCTTCCTGACCCTTTTCCTGCTTACAACAAAACGTGTTAAACTTGACTTTGGTTTTGGCAAGGCTACAATGAAATTGATCGAAATCTTAGAGCCAGATGTGACTTTTCGTCACGTTTTCATTTGGCATTGTTTTCTAGTCTACCATCTGCCAGTTAACGTGGCCAATATTAGTGATAAGCCTGATTCAATAAGGAAGTGTTATTATTATATACTAATGATACAAAAACAGTTTTAAACATAAAGGAAGTTATCTTTTGAGGATGCAAGTGTACTAAAGGCATACAATTATATTTTATGAAATTATATACTTTAAATTGTATAATTAGTACGTATCGTGATTCTTAATGTAAAGTAGTGAACTATAAACTAGAACTATAACCAGGGGAGTTCTAAGAAGTCTAAAACGACAGTTAACTTTATCTAAGTATTGCTGTTGATTCATGTACAACATTTTAACGCCTATGCATCTTTTCCCAACAATTTGTCCACAGTTATCGGAAGAAGTACTTATTAACATTTACCTAATTGTTATAACTAACATTCCTACTACAGTATGTACCCTCTCGTCTTCTTTTCCTTCTACCAAGGTACGTGTATACACTAGCAATTTAAACGTCAAATTTTTGTCCCAGTTAAAAACTCTATTCCATCAGTTATAACTGTATTTGTTCTCCAACTTGATTTATCGCAACATGCAATTTCTTCCTACTGAAGGAAGTAGCCTCTTTCCTCAATTTTGTTATGTAACAGTTTTCCCTCTAGAATTGGCGTCCATGATATTTAAGTGTCATAATTTTATTGTCACTTGCATAACCCGTGCCTTCAAGTTTAACTGATCCCTATCTGCATTCATGTTTATTATAAATAATTCTTTCTTTTGAGTACAGAAAAATATTCTGTTAAAGTTTTCCCTGTTTCAAACTCTACCTTTTCAAAATTGTCACAAAATATCAAAATAAATGTAATTTAAATCTGTATTAAATGCTGGTATTAATATATATATATATATATATATATATATATATATATATAATGTTTTCCTGGTTCTACATTGTCGGACCACAGTATAGTATTGGACAATGTAGGACCAAGTATACAATTTTATCATTATCTGAGAGTTATACTTCGAACTGAAATTAGATAAACATACTTACAGACCAATGGTTTTGAAACCATTCAGAACTTTATTCAAAGATCTACATAATTCATAAAAACTACCAGAGAGATTTACTTTGTTCAATACAAACCATAGATACAACCCAAGATATATACCATATCTTAAGGCGTCATTAGTGTAGTCGGAGAGCTCGGATAACTTTCGGATTCCTTTACTACCTGAACGAGTGGCTAGAAATCATAGAGTCACGGACACTGATCGCAACTGCAATAAAGTAGTGCGTAATCTCCCAACCAAGAGTTGATATCTTGTGTTTGGTCAGTCCCATAATTCAGTTTTTTGGATTTATATTACATTTAATATGGTTGGGTAATTAATCATCGCTTGGTCTAATGGTGGTTAGTTGTTAGATGAAATTTATATAAACTAAATTAATGTCATTTATTTCGTGAGGCCTAGTTGACTGGATCTAATTTGATTTGGTGCGTAAATGCACGGTAATTTATTCAGATTATATTAGTACGGTAAATAGTAATAATGAATTATTAACAAATAAATAATTAATAATATCTTCATGAACGCTGGTTTTAAGTCGAGTATGAATTTTGTGTGTTAGAATAACCTAGATATGTTTGGTATCAACAATGATGCAGGATTTTGGCTCATGATGCCCTCAATTGCAAGCTGTTGGTCGAAGTTTTTCAATATTTCATATTATATATTGACCAGTCTGATTGTCAGCATTAAATTGCAGAAAAATAAATTTATCTCCCATTAAACTCTATAACTGGTCTTCTCTGATATTTATGAATTGCACACGTGGAATGTAGTGTTTAAACTGGATTTCCTGTCCTTTGTTTAAACTAATTTGTGAAAAGATAATAGTTTAATTCAGTAACTTTCTATTCATTCTTTGAAACATCAGACTTTTATGTAAAAACGTAGAGTTGTGTTTGGTTACAAGAAAATACCATTTGTGAAAAATGGATTTATGGTTGTAGCGCTTGTAGAATGTAAGCAAAGAAGTTTAGTTGTTTTAGAAAGGCGCTTATCTGGTAATAAAATTGCATAATCATGTTATTTATTGTCACAAAACTATGAAATAAATACTGGTTGTGACTAAGATATTGCATAGCTAGGCTTTTTGTTGTACAAACATTGTACGCAACTGGTTCATGTAAGCTAGAGCCGTTACAGTATTGTGGGCTTCCGACTTACATATGTTACTCTTTACCAAGATTTTCATTAATTCGTGTGTTTCTAACACAACTTCCCTGGTCGTAAGTCGGATACTTGTTTTTCTTCAGATCTATGGAGTTTTCAAGTAATCTGTCTACCAAATGTACAACCTATATTTACACACGCTACAAAATCCGTTGATTCGAAGATAAATAAATAATCCTTACTGTAGTTAAATAAAGCGGACATGAATTACGAGATTTACAAAGCACAAGTGTAACAAGAGTTAAGCTTGACATATGTACGAATTGATAAATCACAAGCATTTATTACGCTCAGCATGGAAAAGTAACTTATAGAAGCTCTTCACTGCAGGTGTTCCTGTTCTCTTTAACTCACAGTACTCAGTAACAATAATTTACTACGTAGTACCAAACAAATCTTTAGATTGTAATATCATTGTCGAATTTGTAAAATGCATTAATATATTTCTATGTAGTTCATATTTCTTTGTTTAAAAAAAAAGAATCGTTCATATTATATTGTAACAGTTTAAAACTTCCAAAGAGTAAAAATGTATTATTTGTTTTACAAAAAAGTATTCAAAAGACACAAATAATACAACAGACAAAATTGAATTTAAGTTGGAAGGAGCGCTAGAGATACTGTATCTAAAAATAAATCTTTCGATGATATTCCTAAATTTAGCGATAGTGTATGAACATATATATCCAAATATTGTAAAAATGTAATACAGAATGTTTCAGGAAAATATAAAAATTCGATTTGTTTGCGTTTGGATTAATTACTAGCTAGAGTGTCATTAGATAATATTAACTGTAATAACTTATAGTGTATTGTTATATTTGATGAATATTAGTCGAAACGTTTCATCCCCCATTTAAAAATCTCAAAATTATGAATCATTCTGCTTTGTAAATAACAAATCATTATCGATAAAATTGTAGGAAACCATAACAATTTTTAAAATAAAAATAAGTTTTATATAGATTTCTTATACAAATATTTACTATCTAATAACATTCACGAACACTAATTTCCTATCAGAATTTTTAACTTCAGTGTACAAATTAAAATTGTCAGAATATGAAACAACAGTTTGATGATAATATTTATGCATTCATGCATGGGTTTTGGGAATGTACCGTTACAAATTTAATTTATTGTCCTAATTTAGTGAGTTTTAGTTAAATTATTTTTTTATAAGAAAGAAAAAAGTTTGGAAATTTACATTTTTTAAATAGATATATAAATAAAATTTTCAATGATGACCAAAAACCCAAGTGTATATTAAATTGAAAGAAAACCTAATTATGTTAAATCTTACAAACACGACTTACAAAGGAAAACTAGGTTTTTTTATATGTGTGAGTAAAAGTTTCCAATTATTTTTTGAAAATGTATACTATTATATAAGACAAATAATATCATTATTGTCATTATTAATATGGAGTTGATTAAATATAGGTAATGGAAAGTTATCAGATGGATTCTTATTTTTGTTTTAGAAACTATTAAATATTTCGTCTGTGTGCAAGTTATAATCAAATATTGTAGTAAACTTATTAACTTAGACACAGAAAGGAGATAAGTGGATTCTTCGATACTTCTGAAACCACGGCCACGCACATTAGATATGTGTTAATAGTAGTAATATAGTGCATGAGATAGTTTGACATGGTTTCAACGATTCAACTACTGTGAACTATTCAAAAGTGTTCCTAAATGATGTAGTATGTAGTTCTTACAGTAATTGTTGTTATATTTTACAACGTCAAAGCTCTTCCTATTTACTGAAATGAAGTAAGCAAGGTAAATTTACATTAACTAAAGTTTTCAATAATACTCACCATTCCAAACAACTAAATTGCCCCATTATTAACCTTGTAAACGTATAAACATTGTAAAAAGTAGAATTTGGCGTTATCCCATTGTTGTTATTGGGCTATTTTAACTACACAGACAACTTCTATATCTGAATTTCATATCTCTTCAACTAATATGTTATACTCTTTTACAGAGTTGTGTACTATTATATTAAAATTTCTTGCCAAAATACAATTTTGAAAAACATTTCTAAAAAATATTTATTGTGAAGATCAATATTTTGTATAATTTAAACATAAAATTTTTTTTTTTTTTTAGTTTTAGTAGAAAATGAAACGCATACTCAGCATGTTACTATGATCAAATTAGATATTTTGGTTTTATTATTAGTTTGTAAGTATTTTTAAAGAGTTATTATACATTAACAACATTATGTTATATGTTGTAAAAGGAATCAAGGAGAATAAATTTCAAAATTCGTTATAGAATGTGGGTTTTTATTTTAAGAGTTTCTTTTACACGTTAGAATTTTTTAATTCCCTATTCAAACGTAAACACCTAGTTGAAAATTTTAAGTCTTGACAATAATTTTAAAAAAACCTCATATTTTGGGCAGAATTTCAAGTTTCGCAATGGATTTTAAAAATGCATTAATAGATTTTCTTTTGATTTATCTTAATATTTTTTAAAAGAAGAAGTTTACGTGGCTTTGTTTTAAAATTTTCCGGCCTCTTTTAGTTAAAATCACGAAGTATCTAAATAGTATATTTCATGGAACACACACACACACACATATATATATATATATATATATATATATATATATATATATATATATATATATATATATATATTGTACAGTAGTTTCTTTTGTTCGCAAATTAGAAACAAATTACCAAAATATTAAAAAAGTTATTTTTTAAACCCATACATAGAACTATATATATTATTAGAAGCACTAAACTGAACTGTGAGTAGTAGAAATCAATTATGAGATAATGAGCAGATGTAATCCGTGGGCTTAAATCAATACCTGAACTAACCTACCATGAAACAATTGAAACGTTTGCAGTATTATTGGAAGCTGTTTCAATCTCAATACTTTAACCCACTTATTTGTTTGGCTTTTACTATGTAGATATACATTATTTGTTAAAATCTGATATTAAAACTAAATATTTTAGTCGATTAATAAGTTACAATTAACGATCTGTCTAAATATTTCAGTTCGTAATAAGTGAATCAATAGATGCCTAATAATGATTGAAGCTGGTGAAAGAACTGTCGTGCTCAAGGAGCAGGTTAGAGGGGCATGAATATTAAATACAAAGCTTGACTCAACACTAGAGAACATAGTAATTGAAGTTGTATGAAGGAAAACTCAACGGGATTGTCGATTAAGCAGATTAAGCACGGCTGAAATATACAGAGGAACCCCAGACTTTGAACAAAACTGTTCATATAACACGTGTAAGATATAAATTCTTACAATTGTAATACAAGACTTTTCCTTTGAGTGTATAATAAAGCACCCTCCCCCCAAACCTCTTTAACAGAACTAAACGATACTCTCAAGGGCTCACTTTAGTAAATATGGGCTTACCAAGCCTAAAGGCCCTAGCTGGATTTACAACTCTTTCTTGTTGTCTTGGGTTTGATACCTCTCTTTCATTATTTCTATTAGGTCTCTCTTAACCAACTCTTGTTCTCTTCCAACCCTAATGTTATTAGACCATTTAAAAACTAACGGGGGATTTATTTTATGTATTTTTCTTCTTTTTTTATAAGGCAATGATAACCGAGGGGTTTTTGCCTTTAAACAATAAGAAAAAAGAAATTTGATCTCCCAGTTAATATCTACAATTCACCAAGTGCTTACACCAATTTTATGACTTTACGTGTTTACATTTAGATTTTACACAAGTTGAAAACAACATCAAAATATAAATTATTATTGTAAAACAGTACAAGTTTTCTCAAAAGTATAAAACTTAATTATATTATTTTGCATCTACAAATATGTTTATGTTAACCAAAATAGTTCATATTTGTGAAATTTTGATTAGTATTTTGCAAGGCCTAGATCATAAAAAAACATAACGAAAAACAATAAATAAATAATAATAAACACACCATTATGGAAGTAATATATCTGATCATAATTATGATACTCTTTGTTTTGCCCATATAGATTGTACTGTATAAGAAATGGCTTTAAACATTGCGAAACATACACAGGCTTATGAATGCATTCAGTGAAGCACGAGTTTCACAAATTGTAACGGTATAAATTATTGGCAAAGTAAACCAGTGTAGCGTGTGGAGAGTTTCCCAATGTATTATTGTAAGATTCAATCTGAAGAGGATTATGTGCATTGGATCGTAAACACGTGTCGAAACTAAATAGGACTCTGTAGATAGTATTGTAATGCTTGACTTAAAAAAACAAATAAACTATATTCACGATATAAAACGTAAGCTATAATTCTTTTATTACCCGAAAAACTAACAAAACACACTAAACAATGGTGACAATGGTAGATGAAAAGTTAATGTTAGATTAATCCGAAAACCTACAAGATTTAGCTTTCTGTAGTAGTGCTGTAGCTGAAATTATGTAATGTATTCAAACATAAAAAGCGAGCAAAATATAAAACTCTGACTATCAATCAGGAAATTGAAAACCGTGTTTTACCTCCGACAAAAAAGTAATAAATCGTTTTTAAAATACGATTGGCTTGTTACAACTGCCCATTCTTTCTCATAAAAGAAGTGAACATTGTTTACTAGTAAACTTATAACTAATAATATAATTATTATGTCTACTTATTCACATGCCACATTTATATTCACTATTTCTATCCAAAATAAAATGATTTGCAGCCTATAATTTATCGATCTTTATATAGAATTTATGTTAATGCGGGGAAAAAATCTAGATGGATTGATATGTTCTGAGTTTCCTTCAAATAAAAAATAAAAATAATAAAAATCTGTATGTATGCTTAAGTTTTGATTTCTTTGAAACGTTAACTTTAACATTGGTACCAAATAGGTGTGTAAAACACGTAACATATATTCATGTAATTAAAAATCGTGGGATATCACTAAAGAGAAAACTCAATATTTTCAGAAGCAAAAGAGTTTTTCAAATAATTACTAAATATACTACTAAAGTTCCAAACAATTCTCCAAAAATATGGTTCGGGAATTATTAGTATCAATCTAAAAAAATGTTTTAACGATGTTATAAATGGACCAATTTCTCAAAAATTAACACTATCTTTTTCGGTAAAACTGTCAGTGTAATATGAAATAATATAATGCAAACCAATGAGCGGAATCAAAATTTGAATAAATTTATTGTTGAGAAATAATTAGCAAAAATATATTAACTCGATTAAAATAACTTAAGCAGTTATTCGTGGGGAGTGTTTGGACACTGGCAATACCAAATAGATGCTCGATTGAGATACATGTTAATGTCCCATCTCTCCAAGTACCTAAACCGGTTATGTTTCCGTTTCTGAGTAAATCTACAATTGTTAAGACTGTACAATGTTCGTGCAACAACTATGGATGATAATGTAAATATGATAGGCCTAGTTGTTTACACACAATCAATATAGACACGAGAGTGTTGTGTACAATCAACAATTCAATAGTTTATCGATTTCATTAAATTGAGGTTTGGAAGGGATAATGTGTTTCCACGTGGAAAGTATTGGGAAAATGGTCTGATTACATAATAGGGCATCACAATGCGAGGCCTTGATTAAGGGCGGGGGGGCCTAAAGTGGTACATTTACAAGCGAGTCACGGGGCCAGACAATTAAAGTAAACGTGGGAGCACTTTGCAGAGAGACATAAATGCCACTAGCAGACATAAAGGTGAACGTGATATTTTTGTAACTTGTCTAAATACCTGCCAGTCTTCAGATTATGATTGTCGCCGGTTTTTTACGGTTAGGTACAATTTGATAAATATCCAATTAAGTTTAATGTAATTGACGTAATATAAAAAATACATCATAATAAAAACAAATACTATTAACGTAAAAAACCTCCAATATTAATAAATATTACATATAAAATTCTCAAGGCAGCCGATTCGATGTGATATGACGCAATCAAGACATCAATATGTCATGAAATGTTCCTAATCTGAACAGAATTAGTTATCATAATGTAATAATGAAAGCCAAATTTAATCTTCCAAAGCGTGAATTAGAAGAAAGATCAGAAAAATTGCAATTTTGATATTTAATGACCATTAATAGCCAAGAATATAGGTTAAGCTGATAATACTAACAAGTTAACCCAAATATGTCACTATGACAAAAATGTAATATAAGCAACGGATAATTTTTAAGTTATCTCCAATGTAGAAAACACAAAATCGTTACTACTGGTATTTTCCAAGTACTTCATTTTAAAGTAATGTTTTCCTGGTGACACTGTATATATATATCTTTAGCATTAAATTGTACTAAATTGAAAATTTATACTTATTTTTTAAATCAATA
This sequence comes from Aphrophora alni, assembly GCA_963513935.1. Taxonomy (NCBI): domain Eukaryota; kingdom Metazoa; phylum Arthropoda; class Insecta; order Hemiptera; family Aphrophoridae; genus Aphrophora; species Aphrophora alni. Next base: position 75,586,505 of record OY740767.1, read on the forward strand.
ATATGGATGTTTATTAACATATTTCCATCTATTATGTCAGTTTCCATTTCGACATTAAAGTTGTATATTGCGAGTAGCTGCATGTACTTTTTATCCCTGGAACAGCGTATTCTTATTAAATATCATATTTCATATCCGCCCTTGAGTTATCCTGAACATTAACTATAATATTATTAGTTATAACACTATCACTCAAACATAACTTGTACTATAATTTCTTCTAGAGCACCATTGGCTTGACAACAACAAAAACCAATGATTAAAATATGACGAATCAATTTTATAGCTTTGTCACAGAGATGAACGTTTGAACAAAATTTGAATCTGGGTTCTTTTTATTTTCTTAGCGGTTGATAATTTCGTTCCTTATAATTACTTGGTTTTTTGTATCAGTTATTTTAACAAAAAGTTTTTTGCTAGAAAACTACGTTTGCGATATGATGTTGTTCTGCCTTTTTTAAAACTACGACCTATCCGTTTCCCTAGAAATGATTGTTTTTTTGTTTTTTAAATGTGACAAAAGTTTAATTAAAAAAACGTGGCTTTACTCGACGATTCAGAGACTACCAAAAAATTGAAACTAATTTCTCTAAGGATATGGGAAAATGTGGATGTTATGTAAATAAATTTATATTACCTTAACACAACGTGTTTGAAAAATATTAAAAAATCTAATGTAGAGATTGAAAAATATCTTTTTACAACTAATATTTATGAAAAATTACTTAAAGATTATATATTACAAATTGTACAAATTAGAAATATTTTACCTTAAAAAATATCATGAACTGTCATTATAATATACGTTTTATGTTATAGATGACACCATTTCACATATTGGTCAACCAACCGTAGTTGGTAAAAGATATACTCCATGAATTACAGAACATAATGAAAACTGCAGAAATGTTAGAAATAATGACCGTATGTATTGCGAAACTTCAGGAACAATGTTACAAATCAGAAATGTCCAGTCCATAGCCAATAACGGGTTCAATGTACTGCGTGGTGCATGCAGAATGTCCCCAACAGAGATTGTATTGTGTCAGACAATTCATTACAAGCCTATGCCATTGCTCGTTTATTACCTACCCCCTACACCACTGTAATCGAAACAGCATTTTAGTTCATATTATGGTTCAAATATCTATTCTAAAATTTAACAAGATTATTCACAATTTTTGTGATTCTTGTGGTATTGTAGACTTTATATCTAATATCTAAGATATTATGTAATATCTAAGACTATTACATATCTTAGATATTTTTCACTGTAAGTCTTATCTGCTGGAAGTTTAAATTTATATATATTTTTTTGTTTTTATATAAATAATAGATTTATTTCATAACCTGTTAATTTTATTACATGCTTTGTAAGATAAATGTTTACAATTTAGATATCGGTATGTGATGTTAGATTATCACGTACCACTTAATTTATAAGAACATACATTCATACATCAATATTTAACTTAAATGATTATTGTTATTTTTATTTTTTGTAAAAAATATGATACACAATTTTAAAATCATTTCAATTATTTATGAGACTAGTTCTACATCCCACTATACATTTCAAAGAGTGTATAAAATATTTTTTGAGCATACTGCTTCAAAAACAGCTGTTTTAAATACATACATTGAGACGTGAAAGTTGTTCTTTTTAGTCCTAGGACCTAAAAATATTAGCTGAGGCCGAGGTCATCAGCTGTTACTTCGTTTATACGAATTAATTAACGATTGTAAAGCATCGATAAAAACAACCGGTACTCTCGATTGTAAATAACCGTTAAAACAGATGTTACTAACTATTTGAAGGTAGGCCCTACATAGGTTAAAACATTTTAGTTTTTGTGAAATTGTTTTCTTATATTATTTGCAGTATAACGAAAAATATAGTTCATCGCTTGGGAGATGTTTTTCGATCCTCGCTCATCATATGGCCTCGGCTCTGCCTTGGCCGTTACACTTGAGCTTTTATCGAAAAGCTTCACTTTTGGTCCTAGTGATGAAATATACTATTTTAGTGAACTAATTTAATAGGTACTTACTTAATTACTCTAAGTTACTCTCTGATACTTTATACAACTAAGGTAAAAATTCCCTGCTCAAAAAAGCTATACTGCGTAATATTACTGATGGAAACCCAGATCAATGTGTACATTTTTTTAAAAGGAGATGACACATAATTCCCAAACGTCACGACAAATTTATTTCCAGAAGTCCTACAGTGCCAACATCATCCGGCAAGTATCGTGGGCGTTCAAAGCTTTCTTAAAGTGTTATCCCCCGGTCTTTCAAATCCTTCATTTCAGTTATAGATGGCATAATGTTTAGTATGTCCAAAATAAACACACTTCAATTATTGTTAATCTAGATAAATTTCTAATCTGGGTGAACGAAATTATGCAGAAAACAAAAGAACGTTATTTTGTTCATCTACCAAAAGAAAATATCCTAATTGTATAAGTTTTAAAGTAACTGCCTATAGTAAAGAAAAATAATTTTAAATACTTTCCCATGATGGTTTTTATACCCCCAGGGGCTCACATCTTGTGGTTACGGGATTGGCAATCCCGGGGTGCCCGAACTGGATCTGATCTTGTTTCAACTAGTCTTGGATAAGATCCCTTCTCATTGGTCTTTCTGTCAGGTCTCTCTTGACCACCTCTTGTTCCTTTCGACCCCGACGCTATTAGAGTATTCGAGGGCTAGGGTGTCTTCTTTCTTACTTCTGACTTCTTCAACGACAAGAATAGATATGATGTGTGATTCAAATACAAGAATACCCCAGGTGGGTCAGTCTGTAAAGGCGAATCCCACCGTCGGTTCCAATCGGGTGGAAGCCCCGGAGGCCGGCGCCGGTCACATGGATTCTGGGGGCGACCAGACACACGTTTTTCTACCAAAAGCGGCTAACCTATCGGCCCAAAACACCATGGGTGAGGTAGACCCATTTCAAAGAAGAAATATGTTGATGATATCTCCCTTGAAACCAAGGAGTCATTCTATCACTGACATTGACTGCGAAACTATTAAAGAAGCGCAGGGAAATAATAGAGAATCTGAGGTAGAAATAGTGGGGAATGTTTTTGACGAAACGCAGGGTGGAGTTGCAGATGAGATACAAGCTGCTATAGATAAGGGGGTGAAAAAGCTGGCAGGACAAATTCGGGAGGCGGACAAGAATGAAGAGGAACAACTACGAGTTATTAGAGACCCTTTAAAAAACATGAATCTGGCCGCCGGAAAACAAAAAAAAGGGTAATATGGCAAATAAAAACGGGTTAATATTTATAGAAGAGGGGTTAGAATTGCTACGGGCTTGCAGAATGGTAAGACAGAATGTAATATTGAGCCTTATAGAAAGGGCATCTATGCCAATGGAGGCCAGTCCTAAAGAGAGGTCAAATCTTCCCCCGCGAAAGAGGCCCAGAACTTCGATAACAACTCCTGAAGCAGGGGATCATTGAAGGGAGACAACAGGTGCACTTGAGGAGAAGGGAGAAGTAGAGACAGAGGCGGGTAGGTGGAACATGGTAGTTCGAAGAGGAAAGGGTCTTATAAAAAGGTCTGTGGCAGACAATACGACACAACCTCCAGTAGTTTGGTCAAACCGGATAGGACAGGATCGACGGCCTAAAGGTAAAAACTGGAAAGGAAAGAAGTAAGGGCAATGAATAAGGCACTAAAAATTAAGCCAGTTGAAGGCAAGACCTATGCGGAGGTGCTGGGAGCAATTCGCAAAGAGGTGCGACCAGAAGACACAGGTACCGAGATACGGGAAGTTAGAAAGACACTAGAGGGGGATGATCTGATTGAATTAGGTAACAGTCGGGATCAAGCAGCTCTGCATACGGCGATAATATCAGCTATTGGTGAAGGCGGTAACGTCCGATGCGTATCTCCCAACTGAAAATCGAAATCCTAGATCTCGACGTCTGTACGACGGAAAAGGAAGTTAAGCAAACCATCGGCAAAGACCTAGGGGAAGAGTCTACTGGTGTCACTAAAGTAAATATCCTTGTACCTAATTCGAGAAGACATCGTATGGCCATAGTCGAAGTAGAAGAAATACCAGGGTTAAAGCTTCTAGGTAAAAGAGGAATCAAAGTGGGTTGGGTTGTAGCCAGAATTAGACGTCGACTAGAGGTCTTAAGGTGCTTCAGATGCCTAGAATACGGACATGTAAGAAGGAATTGCTTAGGCCAGGATAGAAGCGATATGTACTGGAAATGCGGAAATAAAGAGCACAAAGCAGCACAGTGACAGGAAGAGCCTAGATGCATTATCTGTAAGGAAAGAGGATATCCTCATGGAGCCCAGGGGCACATTCCAGGTTCAGGAGGTTGCAAAGTGTTTCGGGATGCATTAGCATCAAAAAGAGCCAAGCAAGAGCAATGACAGCACGGCAAGGTAACACCAAGAAAGGAACTTCAACCCTACAGGTAAATCTGAGGAAAGGAAGAATAGCCCAAGATTTGTGCTTACAGGCCGCGGCGGAACATCAAGTGGACATCCTTTTGCTGTCCGAGTTTTATAGGCGAATAGATACGGCAGAGTGGTATCAAGATGGCAAGGGCAAGGCTGCCATAATGCTTGTCAACTCTGCAATTCAAGCTACGAGGACAGTTGAGACCAACCGTGGTTTCGTCTCATCTTTATCGGAGAGGTGGAATTATACAGCTGCTATTTCTCGCCGAACGATGATAGATAGACGTTTGAAGAGGAGTTGTTTAAACTTGAGAGCAGTGTAAGAAAAAACGGTGGTGAAGTAATTATTAAACGCTAAATCCCCTACTTGGGGTGAAGTACGCCATGACCGGAGAGGAAAACTAGTAGAAGGGTTTCTAGCGCGTCTAGATTTGGTGGTACTTAAAATAGGCGATCGACCAACATTCGCAGGAGGAAATGCAAAATCTATAATCGACCAGACAGGAGCTAGTCAGAGTTTGGCTAGGAGAGTCTGGGACTGGAGTGTTGCAGAGGACGAGACGCTAAGCGATCATTCCTACATCTTCTTTCAACTGGGCGGGAACGGAGTGGAACAGGAGGTAGTTAAGAACCACAGACCCTTCATATCTTGGAACGCTAAGAAGGTCGATCTTGTAGGTTATAGAGAAGCTCTAGAGGAGATGAAAATTCTCCATCTATTTAAGAAGAGTAGCTTAGTAGTGGCTACTGAGGATCAGGTAAAACGGTTTACAAATCAGCTGATAAAAGCTTGTAACAAGTGTATGCCTAAACGAAGAAAGAATGCGTCCAATCACAGGGCTAAATACTGGTGGACGGATGAAATTGCCACCCTAATGAGGGAGTGATTAGGGCGAAGAGATTGGCGACGAGATCTAAAGGGAATCAGGTTCTGATAGGAAAATACAGAGAGACTAGACAGATCTTTCAGAAGGCCATCAAGAAGAGTAAAATCAGCAAATGACGTGAACTCCTGGAGGAAGTAGAGAACGACTCGTGGGGGTTCCCTTACAAGCTGGTATGTAGGAAGCTGGGGAGAAATAAGAAGAACCCGCTACTGAATGACGAAGTCTGGGTTAAAGAAATAGTTAATGACCTATTTCCCAGGGGCCAAGCCCATCCGGTAATGCTCTTAGCAAGCATGGAACTCAAGAACGAAGACGTTTCCAACTGGAGGAACTGAGGACAGAAGGTAACGACGCCTCAAAAACGGTAAATCACCTGGACCAGATATGATTCCTAACGAGTTCGTCAGGAGGATTGTTGAGGATTATCCAGACAAGATGCTGGAATTATTCAACAACTGTCTTGAAAACAACATTGGACGCTATAAGAGAGGCTTTAAGGATGGCAATGGAAGCAAGAGATAAGGGTATCTTAATAAAAGGTTTTTGTGCAATGATCACCATAGACATTAATAATGCGTTCAATTCCCCGAGATGGCAAGATGTACTGAAATCCCTGCGGGAAAAGAATGTTCCACTATACTTGAGAAGGATTATAGAAGATTACCTTTATCAGAGATAGTAAATCTACAAGGGTGAAGGATGGGTCATTGAAGTGAGGATGACAAGGGGAGCAACACAAGGATCCCGTTTAGGGCTTTTCTTCTGGAAGATTGTATACGATGACTTGTTGGAAACCCAGTTATCAGAGGGAGTTAAAGTGATAGGATTCGCGGACGATACTATCATAATCGTTGAAGCCCTTGAGGAACATGTCCTTAAGTATAGGATGTCAAGAAGCATGGCCACTGTAGGTAAATGGCTAAACAGCAGAGGCCTGCAAATGGCGGTAGAAAAAACAGAAGCGATCTTGGTAACTCGAAGAAGGAAATATAGGACTCCTAGACTCACCATTAATGGCGTGCGGGTAGAAAGGAAGACTCAGTTGACGTACCTTGGTGTAGAAGTGGACCGGTGTCTATCTTTTGGACCGCATTTGAAGAAGGTAGCCACCAAAGCTGCAAGGGGGACAGGGAATCTTTCGCATTTACTGCAAATGTGGGAGGGCCAAGAGAGAAAAGAGAAGGTTATATGCCAGCGTAGTGCATTCAATAATACTGTACGCAGCACCTGCCTGGGTCAAAGCGCTGGGAAAGCAAATTAATAGAAGAAGGTTGCTCTCAGTACAAAGACAGGTGGTACTTAGAATCACTGCAGGATACAACACAGTGTCACAAGCTGCGATATTGTTGGTGGCCGGAATACCCCCTGTCGACTTGATGGCGGAGGAAAGGAGAGAGACTATGATGAGGAAGGAAATGGAGAAAGAACAGGGTCTCAAATAAAAAGAGGTGTAAGAGACAGATTGCTTAGGAGGTGGCAGGAAAGCTGGGACAACGAGGATTCTGGTCGCTGGACCTACAGGCTGATCCCTAATATAAAAAAATGGATGAACAAAGGACATGGTGAAACGAGCTTTTTCTTAACCCAAGCATTAACAGGACATGGAAGCTTCCGGGCATACCTTCATAGATTTAGAAGATCAGAAGATCCCATCTGTCTTGATTGCGGAGCGGAAGAAGACACGGCAGAGCATGCGATCTTTTACTGCAGCGGAGGGAGTCAGGAGAGGGAAGAACCATCAAGGCAGCTATGTTCACCTATTTCCCCGACTAATATGATAGAAATTATGATAGAGGATGAGAAAAAATGGAAGGCAATAGAGAGTTTCATTATTAGAATTATGGGCAAACGAGGAAAACAGCTAAGGTGAGTTGACATAGAGCTCCAGTTTCGGTGTTCGACCAACCCGGTCGATGGGATGGTGGATGACCCTGTGGGGTAGTTAATTATTCTCTGCGAAGTAATGTCGCAAGATGATCCCGCAGAGGAGGAAGAAGAGGATGGAAGGTTTTGGTTTTACTGGGGTAGGGAGGCCGCCCACCACCTTCAGTCCCCGGAAAAAGTCATAAAGGTTTTTCCATTTTTCCTTCCAAAAAAAAGGTTATTATATAATATAAATATGAACCGTACTCAACGATCCAAAATATGATTAGATTAAAGTATTATAAAGCAATTTTTTTTTCTATTTAATAGTGAAATTCTACATGACTATAGTTATGGATAAACATAATATTAATGTGACCTATATTGATTGAGAGTAATTATATCTACATTAATAATTATAGAAACAAAGCAATTGATATTACCATTAAATGGTATAGCAAATACTGTGAAATAACGAAATGCGGGAAAATGAATGATCGTCCGTTAATATGAAAATTTAATATTTTCTTTTATTCTAAGTGTCCCAGAATATGATAGAAGGAAGGAAGTGAAGAGTAAATAGCAATGCTGTGAAATCTGCAGCAATTTGATTGGTGGGCACTAGTTGCGTAGCAACAGCCAGCGTTCAGACCTGGGATGTTATTTTATAACTTTAACTGGGGACTAGTCTTTCATTTGCTTAAATCCTAAACACCCGACAACATTGTCACTACTTCCGTTAAGAGCTTCTAGCATCCTGTAGTATATATAACAAAAGTGTTATATTAGTTTCTTTTATTCAGAATTATGATCAACTATCACAATCTAGTTTATTAATAACATAAATATAAATGCAAGTAAGAACATTAAAGTTGTTGTTCAACACTTATTGTAATTATAAACATAGTATTAATAAACAGAACTTGAAACAGAGATACCAAGTATAAAAACTCGTCCTGATTTTTTCGTCACCTATTAGACTTTGTTTATGTAAATAAGAAAATGGATGGAAAGTTTATATGGTAATAGTGTACATTTGCTAGGTCAGTGTACGAAGTAAACACGACGCAAAGTCAATTTACTAAATTGATGCATAGTTTATAAAATTACAAAATTTATGACTTTTATTGAAATTTGCAATAAATATTTTTAGTTGTACAATAGCTTAGCGAATTTGTACTTAATATTGGTTCTTAACAATTTTAATACGCAGAAATTTATTTAAATCTAAACAATTATAGGAAAATAGAGTATACTTTTAATTTTGAATTACAGAATCAGAGCAAACAATCTCATTTAGAATTGGAAATAATTTATACTTTTAATTTGAATATTTAGTCTTTAGTTTAAAATCATTATTATTTTTTTTTTTTATCATTTGTATTCTCGCATACGTTAGACAGAGTCTATAAATTTTACCAAATACTTATAATGTTACCACGATTTTATTAATTGTTGACTTTGAAAGGGTGAGGACAAAACGTAAACAACACTTTACTCCAACATTCTTAAAATTTATTGAAGAGACGCCACAGGTCTCATTAGTTTCCATCATATTGTTAATCATAATTAAGAAATCTACCCTGCTGACAAAAACAATTAACAGCAAGTTTGTAAATGAGCTGTTTAAAATGAAATATGACTACTTTCGCGTTGTTATAAGGAATAATACATATATTTCTGTTTATTTTGTTTTTGTTAGGTTGCAAAATATTGATATTTAACGTAAAATATATACAATTTGTTTGTGTTTAATTTATTTGAAATAATAGAAATAATTTATTAAATGAAATAATAGTATTATAAACATAAATAGATATTACAAAATTATGAAATACCAGATTTTAAGAAGGAATAGCTATTTCTCGCCAAACATATCATAAAGAAATGTGATTTTCAATAAATTCAGTGTGAGATTTGAAACAATTTTTTGTTTTTAAATATCTTAATTTAAAAAGATGATAATATTGATGCGCTAATAACTGTAGATATTTTTATGAAGGTGCCTGAAGTTTGCATAACATATATTATAATAATTTTGTTTTAGTAATATTTTGATAAAAGCGAATCAAAATATGTGATAACTCCGTTCAAACTATGTGATACTCTCACATAGAGCAATAAATCATAGACAAAAAATTAAGCTTATTTAAAATTAAATAGCAAAATTATAGACTAACCATCCACTCCCTTCCCCCCCCCCACAAAATAGCCTGAAAATTTAGCAAAATCTATGAATTTTGACGAAAATAATATGGTTGTTAGCTGCACACTCTATATATAATTATAGAGTGTATGTTGTAGATTACAGTGAAAAGAAATCATGGTAACGACTTCGAAACTTTATGTAGATGAATTTATATTAATATATCTCTTTAGATTATTTCATTTTTGTAGATTATAGGCTATACTATTTTTTTCATTCGATAGACTTATAAAATGGCATGTTATTAGTTCGTAGATTAGATTTTACATGAAGATTTTCATTTTTATCTCATCCGCACAAAAAGAGTTATTTTCTATGAGAAAATTAAATAAATTTTATAAAAATGATGCGAAAATTACATATTTCAATATTTACTTTTACAAGCATTAATAGTCGCATCTGTATTTTTTTTTATCATCATCATCTATTAATTAACTTGTATATATATATATATATATATATATATATATATATATATATATATATATATGTATGTGTGCGTGTGTGTGTGTGTGTGTGTGTGTGTGTGTGTGTGTGTGGTTATTACTATTATGGGGTAAATAATTATGACTAATTTTACCTTATGTTATTTTTTTTTATTCTAGGTGGAAATGTTATCAAAAACTTGATGGTTATCAACCAACACGCTCAAAACCCATTTACAGTTAGGTACTTAATAAGATTGATCATGATGTTTATGTATTGAAATATATTTTGTAGATGAACCAGTGTGGAAAAGTAAACCGTAACTAACGTGCAACGGTACTATATTGGACCCTGCTGCCTCGTTACTAAAACAGAAATTATATTTAACTATGATTTATTTGTTGTATGCAAATTTGAAACGTTATAAATGTACAAATCGGTGTAACAAGTATGTGAAGAAAATACCTAGTACATTCTGATGAAGAAAGGGGTACTTAAGCAGTTATATTAGATTTTTTAAATCTACGTGGTTTTACCAATTAAAAAGTAATGTTTCAGTGAAATGAAACTAAAGGAATGTATTTTGTCGCAAACAATAACAACAACATTATAAAACATTATTATTTAACATCTGTTAACTTACAACGTTAATAAACAATTAGAGTCTTACAGAATGCTCAAGGGTCCGTTAGGACTCCACACAGAGGTCAAGTTTCTTTTATGGTCAAGTAGAAATATCTCTGGATCTGTGAGACGCAGAAAAATTTGTAATCTACGGTTTGAAAGAGAAAGATGTGATCTATAGAACAGTGTTTTATAGAACTTTTGGTCAACCCGTTTGACAGAAATATAGATTTGTAATCATATCGGGGAAAATGGCGTCGCGTTTACGAAAAGGCGCAGAGTTGCAATTTACGAATTTATGCATAAAAAATATGCGAACTTCACCAATTTTTGGAATAATATTTACAACGTTTTGTGGTATTTTTTGCATGATTATGCTTCTACGGAGCATTAGCTTTCCAACGGTATTTTATTTATTGCGATAGGACCATTCTAAGTGGGCGTAATGTTGAATTGCAAAATACGTGTTTTATAGTTGGTGAAATCACTCGTCAACCGGTGGGCGACCTACCTGTAGGTCGCGTGCCATCTCAAGGGTTAGACTGATCTACGGAGAGTGACTGGATTCCTGACGGGTTACTGACATAAAACGGGGTTCCGCACACCAGACCTTTTGTGTAGTATATGTGATGCAGCTGTGGAAATGGCTCAACACGTAGTTTTTGACTGCTCTGTTCTGGACATAAAACTATTTGAAATCCCCTCTATGGAGTGGGGGAGGACAGATAGGGAAGTACAACATAATCCGAAATATCTCACTGTTTTCCAAAAATTAGAGACTGTATGAAACGTCCTGTGAATGAGGGTGCACAATAAGCTATGTAGTCGAGAGGCATATCCAGGACAGCGTATCCTAGCTCTCCCACCGACATAATAAGAAAAAAACAATATATATTTGCCTCTGTTTTTAATTATTAGTAAATCTACAAGTTCATAGTTCTTAAGAAAGAAGTACCTAAAAAAAATCAGAAGACAGTTTAATAGCGATGTGACAGTACAATTTAAAATATTTTCATGTAGGAACGGTTATGAATATAAATATTGAATTATAAATAATTTGGTATTCAATTATATTACATAGTATTTGTACTATTCCAGACTGGCTTTCGTTTGTTTTTGATTCATCAAGTTATTTTGATTATTATGAAATTACCTCAAAAACGGATGAACGATTCTAATTTAAAAAAATATATATATATATATTTAAGTTTGGTACACTATTCCTATTTCAAATACCGGATTTTCACAAATACCAATTTAAAATTTTCCAAATATTCTGATTTTCATTACAATATGTTGTTCACATTTTTACTCTATAGGATATCATAGATTTTAATTGGACAAAATTGCTACCAGCAATTTCATTCTATATGCGAGTGTATTTTGAGAAAAATAAATTGCGTTTCAGAAGAAAATTAAAAGCTGAAAATACCTTGCGATTCAGACAGATTTTTTTAAAGTTCTTACTATAGTTTTGAATCGCTGAATTCCAGAACCGAAAGTTGAAATGATGTTTGTTTGGTCACTCTTCATTGATTAAAAAATATTATGATAATCATTTTGCACTAGTATTAAAAGGTTTTAATCTATAACAAAACTACAGAAAATGTACATTCCTTCCATTTTCTCTATCTGTTCCACCTGAACGCATTTCCTACCAAAATAAATATACGATAATCCAATAAAGTAACACGAACTATTTATTTATTTTATTTTTTTTTCAGATTAAGTATGTTTTTCTTCCAGAAACTTATTACAATATAATACGTATACAAATTACTTCTTTGATGGCAAGTTATTCCAAATTCACAAACTTACAAGGTTTTGAGTTGAAGATATGAACATCAATTTCGTTTATATAGCAAAATCATAGCCTATCACCTTCACTCCTTCTCAGGCTAAATTAAATTTCAACTTTATTTACTATTATTATAAAAAAATGTTTTAAAATTTTCATTTTTCGAAAAACAATCGTGTCTAATTTATAAAATATTTATAGTCATTTTTATATTTTCTACAATAATATATTTCAAGTTGTCAACCTGGTTTTATATACCTAATTTTATCTGGTAAGTGTCTTGTATTTACACTTATATTTACTATGGTTATATATTTTCTTATTTTTTTAAAGAAAGGTAAAAGTCGTTTAATGACCAAACTGCTAGCTATTTACAACTATTAGGTAGGAACTACACACACCAATATTATTGTTACTTAACTTATTATTCACTTAGAGACAAAAAGACACACCCGTGTTCTGATGCAATACCGTACTCCGTTCGAATAAAGTGATAGAAATATTATTATTTATTTAAAAGGAACCAAAATGTAGTGGAGGAAACTTTGGTATGAATTTTCCGATGAAGGTACAATTAGACGTATCAAATGATTTATAAATTAACGAATGCGGGTATCCGCTTCATCCCATTGTTACACCGTACACATTACCTTTACAATCCTCGTGGATCATACAAGGACTGGTACAAATACTAGGATCACTTTATAGTAGCATTTTCTATAACTTCACCGTAGTTATAAAACCGATAAGAAACTAATTTTAAATTGCTTCCATATTTTACTCAGCTCATGAATGACATATCATATGACCTAATATGTCTAATGTGATCAGACATTTACTTAGTTCAATAATCATTATTTCTTGTCGTAAATATCATACCTTTAAGTTTCATGATATTTAAAATAGGATTGGGCTTCAAAATAACGATCCACATTGAAAGAATAATGGTTTTGTTAAAATAACGTAATCTCTAATATCGTAAGAGAATTAATTGACGTACCCAGTTCACATTATTACTTGTAAGAAAATGTACCTTCTTCTACAGTTGTAGAAAGACATTCTCATCTTAATCAATACACAATAAATTAAATTATTAATAATTAATACATTTTTAGTATCCAGGTCACTAATTATTGGATAGAATAAAGTATCTTAACTTTTAATACAGTCACATAATCTCTATTGTTCTATTAAATATGACGTGTTTCGGGACTTCTACACCATCATCAGTTGAATACCAAATCACTTAAATGAGGTCGTCAACACATTTATTTTTCGAATCATAGGTCACTACGTTATATTTTTTTATGTAGGTGCCCAAGCTGTTGCTACTTGAGGCAATGTTGAGTAAAGAAAAATAGTAGTAGTCTATGTTCCGAAAACAAAATATATTGTGTTGTGTTTAAATGTAATTTATTTCGAACTGTTGACCACCTCATTTGGGTGATTCAGTATTGAACTGATGTTGAGGTACAAGTAATTAAACGCGTCATATTTAAAAGAACAAAAGAGGTCACGTGACGGATTTAAATGTAAGATACTTTGTTCCTTATAAATTTTTAATGAAACAATGACAACTTTGCAAGTGAAATTTTATACTACTATAATATCAAAAGAAAGTCAAAATTTTCTCTGAAAGTATTAATACAATTTTGTGTTCGTTAATTTTCCTAGAATTCATTAAAATTGGAGTTGTACACAGCCGTAATAGATAGAATTTCACGTTTTTTGTTTTCCAAATTTGAGAACAATTTCGGAGTAGTATAACTTTTAATGTCCTGTAGATATAAACAAAGTAGCTGTAAATGTAAGATATACAAAATTTATTTGTAAATGAAAACCTATACAAATCATGAATCAACATGTCCATGTAAAATATTCTAATTTAACACCTATAATGACAATATTTTCAAAATGAAATTTTAGCACTAACAATATCGTTGTGTTATTTATATTTTATGAACCTCATCCTACATCGGACTTGTGTCGTGTATAAACTGCGTTTCAAATTGTACTGTAGGTCTTCTTAATTTGTGGCAATTGTTTCATTAATTATTTACAACATTGTTGACTGTCAAGAACTGATGACTGTTTAATTGTACTTATTTTCGCATACAACTTTGTTCAAATCACGAATATTGTTCTCTTTGTTGAGACTCTAAGCCATCAATCTTTCTGTTCAGTTGTCAAAAGCCATGCATAGAGGTTCCGCATTAGATCGATATTTAGCGAGTTTCTAGGTACATTGCATATGCTACCACTTGTACAACAGTCGCTACATTCTGATTAAAAACCTATATTTTTGACATAATACATGACAAAACCATTAATCTCTAAAAGAATACTTAACACGAATAATTTGACTTTTAAACTATCAAAAAAAAAGTTTTTTAGTAATATAATAAGATACTAACCATTTAATTTAGTCAATTAAATATTACACGATTATTTACATTTCATTTCAAAAATACACTGCAATTAATTCAGTTCTTTTAAAATTTAATTTTTAAACGATCCGATTTACACTAATATTAAATATATTTACAATATAAAGTTAAACATAATTGTACTTCAATACTTTACTGGTACGCAATTTTACCAGAGAAAATAAACATTATATTATGTTAATAACATTAATTATGAAGGGACCGTGTGAGATCACTTCGCCCATAGAAAATAATAAATCCCTAATTTTAATCAGGCATAACAGAACTAAACAAAGAAGCAAAAATATTGAGGAAACAAATAAAAAATTATTTATTAATTCTTCAAAATTATATTAAATGACATTATATTGCAAGCCGGAAGAAGCATCATGCCACAATAATTATTTTCTAAAAAATACTCGTTGTAATATATTATAACTTGTATTAACAAAAAACAACATCATAATAATAAAGCGAAAGTTATGTCTTGGTATTGTTGCGTTAAACAGAAGTTAGGCCATTTAAAATAACAAACCATTTCATAGTTTTAAATTTTTTATATTTATATCAATATATAATCAATATTTTTTAAATATGTATGTCATTGAAATTATGTTCAAGGTAGTTGAATGAGTGTTTATTTACAAAAGTTTTGTGAAAGTTTGAAGGTGGCGTCAATAAGACAACTACATGAAAAAAAAATCAATTGAATCGCATGCCTGTTGTAGTATATATTGTTTATTGATGCAATAGTAGTACGATGGCTTTCTACACGTGTACTATGGCAAATTACAATGTATTAGAGCGTATATCGATTTGGTCACATGTCAACCTAGTGTTTATGTTCAAGGTTCTTTCTAACTGAACAAAGTAAACGTGAGTTATTATTCACCATGACTTAACCTTTCGGTACTCGCGCCCAAACGTATAACACCAGTACTCGCGCGTTGTACTTTTTACAACGCAGGGTTTCTGCTATTTTTTTAAACTTTTATCTTACAAATATGACTTTTTGTAAGTTATTCTATAAACTAATGTACATATAAATAATTTTTTATATTTTTTCAAAGGTTTAAAATAATAATAAAATAATTTTTATATAAACATTTTAATTACAAGAAAAAATATACCAAATATTTACTTGATTAGAAAAACAAAAATTTCGTTATTATTGTTAACTGTTCTTCTTAACTACGTTACAGTTTATTATTCACTGTTTTCAATAGATTCGTCCCCACCGCAGCATAGGCAAACAATTTGTTTGTTAACGTGCTGCTTGCAAACAAATCTTGAACAGAAGCTGCATTTCATTGACGCAGAAGAATTCTTTGCTCTCCCACACATCCAGCAAGTTCCTTTCTTTTTGGCTGGCTGCTCTTCATCCACTTGGTTTTCTTGGGCCTTTTTTCTATATTTTGCCAAAAAAGAATATAAATCAAGAGGAAGTGACTTGATTTTAGCTCGATCCTCTAAGTGGTTTCGCATCAAACTCAATGCAAGGTTTTTTTGAAATACCTTCCTTCGTTCAGGTATTTCATCATTTTTATTGAAAATCAGTATTACTCTTCCATTTATACTTGCCAAATTCATCAATACATAAAACAAGGCTAATGGCCAACGCCGGGTTATTCTTGACACAGAATATGATGCGCACATTTTATCGCATGTATCAACTCCGCCTTTGGTCATATTATAGTCCATTATTATTTCAGGTTTGCCTGAATATTCATTTGTAACCTTTGAGTCATGCATTGTTGATAATAGAACAACACAATTATTTTTTTTTGTTACATATGAAACTAAGGTTTTGTCAAACTGAAAACCATATACTGAGCTTCCAACCTCTCTAGTTCTACTAGGCAAAAAAGATGGAGGGATTGCTGCCTTATTTTTTTTCAACGTTCCAATCAACGTCAACCCCTTTTCTAGCAAACAATCTGCAAGTGGTAAGCTGGTATACCAGTTATCAGTTGTCACGTTTTTGTTAGATCGTTCAATGGGATGAATCAGCCTTTTTACTACTTCAAGAGCACTGTTCTGAACTTCATATGGACCCGGTGGTTGCTTCCCACAGTACACTTCAAAATTACTACAATAGTACGTTTTTGCATCACACATAGCAAACAACTTCAGGCCATATTTTGCCGGTTTATTAGGCATATATTGCACAAATGAGCATCTCCCCCGAAAACGGTGCAACATTTCATCTATTGTTACAAACTCTCCTGTATTGTAACAATTTTTACAGTTTTGAACAAAAGAATCTAAAATATATCTAATTGGTGCTAGTCGGTCTACTTTTTTACGATCATTACGAGTATCTTTATCATCAAACCTTATAGAACGAAGTAAGAACAAAAACCGGTTGTAGCTCATAGCTGCTCGAAGGATTGTAACACCTGTTCCATCACTTGCCCAAAGCTCTTTTACATTTGCATGAGCACCTTTTTTAATTCCAATCAAATAAAGGACTCCAAATAATGCCATCATTTCTGATCTGTTTGATTGTAAACAATCCCTTTCTCTACGAAAATTGATAGATATAGAGATAATGTGTTTATTAGTGCATTGTAAGATTTCATCTATCATTTCAATAGTAATCATTTTCAAAAAAGCTTCAATTTCAGTACTTACATTTTTAGCACATTCTTTTGGCCCTGGAAGTTTTTTTATAATGTTCTTTCTTCTACTTTTACTAATTTGAGCCACTTCTGAAGTACACCAAAATGTCTCTCCGTCCTTTCCAATAATAAATTCAACATCATCACTTATTTCCTCAAAAACTTCTTCATCAACATCAATCTCACTGTTATCAGAAAAATCATTGTGTTCAATCACTTCATCGCTCAAATCTGAAGCATCTTCTAAAAATAAACTATTTTCATTGTCCTCATCATCTGAACTATCACGTAGTATAGCATCAATTTCACTTGTGCGAAGTATATCAGACATATTAATCACAAAAAAGTTCAAGAATAATAAAAGAAATTCGTTGAATAACTGAAAAAAATCACTACGTTAACACTCGCGCGTTGTAAAAAGTACAACATAAATGACGCGCACCACTTGAATGCTCGCTGGACACTGACTGACCTTGAAAAAAAGTGGCAAGCATTGAGAGAGTGGTGGGGAGAAGGTAAACAAAGGAATAGCTCTCAGTCCCAAGCACCGAAACAGGGAAAAAATGTATTCAAAACTAAAAAAATTACAACTGTTGTAAATTTTACAACAGCGCGAGTACCGAAAGGGTGAACCAATGTCTCTTAAACTAGTCTATTAAAACACAAAAAGACACTACTAAATTTATTTGTATTCAGTGTATACATTGAAAAAATAATTCTTGTAACTTTATATTATATAAATACAAAATTCTAGATAACTAAATACATTTCTTTGAGTTCTCTCCTTATTAATTCTACTTCATTAGTATTGTTTACGTTTATCACAATACACCTCTACAATAATTGTTTGAAATCCCAGAGAGTCGTAAACAAGTACTGTAACAAACATCTTTACTTCGTAGACTATGCCTGGTAAAATTTGTGTATCTAACCCAGAAATATTAACTACTTGATTCTCTTATCTTATTGTCAGGACTTGATTAAAAAGGATAAACAAAAAATATAAACCAGTACCTGGAGAAAAATAAAGATCCTGTAATCAATTACGTAGAGATTATACTGGCAAAGAACATATAGATAATAAAAGTGTAAATGTAATTAAAAATATGTAATATGTTATAAGATAAAAGAAAATACATCATCTGTAACTAAATAAAGGTAAAAAACATTCTACTTGTTACAAGTTCATTTAGTGTATAAATAATATGAATAAAATATAACCATATAATAAATTTTAACTTAGAAAGTAATGGACCAAATCCATAAATGAGCGAGAACAGTTAAAAATTTACTTAATGTCACATTCTTTGCAGATTGAGGTAATTATTTCAATATTTAGAGTTTGTATTAGGGTAATAGTAAGCAGGTATTTCTAAGAATAAATGATACAAGTTCAATATACTTTACCCAACACACATTCCGATTTAGTCTTTCATCATTTATCTTCCTCCAGTCACTGAATAATTTATTATCAAAACCAACGTGTAGGCCTACTTTTGGTTATCTCTTACTCCTTTTATTTTTCAGTATGCAAGATAAAAAACATGTAAGTCCATCTAATAAAAACGTTTAAATAATAATATAATGCTGAGATAAAAAAAAAGTTACAATTTAAAACACTTTTAAAGTGATGAAATGAGCTTTTTCATTCATGTTATATATAACAGTTTTTGTTTTGTTTTTAGTTTGAAACAATAGAAATAATTATATGAATAAGAAAATTGAAATTCAATTCCTTTCTGGTTTATAATATAGAGTGTTTCATAAAGGGTTTTACAACTATGTAAATTCATATTAATTTATAAGGTTCACTTACAGGGTTGTATTTTGATTTGATCAAGTTTTTTACCTTATAGTTAAATAGGTACAATGTGACTTGCATTGGTAATTTTATAGACATCCCATCTGAAGTCGATTTCCTTTGAAACCCGCTGCAGCATGTCGGGTGTAATTTCTTCAACCGAGGTGTAAAGTATTACTCTGAGCTCAATGAGGGAAACCGGTAAGAGTGTTTATACACGTATCCACAGAACGAGAAGTAAGATCCGTTGAACGAGGTTGCTTCGCAATCGACTCACCTCGGCCTAACCTGGAAAGCGGTTATTGAAGAAATCCCCGACCTCTTTGGGATTAAAAAGATTTCCTGCATATCTAAGAACACTATTCCGTTAATAATTTATATATCTAAATATAAACTTATTGTAAAATTAAATAATAAAGTTAGAGGTAGAGGTAGAGGTTTAACCAACCCTTTGTCTCTTTTAATTAATGTGAAACAGTTGTACTAAGGGTCATCATCTCAAAAAATTAACTAATTTACGTAAATGAATCCATGCTTTGGCGCATATAGAAAAACCTGCTAAAAGCTGGTCCATGTGTCGTCCACGTATCCATATATCGTACATATATCTTACATGTATCTATCATGCAATAACATCAAAGAATTGAGTAGAACAATATCTCTTTAAATTTTCATATATATTTATACAGTATAAAGATCTAAACTCTGCTTGCTTTGGAATAATTAAAAATCTTGCAATGTAAATCTAGCATTATTCTATAATATATATTTAGATATACTTATTCTTTTGAATGGGATTGTTACCACTTTTTTGCCCTAAGAGGTAAAAATCGCCCATATAAAATAATTTTTAATTTAAATAAACTCATTACAAAAACTCTGTAACTTACATTTTTTATTATTTTTTCAAAGAAAATTTACTTTGTAAAATTGTAATTTTAATTAAAAGGAAGATTTGTCGAAACTCATATTACTTGTATTCTTAACCTTATGCAATAGTTAATAAATATACATCTCTTAATCACAGTTGTAAATTTATTATTAGTATGTATTAATTACTGCTATGGCTAAACTGGTGAGTTTTTATTTAAAATGTCTTGTTAAAGTATTATTGAAATAATTCTGTTTAATTTTGTCAACCTTCAGGATTGTCAACATACCTTTTTTCAGCATAAAATTGTTTTTTTGAGTTTTTGGCATCTAGACAAGTAGATTGTAAGTGAAAAGTTCGCTATAAAGAAACCTTTGTGTTTAAAATTAAAATTTTACCTTTTTCGAATTAAAAAAAATGGGTTTTCCATAATATGTTTCATTTATATGTCTACCAGGGATTGATAAAACGAATCTATAGTCATAGAAGAACATAATTTGACAAATTTTAGGCCACAGAACACATACACACACATACTATACTCATAATTACTCCTATTGATCAGTTGAGGTTTTATAGTCTTAGATATTGATTATAATGCCCATGAAGGCTCTGCTAATATCATCTAAGAACCATTCTCAGTGTTTTACCTCGGTTGAGATATTGACAATTCTTGCTATGTCCAGAACACCCGCTGTACAGTAGAACTGCTTTAGAGTTTCGAAACAAAATTGTATTCTCATTGTTTGTAGAAGGGTTTATTTTAACTGGACAAAATTGTATGTACCCTTTTCTAAAAACAAACAATACCTTATATCTACATTGCTGTAAGTTATAGACAGGGGTTTCTATAATGAATAATGGCATTTTGAAAAACTGATAAAGTGGAGGATCCTCTACAGGTGTGTTACCAGACAAAATTTCCGACTGAGTCAGAAATGACTGACTCCCCTGCATACTCAGAAGTTGGAGTGATATAGGGGTGACTTGAAGCTGTTTTAGCTTAACATCTTTCTCCAATAAATCTGAAGTTACTACTACGTGTCAAATACATGTTGTGGTGTATATTTTGTAAACACACAGGTTCTCCGCAGTAAAATCTACAAAATACATTCTGTAATATGTATTAAAATACAATAAATATCAAGAAAATTTGATATTCTGTAGACAAAGTAATACCTCAAGAACTATTGAGAGCTAACATGTAAAATGTTTGATGCCTCTTTACCCCTTTACTGCGCACCAAAGCATTCTTATATATACGAAAAGTGTGCAGAGTTCATTCAAATTCATACTCGGATTAAGACTTGATCAGCACGGATATACAATTAATCGAGAGCAAATCAGTGATACAAGAACACGAGGTCGAGAGCTGTTAATGTGTGAATTTTCAGCCGCCATATTATCTTGTAATAATTATTAAATAATCCGTCAAATAATTATGAACAATTTATCGCGTAAAGAAGGGGATGGGAATTGCCTGATTCTGGTTAATTATCAGGATGTAACATAATAACGATTAATAGATGTTCAATCAGCTTCCAGCATGAGTCCACAGAGATAGTCAATCTGGAAAACACATGTTCGTAATTGTGCACAGTGGAATCGTTTAGTTCAGTGGAATATTTTAACGGTGCTTATATCATCCCCTACTTATTAAATGACTGGGATTTTTTTGTTAATAATGTAAAGGTTCGCACATTTTTTTTAGTGTTGTAGTTCAATTCACCTTCATAGTTTCATGATATCCCTAATAACTAGTCCCCATAAATCCAAAATTCTAGACATATAATTTAACATTTCATTACTTCTTTACACAATTTAACCTCAAGGAGGAGAAAAATAAACAATAATGAGAATACAATCTATTATTATTTAAAATCTGTATTTGATACTGCAACCGTAATTAACCGAATCACAACTTCATTAACTATGAACTAGGTGACAACAAATATACGTTACATTTTGTAAACTCGATTGAAACATGCAATGACATTGTTTTAATTTCAGTTAATTTTCCTTTAATTCTTTTCTCACCTTATAGTAGTTTATTTAAAGTTTAAATAAAAAACAAAAGTAAAGTAATATATAATACTGTTTTTTTTCTTGGGTGATAATGAGTAATTACTATACTTTCAATACAATACATTGATAAATAAAATATATTTTTTAACATTATAACTTTAGTTTATTCAAAGACACAAGACAAAAACAAATTTTACAAATTTGTACTATTCTAAAAATTCAATACACTACTTATTTACTGAACAATTTCATTTATTTAAAACTTTTTTTATATGTAAAATGAACTGTTTAATTAGTGTAATGTACTATTTTTTTACACATTGAAACATTAATATTTGTTTATTGATTGTATAACAACTTATAAAATTTTTTGAGTCCTAAATAAATTATTAATATAGCAACAACAAATTAACCAGAACGACATACATCCTGCGACTTTATTATTATTTTTATAGTTTTGGTTAAATGATAAATAATATAACAACTAAAAAGTCATTGAAACAAAATCTTCATTAAGAAAGTCAGTAGATATATAAAAAGGAATCTGCAACCATAACGACACTCAGGGTTTCCATTACTGTTAGAATAAATGTACGTAAAAACACGTTCAATATACTAGATAAAGTAGTAATATACCATTTCATGTAATGAATAATTTTCACAAATACACACAAGCCTATGTTCATACACACATACTCACCATCACTATACAACCATATATATTAACAGTCTATCTCTCTAACACACACAATTACAGCACAAAATTAAAGTGGAAATGTATGCAATATAAAAGGTCATACCAAGAATATAAACTATAAAAAGATTTATCAAACATGAAATACAAAGATACACTCCATGAAAAGAAAAACAATAAATTGAACTGAAGAGGATTGTGAAATGGTGACATGTGGGACAATGGAACCGCTAGTCCGTGACAAAAAGTGTCTAGAACTTTAGATACTTGAAAGTTTCTACATTAAAGACTGATACTTACGCCATATTTCTTAGAGAACATAGTCTGAATCTCGGGGTTTTCCAATCTCTATGTAATTCTCTCCTTTCTAAAAGTTTTATGAATTTTCATATAAGGAATAATGAGTTTTGTTATGTTATTCACGTTGCAAAAAATAACATTGTAGTTGATGATAATTTGGTTTAATTAAATATTCAAAAACAGTTACTTGTTTTCAGATCATAACGTAAATAATGGGGACTTATTTATTTCAATTATTATTCTGTAATTATCATCTGTCATTCCTAAATTTGAACAATATGTTCAATTGTTAAGGGTGTTTTTAATTCATTTCATATCACATAAGCCTTTCATATTGCAATAGAAGAGGCTAGGTGCTAGCTGTCACCATTTCTCTTCAATTTAGCTCTGACATGGCGATGAATAGGCTGGACTTAAATGGCAACATCATATACAAATTTTGACAGGTCCAAAAATATACTAATGACGTAACAAAAATAGTTATAAATAAGTCATTTCTAATTTGAAATTCAAGTAAGAGACAATCGTTATTTAGGATTAACAATAAGTGAAGGAAAAACCAATTATTTGCTGTAATTGTATGTCAGGGAAGAAAATGTTATGGAAATCGGACTTGTACCGATTTATTATGAAAGAGAATGAGTATCTTGGGACCAACATCGATGAGGGAAACTCAACAAATGAACAAAAGAATTATGGTTGAAGACGGGGGGGGGGGTACTATGTTGAACTATATTTAATGGAATAAAATATTATTAGGCCGGTCGTAACATACGGAGCCGAAGTTTGGATGCTTACATTTATCACCAAAGTTTTCTTAACTTCTTAGACAACCATCCATAATTGGGAAATGGTAATTGAATAAGTTATGTACTAATGAAAAATCTCTAGTAAGAAAATATCTTCATTTCAACCGTCTTAAATTTAAATTAAACATTTTGTAAGTTGACAAAAAAAATTGTGTTTTTTAAAGATTATTTCCAAAGTGAAAAAACAACTGTTACTTATTTATTGATAAAGAAAATGCAATGATGTAAAATAGTGTATAGGGTGGAAAGTAGACAGCATGTCAGGGAAGTTTGCTCTGGTGTAGTGGAGTGCAGTCATGCAAGGAACATGTTCACACGTCTTCTATCCGTAATACATACTAGCACGGAATATTTTAAGTGCATTACAAGGCTTTCATAACACATTTATAAACAATATAGGTTTTTTTATAGTTCTACTATAGTGCTTTTGTCAGTGTCAATGTATTGTCGAACTAGTACTAAAACGAAAATTGGATAATGTTAAGTGATTTGTATGACACATTATCTTACATAAGTTTTAAGTTTAATAGAATAAAATTAACATTGGACAATATCGTAGAATATATTAAATTTAGTTGCCTGGTTTAATACTATAAAGAATAATGGTTTAATATTAACAAATAATGAATAACAACAATTGTAGAAAATTGTCATGGCAGTATCAACAAGTAAGAAGAAGAGACTGCGGCCGATCTTGTGAAAGATGGAGAGACAGTTTCAAGAGTCATAAGAGAACAGGTATCAACATCTATCCCTTTAACTTTAATCATAATAGGAGGATTAGTCGTCCTAAGGAAGTTCCTGAACCAAATTATATATGCTTTAAAAAATACTACACAATGACATTGAAATAATCCTAAATCTTGCGAAACAGAATTCCTTGAAACATTGCGTTTTTCGATAACACACTCCAAGGATTCAACTTCCTTTCTTCTTTTGTAGAAGATTTCTGTTTACCTGATTTGGGACAGTCCTTGACAATGTCTGCTTCTTGAAAACGTTTATTTTTTTATTTTTTTATTTTTTTTTAGATACAGGATTGCTATTTGGAATCATCAATAACTTTTTCACCTCATCATAAGAACTAATCGTTCACCGTATCATTTCATACCCTTCGTTCACTTAGCTCCATTTTAACAATAACACTATAAAACAATAATTATTAACTTGGTTAACTCTAGTACGAAATGAAGTACTGATACAAACATAAATCTCAAAATCACTTATAAGATTGTTGGTCCTACTTTGTCAAAACTGGTCGGAGTTCGTTTGAGAAGTGAATGTCAGTCTTTTGGGATTTCCAAGAACGTGGGTATTTTCTTTCAGTTTAGACTTTATGTCCTTACTGGCAAGGGAAAGTTTACGAAAGGAATAACAGCAATATTTGAATGTTCAAATACTAATCTGAATCTCATGAACAAAGATATTGACACATAGACAGTAATTAGTTTCTTTGAAGGCTGATGTTATAGAAACTTCTACGGTCACCAATTTTGATAGAGTTGAGATAGATACCTCTAGTGTTCGCTGTTCTTCTTCTTTTAAAAAATCTTTAAAAAAATTGTCACTCGAAGGAGCTTTACATTTAAGATTATTTAGCTTTCTTTACCTACCAACTCAATTACTAAATGTATATCAACCTATAATCTATGGATACATTTTGATTATTTAAATTAACATACTATTTTATTGATCTGTTCTTTACGATCATTTATTATTTCATATGTGGAATTTTACCATATATAAAACATAACTATCGTTCCCGTCATTAAAAAAATGTATTCACTTCCATTTCTTCATTGAATGTGGGAAGGGGGTGGGGTGGAGTCCATGTTAATAGTGGTAATTACAAATAAACATTTTATCTCTAAATATACTTTTTCTGCAAAAAAACAAAACAAATACTGGAAACAGGCTTTATTTATTCAAAATAATAAATTTAATATCCAAAAGATACCAGTTCAACAGTAATGTATTATATTAACTTAATCTCTCCAAGAATAACCACGTAAACTAAACTTAAGTATGCCTATAAAGCTGAAAAAGCCAAACCACAGCATTGGAAGCATTGTTAGGCTACATTGAATACAGAACGGATATAATTAAGGTAACAAATAATACTCCCTAGTATATTTCACAAAACACAAATATATTTGTAACTGCTGTTTCTCAGTTAAGCATCAACAGACAACTAAGAACTAAAATTTACAAACCAACTTAAAACAACATCAGTGTTAAGAGTGTGGTGGAGAAGAGAAAGGGAATGGACTTACCTTTTAGTACCTTGTAAATTTTAGTTCTTAGTTGTCTGATGATGATTAACTGTGAAACAGCAGTTACAAATATATTTGTGTTTTGTGAAATTTACTACAAAAAATTTCTACATAATACTTGTAGGGAGTATTATTTGTTACCTTATCATCGAATTTCACCAAGAGCAGAGCTGACTGTAGTCACACTTAATAGGAAATAAGTTTAACGAAAACGGTTTATGAAATAACCTGAAAATAAAATTGGGTACTATTAACATTAGAAATGAGTTATTTGAAGATTTGTTTTTTGATAAGATACCATTTCACTAGTGCAATAGGTATTATCAAATAAGGTATGAGATAACGATAAATACCAATAAAAGTAGTGACTTCCTACTTCTTTTTATATTATTTAGGTTAACTCTTCACAATTAGAATAACGATCAAATCCTACCTGGTGAGGTATAAATTAGAGCTGGGTACAAAAGTACAAATGAAAGAATACCAGTTCTTTTTATATTGTATATTGTATTTTGTTTGTTTGATTTATTAATATAATTTTTATTTTTTTTAAGTTTGCGACTACGTAAATGTTTACGTGATAGTATTTAAGTATGTATGATAGTAATTTCTACATACTATTGTGTGTGTATTTGGGTATGAAGTATTACTTAATGTTTATATATATATATATATATATATATATATATATATATATATATATATATATATAGTCTTTAGCTTCTTCATCGCATGTATATTTCTTATTATTCGTGCATTCTCTGTATTTAAATTAACATACGTAAATTATTAGGATATATAAAATAATTTAATTTGAATTGTCTAAGATGACTTATAACGATTATCTGAAAAGTTATAAAACAAAGATGTATACCTGTAAAGCTAAAAGTATGTTACTGTATATTATTTACTTCCTCATTTTAAAAGATGATTCTAATTCTAATTAAATTAATTACCAAGTTTATAAAATAAAACTTGACTATTATGTTCAATTGAAATGACTAAAAAAATTTTTTGTCATTATTTAAGACAGCGAGGATGGGAGTAGAATTATTACCAACTCTAACTGATAGAGGATGAGATAAAATTGAGTGCAGTAAAGTTAGAGCAGTGTGATTTCGCGTTTCATTTCACAGTTTTGTAAGGTAATCCATTCCACACGAGGTCTCCCTTAAAAGGTATAAGATAAAAGTTGTCTAGGAAAGATTAAATAAAATGGCACCATTTTTTCTAGCATGACATAAAGGAAACCTAGATATAAGTAGTTAAAACCAGGTGAAAATAAAGACTCACTGATTACAGTTAGGGATAAAATTACGTAGAAGTCAGGTTATAGTTGATATACAACTATAGCCTTTTAGAATGGTTCTACGATAAATCTAGGTAATATTAGAGATATTGTGATGTTTATTTTTATATTAATCTGGGTACTGTAGGTTTAGATTAGCGTAACTGCAAGGTGCAAATGAAAACTTATAAACATGGGTCGAGTAAAGCTAAATTACTTGGACTATACATTTCCTCCAAAATGTTTTACAGATACAAATATACAGTAGTTGGAAAAATGTGGCTTGTTGTATTCAAATGAAATCGATATAGATAAATATAAGTGCTTCAACATCGTGAGTTTCTTACAAATAAGTTTTGCTTTTATAATTATTAGGGCACAGTGAATACAAGTTTCATTTTTAATTTTCTATTTTAAAGCTGATTAAGATTAGAGATAAAAGTCATTGTGTCTGTATTTCCAGGTTGTCTATCCTTTCAAGTAAAGTTGGATTCCACAAGTCTTAGTTTGGTACAACTGAAAGTTTCAATTCAAATCATTTGCGATAACGAACTGCTGTATAGCTATGTAGTTCTTTGCAAGTCAAGAGAGACTGAAAAGTCTATCTTAAATGGTTTGAATCCTGGGTAAGAAACAATAATGAATATAGTACTTTTGTAAATTAATTAAGAAAACGTATTTTAGAGTATAATCAAACTTTAGTAAAGCAAAATCTGATTAGAGTGTGTGTGTAGTGTCAGAATAGATTTACTTTAAGTTTAATTTGTAATATTTTAAGGTAAAGAAAGGTAAGCGTTGAGTTTGAGTGGACCTATGACTAGTTCGATTTTAAATTAGTTATTGTCAAATTGGGTGAAAGGATCTAAAGGACTGTGTAAGTTAAAGTTGGATAGGAAAATAGTAAGAACAGAGAAAATGTAAAATCGATTTAAAATTTATAAATGCAGGTGCACATAGAGTTATAGAGCAGAGTTACTGAACATTTTATGTGGTAAAATTGACCAAGTGTAAAGTGCATTGGAGTAAATATTAGATGTACTCAAAATGTACTAATGCAGATGTACTGGACATGAGTTTAATACAGATCCTTACCATAAATTTGATGAGGCGTAGGTCAAGATAAATATGCTTAAGTGCAGTGTTTGGGTAGAACAACTGCATGTTTATCGGTAAAAAAACTAAGGTAAACCTTAGTATGAGTAGAGAGTTGATTTGTAATAGAATAAGGTAAACGAGATGCGAAGGGAATAGAATGAAATGATTGTATGTTTAATTAAAATATTTTAAAATGTAGTTTGGTTATACTAGAGTAATTAAGGATGATAAAACTGATGATGGAAGAGGTGGTTTTTAAGGTATATAAGGAGTATAAGATAATGATAAAATAGCTATTTGAATCTGAATATGGATGATAATTTAGTTATAATAAATATTTTTATCTTTTTTTAGAACTATAGGATGGAAAAACTAATTGTCTTTAGTCCCTTTAAAACGAGAGGAGATGATGGAGTTCTCCGGCAATGCAGCAGTATGAGTTATAGTTTCTGATCAATCATTGTTCGGTATCTTTTAATATAGTATGTGGTTAACCAGTATCGAATATGTAACGTGGCAATAGTTGTGTTTCTTCCAAACGAGAGAAAATGTGTATCGATTTGTTTGTTTTATAATCCATTAACGATTATGGAGAAGATAGGGGAAAGAAACATATTATAATAAATGCTGTACTCTTATAGTAATCAACATGCAATCAATCCACTGAATCGGTTCTGCACCAACTGTTAAGAAGAGGCAAATAGGAGAGAGTGGCATCAACTTAAAAGACGGGCATTTACCATTCTAAAAAACGAGACATTAGAAATACTAAGAACGTGTATCCCCAAGTTCGTATTTTGGATAATCAAGACGGTCACAGATGCAAAATAATGTTCAAAAGTGACGAAGTTAACAGGGAGGTCAATGTAGATAATGGTAGTCCGCAGGGAGTTTACTTTCCGCATATTGAAATTTGAAATTTTTTACTAAGAAAAAGAAACCTAAACGAATAAGCAGCTATGACTCTATGGCAAACAACTTACAGCTGAATAAAAAAGATAAGTATCTAGCGACTCAAAGTTGAGGTGGAAACTACATATTATAACCTTTTTATGAATAACAAGTTAAGGCGTTTTGGCAGTGTAAAAGATTGACTTGTTCCTAAAACATTCCTTTCAATTTATAAGTCCATTATCATGCCTTAGATCTTGTATACTATATTGTGTTATGGTGGACTATATACAATAATATTAAAAGGGTTTAGAGTCCCTAAAATAGGCCACATAATATTTGATTTGCAAACAAACT
The DNA here is from genome assembly GCA_963513935.1 of Aphrophora alni. NCBI lineage: Eukaryota > Metazoa > Arthropoda > Insecta > Hemiptera > Aphrophoridae > Aphrophora > Aphrophora alni. The sequence goes on from OY740767.1 coordinate 75,616,194, forward strand.
GTGACAATAGACGTCTTTTTAGACTTGCACACGTTGAATGCTCTTCGTTAGACGGAAGTTTCGTCCTCAACCTTTAGGCTAGTCAATATTCGTTAAGTAAAAACTAAGTTATCACAGAAGTGAGTCAACCGTGATTCGGAATTTATCTATGTTTTGAGTAAATAAATCATATATAGCTCCAAACTCGTTTAACGAGCTTTACGTTCTAAGGAATGGTAAGTATCAAGTTACCTTTGACGGAAAATTAGCGAAGTCTACAAAGATGATTTCAAGCTCAAGATCAAGAACAGATTTGAATGTCCAAATAATAGAAATTTATTGGTTTTTTCTTTAAGATAATACATAACAGTTTTTGAAAACAAAGTTTATACAAAGAGCTGAAGGTAAATGAAGGTAAATGAACTGAAGGAAAGAAATGTTAGAGATATGGTAATTTGACGTCAAGCCATCCTGAAATTTGAAACGCCAGCAAAGATCTTGCTTGGGAATGAGTGCAAACATATTAACTTAACATATTTAGTGAAATAAAATGTGTGTCTGATATGAACTTTAGACTACTTTGAATCTAAAAAAAAAAAAATAAATAAAAAAAAAAAAAAAAAAACGAGAAAGGAAACAGAGTTGGATGAACTTTACTGATTATGAGAGAGGAGACCATACATGCTACCAATTTATTTCAAAACGTACTTGTAAAAGACTACATACAAAATGGATTAATATAGAGCATCAAGTTAAGTTAAATGCACTAACATATTGTAGACAGGCTATGAGATTGGCGAGAGGGCCCCTTCAGGCTAAAGGCTATGAAGTTACAGTAGCTATTGGCTTGATCTTTAAACTGACGTCTCAATGTAATAAGTAATGACGATTGACCTCCGATAGGAAATTGCAAAATTTATTGATGATGTATTATACCGCAAGGCACTCCGATGGAGTCATGAGCTGTGAAGAAGTCACTCAAGGCAAGATATCGTAAATGAAAGTCTACAAAAGGCTACACGCTCTGTTCTTATCAAGGGACCAAAACTGCTGGTTTATAAGGCCGCCCTGACCACCAATATTCACTCACTCTCACCCATTAACCCTATAGAAGTCGCTTCTATCCAGTCATCCGACTAGGCCCAATGTTTTGTATGTAGAACATCGAAAACATAAACATCCCTCCATTACCAATACCAACACTACAACCAACTAAAGCCGACGTTATTTTTAATGATTTAGGAAAAAGTTATTTCTCCCTTAAAGGCATGAAGGGAAAAGGACAACATGATCAGCACTTTAAAAAAAAGGATAAACATACATCAAGACGACTCCAATAACTCCCCAACCTCTTCCATTCAAAACTATTAAGAAAGGCACTCCAGGTGTTAAGTCATATCCAGGATGTAACTGGTACGTTTAAGCATAAACTTACGCTGCAACTCCCGCCTTTCCTCCTGACCAATAAAAATCCCAAATTTACCTCCTTTCTGGCGCTCTCCTTAATATAATAAAATTCGTCAATAATAATGAACAGTAATTTTCTTCTACTATTTTGGAATATCCAAAGCTAGAAAAAAAAAGAAAGAAAATAATTCTTCGTCTAATCTAAAGAATAACAAAAAAGTTTCAATTTGAGAGAGACATTTAAAGCAACAGGAAAAACATAATCTTCCGCGGGATAACTATTTCAAAACAAGGATCAACTAAAAAGGTTGACCAGGCTTAGGACTATTCAACAAAATTTTAATCTACCGTTATTATAATATAGAAAAGTTACCTGAAATTTTTTACAAAGCGGCTACTTTACTTCATAACTAATCTTGTCACTAGATAGGTACGATACAACTTGAGAACCGCTGTCATTAACACTTAACAAACTTTGACCTCTCCTTTGAGCTCATAATTGTATCTATATAGTTTCTTATATAATACAATTGGTAGGAGGTAGGAGCTCTCTACATACGTAGTATGGAGGTTAGAAACATCTTTGGTGTACACCTTTTAAGGAAATAAATAATATTTAAACGAATTTTTTTCTATATTAAATATTTTAAATATGAGTCTACTTGGCAAAACCTTTGCTATAACTCACTAAAGCTTAATAACGAAAGATTAAAAGCAAATGATTTGATTAAATGATTTTTACTTTAGTAACAAATGTCATTTAGTAATGCAATAAATAATCCATTCACAACTAAATTATCAATCACAGAAATTAAACTAGAGTTTGCATGACAAGAAACAATATTGTTCAAGAGTTTAAAAAGTTATTATATTAAGGAAAAATTTCTAAATTTTATATAATTTCTCAAACAACTACAAATTTGCTACGAAGGTTGGACAAGTCCACATTTTGGCTGGTGTCCAATATGATAAAACAATCTAATAAAATATATCTCTAGTATCAGTTCGTTTTCTTATTGTTTGGATATGTAGAATAATGTAATAGTAAGCCCATTAAGGAACGGCAGAGCTATTTTTGCAATAGTTTTTACCACCTACTCTAAGTACTCAAGTATAGGGTCTATGAAAGAAAACATCTTTCAATACACATACCCAATACACTTTATTTCAACTGTTGAAAATACAACCTACCAGTTATTTTAATTAATTATACTAAGATAAATATATTTTCTGCATGTATACCTATAATAATTATTATTATGTTATCAGTATATAAACATGTAGGAGTTACTGCTTATGGAATTAATGCTTTATTTTTATCGCACCTTTTTCTTAAACTATTTTTATTTACTAATGCGTTTACATATCTTGTAAGTTTCAACAATATATTTAATACATTTAGTCAAACTACATTCTTTAACTTAGATGCTAAATAGCATCAGTTTTGTTTTCAGACGGTACCCGAATTTTGTGTATAAAGGTAAATGTTAGAGGCTTGCTGTTATTCACAATGTTAATGATAATGATGCAGAACAGGTTAGGAAAGCTGCTGTGGTATTAAGTACCTCTTCCTAAGCAGACCCTCGAGTCCAACGGTCTCATTACCTATCCTTATTACCTTCTCGTTTTAAAGATTTTAATACTTTACGAGAATTGTAAAAAGGTTTTAGGTTAACTTTATTCAACTATTCAAATGTTTAAACGTAATAGTAATAATGTAAGTGACAACTACTAGAAACATACAACTTTTTCAAATATGTCGATGTTATTTAAAAATTTGAGGTATTTTTAACGTCAATTTTAAGTAATTCAATCTAGAGAAAGAGAAAAGCATTTAACTTTATGTCCAAATTTCATGGATAAGTAGTTACTTCTTCTTTTAAAAACATTTAAATTATAGGACACATAGTACAAAATCAAGAAAATAATTGTTCTATTCTTGATCTTTACCATGTAATCATTTACATTTTATTAATATTTGTTAAATACCAGTTGAACTATTTAAAAAGATATCGATCGCGATTAGTGCTCCGTTGAGATTTATTACTTTAAATCCAGTCAGATCATAAAATCAAATAAAATAAAACATAAATAAAATAAAACAAATAATATATATAATAAATTTAAACGAGAGTTTTGAAGATAACTGTGTTTTGTTATTTTATTTGTATAGCATAAAAAACACATTTATCAATTTTCAAAAGCATAAGAAACTCCTGAAAACATTATGGAGAAGGCTAAAATACGACAATTTGACGTATTGAGATATAACAAAACAAAAGGAGTCAAAATCAGGCAACCTGATTAGGCTGTATCAAATTTCACAGACAAGAGACAGTTTGCAAACAAAACAAATTGACAGATGCCATTCAAAAGATCTCTCTTTTAAAGGATATCAAATAAACATTCTGGTGATAATCTAAAATGTATTTGTCGACCGACAACCTACATATTATTGTCACAAAAAATACTAATATTTATAATGTAAATTTCAAACTCAATGTTATGTTAGGTGAATAATAATTTACAAAATTTGGTAATGTACTCACACAAAATTTACTTAAATATATTTAAATAATTCAATATTATAATATTTACACCTTACATATAAATAAGACCATATATATAATAAACTAAATCAAAATACTTGCAAAGGAATTGTTCCTTATTTTATATACATCCTATAAAATGGTTATATATATATCCAAAAACATACTATTGCCTACTGGCAGTGTAATATTCATAAATTCTAAAATAAACTAAGAAATATAAAAGTTTTTCTGATTGAAGAATTTAAAGCTTTTTCTAAGTAAAACAATTTATAGGGTGAGGTGTTTAAAATCAAAAGCTTTTTAAACATTCTCATTACAATAAAATAAATTTAATAATTACTTTCTAATTTTTAGGAGATTAAAAAGAATCATTTCGACATTTTTAAGAGATATTTTACTAGAATGTATGTTATTCACTCTTAGCAGGAAATAAGGGATTTACGCATCATAACTTGGTCCTTGTTACCTCAAAATTCCAAAATTACGACAATATCATCTGTTATTTATATTTTTTGAAAGCATTTCTCTATCGTCAAATCTACCCGTAACTCCCATCACGGAATAATTTGTAACCTTATTGATTTTTCAAGACCAGAAAATGTTAGTAAAACATTTATTAAAATGATATCTGTCTATTTTTCAGAAATCTGTTTTTATAAGTTTGTTCTTACGGCCTATAACTTGTTGTTAGATTCCATTTGGAAAAAATATATATAATCATTTTGTATCATTACTCCCATTTTAAGTAGGTTGCTAGATCAGTTTGAGTTAATACATATTTATAGTAATATTAATTGAGAATTTTGAAATATCGGATAATTAGTTTAGTATGTTGTAGTATCTAGACAATAACATTACATAAACATAACTTGTATTATAATTTTACATATAAAATAATTGTTATTTTAACTTAAAAATCTTATAATTTTGAAAATTTCAAATTTATCTAAATACATAATTCTAAAAACATCTTTTATTAGTAGTAATTTTTCATGAGGCATTTGCATTATAACTGATAACACATTTTATTCTCGCTTTAAAAAAACAGATAATGTAATTAAAAACTTCATCCCTTATCATTTCTGAGCTTTCTAAAACCAAAGTAATACAAAATTGTACGATATATCGCTTCTACAGCTCAAACGGACTTACATTTGAAATTATGTGAACCCCCCCCCCCACCCATGAAAATGGAAGATCTTAATTCCATACAAATTCCAAAAATAAACAAAATTGTAATTTCTGAGAAGAAACTCGGGAATGAAAATTTTATTTGTTGTTATATTGATTAAACTTGCCAATGGTTATGGACACCTATTACAAATTTACACTATCTTCATTGATTTTGCCTTTATACTGGAAAAGGCAGCCACATATGTAGTTCATGAAAATACTCTTATCTTTTATTAAATCAGTTGCATTATTTTATGACAATACAAATCATATGATATTATGCTAATCATATGTTTTGGATCATTTTATTGAATAATAGTTAATAACGTTTCAAGAATTTTTGTTTCAAATTCGTTTAAGCTTAATTTAATTTTTTTTAATTATTCCTAATTGATCACTTTCGTAAGTTTGGCATGAATTCTAATTTCTAAATCGTTATAAATGTTACTAAAAATATATGTCTTTATTATTGTGATTGCTAAATCAGTACAATAAATATATCAGTTATAATTATATCTGTTATAGCCCAATATATAATAATCGATTTTTGAAGTTTTGGTTTATTTCTATGTCTCTCAATTCTTTCTTCAATAAAACATGAGAATAGAAAACCGTAAGTACAGACTCTTAACTAACCAGTCAATATAATGCTCACGGCCACTTATACAGCCATATGTAAAGAGATACAAACACAGGGACATTGACAGCAGATAATAAACCAATTCCATTGAAATTGAGGCATCGGAAACGGATTTGTATGTTAAAGTTGAAATCGATTTGTTTGCTTCATGACAACCTTCCTCAATACAACGTAATGAGCACCTGCGTACTTATACTTTATACAATTATAGAGATTTAAACATCTCCTTCTGTAAGCGTTTTATTATTATTCTGTGTTGATTACATCATATGAAATGTGTGGAAAATATTACAGATTATTATTACGATTAATATACATTGGAAATAATTATCCATATTAGTTATTAATAAAAAGAGGGAGAACAGAAAATATGAACAATATTGCCAGTTCCATTAATTGACGCCATTTTGAAAGTAAAACTGAAAAAAAAATAGTTGGTTTAAAATATACGTATATATTATCTGTATAGAAGTAAGGGAACTTTTTTAATTTTGTGTAATATTTCTTACATTCTATTTTCACTTTGATTTATTATTACACTAAAATTTAACACTAAAGTTGTAATAAATATATGAATAACTGTTTTTTTTATTTATTTTATTATTTTTTTTTATTATTATTATTTTTTTATTTATTTGACTATAAAAACAAGATTTTTGCTAAAATGTAATAACTTTAACAAGAACAACAAATATTTTGAATGTAGTTTGAGATTAATTATTTATAGAAATCAATAACATTTTAATTGTGTGTGTGTGTGTGTGTGTGTGTATAATATATATAGGTATATATATATATATATATATATTCGTAATTCAACTTTTATGCATTTAAAAATACCTGTCATTATTATGAATAATTTTTAATAGAAATTAGTTCATGGTATGAAGAAGACGGGGGAAATAATGAATATATTGTATAATAAATAAATATTTACTTACGAACAAATATATTGGACATTAAAGTTGCTGGTAGACAGAAGACAATGACAAGAATATCTGCAACAGCCAAGTTAACGATGAAAAAGTTTGTGACGGTCCGCATACGCGGAGAACGATAAACGACAGCGATAACAAAACAATTTCCGACAAGACCGACGACGAAAACAATTAGATAGGCGACACAGTAAACTATAGTCATTGGTAAGTTATGTCTGTACATTAGGTCAGGGAGTGTGTTATTGAGGCTCAGATTACCGAAAGATGAGAACGTGTTACCGCTACCTTCGGTTACTCCACTGCTGTCATTCTGGGTAGGCACAGCGTCGAGCAACGAATTACTCAACATTTCGAACAAAATTCTTCGACTCGAGTTGACGGTTTGATGCGAACGTGGAGTTATAATGGTGGAATCGGTGGTACTGGAACTGAGAATGACACCGTTACTCAATCTTCTCCTGGAATCCAAATATTCGTCAGAATCTGGAAGTCGAAGAGCAGCCATTTCTAACAATGAAGAGAAAGTAAGAATTTCGGAATCCGTGCGATATTCCGACGCCATGTTGAACTATTCACATCAATGTTATAATCTACTAATAAGGAAGATTTCATTATTTAAACTAAGCACTGCTTCATACAGTGTGAAGTTTGTCAGCTAGAACAATACACCTTTAGTTCTCTTATACTGTTACAATACACCAAAATAGTTAAAACTACCAGTAAGCATCAAAACTATGTTTTATTATTGTCGAACGGACAATTCTAAATAAATCACTCTCTATTTATTTATTTTTTTTCGCGCTTGATATATTACGAAAAAAATAGAGTTTATTATCTACTATTCTAACAAATGTTTAAAGTTTTTTTTTACAATTAAAATGTCACTAACAACACTCGATTCGATAAAACAATATTTTATTAGAAAGTTTGTCCACTAAAATGTGTTTAAAAAGCGTTTCAAAGTACACCAAGAGCAACCAAATAATTAAAATAAATTTTCTTATTAAATTGAGCCATAATACTAGTCGACGTGTGTCGAGCTGAAAGTGTAGTGTGGAACTGAGAATCCAGCTGAGACCCGCGTGGCCCGGGAACCACTACGCAGGCGTGACGTCACGAAGTAAGATAGACAGACAGACGCTGGTCTGGGTCAGGAACATCGGGTCAGGCATGTTTGGTTCCCACCCACTCCAGGCTTACCTGTGGCTCTGGCTATATCACTTCTTTGTAATCAATACAAATGCTTAAGTTCGCAAAATTAGTCAATTATGAATGTTTGCAATACTGAGATCGTTAATTTCCCTGCTTGACATATTTATTTAATAGCTACAGCTGCTGTAAAGTGGGGGTTGCGAGATTAAATTATATGAAAAACTGCTCAATATGTAGTTATAATTTAAACCGATCTATTAATTAAATATGACTAAATTATTTACCTCTCATCGTTTATATTTATTTACAAAATATAATAATATTTTGAAGTTAAAGTATTAAGTGCACAATTTTGAAAATAAAACAATGTTTAATTAGTTTAACTTTGAACCTTGAATATATTATTAGGACTCAAAAATAAAACAAAGAAAACCAACTTTCTAATCGTATACAGTATTCCAAGGCCATTTGTACACAAATATCAAATAAATTTACGAAACATCTGTTTAGATCTACATTAGTCTCTATACTTGTTAACTGTAATTAAGCTGTCAAAGATATTGTTTTTTATTATTTTGATTAATAATGGAAATGGTTGATTAATTTCTATCCCTTCCTGACTTTTGGCTTATCTAGACATACAATTTCAGTTTTTAATGTTTCCAACAATTGTAATAAAATCAATGTAAAAAGTAATTAATATGGTGCAATTATTTGTCAATAGAAATATTGTTTAAATATTGAATACTTTATTTAAAAATATTTTTTCCTAATTTAGTTCTACGAAATACATAAATATAAATTTCATACAAATCAAAAAATTTATTCCAAATTTCTTATGTTTGACTCTCCTTTCACACCACCCTAATTAATATTTGGTTAAGTTTTATAATAATTTCGTTGGTTATCCATCTTAAGCAAACAGAAAAAATGGCAATTAATTTTTATCTATCAACTTATTTTCATCATTAATTCTTCAGAAATGAAATAATAAACTTAGTGATTGGATTGACCACCCTTATCCACAACTTCAAATTTTGAGTCAATCAGACAATTCAGTTTTGACATAATGCGAGATAGAAATTCCACAGCCAGGCGGATCAGTATTCATAGAAATAAATATCATAAGCTCTAATCGCAACATAGAAAAAAGCTTAACACTTAATATCTAAATTTATCACTTTCCTCATTGGTTCGAGAGTTCTAAGTTACTCACTTTAAAAATATTTCAATTTTTGTTCACTGAATGACTTAATCTATATATTATGAGTTCAACTGAAAGCGGTCAATGAATATAAATACAATGTAACTGTTTGGTTTTCGCCTTCAGCGGTCACTCACTATAGTGAGTACAAGTTGGTAATTTCGAGGGGTTTATAATATGATCTATAACTTTTTTTCATTTAGTCTTGGGTTAGATCCCTCTAACCCATATTTTTTTCTGTCTGGAGTCTCTTGACCAACTCTTTTTTCTTATAATCCTGACGCTATTAGAGTATTCTGGGATAAAGGTCTTTATTTACGGTAATTTCTTCCCCTTTTTAACAGGTGTTGTTTGCCTTTAAACAACAGGAACTACAATTGTTTAGGTTTTTCGAAAGATTTTTTACAGAAGTATTTTCAAACCAATTTCAAATTCGAATTCAGCTCCTTCATTGAAATTTGAAGATAAAGTAACAATGTCCAAATGCTAAGTATATTTCTTATTTTAAAAGACATTGAATCCAATTACACAAAAACTAATTTCAAGTTCAAATGTGACGCTTCAAATATCTATATAAAAAAGTTTTATTGAAATAGGATGAATAATACAAATTCATTTGATTACCTAGCCACATCTATACGTCCAGTTATTAGTCATGTTGTCCTACATGTAAGCTATTCGTACTTCATGTGTCTTGAATTGTATCTTAAAATGTAAGGTCAACAGTTTCGTCCTATATCTTAAAGCCTTTCTTTCCACTTACAAAATTCATAACCACAAAAATGTTGAGCCGAAACTGTAAATTATAATTATAATTCTCTTGGTAGGAGTTAAATTTTTAAATAACTTTCATCTTCAAAAAACGGTATTGTCTTCATTGAAGCAGAGTTATACTAAAATACATTCCACGAACTGAGATTATTATGAATGAAGATCTACTATTAAGCACTAACTCTATTTTATCTTCCATTTGTTTTATTTATTAAATTATGTCATTTGGTTATTGTATATAAGTATGTAAAATTAGAAATATAATATTATATTTAGAAATAAAATCAATATAGTTTCATGGGAGATTGGAGTGACCACTTACAAATTGAAAGGATTTTGGTCAAATCCAAATTTCGTCCATTTTATGTATATCCTGCTACTACTGTATTTCCTGCTAATATTGTATTTTTTTACAATTAAAGACCAAGTTTGATAATTATCATATTAGCTTTTGGATAACACATGACATTTTACGTGTATTGTTATATAATTTACAGTTAAGTGCTACAGAAATGAATAGGATATTATACTAACAAATGTATGTAAAACTGAGTTACTGCTGAAATAGTACGATCTGAAACTACTTATTAGTCGATTTTGTTTGAACTTGTAAATTTTGCAACAGATAAATATTGTTATATATGTTTAATAAGTAGAGATGCAGTTAGAGGTAATTCTGTTTAGGTAGGAATTTGGCTATACGTACACACGTATGACGAAATCTTTATATAATCTAAGTTTGTAATACAGTTATCTGTGACACTTCTTAATTGAAATTCAAATTAATCCGTTCGAGTTGAAATTACAATGAAACTAATGTTGTAGATTAAATAAATAAATTTCGTACATTTTAGGAACTGGTAGACTTTGAGTATACACCTTAAAGAGATTATTTACCATATTATAGCGTAAAGAGAATTTATATCTTAAAGAGATTATTTATAGTATAAACAGAGAAAACATTGAGATGAGGAAAATATTTATTTTACATTTTTGTAAGTACTTTATTTCTATTTCAGGCCCCTAAATCTGAATCCAAAAAGATTGTTTTTATATAAAATGCCTGGCTGTATGTGTGTTTGGATGTCTGTCAGCTGTTATTTCTCAGAAACCGTTTATTCTCTTTTGTCAAAACAATTACCAAAAGATGTTTTAATTCATAATTATCTACCTAATATATAACTGTGGAATCAACAGTTAAGGCGTACCTGGCAGAATAAATATACAAACATGTGGTTTTTTTAAATCAGTTTGAACAATTTTGTGCTAATCATGCTCTATTACACTTCTCAAGGAAACACAAAATATATTGATCATTTAGTTTTACAAAATGTTGGCTCCGTATTTTTTGACAGATAAAAAACAATCAAAAAACCGTTATAAAAAGCCAAATTTAACTAAAGAGATTTTACTGGTTTGGAAGATAAAATGTTGGTGAAATTTGAAATTTATTAACCCAAAACTTTGCGCTAAATGAGTTGCAATCACAGAAAACTAATATGAACCTTAATCGCAGACATTGAACTTATAATTATTTCAAGTTTAGAATACACTTTAGGAGTATTTATGATACTAGAGAATTATCCATTTTATTATGTATATGAACAAGTATAATAGAGCCAAGTTTTCGACAGGAGCGAAGCAAGCCAACACTTATTTCAGGGAAGGGATCATGTTTCGCCCTGCCAAGAAATAATTCGTTTAAACACAATTACTTGTTAGGACTGAGAGTAGAAAAACTAGAAATGTTTTTGTTACAAAATGTTTATGTTCACGTTGTATAAATGGGAAATATATTTTTAATATAATAATTTATCTGTATATAATCATTATTATAAAATATAACTATATACAGTAACATAAATATAATTATATACTCTAACGTAATATGCAATCGACTTATGATATAAATTGAAAATCCCCCTGGTGTTTCACAAAAACTACGCACACGGTCACAAATCAATTAATACATTCGCAAATACGTACGTAACAAAATAATTATTTTCCCCATAAATAAAATTTATTTATTTATAAATACACAATTTAATAAAGAAGCACGTTCATTGTCTGAATTTAGATGCAGTTATTCAATTAAACTTATAAAAAACTGTTTAAAACCAAGATTGGAAGGAGTGTTTCTTTTTAATATTGTATCTATAATGTACAAGGTGAATGTTATTGAAGCATATATATATATATATATATATATATATATATATATATATATATACTCGTACGAGATATGTTTTCATATCTTGCTTTTAATCTACATTTCATATTCCAGTTAAAAATAAAATTCCATTGTTCGTATAATGATTTATATATCTGCAATTCTTCCTACACTATGTTTTGTTTTAATTTAACATCAACATGTTATTATTAAAGTGGATTTATGTGGTAAATGTAAAATAACGAAGATGGACAATAATAGATGTAGTTAGATAGAATAAAACTCGAACACCAGATCTTATAAAAAATACTTTTACCTAATCAAACGCGTTTCAAAGACAAAGTCGCCATCCTCAGTGATACTAGAGCTACAATAAGTTATAGTTTAGTTCATGTATCACTAAGGATGGCGACTTTGTCGTTGAAACGCTTTTGATTAAGTAAACGTAATATTTGTGGGAACTTGTGTTCGATTAATAGTAATTTAATGTTGGGGTCGAAATAGTCTTCTTCTTTTGGCCTCCAGGACTCCACAATCAAACAAAATGTTTACTGCGGTCTCAGGTATGTCACCGTAAAGAGAACACTTAGGTGAGACTTAAACTTGTCCCACTTTATTTATGAGGTTACATATGGCCATGTCCAGTAATCATGATAACGAAGTAATCATGAAGTCTCAGGGACTTCCTCTAATACTGAATCCAGCACCTTTGTCAGGGCAGGATCAGATCCCGAGAGAAGAAGCTTAACCAATCTCTGGCCAAGAAAATGTCTCTATCGTTAATGTGTTCTTCCTTGGCCTATTATATTACCGCTCTTCTAGCCGTTGAATGAATAATTTCACAAGCGGATTCTGGCCACACAAGGCAGCCAATAGCCCCAATCTTTGCCAACAGATCCGCCATATCCTTACCCTCGAACTCGGAATCCCCAGGTACCCATACCAAGTACACCATATAAGTGAACATTACTCATAGAGGAAGGAGAGAATCCCATACCAATTTGGATGAGATTTCTACAGAGCTGAGAGCTTTATATACTGATTGGCTATCTCCAAATGGTATGATCAACTCCATAACCTCGCGCTGTCCACTACTTGACGAACCAAATTCCTTACATATCTACCAACCACTCTCTCCAGAGTTTTCAGAATAAACGATATGGCTGATTGGCCTAAACGATTTGGGATTAGTATGATCTGGACAACCAAGCTTCGGAATAAAAGCCATCCTGCTGACCCTCTAGGCCCTCGGTATATACCCGTAAGCTATACTGGCCATAATGATGTCTCCGAGTTTGACTAGTCCGGCCCCCTCTACTTTGGCAGGGAATATGCCGTCTCCTCCAGATGATTTAAAAGAGTTGAATCTCTGTGTCGCCCATTTAATGTTTGAAACTCTAACAATGCGTCTAGCTAGCGTCCAGTCTTCTCGAATTGCCCTTGACCAATGGTTATTCTCGATTATCTGGCACCCTCCGTCGGCATCATTACGCACAATACAATTGGGAAAGTGAGTTTCTAAAAGATGAACAAATGTTTCCTTCATTGTTTGCGCATACTCTTCTGTAGACTTCAATAACGTGCTTACTGGATTCAAAGGCCTAGTAGCCAAAACTCATTGTTGTCTTCCAGAATCCCTAAAGCTCTCTACCTCTTGAGTGAATGCCCTCCACGATTCTTATTTAGCCTTTCTGATCGCTTTGCCATACTCAGTAAGAGCTAAATAACAACCCCTCCAACTTCTGGCTGCGTTTTGCTTTGTTAAAAAGATTTCGAGTCTGCCTTATTAATCGCTCGAGATCTTTTTTCCAGTACTTTGCTCTATTATTCACCATTATGATGCTTACCGGGCCTTTATAGCAGCCTATAATGCTATCTCCAATTTTTGACGCCGCATTATCTATGTCTGCAAAATTACTTACGTTGTCTAATGACTCAAGTCTGCTGGCAAAGTCATCTTTATATTGTGACCATATAGTTCTTTGTGGGTTATTAAAGGGCTCTATATTTAGGTTTGTATCGAGTTTTAATTGGATATACCTATGGTCTGAAAGTGAAACCTAGGACTTGCTACCTTTTGACCAGTGTTAGCACGTCCTAGGAACATATTGTAGTATCGATAGCTTCCTCTCTCACTCTATTCTTGAAAGTACCAATAATTAATACATATCGATTATTAGACTTAAGAAAGCAAAGTAAAGACTCGCCTATAGGGTTGCTATTACTGATTCCCAAGCCCGCTTAATGGTATGTGTTAACGTCACCGCCAATAATTAGTAGTTTGTCGCCAACTGCACTATATTTCCTTGTGGGTGGTAATGTCATGGCGTCATAGGGGATGTAGATGGAGGTCATTATTACGCATTGTTTCTCACCCCTACTGCCAGCTGACCTGCACTGTCGTTCTGTCTTTGGAACAAAAATTCATTAACCGAAAGCTATATATCCCCTTGCCTACAATTATTCAAGCTCTTAGATTAAGCAGGGAATTACAATAAATAAACTTAAATTTTGTATCTTTGGGCCCGGCTACCCGACCTCGATGAGGCCCGGCTGCCGTTCCTGTATGAGGCCTATGTCGACGCTATTCTTGAAGAATTACTGACAAAAGGCTGCGAGGTAGTCTTACTGTGCTGTAGGTTTATTTGAATTACTATGACAAACACCTAGTTTCCCAATATCCCATCCACCACGTGTAATCAGGGAAATTTTCCATAAACCTATCGTCTACTAAAAAGATCATCAGGGGACCTCCCTGGTCTTTTTTGTTTACAGCTGAAGGGTTTCTCGCTATATTTATCGGATATGACAGTTCCCATAAAAATCCCACATGTAGCTAGGGAATTATTGGTCAACCTGACAGAGCCCCGCATACCCAAGCTAGGCTAAATCTCTGATAGGGTGCCTGGTATCTCAGAGAGCTCACCCGTTAGAGACACTGATGCCATTCATCTCTTCACCACGGGTGGCCTAGACCTTGAGATTAGAGATTTTTAATCCAGGGATTACCCCCCCCCCCCCCCTAGATCCAACGGATTCTGATTGGACTAATTGCCCAGTGCAGGGCCT
Source organism: Aphrophora alni (assembly GCA_963513935.1). Taxonomy (NCBI): domain Eukaryota; kingdom Metazoa; phylum Arthropoda; class Insecta; order Hemiptera; family Aphrophoridae; genus Aphrophora; species Aphrophora alni. The sequence goes on from OY740767.1 coordinate 75,631,249, forward strand.
CCACGAGCAGGATGCAATTCTTCACTGCACTGGGCCGCATCTTTGGTACGACCTAATCCGTCGGTCTTGAGTACAGATTATACCATACCCCAGAGATCGTTCCCCTAGACGAGACATTCAACTTAGTGATCATATCCCCAGCTTCTCTACCTCAAATTATATGATAGTATAAAATAACATTTTAAATTATAAAAATAGTTGTTAAAGCAAAATAAAACTGATATTTATATTTTGTGTGATTTTTGTTTGATGTTATTAATACAATAAAATACTCTTTCTTAAATTATTGTTGTATGTTTAATTAATTATATATTTTCCTAACTAGTATTTATACGTGTATATTACTATAATAAAGTCGATGGGATTATAAAGAATTTCAGCTTCAGAGTTGTGAGACATCGCCTGTAGCACAGGACCATTAGCCATGTAAAGCGAGACAGATTATTTATGTTTTGCTCGTGTTTCTTTGCTGCTTCCTTTCTTACGCTGCTTACTTCACTATCCATTATCTGCGACCCTTGTCATGCTCTTTGAATCTTGCTAATGGAGAAAAACAAAACATTATCTTTCTCCTGTTAAATACATAATTGCCATCTATTATACTAAGCGTTATGAAAACATGCTATTTTAAGTTAATATTCGCACTAATATATCATTATAAATGTTAAACAATTTAATCACAGAACATGCAATTCTTTTCGAAAGTTTTCACATTACCGTTATTTATACTCATAAATAACAGTATTTATGTTAATAACGATTTCTTCGTCTTTTATTTTGATCAGTTAGGTATATACACTGGTAACTACAGGTATTATAAATGTTTGTTTTGTAATAATTGATTATTGAAATTAATGTGGCAAACTCAGTTAATGTTGATTGTGTAGAAAGTGAAGCGTTTAAATATAAATAAATACCTTGTGTTTATAATTTAAATACAGTGTCAATATAAAATTTAAAAGATGAACAAAAATAAATATTAAATCATACAAACACGTTCTATTAAGAAAATGAGTTTAGGTGTTTATTAAGTATATATATGGAGAAAAATTACTGTACTTTAAATAAATAAGTCTAGAATTTAATTAATTAGTACTGAATCATTCAAAAAAATGGTGTTATCTTTGAAGAAGAAGTTTTAAATTACTACTATTCTCCAAAAGGCAAGAGTTAGGAAAATTACTTAGATTTACTGGAGAGAATTATAACAGAAGTAGAATTTTGGTCTTTTTTAATATATTTATTTAGTAAAGACAATCCTTTATTTAAAAATATAATTTATTGGTACCGTTATGTTGACGATGTTTTGTGTTTGTTTAGTGGCACTAATAGACAGTTAGACTATCCTTAAAACCATAAATTCTGTAAATAGCAACATTCAGTTCACTGTGGAAGTGGGTATAAATAACATCATTCATTTCTTGGATCTTAACATTAATATCAGTGATAGTTATCATAAATTTAAAATTTTCAGAAAACCTGCTTATACAGATACAGTAATACCTGCTGATTCTAACCATCCTATCAGCCATAAACATGCTGCTTTTCACAGCATGGTACATAGACTTATTATTGTACCACTCTCACCTAATGACTTCAATGATGATCTGAATGTCGTTAAACAAATTGCTGTTAATAATAAGTATGATGTTAGTTTAATAGATAATATTTTAAGAAAAAAGTTAAAGCGAAGAGCTGAAAATTTAGTCTACTCTTCCCATAACGAGAGCAATGAAATAGTTAAATATTGTAAATTATCTTATATCAAGAGAACTAGTTATAAAATCAGTAACCTTATTTCAACTAAATGTAATCGTAAAGTTGCCTTTTATTGTACTAATAATCTAGGGAAAATGTTGGTCAATAATAAAGATAAAAAAGAAATGTTAGAAAATAGTGGAGTTTATAAAATATCTTGTCAAAATTGTGACTCTGAGTACATAGGTCTATCAGGTAGATCTATAAAAGTTAGAATTAAAGAACACGTAAATAGCTGGAAACATGGCTATAGAAACTCGAACTTTGCTAACCATCTTTTGGACTCAGGTCATAGTTTTGATCCGAAATTGAATGTTAAACTCTTACATATAGAAAATAAAAGCAATAGATTAAATAATTTAGAATGTTTAGAAATAAATAAATCTATTTCACTTAGGCCTATTCTCAACTTAAATGACCAAATTGTATTAAATTCGTCACCTCTTCTAAAACCCATCCGTAATATACTTCATTAACCTCTATCTACCTGCTAGGTCATCCCCCTACCTTTCCCGATTTCTCTATTGTATTTCAGTTTCCTGTTACTTATGTTTAAATAGTTGTCTATACCTGTAAATTATCAATTGCCCGATGATGCCGCAAGGTGAAACAATTGTAGCTCGATTATATTATTAAAATATTTGAAACTTTAAGCTTTTGCTTTATTTTATCCTTGAATATGGAGTTTCAACAAGAAATATCTGCTATTACATTAAAGTTGATTAATAATAATAATAATAATAATAAAATAATATTAATTGTGCAAAATGTAGACTTGGTCTGGGATCGTACCCGTTACAGGCTGTGTACATAATAGTTCTACTAATAAGACAAGATTCAACCTACACAATCCGGACACTTATAATAATTTACCACAATTAGACAAATTATTAGACTCAATTTCAACCAAGTATCTGAATCTTACTTACGGATGTTAAATAGGATATTCTTTTTAATATAAAAAAAAAGACATTGTTCCCAGATATAAGTTATTACAGTATTCATATTACAGTTTAACAAACATCTTTTAAAAATAGTTATATATTGAATTCGTAAAATAATATCCTCCTGATAAATATAACTTAAATTGAAATTTTAACAAATGAAGATTATTCAAGAAAGGCGAATTCCGGTAGTTTAGAATATTTGACAAATTTTAAATGCTATTAAATATAAGATTACGAATCATCAGCTGATTTTTTTTAAACCATTTGCGTATTTTTTAAATAGTTTTAAGAAATATGTGAAAAATATAAATAAAATGTTTTTGTTTGTGTTCTTTTGTACAAATAACTTATTATACAAGATTTTTTGAATTTATAAAGATTTCAAGTCAATCTACAAGGTGTTCACAGACTACGTTACAAAACTTCAAGGACCCAATGAACCATATCCTGAATTTTTTGAAAGTAGTTTGGAACACCCTGTACATGAAATATAATGCACAATTTAATATTTTGATACGAACTTTAGAAATATTACCAATGTACTAGCTATAATTCATTATAATACTTTTATGATATGACAATTTATAATCAATTATTTATAATGTGTTTATTACAATACAAGCAATATATATTTATAAAATATCTCAATTCTACATTGTCTACTTAGAATAAAAAAACTAAGATTAATATAACTGTTTAAAATGTATATTATTTGTCCAAAAACCGTAATAATTGTGTCCTTTCTTTAAAATAAAAGAGCTTTTATAGTGTTTATATGAAATATTGATTAAACTCTAACATAATTGCTTTTTAATACCGACAAGGGATTATTCCTAATTAACGTTTAAAATCTCCTTTGTGTGCAGTGTTTATTACATAAACATAACATAAATTATGCCAACAATAACTAGATTGAATTACTCCGAATTCATACATAAGCTTATTATTATTTGTTGGTTTTCTAATACCCAATTAGGTCGCTTTTAGGTTTGAACTAAACCCGCTTTCATTTTAAAAATGCTGTACATACAGTATAGTGGAACAGCCCTAAGAAGGCACTTGTGCCTGGTGCGGGGCGGTAGAGGAAGAGGTGGATTATGTCGGAAAATAACACCGTTCCACAAACATTGACTTTGCCATCAAATCGCCAGCTACCTGAGACTTACTTGCCCTATTCGCACCCCTTAACGTTTACTTCGAGAATAGTACAGCGTTTTCACCCGATCTGCGAAGTGCCTTCTTAGGCCTGTTCCACTATACGTGTGTAGTCGAAATCAATTAAAAGAACGGAAAACAGTGATTTATTCAAGTCAGAATCCGATAAGTTTTAAATTTATGATCATTACAATTTATTATTAATGACATGGATACTGTATTATTTATCAATTTCAATAAAATTCATTAAGATATGTATTTATTGAATATTTTAATTATTAATACACAACGCAAATTTTGATATAGAACTCATCCCAAAAACTTCAGCTAGCTTAGGAATAATTATCATTATTTTATTATTATACAATATAAGAAAATAGTGTATCCCAGGTGATTGTAATAAAGACGGCATTCCTCCGTTAATTTTAGAGGTAATGTGTTTACAACCGGGCTTAAAACAAGGCGAACGTATAGGTGTCAAATTTCCTCAGTCAAATCGTATGAGGCCAACTATGAAAATACAGTAGTAAGCATACAACTAATTATACAATATATTCTTGAATTAAAAATAAGAAACGCAATAAATATATTCTTTTTAGATACTTAAGTTACATGTATTTATACACATGTTAAGTTATATGTGTAAGGAAGAGGATATATTGCCATATAATAGCGCCAGACGGTCAGCCGCCGAAGATTCATCCGCACCGTCTCATAATTACTCCATCTTTCCTACGCATCAGTGATCTCGCACAGCACCGCCGCTGTTGGATTCGCTCCTTTCCAAAGTATAAACTGAAAGTTATTTTATTATGAACGTTTCAACGAGTATAACCATTAATAAAGGTTTAAAGTTTGGGCTTTATTTATGTAAAATCCCTAACAACAAATCAGGTTTTGGAAAACAAAAAAAATAAGATTTTAATCTTTAAAATAAGGTATTTTAATTTCATAGTTGTTTATAGTGGTTTGAAATTTGATGGAAATTATTTACGAAACTATGATAATTCTTCCGTGTAACTGTACAATTGTATAAGGTTATTCTATCTACCAATTCTGATTCTATTGATAAATAACCGATCGCTAATAGAGGCAATCAAAACTCATACAGAGTTTACAGTATTGACAACATGTCAAAAACTAAAATTTGTATCACGTTACAACTATTATAGATCTCTAAAACAATCATGGAGACATTGACAGGCATTTTAAATGATTTCAATGAAATGTATACTATGTTGGCAAACAAAGATTACTAAACGTGATATTTACAATAAATACTTATACTATTCCACATCATCAACCTATTCAGGCAGATCTTCCTTATTTCTAATGTAATTACCGTAAAACTATGTTTGATATAATTAGAGTTTTATAATACACTCGTTTGCTGATCTTTGCCTTGATATGAAGACCAACAAGATGTATAAAATGACTTTATAACTCCTACAAAAATAATTCGTGAATGTTATTTAATTCAACGGAAATACATTACTGCACAATTATTTTTTATTTTATTTTTTTTGGCAGTCATCTGGATATCTATATTGATAAAAATGAATAGTATAGTAAAATATTCTATTTCCTTTAAAAAGATTTACAATAGCAAATGTTACACCTTTTCTCTAGAATACCAAAATATTCGAATGGTTCTTCAAAATATTTTTCTATTTTTGTTAAGGGTCAAACCTCCCAGTCATCAGTACCTTAAAAAGAATAATAATAAGAGAGACCCTTAGCCCTCCTCGAATACTCTAATAGCGTCCGAGTCAGAAAACAATAAAACTCGGCTTCATTGGAAAGATGAAAGAGAGGGATCTAACCTAAGACTACACAATAGATCCCACTACAATGTATCTGGATCCACACTCACCATAGGTAAGACCTTCATTAGTAAAAATAAAATATCCATTTAAACGAACCTAAATAGATACTGTGGATACGATTTACCAAATGAATTCCTTTTGTTTATGATCTAAGAATCAAAAAAATCATATTTTCTAAATTTTAAATTCAAAAAATTATCATCATGAAACGAGTTTTAAGACTAAAATTGATTCCCCTTTTTACAATTCAATATTATATCATAAAGAATGTTAATGCATTCATTGATAATATTACCTTCTTAAAAGAAGGGATTTAAAAATTACGGTATCTAAAAAACTATGTCTCAGAAACAACGAACCTAAGTTTATTCAAACTCGACCTATATTTACATGTAATTTTATTTCGTAATGTTGGCAAGGAAATTTACCTACGTAATATACATTTAGGAATGTTTCTCAGCTTCTAATAATAAAATAATTATATTTTAGTTTTTTTTTTTTTTTTTTTTAATAAAAAGTCTCTGTTCATTTAACTTACTGTACGTATTCTTTTTTTTTACCTTTTTAAATAAAAAATCGAGATAAATTGAATATTGTTAGATATATTATAGTAAATATTTATTTTTCAATGCATATATGAAAGGAGAAGATACAATAAAATGTTTTATTTTAAATGAATAAAATATATAAATGAGTTCCAACTCTAAGACACAGGTGTAATAAAAGGTATCCTCATTTATCCAGTAGATTAACTTTAATAACTGCTTTGCAATATGAAACTCACATATGGAGTCTAACGCAGAAATGACCGAAGCCATTCTACAGAGACTTCATTACCATTCCAAACACTTGTGAAGACGAATAAACGGAAAATCATTTCGCTTGTTTTATCCTTTGAATCTTATACATTATGGATAACATTTGTTTTCTTCCACTAGGCCTTTTGTATCCTATGTAGTGAACATGTATATTTGTATCCAGGTATAAAACGTAAATTTATAAAAGAAGAAATGAACATTAAAGTAACCAAATTAATAAAATGCTTACAAAAATAAACACAATAATGGATTTTAAAATGTTCCTTTTACCTAGTAAACAGGAAAAGATATAAATTGTACTGACATGTTTATTCACATAAAACCTAAATACATAATTGGAGTCTGTGTTGTGATTAAAGTGCTAATCAATTTAATACATTACAGAAATATTTTAAATAATTTTTGAGAGGCGATTTGTAAACAAATGATTATAAAACTTTATTTTGAGATGAGTTGAGTTATTTTACCTGTATGTTGATATATATGTTAATATAATGATAAGCGTATACATATGTTACTAACCAGGATTTTCGTTAATATGTTTTTAAATAAATATTTATATGTACGTAACCTAAAATAAAACTTTTATTATTTAAAAAAAAAAACTCTTATTCATTTTAAGTTTCTTAATTAATTCTAGAATAACATTAAAAATTTTCAACATATTAAAATAATCCATTTTTCAGAAGCACACTTCAAAAATCTAAATGCATTTATACGTTTGTTAAGTATATCAATAAATGTTTACAATAACATAAGAGAAAGGCAGTATAGATATTTTAAAATTATTATACACGAAATATTGAAAAAATTATTATTGTTATTTTAGAAGCAAATTACTAAAAAAAGAGTGGAGTTGTTATGAAGTATTTACCAATAAAGTAAGCTTATAAAATACGTTTTACTGCGAGATGAGTGCTCTCGGTTGATCATTACTTATGTACAGTAATTTGTACCGGTCATATATAATATACATATGTATTTGAAATATACTAGGTATTCGTAGTAGTTATATATATATATATATAAAGTGCAAGATGAGATTCCCAATTATAAATTTTAAACACTTTTAATTTAACAACAATAAATTTAGAGCTAGGTTATATTTATATGACCTGTATAGGTCAACGGAAGTCCAGGTTTCAAAACTCCCAATTCCGAGGGTCTGTCCCCTAAGAAAAGCAACTCGGAGCTGGATTAAGTCCAACGATTGGCTGAGGAAAAGTGTACTAAACCAAGGTGTTGGGCGAACCGTCACGAAGACTTAATGGTACTGGGGACATATCAAGTGTCGTAAACTAGGCCTATTGTGAACATGAAGGAATCCAGTAGTATTTACTTACTTCTTATCGCTTCAGTCAGGTGTCTTAGCAACACTGTACTCTTGGGAACAAAATCACAGATAAGAAAAAACTAAAAAAGCAGATCTATTAGAATGTGGCCCCGGAGCTGAAATAATTTAAAATGAGGAACTATGATGAATGGACAATACGATCTGACACCCAAAGAGAAGGACGGCTTTCTGAACTACGAGGGTGGCAACATTTGAAATTATAGTAGTAAACAGAAGAAGGAATAATATTTAAGGCTTTCCAGTGGTCAATAATAAAGAAAAAATGTACAAGAAATCCTCGCTAGAAGGGAGAAAGTTCTTTCAAGGAAGGAAAGATGTCATCTCAGGGAGAATAAAACCCGAGCACATGGTAGGCAACTAAATAAAATTGTGTTTTCTGAGGTTCAGGGTAATTTGGTGCTTAACCCGCAAGGTCACTTGATTTTTCGTAATTATATACGTAAAATAGGCTTACGCAGACCAGCTCTTTGGTGTAGGTTATGTGGTTCAGCTGTGGAAAACTCCCAACTCGTAGTTTTTGTCTGACCAGCTCTGGTCATGGAACAATTTGACACCCTATGCATTCTATAAGGTAAACAGGACATCGTCATGCAAAGCGACTCACGTTTCTTCAAAAACCTGAGACTGGATTGACAAAGAAGATGCTATAAATGACCGTCTACAATAAGCTTTATAGCTGAGAGATACATCCAGGACAGTGAATCCTGGCCTTTCTATTAATAAAAAATAAAATAACATGAAAAAACGGAAGTCCAAGTAATAAAATAGAACGTAAAACAGAGTGAAGTTTTATGGTTCTCATAATCCTAAGTGATTATAACTTTACTTCAAGTCACTTGGATGATTGCAAGCTTGATTGGTGCAAAAAGCTGTTTCTTGTAATTGTGTTTACGTTGTTATACAAATTGCCTGAAACTAATTATTTGTTGATACTTTTCTCACTACTGGAAATGTTACAGTCAAAGAAAATGTATTTTTGAATTTGTTATTTATTTAGAAAGAATATTTGGATAAACAATGGAAATGATTTCATAATAGTGTACCAGGTTGGCATGATATTGATCTAGTATTTTTTCCTCTGAGTTGATAAAATATGGTAATTATAATAACACAATTCTTTGTTATTGTACATTATAAGGGATACACAAGTGTTAAAATATTTCCTGAATTTCTTAGATACACTTTATTTATCGATCACGATGACTGTTTTATATACTATTTAGTTCTTCATTTTATTATTATGGCTTAATCGGACATTTACCAATATGTTTGTTTATAAAAACTAATACCCGACGTTTCAAGAGTATGTGTCAACTCTCGTTATCAAGTTTAAACCTAGAGCTTAAAGATAAAAACGATTAGTAGCCTAGGGCCATGTTGGAAACTAAAATTAAATCTCTGATATTATAAAAAACTGGATCCTAAAACTAGGGCTAAGCGGTTTAACTAAGAGTAAATACAAAAATGATCAGGTAAGACCACGGACTATAATATACAAGGGATGGCAAGCAACTTATTGTTAAAGGGGTGTAACCTATAGAAAGTTATCCTAACTGTTAATGGGGGTAAAAACCATTTTGCTTCCTCTTTCAAGACTGCTGTCCGATATCGAGCCATTATTCCCACTTGGGGGTTAGTGGTTCCATTCTCTAATCAAGCAATCAGTTAATTGCCGTACTTTATGTATTGCCTGTGTGTGGTGGTTTTATCTGACCATGTTTTTATATAATTTTAGTTTTGGTTGCTCAGTTTCTAACATTGCCATAGGCTACTAGGTTATGTTGGTGTTATTTTCTTTTATGTTCACAGTTTAATACTTGATCACGAGAGTTGATTTATACACTTAAAACGTCGTATACTACTTTTTACACACCCAAATTATGGCAAATATCCGATTAAACCATCATTACCAAATAACCTTGAAACCAAAATATTTGTTTATAATTGAGACGTAAACTTGGAAATAAGTTTAAGATATATTGTCACAACAATTTGTATGAATAGCTAAAAACATTAAACAAATTATTTTGGATCTCTGATTGAAAGGATTTGATCAAACACAATAGAGTTTGAACATCAAATGAAAGAAAACACAATTTTCTACAATAAACACTCTATATATTCAAGACAACGTTTCAATGACTAAGTCATCATCTTGTGTTAGATGCAAACAAATGTTCTTGCCCAATGGATAGAGATTAACTGGTAAATATATAGAATGAACTTACTAAATTTTGTCCCCAAGGTTTATCGCGTTCAGAATGTAAATGCCTAATATAACTACTGTGTTAATATTTTAAGTGTACTTCATTTGAAAGAATTTAATACAATGTATTGTTAGTTTAAGCATACCGTACTGCAATAATTGGAATAAATTGATTTATTTTAAATTTCTTGCATATTAAAAATAAATTCATTAAATATAATTAATATTACTTTCGTATATCTTGTAGTTTATATTCACGATAAACACTTATTTCAATATTTTTTAATTATTCACAAACATAAAGGTAAATCAACATATTTGTTCAAGATGTCAGTAATAAAGATTATTCAGAGTTTTATTAAAATGTGAAAAACCAACATTTTCTAATTTATTTCTAACATAATAATAATTGTAATGTTTGCTGAAATTACAATTATTTCTAACATAATAATAATTGTAATTTTTGCTGAAATTACATAATATTTTCTAGTATTTAAAGGTCAGAATATTTGTATGCTAAATTTGAAGTTAACTATGCGTTTTTGAGTTACCGCATCAGATTCAGACCCATGGACAGTCAATTTGTGAAAATCACTTTCATCGACTCCCGAGACCCTACGGTATGGTGTTCATTAAAACATTAAAAATTAACTTACGGTGAATGTTTACCCAAAATCCGTTCGTTAAAAGCGAAAATCTTTAAAGGTATACTACGAAAATTACCAATTCAAGGTAAGCATTAGAAAGTAAAAATACAATAAATCTAATATTAATTATAATAAAGTTAATACCTAAATAAATATAATATGAGAAATGTTGAGCTCGCTTCTCAGCTAATTCTTAGAATCAAGACAATCAAGTGGGATAAATATAGGATAGTACTAAACTATCGTCATCAAAACTAGAGATGTGACTTAAAATCATCTGTCACAAGTATATGGTTAGCTGAAGAAATTTATTATTCATTTAATTGTTATCAATTTAAACAAATTACTGTTTTACAATTTATTCAGTAATATCTGCACTCGTTTTCGTTTTTATGACAACAGAAGATACCTAAATATACGCAAAAAAGTTTACTTATAATTATTAACTAAGCTACTAATAACATCATACATATATATATATATATATATATATATATATATATATATATATATATATATATATATATATATATATATATATATATATAAGTATTGAAGCCTGTATGCAAGTTCAGTTTTCATCGTACGTTCTCACATATATAATACCTATATATAGGTATGAAGTAGTAACTTATTAATTGATATTGATTTTTTAAACAAGAGGATTCATTCATTGCAAAAAACAAAATGTCAAATTGTATATTAATAGAAAATAAATAGTAGCCTATATTATTTGTGTTTGTTTTTTGTGACACCGCTGATGTGAGTAATCAGCTAAAATCATTTTGAATCATAATATGGTGTACTGAAAATATGATAAAATCTAATTTTTCAACAGAACAAGCAGAAAATAAATTATAAATATTTTGTCTTTTTAACACACTACTTTTTAATATCCCAAATTTGGTTCTCAAAACTTAATAGATAATTTGCGTCACAGACGTAAAATACATTCAGATTAACAAATATATCTTGTTTTTTTAAAATTTGGTTACCAGTTTGGTTTATTTTCTAAAAGTTATTGTTACTTTAGAAATAGTTTTTTTTAATTGTTACAATTTCAATTATATTGATCATATTTTATTCTCAAATGTTGCTTCTACGGACTCAGGAAAAACATGTCGATTGGCATTTCACCAAAAATGTCACCGGGAGTAGAAGGACAAAAAGTAAACTATGGACGCCATCATAAGAGGTCGAATAACATTAATGTTTGTACATTATATATTATATAATATATAATAAATATTAAATATTAATAAATTGCTACCAGATTAAAACAAATAATATATGAACGTTTAATTTAGTTCCGTTTAAAATATACATGGCTCTTTGCTATTTAATTAATTTAGGATATGTCAACGTTCTAGGTTCAAATATTTGCTTTGCGACTGCTTCCACATAAACTTTGACATTTGATGGAAACAACCTTTAGCGTGACATCTTGAAATTGCTTGTCGCTCGACATTCATAATTAATCATCGGAATTCAATGAACCGCAGATGTCAACACAATTTGCATATATTATTTATAAAATCAATGTTAGATTTAAATTTGAAAGGATTTTTTTTAACCAAAGGAGGAAAAAAATTTGAATTTTAAAACATTTAATTAAATATATATATATATATATATATATATATATATATAAGATTATTGAATACCGGGTGAATTTAATAGATGTAATGAAGGAACAAATCGTAATCATTCTTTAGTTTATTCATATCATAGGAAAGGAAAATTGTTATATAATAGCTGTATGTATTAAATTTTTAATAATTTGATTTCATTTTCTAACAGTGTTACACGTACATTCCATTATCTTAAAAAAATTACCTATTCAATAACCGAGAACACTCTATGATAGGCTGGTCTGAAGATGGTTGGGGTTAAATACTCCTGCCAAAACCAATAATCGGATATTTCACCTCGTATAGAATGAATCTATAGAAAAAAACTTGGCGTTATTGATAATTATTGTGTTTGCTAAGACATAATGACTCCCACAGTTATAGACTGATTAACAAAGATGGTTTAACTGACGAAACATATGTACAGTGTTTATATAACAATTTTATCATTAAAACATTTTGAGCTTGACTTGAGAGATAATATTAGATAGAATAAAACTCGAACATAAGATCTCACAAAAATAATATTTATGTATATAAATATGGTTTTATAAAATGTTATTTCTACAGAATTCCAGTTAATATATTCTGTGGTTTTTGATCACAATGAAATTTCAATTATTATATATAAGATGGTATTTGCCTTAGACTTTTGTTTTGTATTACACCATTATATATATATATATATATATATATATATATTATGCTTACATGCATGGAAAATGTTATGCTTTGCTGCCCTTCTAATTATTTGACGCACATTTTCTCTCATTTCATTTCACACTATTTTTTCGTGATTTAATTGTTACATTTAGTTTATATAAAATAAACAGTTTCCAATACTAATATCTAAATATTTTAAAATACAAAGGAATAGTAGAAAAATCTTCTCTACTAAATGTCTAACAAAAATATTTGTATATCTTTTTAGTCTTACTGACAGAATATCAGTATATTTATTTGCTTTATAAATAACCTTTCAACTATTATTCAACTCTCATTAGATACCTTACAATTTTTTATTCAGAGACGAAAGATTAAATATTTTTCATCTCAATCTTTAACCCATATCTTAATTGAATGTACTAAATTTGTATTCAAACCTTTGTATGTAGGTAAACTATGCTAAAAAGTATATAATACAAAATAAACTCTAATTTGTATAGTTCCACCAATAAGTTACAGTTGGCAAGTATTGTAACACACAACTACACTGTATATACATATTTAACTAAGAAATTGTTAACGTAAGTCGTTAAATATTAATAACGCAAATAAAACATGAATTTCATTAAGTGCAAAGCACGCTTAAGTCATCGTCTTAAGCGTAAAATCCCACATCGTGGTGAAAATACCAGGCGGTTTGTCTTCATACAAACATGCATAATGGATGAGACCCAGGTAGCGGGACGTGTAATAGGACATCCCTTGGAGATAACACAAAATAATTTAATTTAACTTCTTATAAAATATATACTTTTATTTAAAACATTTTACTGCAAAAAATTCGAATAGTATACTTTATAAACATATTTTTGATGAAATTCTTTAGGCACAAACACTAAATAGTTTTAAGAATTTAACTTCATTATGAACAATTATAAGATTTTAATTTAGATAATTATGTACTTAATTATGATTAAGTACAGAATTATTATAAATATAAGTATTACATAACAATTTTACTAATATACATATTTGCAATATTTTCAATTAAGAAAGTAATTAATATCAATATGTACAGTACAGAATTATTATTATAAATATAAGTATTGCATAACAGTATTACTAATATAAATATCTTCAATGTTTTTATTAAGAATGTAATTAATATCGATATTAGAGGTCCAATAATAATTGTGTCCGATGTAATAGTGCTAAAAATTAATAAACTATATATTTAAACAAAACCTCAGAAATATTTTGTGAAACCATAATTATTACCTAACTCCTCAGAACATACATCAAATATTATTATGGTTTATAAACATTAAATTTTAACGTATACTTCTCCGAAGTGTTAAGAAAACCATTCCCGAACTAACGGTCGTAGTAATAGGAGGGGTGGATGAATTAGAGGAAGTAATAGAAAGTTTACTACATTATTGTGATTATTCCTCAATTCGTGTATAACACATTAATCCGAAACCTACACACACGATTATTTATTTTCAGAAACAATGAGAGTTTAAGTATAATTTAAGCAATTATTTAAAAAAGCATTCGGCAATTTTTATACTGGCAAAAGTTAAAACGATTGATATAAGTATATTTTTGTTCACAAATGTTTTCAGTTAACAACTTATATAAAAATAATAATACAGCGGCTTCCTCACATATTTGTTAATGGATAAATGATCTTCCATTACTCTCTTATTTGTTTGAAAGTACCGGTTCAGAGATAAAAGGTAAAGAAATTACTTATCGATGTGCTAATCAATGACTTAGTGGACAGGGACTGGTAGTTTTATAATAATTTAATTGTGTGAAAAGGTCAAGAGATTTGCGAGCTTTGAGCTCTATTGACTTGGAATCTGAATTATAGCGTACGATCTCTCGTGGTCGTGAAATATTGAAGGTAAAATCCCAGTTCATTCATTTAACAATATAAGTTTTACACTTTTAAAAAAATGTGAAGTATTTTAATAAGTCCAAGCAGTTCTCATTATTATAATCTAATACATGTTTAATTATCTAACATTTTAGGAATGTGTATCATCATTAGCAGTGTAATTCAAAAAACTTATGTTGTCGCTCACCAGACCTGCTAAACCTAAAAACATTTTTTGATTCACCATTAATTTGATTGTTAAAAACACGCAAACTCGTTTTGAAGTAAACTAAATTAAACCATAAATTAATTAAAATAATTTAAAAATTGTAATTACTATTTGAATATATCTAGTAACTTTAAAATAGTAAGTTAACCTTGCTTAACTAAATTCTTAGTTTACAGAATACTTTTATGTTTTAAATTTATGTAAAAAAACCTACAATTATAAAATTTAGTTGATTTATGTACTAATCAGTGGTTATACTGAACAACATTTGGGAAAGAAGATTGTTTTAAAATGTCCTAAATATGGTTTCATTTCATATTCTTCCACCCTTCGAATGAGAACAGCCAGAATTTATTTGCAATATTCTGAGAATTTATATTCTTTTTAGCAAGTATTTTACGGTTGAAATGTAGACATTTTACAGGTTGTAAACTCGTGCATACTCTCCCTACCCCTTACTTACCTTGTTCGTTAACCTTGAGTTGGCGCATGCTCAAACGTTTATTAGGTCAACAATGAGGTAGGCCTATCACGTTGACTGATATTACTTGCACCTTTCTCTTTCTCCGTCTTGTTAAAATTTGTTTGGTAAATTATGTATTCTTAATGAAATATTGCTTTGTATTGTGAATCCATCATAGCCTTAATAGATAACGAACATCGATAAATATACAGTTAGTCTACAGCTAAACTTTGTATTATTATCGCTTTAACTAAGAGTCCCTGTATGCTCCTTAAGGATTCTCATATTAAATATCCAAATATTTTGAAGACGTAACCTATTTATTCTGGACGTATGATTATTTGTATTTGTAAAAATTGTCCATAGTTAAACAAATAGTCTTTTATTTTAGCCCATTATAGTGCCAAATTAAAAATTAGTAATTTTTTGGAAAATAGTTATTAAACTATTTTCTCAGGTAATTTTGTAACAAATTTGAATCTTATAAATTTTCTTTAACTATCTCTATCCATAGAATAAAATAAGTGAAGAAAATTTACTTCTACTAATATTGGTTTAATATCTCCTTTATGCATTTTTTTCTTTCTTTAAATACTGTATCAAAATGTGATGTTGACATGTCACTTCAGAAATTGTTTCTATTTCAATTAATATATATATATACTCACTAAAGTCAGGGGTTGTAATAATATCTACCTTTGATCAGTTCTAAAATGTTCGCTAAACGCTCGTAGTTTCTAACGTCGAAAATAATAAAAAATCAAATACAAAATCTTTTGATATATTCAGTAGTTTTACTGTACAATAAAAAAGTGCTGATGGTCATTTTTGGTTACAAGTATGTACAAATATTCTGAAACATAACTCCTGAGCAAGCTCTTACTTTGTCGGAAGACATGGATATGGGAATCCTTAAGGTTCATTGTCAAATTTCCAACCTCCACCGTAAGAAAAAATACACTGTAGCGTTTACATTTTCGTAAGGTATGCTTGTAAGTTAGCCGGCTTAAATTGCTTGAAAACTCTAGTCAACCAGTATGCTAATTGGTTTCAATATTTAATATACTATTATTGAAGTTTAATTATAGGCCACCATAAATATATATATTTTTTGGATTTCTAAATATTATCTCAACATAAAACGTATATTCTGTTTATAAAAATGACTGAATTGTGTAAAGTCAAAAATATCCCAATTAAATAAATTATTGTGGTAGTAATCACTACAAAATACATCGTCTCATAAAAGAACAAACAATAGTAACCTAGAATATGTTAGATTTCAACAATGTGTCTGCATGTCAGACTAAGAAATAAAATATATTTTAAAAGTAGTTTTTGAAAGAAATTTTATTTTAAACAGAAGGGAAACAGTTAGAGTCATGGTTCATAAATATTTGGAATAAGACCGGATGTCCAGCTGTGGCCGGAAGCTATAACGATCAAGGAGTAGATTTGCATGCTTTTATTCAAATATATTACTGTGCACAAGCAGTGAATGCAATAGGAATATTATTTCGAATAATATGTTTAAATGTCGCCAGTTTCATTACAAAATAAATTGAACGTTTAATTATATATATATATATATATATATATATATATATATATATATATATATATATATATGTAAAAGTTTTAAATACATTTTACATGAAGTTGAATTCTTTTCATTTTAATTTATATATTCTTCATGATTTCTTTCAGTGTTTTTATTACTTTCTTCTCATAACTAAGTTAGGAAATATTTGGTGAATATTAATTATATTTTAATCTGATTCAATTTATAAATTTAAATTCCTGATAAATACATAATATTTTCATATATATGCCTTATATAAAGTAATTTCCTAAAAAAAAGTCCCTATACCTTTAAAATTAAAACTCAAATGACCTGTATGTTTAGTATTTAAAACGATTGCTGCAGATTCTCAGGAAAACTTTTATGTTCTTCTAATCAACTGAACTTTCTCTTAATAGAAACGTGCTTTGAAAACGTAGGGTGTAGAGTAAACGTTGTGTTAAAGAATTAAGGAATTGGTTTCTGAACGTGACATTGCACTGCTCTAGCAACGAAAGGTCGAGAAGTTTTGCTAGTGATTTAAGCAAAGTTGTTTTTATAGTTAAGGAGTAAATGCTATACTTAGACACTAATTATAAATTGTGACTGTAATTGTTATTAAAAAAGTGATATATTTCAATTATATTCTTTATTTTAACTTATTGATTAGGAAGAATTAATTTAACCACAAGGAAAAAAATATCCACATATTTGCTTTATCCAATAGTAATGCAAACTTTCTTTTTTTTTCTCATTAACAACACACATACAAACAAATATGATGCGGATAAGCTATACCTTCATTCATTCATAAGCATGAATTAAACTTTGTTCATTAAAGAAGTAAAGCAAGTTTTTAATTTTTAATTCGTATTTCGAATGAGCAATGAAAAGTTAAGAAATTCTTATTTTCCTACATCCAAACAAAGTTTATATGAAATATGTATAACCGTAATAAAATACTTGATAATATATTTTATATAGTTTAAACGATTTATTTGTTGTTATAAACACGCAAATAGCTAACGTATAATTTTCTCTTCTCTTATCAATACCTTTTCTATAATACATACACATAAAAAATAAGAACAGTAAATTGTGCTAACGCTGATACGATTTAATTAAACGACTGTTGTAACTAACTTCATATATAAATTGAAACTGACAGACTGCCATCCCAGTAAAGGCATAAATATCGAAGTAATAAAACCCACCCCTTACTGTGTTTTGTCAAGGCAACTGGATTATTTCAATTAGTACTAAAACTGAAATGCAGGAAATATTCAGAAGATTGGATGACACTGAACAATAAACTAAAGATAAAACATCATTTCAAATTTTTCTACGAAAAGGATAAACTATTTATATGTATTATGTCTTTTTAAACAAACCAATTGAAAAGAATTGATTAAAATCGCAACTAGGTTACTTTATTACATTTAATAATTAAACTGTATACACAGTATATTCGCTTTGTGGAACACAGGTATGTGTATTAAATAATTATGTAAATATTTAAGTTAATCTTTAACGTGTATATTGACTCGTTTCGTTTCTAAACCAACTATATCCACTTCTATTAAAAATTTAACTGAGACCAGATTCTGTAAGTAAAATCCGGTACTCACTACCGGATGACATTGCTTTACTTCAAAGAAGGCTACATCCCATAAGAATTTAATGCCAAAGTAGGGATTTAGTTGCAAAACCAGTTACATGACAAAACTGTTTTCAAAAGTAGCTACATCCCTCGACCTGCGGATGCGCAGGGGAGTCTGTCGTCTGTCCTAGGCTGCTCCCATGGGCAGTGAGGTGCAGTGAGTATTAAAATTCCAGATGTCGTCAAATTTTTAACATAATATTTCGGCGAGGGCTGGCAGGTATTAGATAAACCAAAGTTCCATCAGAAGGTTCTCCAGTCCCACCAAGAATAAATTAAACCTCATGAAAAAGAAGAGGAGGATAGAGACTGCCGTGACAATTACGAAGAAATTGCCGATTTAATCGTGTAGGCCAAAAACGAAACTGTGGTATTTTATTACAGCTGTGGTTCAATAATGAATGAATAGACTTTTTGACCTGTATTTTCAAAATATATACTAGTAGTAAGAATAAAATTTTATAATAAATGACGGTAGAAAAACTTCATTGTACTTAAAAATTATTTTTTATCAAAGTTTGACATTGATTTTGTTATCAAAACATTACATTATTTAACTTCTTGCTCAAAATAAATCTGTTTTTAATTAGTTCCTTTAGAGTAAATTAAAATAAATTTAAATTAGTTCCATTCATAATAAGTTAGGAACCAAAATCAGCTACATACGTGAGTTAGATTCAAAATTAGCTAAATCCAAATGATTTAAACTTTTTTAAAGTAACCTTTAATTTATAGGTGTTAATATTGTGTTTTTAGACAAAGCTATGTGTTTGCTACATGTAAAAATAATAATAATAATAATAAAAGATAAAATAGCCTGGGAAATAACAGGTTTTTTTTTGTTTTTCCCGTAAAAAAAAGTTTTTTGTGATGTAGCTGAATTTGAAAGCAATCCATACATATTAAAAAAATTCTGTTACATATTTCTCCACTAAAAATATAATGATTTTAATATTGTATTTCAGTAGCTTTACACCTTTTTTAGAAAAAACAATTTTTATTTGTTTTAAAATGAACTATGATCCTTATTTTGATCCCATTATTTTATGTAATTTAATATATTTATGCCTACTAATAACAGTAGGCTACTATTAAAATCAAAGTCATTGTATGTTTTTGAATACTTTCTTTTCATGAAGTAGGATAAATAAAATTTTACGTTTTAATCAAGGGTGTCCTTTCCTTCTACTCGAAATAACCATTTCAGTAGATTTTGAAATCTATCGGGTTTCAATCAAGTATATCAAATAGTCAAAATTTGAATCTATGAGTGACAAAAACAAAAGATTACATATATTTCAAAATAATTTGGAACGATGATATTTGTATATTCTGTTCGGTTTTAGCGTTTACACTTTATAATTATCTCAGTGTTAGTAATTGCATATATTTCCATAGTAATTGAGAAGTTAAGAAGGAATATAAATGTATTGGTATCTTTCCTGAAGATCCATAGAACCTGAATATCTCAGTTAAAAGTAAATTAGAAGTGGTTCACGATTCATGGTCACGTATATGTCTCACAATTTAAACAACTATGAGGAGACATTCCTGTTATCCGGAAGTATCTTCTATATAACCAACATAGCTGAAATGATGTTTTGTTGTTCTTTACATCAGAGGTCTAGTTATGCCCAAGGTGGAACGATTTTGAATTTTTATATTTTTGAAACCCTATTTTTTTCGTAAAATATGATTAAGAAAAGACCTTTCTTTATTTTTATCATAAGAAAAACACCAAGAAAATTCTACGAGACACATTTGTTTCTAGCTGGGTACTTCAATCAGTACTGAGACCATGAACATATGACATTAATTTTTTGATTCTTTTAAAAGATAAATATAGCTTTATATTTCTCATACTCATGCTTTGTTTTAAAAGATACTATTGTTTAGGTGTAGATTTTAATATGTACTTATACATGTAAACAAAAAATTGAATCATGTTTTCAAATCCTTATAAATTATAATTATTTTTTTCTTTAAAACCCCGGCAATGCAAATAATATCATGATATTAAATATTAAAAACTATAAAAAATATATACATCTAATTATGTAAATAACTGGATAAACGTTGTGTAATATTTAGTTCTTTAATTACATGCATTTTTCTAAGTTTTGCAAATAAAATAATTTATTTTAAAATATTATGAAACACACAGACAGAACCTAAAATAAAATATCTCATAATTTGTAGCAGTGGCTACTATTTTACGTTATTTTAGTTTACAATATAATTCCTATTTTTATTACAATTAAATATCTTCCATTGTTCTCGACAGAATAAAATCAAATAAAACCAACAACTACGATACATATTATTCTTGTTTTCCTTATTAGAATAGTAACTTTTTATCGCTTCATATCTGCCAACAATCAGATAAAAATAAAACAACAACAACAAAGAGATATAATTCATCCTACAATAGTTTGTTCCACTGAGATAGACACTCAAACAGCTTTGCAAACTCTTGAATGATGGATGGGAACTTAAGAAAGGAGAAGAATATACTGCTTTTGATAAATCGTTGTAATACAAAGTTAATAGAGGAAAACATAGACCATGTCAATCTGTTAGAGAGAGTGGCTAATCGAGCGTGAACAATCACTTCAGTAAAAGTATGGCAAATCCTGTACACCTTCTTCATTTACAATTTGTTAAAATGTTAATACACATTTTCATTACGGTTTTAAACTAAATTCGTATAGAATTCAAGATATATTATAAATAGGAAATAAATATACTTTTTCTGTACAAGAAACAAAAACAATGAATTGTGAAAGTCATTTCTATTTTCAGTGGTTGAAAGATTTATACTCCATTTAATGTACAAATATTTTATTTTAATTTAAATAAGTGATAGAATCAAATCGGCGTTAAGGTCATAGAAACAATTTAGACTCAGAAAAATACATCCTATCTATTTGTCTGAGTATAATGTACAATAAAAATGCAGATAAAACTGTATGTACTTTACGTGATAATTTTACAAATATCCCTTATTTCAACCGAAAAGCACGTTATAGTTGTATTGACTATATAATACTAGTCAATATAGGTCAATGTAATCACTGAAGGTGATTGACTTTATATTAGAGGATTTTCTAAATTGTTAACATCGTGAGACAAAATGTAAAGTTTCTTTGGTTTATATCTTAGTGGTTTGTTTTTAATTTTACAATTCGGTGTGGTCTTTCTTATCAATAATTGCTGGTATTATATATGTATCACTAAAAACACTCGTCACAATATGTTTGCGATGTATTCTTATTTTTTTTAATTCAGATTTGTAACTATGGATCTGGCAAGTAAATTTCCATGAAAAAGTTTAGTCGCTTATAAAACAATTGAATAAAACGACTCTCAACGTTTAAGATTTGTAACGTACCTACTACTGATATCTTCTTAAATGTTTTGCTTCTATCCTATTATTTCAATTGTTTATTCCATGATTACATTGAATTAATATGTTTATACGTATATATTTGGTTTAAATTGTTGTTTTATTTGCATACATTAGAAATTTTAAATTATTTTTCGCACTGCCTGTTTAGGAGAACCCGTATATCTATTACTGCCCAAAATCTAGCAATTCAATTAGTGATATAATAAATTGTTAACAAGTCATGACATGTATATTGCCACTTACAGTAATCAGTAATAATCAGTAGCAGAATGGAGCAATAGCCACCCTTCAAATGCTGGACAATTATTTTTTTAACGAAAATATAAAGTTATTAATGTTAAGGTGAATAATTGATCTTTATAATTTGAAACAGTATTTCAAGTTCTCTGTTTTAAAATGTAAACTTATGAACAATTACAAAAACGATAAAAAAATAAATAAAAAAATCAAATTGCCAGTGTTACTGATAATAAAACCAATAAAGCTAAATACAGATTGAATTAGAAATATTAGTTAAAGTATTATTACTAATGAATTGCACAAATATAAAAAAAAATACCTTGTATATCAATAAATGAATTATTTTTTCAACAGTATCATTATCATCAGGAAACAAGATTTTTGAAATTCTGTTTATTTATTTTATATTTTTTATGTTAGGTTTTAAAAGATTTGTTTAATTGATG
This sequence comes from Aphrophora alni, assembly GCA_963513935.1. Classification (NCBI taxonomy): domain Eukaryota; kingdom Metazoa; phylum Arthropoda; class Insecta; order Hemiptera; family Aphrophoridae; genus Aphrophora; species Aphrophora alni. The sequence goes on from OY740767.1 coordinate 75,654,150, forward strand.
AATATATTTTCTAAACTACAATATATAAATTTTACCAATAATATTGTAAAAATAATAGTGTACTCACAGTCCACTGTCAGTAGGGTTAGTTTGGATGTAGCAGCTGAGGATGATGACTTAGTCAACGAAACGTCGTCTTGTATTTGTGTTCCACGAATAAAGTGATTTTTTGTAGAAATTGGTGTTTTCATTCATTTGGTTATTGAAGTTTTTATATTTGTAGTTCATTATAGTTCATTAATAATAACGTGTTCAAAATGTTAAAAATCATTTTTGATAAATTTACGTGATTTTTTGAATTTTTTTAATGTGTAAGGCGTAAAAGTTATTGCGCTCTCTGCAAAAAGTACGGGTCATCGTGCGGTCATCGTTTATTTGCTTATAAATGAATATTCAGTAACTATAAATTCAAAACATCTGGTCTGCTAAAGTTGGTTTAAAAACGTGTCATAATCACATATGTTATCCTTTTGAGAACAAAATACTATTGTACTAAAGCTATAATAAAGCGTGAGCTGTAGATGTTTTTACTACTCGTTTCTATTATTATCATAATTATATCACGTGTTTCAGGTAAACGTTAAAAGCTATTATTAATTTTTAGGATAACAGTAAATGTAATCGTTTACACTGATGACCGACGGTACTTGATAGAATTCCATTTTAACAAATAAAACACAATTTTTCTTTTGTAAAATTCTATAATTTATTTGGTCTAGCCGACCATGGTTTCGCCAGTTACGGCATTGACGAGGCTCTTACAAGACTAAATACAAAGCACACCATAACTATTATAAAAGGTTGAGAAAGGCAGGAAATTATACATGTGTGAATGACCTATGGGGTTTCCCCCGGGTCTTTGTGCTTTGTTTGTTAACGGGAATTTCCTGCCTTTCTCAACCTTTTATAATAGTTATAATGTGCTTTGTATTTAGTCTTGTAAGAGCCTCGTCAATGCCGTAAATGGCGAAACCATGGTCGGCTAGACCAAATAAATTATAGAATTTTACAAAAGAAAAATTGTGTTTTATTTGTAAATGTAATCAGTTACTAGATCGTCATTAAATAGTATAGACATTAGACTGTAGAGACGAAAGTTTTGTACTTCGTATATATATTTCCATTGAACAATCAATTTTACACAAAACATAGAAATACCTAAAATTTCAGTTTTTAGTTAGAGAATTAAGTAATAAAACGTTTAGTAATATACTAACATTGAGGTAGCTGGAGTAATGTATTTACTTTTGTTTGTATGAAAGTTTCTTTGTGCTTATTTGTCATCTTACAGTACAAAATAAATAGCTATATGTATATGGCACAACAAAAATAATACACATATATTAAAATGATAATCATTTGTGTATATAGTTGGTTAACCAATCTAGATTGTTTAGTTATCTTAATGAATCGGGTGTTATTAAATTTGAGACTTTTTTGTTATAGTAAAGAAAGTTTAAATTGTTTAATCTTTCAAAAAACATTAAACTTACTTGTAAGTTCCCATGGGTTTAGTGAAGTTGACATTTCTGGTATATCATAATATAGATTCAGGTATACAAATTTAAAATCTGTCTTCGTCAGGGTAAACATTTATTTGTACAGTTCTGATTTTGTGAACAAAATCGTGATATTGAGAATAGTTTTCGAGTTGTAATGTTAGTTATAATTCTATTTCAACCTTCTGCTAAAGGAACTACTCTCCAGTAAAATATGTTATAAAGTAAATAAATTATGTTATTATAATGTCCTTGAATTTACAAGTTGTGATAAGGTGAAAGATCTGTATTGAGACTATGTATGAAAACTAGAGCTAAAGTTGAATTTTCCGTTGGAACAGACATCCATGACTAGGTTTTCTATTTTTAAAAAAATCAACTTTTTTGGTAATTACAATTGTTACAATATTTAAAACCATAAGATTCGAATGATTGAAAAATAGAAAAAGTAACTATTAACAATTGTACAGTATATACTTTACCATCTCAGCATACATAGTATAGTCCTAAACATTGCTTCTTATACTGCTCATTAATTTACAACTTAGGAATAGTAATCGATAAGCAGAATTTGATTTTGTATTTTATATGATACCAACTCAACATTTTATGAAAAAATAATAATAATGTAAAATATAATAAGTTACGCCAAAATTGTATGACAAGTTTAGTTAATGGAGGTTTTTACACAATGCAATCTTTCTTACAAAATATATAATAATGGAGCGATATGCTACGTAGATATGAAACTCGGACTCTCAGTGGCTTATTATAACGAGTACGGGTCTGGCAATACTGATGGAACCTAGCTAAATCTACACCATTTTTTGTAGTCTTTGGTTACATCCCTCTTCTCATATTGGGGATGTTAGGTCTCTCTTGATCAAATATTCTGACCCCAAAGCTATGAGAGTATTTGAGGTCTAGAGGTCTTTATTTTATGTTCTACTCGGCCTTTATACTGTGATAAGAACGGAATGGTTTTTTGCCTTTAAGCAACAAAGAAATATAGTTAAGAGATTCAATCATTTGATTTAATGAAAATATTAAGAAATTATCGCTGTATATTCACACGTTTTTTAATGATAATTATCTGTGGTCATCCAAATAACTTCCTGAATCTTCTGTGATCTGTTACTAACATCTTAATTTAGCCGATATTACTTTCTTTGACAACATAGTTAATACGCAGAAAATAGTTCAGTGTAATATGTAGGCTGCTATAGTTGTTATTAATGTATAAACAGCTGCTAAGTATATTTAGTTAGCCTACGTTTATGTTTCATTACATTTACAAATATTTGAATAGTTTGTTCCATTATTAATCTTAGTTGTGCACGATCATGTAAAACCCTACCAGGCCCTTTGTAATCTGTTGAACCTCTCAACAAATTCGGATTGGAATGTACCCTACACAAATGACATACGGTATTTAAAACTATGTAGAAAGATTTTTAAATTGTATAACAAATTAATAATAATAACGTTTTTAATACTATATTAACTTCCCAAAAATTAATTAGTGAATCTCACGTTAGTAGATTGTGGGTCAGTTCAGATCAAGATTGGGGTGGGGGTAGGTGGGGTGTAGTGGGGAGGGTTATGGTTGTGGTGGGGTGTGTTTGCCCTTACCGTTGCCCCTCCCACTGCCCCTTCCCCTCCTCTTTTCCCAGCCCCTTGGCTCCACCCTCCCCATCCGCCATTTTGTGACGTCTTTTGTTGACGTCATTTAGACATCCCTAGTCCCTCCCCTTTTCCCCTCCACCCCGTCGCCATTTTGCATCCCCTCACTGTCGTCGTAACTGTGGACGTCGACCTCCCCCTCACCATAGCCTACCCGTCACTGGCCATCCCTTTTGCTCCTCCCCTCGTGACGTAACCGTTGACATCATCAGCCTCTCCCCCGCCAATGATCCCTCCCCATCGCTTTGCGGCTGTGACCGTTGACCTCAGACCCTTACGTTAATTTCCCAGTGAGATCCGAAGCAACGAAGTTAGGATTTGAAGGCAGACACACTACCAACTGAGCTATCATGCATATTATTACTAGTTGTATATTTAATTTAGTATATAAGACACCGTCGAAGTTTACATTTTTCGTACCCCTTACCGTAAGACGTACCGGTAAGGCACTATATTTGAGACAATTCCATCCTCAAGTCATGGAATTGCCTCAAGAAGAGAAAATCACCTATAACAATAATATTACATAGCCAAATTTGTTTTCAGATAGAGAAAGCCCTCTGGAGCGGTGTAAAAACCCGTAAGGCTCTGTGTGTGTGTGTGTGTGTGTGTGTGTGTGTGTGTGTGTGTGTGTGTGTGTGTGTGTGTGTGTGTGTGTGTGTTACCCAGGTCCCTGGCGAGGAGTTAATTCTCTCAAAAACCGGTATGGCCAAGGCTTGTGAAGTAAATTCGTACAGAAAATCGAAAAAAAAATATCAAAATCAAAAAAACATTTGAGGACCACAATTTTGTAATTGAGTGGTGGTCACAGGAAATAGCGATGGATTTAGGGCCATTTCCACAAGGGGTAATGCCTTCTGCTTACCCCGGCTTGTAATGTGAGCATGAGGAACGGCTTCTCTGTACCACGTGACGGTTCCAACCCCGTAAAAACACAGAGGACAAGTCTATTTTGTTTCAGTCACGAGTTAGAAGTGCGTGTGAGAAGATGTGGTTGACCGATTCTATAAAATTTGAAAATGTATACGATCCACGATATTCGACTTACACGGCACGGCTACAGACCTATTCAAATTGGGTATATCCCTTGTCAGCGAGTAAATTGGCTGAAGCAGGGTTTTTTTACACCGGTGTTTATGACCGTACATGTTGTTTTACCTGTGGCTTGGGTATTGGCGATTGGGAACCAAATGAAGACCCTATTGTCGAACATTACAAACGGACATTGCATAGATGTAGATTAATAAGAGCACTGAAAGAAGTTCGTAGCACGTTTATAGCAAATAACAGCAGAAGCAGCATCCTAAATAACACTATATGCGAGTGTAAGCTATGTAAAATTTGCTACCAATCGGATATAGAAGTCAGTTTGTTGCCATGCGGTCATTTACTAGCCTGTACCGCTTGATCATTCAAATTAAAGCATTGTGGTCTATGTAGAGAAAAGATAACTTCCACTGTAAGCGTAATTTTTACATAATGGAAAAACATTAGTAATTAGGCATAAGTTACCCCTCAACTTAACACAGAACGTTGACTTCGTTTGAGGGTTTTTTTAAACTAAAGCTGGGTTGCATAGTGAACTTTGGAACACTCGACATTAGGGCAAAAGTAGGAACATAAACTTTTCATACATTATAATAGACATAAGCTAGAGATATGGTTAGGTTAACTATCTCGGTTCATAGGTTTTAGGTGTAACAGCGTATATGATACATAAACACATGTGGGCTCTGGTAAGCATAGATTTGTCTGCGATCTAGTAGCTCTAGACGTGTGATTGACCGATGCTAAACCCTGGTAGAAAATGGAGGAGTTATAACTCATATAAATATATAACACATTATAATAACTTTGTGTGATTGACCGGTGCTAAACTCTGGTAGCCGACGGAGGAACTATAACTCTTATAAATATATTACACATTAAATCTACCGGCTCTGGCTGTGGACACTACGCTGTATTTGAAATATTGATTTGTTGTTGTTGTATACAATTTACACTAACCTCAGAGTAACCTTAACCTAGAGGTACGACCCAAACCCGTACCGTGTCCAACCTCGTCTTTTAACGAAATGTACAAACATATCACACGGGGTCAAACCTATGGTCGAAGCCCAAATAAACTCAACAAGTACATTACGGTAAGGGGTACGTGTCCGACCTCCATGATCGACGTTTACCGTAAAGTACAAACATATTGCATGTGTACTTGCCTGTGACCTGAATAAATCATACAAATATATCACTCAAGTGATTGGCAAACCGATAGTGGTGCGCTCTGGTTACGTAAAATGTAAACTTCGACTGTGGCTTATATACTACAGTATATTAAATATACAACGAGTAATACTATGCACGATGCTCAGTCGTTAGTGTGTCTGCCTTCAAATCCTAACTGGGAAATTAACGTAATAAAACTGGTCTGACGTCAATATACATTACGTCAACGGTCATAGCCGCAAAGCAATGTGGAGGGCTCATTGGCGGGGGAGAGGCGGTTGATGTCAACGGTTACGTCACGAGGGGAGGAGCAAAGGGATGGGCAGCGACGGGTAGGCCATGGTGAGGGGGAGGTCGACGTTCACAGTTACGACGACAGGGAGGGGATGCAAAATGGCGACTGGGTGGACGGGAAAAAGGGAGGGACTAGGGATGTCTAAAAAATGACGTCAACAAAAGACGTCAAAAATGGCAGATTGGGAGGGAGGAGCCAAGGGGCGGGGAAAAGGGGAGGGGAAGGGGCAGTGGGAGGGGCAATGGGAAGGGCAAACACACCCCACCACAACCATCAACCTCACCACCACACCCCCACCCCAATCTTGATCTGAACTGACCCACACTCTACTCAAGTTGCTACATGAAAATTTCAATAGAACGTTCTGGAGGTGAAAAGGCAGGTGTCAACAACATACAGGATGTCTAGATAGCTTACAGAAATAATTATGTCTATTTTAATATTGGGCATTTTAGATACTTTATGCAGGAAATAATGATATAAATAATATTACTAATAATGTTTAGTGTTTTAATAAAGTAATATCTTATCCACACGCTTAGCAAACATTTCAATTTTTATTGAAAAAAAAAATCTCTCACAGATATACTTATTTAACAACTTCATAATGAAACTCAAATAAGGCTAGATTTTTAAGGATTGCTGACTTCATAATCTATCTTCACTAGTTAGTTATGGGCCTAAGAGTGTTGAGGCTGACTTTTAAATTGATGGGAAGAGGGGTCGAAATATCCACCCGATCGCAGACTGTATATAAAATAGTGTCTGCCCCAACTTCTTCGCATAATCTATTCATTGAATTTTATGAAAATATTGAATATAAAACAGCATTTTTAGGTCTTTCAAAAAAACAAGAACCATGTTATTTATTTAATGAATGGGTATTCCTACTCTATGTTGTTGGGATCAAATACAAACCTAGGATCTGAAAACCACTGTAAAACATATTTCCTGCAATGAAACTGTAGAAGTAAATTCAAACTCATCTATAGGACACATTAACAAATCTATTTTGTTGGAAGAAATATTGTGCACTTCCGCTAAATTAATTTGTGCTATAAATAAGTTATTTAAATTCCATACTGTGAAACATAGAGTACAAAGCAATACATACATTAAAACCAATGTCTCGTATAAACCAAATGTTAAAATAAGAAACTTAGCAACAAACAGATAAATAATAAGATTAAAAATAACGATATTTCAACACCTTTGCGATTTAACGATATAAACACAATTGTCATAATGTATATAATAACAAAAATATTCACTTTATCTTGATATTTCAGATAAAATGTAACTTAGAATATTGATATATGCATATGAGAACTAGTATAAATATTTCATCTGCAATTAGATATACAAGCTACTTATGCCTGAGATGTTTGTAGTTCATCTTTATTCTTAATGATTATAATGTCCACTTCTTAAAAAAATAGAAATGTTTTCACATAAATCAGTTGTTATGTATCTAATTTAATTGTACCTTACCCAAGTTTTTACACTTGATGAGTTAGTTATTAGTACTATATTTAGAAATTCACAAAATGATTTTAACTACGTAATTATCAATATTATATAGTATTAATAAACATGTTGATTGTAATAAAATTACAAAAATCAAAATAATATGATTAAATTAAAATATTAAGAAATTATTGTTGAATATTTACACGTTTATTTAAATCGCGCAAAATTAAAAATAGTTGTATTTAAAATATATGAGAACTAGCTGCTCACGAAAATTGTCGAATCTATTTGGTATCAAAATTTTAAAATCACTTACTGAAATGAATTGTGTTTTTAATTTCTTTTGTTCATCGTAAATATGGTGTGATTCAAAAAGAATGGTTGCAAAACTAAACAGTTGGGACTTCTGTGTGAGCGCATCCGAACTGAGCAAATTTTTTTTATGATCGTAAAGGGTCAAAGAAGAGTACACTAATCTCAACATCAAAACTGAGCAACTTGCCCCTCATGTAGACAAGCCACAAACTAAAAAAATTAAAAATTCCTAATGAAAAATGACAGCGATAAAGGGTTGATAATGTTTTCTACACTTTCAAAACTTAACCTAACCTAACCCAAACTAACCTTAGCCCATTCAAATAACAATAAACAGATGATTGTGCAGCAATTATTTCACCGACGCGTAGTAATTTGCTGGTAGTCTTAACCCATCAAAGCTGGCATAAAGTAAAATCGCTTTTTTACTTTTTACGAGCCTTGGTCTTAACCTGATTTAGTATTTTGTAGTTGATAAGAATAGAATTGTATGATAAGTGTTAAATAATTTCTTTACATTCCAAAATTCGTCAAGCGTGCGTCAAAGGTCTGCCGCTAGTTGCTCAGTTCGGATGTTGCTTATTACCTGATCAGGTAAAAGTTGCTCAGTTCGGACGAGCCGTTCTGTGTGCATGAATTAAAACAGCTGATTGTTACAACAATGGAAAGGGGATGTTTATAAGTTTGATTTAATATGGTTATGTTTTGTCTTGGTTAGTTTGGTTGACTAACGCTAAACCGTTTATCAAATGGCTACTACAAAGCAAGAAAAAGAGTTTTGTGTTTTGGAGTTCGCTCGAACTCATACCCGTGTTAGTGCTCAACGGAACTTTCGAACAAAATTCAGAAAGGATCCTCCTCATCGGAACTGCATAGGGTGAGACAGTTTGAGACAACTGTGTGTTTGTGTGCCGAGAAAAGTTCGGGCCGTCCACAGACCCCGGAGGATGCTGTTGAGAGAATTTTAGCTAAATATGCCGTTAGTTCTAAAACATCAACTCGTAAAGGCATTAAAGAACTTCAGATACGACAGTATACACTATGGCGTGTCTTGCGAAAGCGGACGAGAATTTAACCGCACAAACTGAAACTCTTACTATCAAGGCTTACTGAGAAGCCAAAGCGCAGAGTTTTTTCCCTTGCTAAGATTGAACTTTTTGAAAATGATGGAAACGCTGACAGATTAGTGTTCAGCGATGAGGTTACCTTCCACCTCAGTGGTCAGGTATATCGCCAGAACTTAAGAATATGAGGATCAGAAAACCCCAAGGAGTTTATAGTGTACGAAAGGGATTCACCAAAACTAAACGTTTTTTGTCCTGTTAGCAACCGTAAAGTGTATGGATACTTCTTCTTTATTGAACTTTGTCTGGCATCGTTTATTTAGATATCACGATAGAATGGCTCATTACTCAGTTATGGACTATATTCCAAACGTAGTTTTTTCAGCAAGATGGTTTGCTCCTGCACACTCTAATTTGAGTTATGCGAGTTTTTTAATGTTATGTTCCCATACCGTTGGGTTGGTCACTCTGGAAATGAAGACATACCTCGTTGCGCTGACAGGACTTAACGCCTTGCGACTTTTTCTGGTGGAGGTTCATCAAAGACACAGTTTACTACCCTCCTATGCTTCAAAACCTGCTAGACTTAAGACAACGCGTAACTGAAGCAGTGCAATCCATAACACAGGAAATTTTGCAGAGTGTGAGGACGGAGATGGAATATCGCCTGGATATTTACAGAGTAACTAACGGTGCTAATATCGAGCATTTATAGTGGATATAAAATTTTTGTAATATACATTAAAACTTGTTAATATAACAAATTGTTTTATGCAGTTTTCATGATTTTGTGACTCTTCGTCTGTAAAAAAAAATAAAATAACCTTATTTGCACCATTCTTTTTGAATCAGTATATTTACCTTCAATTGACATAAATATTTGTTTTGTGTTTTTGTAATGGAAGTTTATTACAATGTCAATAAAATTACCAAGTGTATAAAAGTGATATTATCAAATTATAATATAATTTATTTTAGTGGAATCTGAAAGTCTTTAATAATATTTTAAGGTAACAGTTAGAAAATATTTGTCGCTTATAATTCTTAAATTCTGTTAGTATAAATTCTGCACTGTCGTTCTTTTTGTTCTTCTAAAATTGATTATATAAATCACATGAATCATAAACAATATTTGTTATTTATATATAGCAAACACAAAACAAATTTTCGTTTAATAAAAATTTATTCTTCTATCTCACATTCCAAAAGGTGAAAACTCAATAACCGTGTTGTGCCAATCATGCCTATTGAGTTTGAATTTCACACACACAAAACGACGAAAAAACTGAGAATTACAAAAAAAAAAGATTAGTTAATAACATAGCTTTTTTTAAAATTAATATATTTTGTATACCGTATATCTACCGTTTTTAAGAAGAACAAACGAGCTCTGCTATAGCTTCTGATGACGTCAGTTTCCAAGAAGAATGTCAATAAAGTAATTTTTTACGAATCAATAATATTATTTGGCATAGTTTATCATACAGTTTTGTAGAATTATATTTAAATGATTCAATTATTGTAGTAATTAGATTATATGTCTCCTTTCATGTTCATAAAATAAAAACAATGTCTTAGCTACAAAAAAATTGCCGTTATATTTTCACCAACTATATAAATTTAGAGATTTAAATTAAGTTAAATGTTTTAGTTCAATGGGAAGACAATGACCTGTATAAGTTAAACCCTGTTTACAGGCGATTAACTTTCTCTGGATCTCCGCTAAATCTCAACAAATTAAGTGCGCATGCGCTTTATTATTACAGGAATTACGAAGTTCTTCTATACGTTAAAAACTTATCGTGTCTAATACGAAAGTATCTCCAATATTTTACAATATAATTCCATCGTTTGTTTTAATCTTATTTATTTGTGAGGAAGATTAGTTACAAACTTTAAAATAGCATATTTCACAATGTACATTTTTCTTTTCGATGTAGGTAGAAAAGCTAGTTCCACAAGCTATAAAAAATAATATTCTAGTTAAACATAATAGTTATTACAATAAACATTATTACAGGGAATGAAATTGATGAACGTTTTGTTATATAATTCAGCTTCTGCCTTTGTCAACTAAAATAGATAATACAAATGCTTATACATAATACAATAATATATTATACAAATACATTAATAAATTTATATGATAAATTGCACTGTTTAACATAAAATTCGATATTACTTTATACTAGTTATAAATTAAATATTTGTTCTTTTCCTTTTTGTTAAAAACACAACAGGCGAAATCAAATGATAAAGTGCAATTATATTGATTTTCTTTATTTCCGTAGTATTTACTTATGTGTTTACCTTTAGTTGAAATCTTATATTTATGACCACATGCATACAAACACAATCTAAGCTTCGATGATATTCTATTACTGTTAAACTTCAACAACAAATGGTAACCATAGGAAAGTTCCGTCACATCCTCTAAGTTATAAAGGCACACGAACCAACAATTACACACACACACACACACACACACACACACACACACACACACACACACACACACACACACACACACACACACACACAAACACACATTACATGTATTTATTTATAATTTAACGAAATAAAGGGCTCCCAAAAGGTCAGTGCAGGGCAGGCCATAAATTGTGAAGAGTTGAAAGATTTGATAGAAAAAACGATTCTAAAGTCAGTCACGGACCCCAAGGTGTCAAATAAAGCATTCAAATTTCAATGCCTTCAACCGAAATTATTTGAAAAGTACCAATGAAAGGAATTGCATCATTTCTGAAGTAACGTAAAAGATTTAAAATAAGCCAATGAAGGAAGAGGATCGAAATAAAGCAGTTTGAAAATAAAAATTGTAAATAAAGGTAGAAGAGAAGCGCAAGGGGTCTTTTTGGTTGTTGAATTATTGAAGAAGGTTGTTCCGGAGAATGTGTTTCTCTAAGTAGCAAAAAGAAAAATATTGTTAAAGATTAGCCGTAATTAAATAGTAACTGCGTCGTTTTGTACAAGTGTTTAATAATAATCTTCGAACTATAATTAAAAGATAATCGTCGTTTATAATTTTAAAAGAGTCGTCGTTATAAAAGTGTGTGAGTAATAGCGTCGTTCTAAAAGTGTTTGAACAGGAATAATCGAATAAATTAAAATGTAATCATCGTCACAAAAGTGTGTGAAAATAAAAGTGTATGAAGAAAAGAAGATTCTCGAAAAGATTAAGGCAAATCAATCCATCTACTGGCGGTCTACGTGGGAACCACGTTCAAGGAACCGGGAACATCGGAACTGTAATAGAACTTCAGAGTCGATAAGTACAAATTAAAGGACAATTTCAATTAAATGAACTACCTACCACTGAATTTTATTTATATTTAGGAAAATTATAGTCACCAAAGAACCTAACGAAACCGTAAAGAGTAGTAAATTAAATTAGTAAATAATAATTTTCAGTTAGCCGGAGCATTTTTTCAAAATAATTCAAAGTCAAAAAAAATAATAAAAATTCTGATGCACTCTTATTTCTTTATTTTAGATTAAGACCTTGTAGAATAAGTAGTAGAGATGTTAATTGTATATCTATTAAGTGCATCAAATTTTAACGATAATTATTTTTTATTGTAAATAATTTTTTAAACTTTAATTTTATAATTAAAGAAAGAGTTAAAACCTACATGTTTCAAAGTTATTTATTTTGTTGACATTGACATGAATAACGTGCGTAAACAATAAGTCAAACTAAGATTATATATATATATATATATATATATATATATATATATATATATATATATATATTATTCATTTTCAAAAAAGTACACTCATTCTGAAAATGTTTTCCCTACACAGTTTCAAAATTGATGATAACTTTTTTTTAAAAAGTTACATTTATATTTCATATTATACAATATTATATTGTAATTAATTTTTTGTATGGCAGACAATTGTTTGGTCTAAATGTAGTATTGTCAATGTGTCTATATATATATATATATTCCATTATAGTGAATAGTTTCATGTATCTTTTTAAATTCCAATAATAAAATGTTTCTAATTATTTTCTAATACTCGTATAACAGATTGGATAACTTGTAATAAATTTGTACTACACACTAGTAAATGGACGGCAATAATATATAAATATAATCATGTACGTGTTAAAAAATGTTTATTGGCAATTTTTATTGTCTCTTACATTTTGTGTAAATGAGTAGGTGTAACAGGATTGAAGTTGTGAACTCCGTAAAATATTTAGACACATGTATAGATTCTCATTTTGAAATGACATATGTAGTCATGAAATAAAAACCTGAAATAAAATAATTAAAATCTTTTTAACATGAGACAATTTTTGACACCTGTAGAACGTAGAAAATTGTAGTTATAATGGTTTGAAGCAAAAATAAATATGGCATCATATATTCGGTGAGTACTTCTCCTTTTTTGATGAGCCAATAGTCGTATATTAAACACTTGTTTTACCTACAGTCAAAGAAGAAAATAAATTCTAAGAAAATGTGAAATCGTATTTCCATTGTTCCCCATGCTTAATGTATGTTACAAAGTTTTCTTATGCTCTTATTGTTCAAAATAGAAATAGACTCTCCATACTTGACCCATGTTGTGTTTTAGGCAATTTTTTATTGTTTTTGTGTATTTTACGTGTTATTATAACTCTGTTCTAAATGAAAAACACAATATAAATTTTTACAAGTTATGTGATTAATGTTGTATGTGTTTTGTGTACAAAGTTTTGAAAATGCGGTTAATTGCGAAACACCTGTAAACGCGCGTAAAACGAATTTTATACGTATGACGGTATGAAAAACTATTGTAATAATATACGTTATCCGAAGCGAAATATAAAACTTAAAAATAATTATATTTAATAGAAATTTAGAGTTTCTAGTATGTTTAGATCATTAATTCACTTGCAACCGGGGTAGTTTTTTTAAACAAAATTTACAATTAATACAATAACCTATGTTAAAAAGAGTTATTCTATAATTTGTTGTTTTTTTTAAAGTTGATTTATTTTTTGTGTTCCATATAATTCATCAAGAAATATTGTTTGATTGTCATATATATATATATATATATATATATATATATATATATATATATATTGTTTTATAATTTTCAATTAATTGGAATCTATAAAAATTCAATAAATAATTATTTTTTATTTTTTTATTATTATTATTATTACTTTTTTTTTTTATGTAGTAGAATCATTATTATTTTAATTAATTTTTGGGAAATATCTACAGTTTTCATGTTTGTGTTTGTATATGATATACATAAAATTTTGTGATGTATATGTTTTGTGTGGGTGTGTAAAATATCTATTTATTAATTATTGGTTAGATATTATTGGTATATGGGAATAAGATAATTAGAGGTTTGTGATATTTTATATTTTATTGTCTTAAGATATATTAAATTATGAATTGTTTATATATATATATATATATATATATATATATATATATATATTCAAACTTGAGTGTTGTTGTGGCACATATTTGAGGAAATGTTTATTTCATATTAATTTAGATATAAGTATTTGAACTGAATTGAAATTATTGTATAATTTTTGATTTAAAATATACATTTTTTATTAGTTTACAATATTTTTAAAGGAAATGAAATAAAGGATTAATATAATTTACCCATTCCTAGTCAGTAACTACTACATGAGGGTTTATTTGTGGATTTTAGTTTTGTTTGCACTTGTGAATTTGAAACAGACAATAGAGAAATTACTACATTGAAGTATACCATTATTTGTTTTGATACAATTTTAAACTTATTTATCCAATTCATTTATACGTATTTCTCCATAAATACAATTTACAAGCTTGAATAAAAAAATCCTAAATAAAATGATTAAGTATTATCTTTCAATTTAAACGAAGTGTACAATTTGTTTATCATTCATTATTGTGCTATTCATAATTAGGTACTTATAAATCTCACAATAGTTGTGTGAAACCATCTGTTTCTTTGAATCAATGTTAGATTCGGTATCCAGCAAGAGAGGGTGGGTTGTAGGGTCGCCGTGCTTTGTTGGTTCTATTGTATCCGAGATTATTTGCATTTGCTGTTGACATCTCATTGCTTTTCAAGAAGAAAACTTTCATAACTTAAATGAAAAATATATCTAAGAATTGGAAATCATTTATATCATAAAGATAAACAGATTTTTCCTTCTGTAATCTCTAAATTAGCTTTGTCTTATCTTCAGTGTATTTATTATTTCACGTTAGAAAGAGATGCCTTAACTTATTGCGTAATGTCAATTTAGACAACATTATTTTGGTGATATTAATGATTTTGGTAAATTATTTATATACACCTATATAATATTTATAATATCTATGTGAGTTAAAACGTAAGAAATACTGATCCAGAATTATTTGTTACATAAGTTTGTTAATATGACTATTAAAGAAAGCACCAAATGAAAAACACCACAATACTACTGATATATTTACTAACTTGTTACTCTGTAATTGAAGTAACTCTGCAATACTATTTTTGGAGCGAAAAAATTACAAAACAAAATTTAAAAATCTCTTAGTTGAATACAGTTTACAGTTGAACTTACAAAATTAAACTGTAACATTTAAAAAAAATTAAATCAATCGAAATTTCGTAAATTAATATAACAGTTGAAACAAAACAATATTTATAAAATATCTCATGCAGAACTCTTATAATTAATAATATATTGTTCATAACCTCTGACAGTTTAATGCCTAAAGTGTTAGTATTTTGTTTGAGAATTATTTAACATAGACATAGAAACAGTTTGCACGTAAAATAACAGAGGAACAAGGCAGGAGGTGTTTTATTATATTTTTGTCATATCAATAAATTCAGTAATAAATTCTTCCATATATAAATAAATAACTACTTAAAATACAGACATTGAAAGATGTATTCATAAAATCAGATAAAAAAACACTAAAGAACAGATACCGTAATAACAATTTCTTCCAAGGTTTTTATATGCTTTATTTCACAATTTATTTCATTAAAAAATGTTGACTGTGATATGCCAAATATTAAGATATATTCACGGAAACCTTTTGAAATCAGTTATAAAAAAGCAACTAACGGTACTCTAAGAAATAAAAATATTATTTATAGAAGTTGTTTCATCTAGCCATCAAAAAGTAAGTTTTATTACTATTATGTTATTGAGAGGTTTTAAATTATAATATTTTTAACACTTATTTGACCAAATTACATGCTGTGATTCCAATCAACTTGAGACTAAATATAAAACAAAAAGAATTTAAATGAATTTTAGTTTTATACCGTGTGATATTACAAGATATCTATTATAGAATTTAAATTATGAAAATAAATCGTCGTGTAAATTTCTGTATTTTAATAAATAATAAAAAATTTAATTGAGTAAAAATTATTACTTTTAGGGTTGCGTTCGATAAAGGGCATTTTGGTTTTTGAAATATAATCCAAAACTGAACATCTGTCAGTGGCTCAATTTAAAAAAATATGAATGTATCTGAAAGAATCAAACTTGCATCTGTCATAAATTTATGTAATCTATAGTATTTTATTACAAAAAGAATAATTACCCTACAATAATGTTAAACTGAAGGACAGTCAATAATTTAGTAGCAGGTCTTATTTCAATTTTGCCATATTATATAAATAGTAAAACATATTACGTCCAAATAAGTATATTAAACAAACAAACTTTTGATTTTTATAGAATAGTAATACTATTTTTGTATTAAGGAATGAAAATATATATATTACCGCTCCATAAATATTAAAGTTTAGTTATCCCAAGTCAAGTTAAACATTGTGTTTAGAGTTTATCACGCTATTAAATTCAATAAACGATCACTACACAATAGCTTGTATAGAACATACAAAGGCAAACCAATGTGTCTTCTGTTTTATAGGTGTTTTATGATACTTGTGCCAATTCTTAGTGGTTGTCTCAAGCAAGCAGGGCATAAATATCTGACTGTGTTTTCAGAAAACCCACACAAAAAGTGAAAATAACATTCAACATTTACACATACGGAGCTTCAACCACAGATATCTACTCTATTTTTTAGTTTCCTACACACACATACCTGTACATAACACACATGCATACATCATAAGATATCCACTATTATTTCTTAGTGTAATAATTATATAATACAAGTCACAATTATATTTAATTCTTATTTAAGATTTTATATTTTACAAGTTAAATGATTCGAGGGACGGTTTCCATAATTAATTGAGACAATACCGAAAGTAGGAAAACAAAATAAGTATTCTACATTCATGTAAGAAAGCGTTGCAAATTTAAAATTTAATTATTTTATCACCAATTTCAAAACAGTAAATTCACTTCTACCAAGTGATTTAGCTTGATTACAAAATAAATTTATTATAATATCGAGCTAAATTCGAAAGAATAGAAAAAAAAAATTTTAAACTCTTTTATACTGTTTGTGAGGCGTAATTTTGTGTATTTTCCCAATTGTACCATAACATTTGAAAGATTATTTAATACACATGAAACTCATTGGAATAATTAATCGAGTGAAATATTTAGTAGATTTCTTAAGCTAGATGCATACAAGAAATAACCAACTTTTTAAAAACTTTGAAAATTTATAAATCTACTTAATTTTTTTGTTTTATAATAAATTATGTTGAGTTCATGATCAATTTTAAGTGTTTTGCCTTTGAAGATGAATCGAGTGGTACATTGGAACAAACAATCGTTCTTAATATTTTTGTAAAAAAGAAATTTTGTTTAGAATAACTTGATTACTCTATTCTACAATTTACACTCCATGCAGAAACAAATATTAAACCTAATTGTACCTTGTTTCCCAATAAATTCCAAACTCATTTCGCTCTTATCGGCATTATTGATTTTACAGTCCGAACAGAGAGCTATATTTAAATAAAATTCTATCGTGTATTTTGATAGATTCTGAACTAGTTTCGCTCTTGTCGGCATTGTTACTTTTATCGTCCTCGCAAACAGCTAAGTCTAATTGAAATTCTATCCTTTATTTTGAAACATTCTTCAATCATTTCTATCGTGTCGACAATTCTACTTTTACTGTCCTCGTAGCTAGATAGGTCTAATTAAAATACTACACTTTATTTTGATACATTCTGCACCTACTTCGCACGTACGACTAAGTAAAATTTTACCCTTTATTTTAATACCTTCTACATTAATTATGTTCGTGTTGATATTTTTGGTTTTACCGTCCTAACAGAAGGCTAAGTCTATGTAAAATTCTACCATTTTTTAAATAGATTTTACACTAATTTCGCTCATGTCGGCATTTTTGTTTTTACAGTTTTCACAGATATTTATGTTTAACCTGAATTCTACTGCGTATTTTAATATGACATATACTCATTCGCTTCCTATGACAATAGATAACACATTCGCTTCCTTTGCTCGTTTCGAAAATCTATCATATATGATTGAATTTATGTTAAAATGGCGAAAGTCATTTTCTTTTTAAGTGAAATGAAAGTCGTGTTGATATTTCAGTAAAACTCCTAGTGGAATGTAATACAGTTCATTATAACTCTCTGTAGCTGCGTCTAAATTATAAATTGATTTGAGTCATTTAAATTACTAATGGAGTATTAGTGTCGGTTAAAATTCTATACAATTGTAACATCCTAATTCAAAATTACATCTGCAAAATAAATTCATTCACTCGTCTCTCCATATTCAACTTCCGTCTATTGACAGATGCTGGCACCTGGCGACATTCTCCAAAACTAAGCATCGCATGACATCTAAGTGCAAAGTACAACGGCTGGCCAGGCTAGCTGTCTAATACCCGTTGCCAGTCTATCTGAAATAACTCACGATGTTCTACATTCAATTATAAGCTCCGTCAGACATATCTTTTCGTTCTCAAAATTACTTCTCAGTTTCTAAACGACATGTTAAGTTACAGTTTTGTGCGCTTTAGTTTTTTTTAAAAAAATGTTAAGTAAATTATTATTTTTCACGGCACAAGCTCACGTGATCTGCGACAGGATTTTCCAGGTATTTCGAATTTACAGATTTTATCATATCTTAAATTTTGTTAATGCTTTAAAATAATTTGTTAATTATCATGTATTCTTTAAAATATGTATTTCATGTTTTATTTAATATTCAATGTTCTTTTTGAAACTGAATGATTATAAAAATTTTCTTTTCTTAAGACATACTTTACAAAACCTTGCAAAGGCACATTTTGAGTTTTGAACAATTATGTGAAATAGGTGCAAATTAATGTTGAACATTAAATGATCAGAATATCTTATTGAACATGTCAAATATAAAACAATTAGAGAAATCTATTCTAAATCAGAAAATTTCGTTTTACAGACTTTTGCAGATCTTTGCAAGTCTTATACAAGCTTTGTTTTACACAAAACTAAATATATATAAATAGATTTATAATCATCTAAGAAGCTTTTAATTACAATCATAACGAATTTCTGTCATACAATCAATTTTCTTTAATTTTGACAAATAACCAGATATTTGCTTTAATAATGAACATTAATGCTACAACATGTCTGATTTTGAACAGACGCTAAAAAACATGTTTTTTGCTATAGCTAATACGCTGGTAGGAGATTCTCAGCAATTCTTGCCTCAGATTGCATAGACCAGCTAAGCATCTAAACATGTTTCGTCCTGTTGGCAAAACACGTTTTTCTTAATACACCTTCAAAGTTTCAAGTGCACAAAAGTGATGTTAAAAAAAAACTGACTTTATAGAACTTTAATTAAACTCATATTGTACATGTGCCTAAATAGCTTCAGCGAATATTTTTTTAAGCTATCTTTTAGATGTAGACTTGTGTAGTTATTTATAAAATATATAAAAAATTATTGGGTGGAGCCTGCATGCAAACTTTCGGTCCTAACAACCTCCAAGAGGTTATTTTCTAAATTAATATAATTGACGTCAATTAATAAAATTTAATCTTCAAAATTTCATTTCTCTTTTTAAAGTAAACTTCTCATTTTATAATAAATTCTTTTATCTAAAACATATATATATTTATTGGCCAATATAGCATTTAAGAAATTTGTCAAATAAGTAATATTATGTAACTGTTTTAAAAAAAAACTATCATCTCATAAAGTCAAAAGGGGGGGAAATAAATATCAGTATCTTTTCATCTTTTTATTTTAATTGTACATTAAGGGCGTATAATTTTTTTTTTCGGATTAATTATAATCCTGTTAATTGTTAAGCTGTGCTCATTGTCTTTTGTTAAATTTTGTAACTATAAAATATATAAACTAAAAAGGGGGGATAAATTTTCAGAATCTATTGATTAATTTTTTTTGTTTAAATTATAATATTTTACATTAAGGGCGTATAACTTTTTAATTATAATATTGTTAATTATAAGCTGTTTATGATGATTTGTCTCAGGATGCCTTTCTAAGTTGTAAATGATAAAATCTGAACCGTCAAAATTTCTTTTGTTTCAATAAACTTGAGCCTTGTTAACTACTAAATTTGTTTTTGTCTTTTTTATTTTTTTTTTTCTTTTCAAACATTGTTACCATTTGGTTCCGCCTTTCTTAAATTTAAGTCCCCTGGTAACACAATTTCGTAATTTTTTTATTAAAACTTTTAAAGATAAACTTATAAAATAGTAGAATGCTAAAAGTATTATTAAAAAGGAAATGTGATATTTTGAAAATTTGTTTCCTTAATTTAGTGAATATATGACAACATCTAACACCTATAACAAATGGACACCCACTTATATAGTTTATTATTGTTTTGTTCGTATTCATCACAAAAGGCATTGAAATACTCCCAAATAACTCAGTTAGGAAGTCCCACATTATATTATATACATTAACCAAAAAAGCCAAGAATTCTCAAATACTTTGCTCCTCGTCATTAGACAGACGGCCCTAAAATTTTGTAATGGCTAATCAAGTCTCATGTTATTTCATGGTGTCATATACAAAATTTTATATTAACAACCATTCATTCCTGTAAAGAAAAGAATTACCTAGTGGATTATAAGTCAATTAATCATTGGTCCATTTTTTTTTTGGTCTCAGATATTCTCAGAAACCCGAATTAATTTTTGACCAGAGGAAAATGGTTTCTATTATATTTAATCATAAAGGACATAAATATATCTATGATAAAGAATGTCAAATTAAGTTTAATATGATTAATATTATTTTTATTTTCCACAAATTTGATCCTAATCATTTAAATAATTTACAAGTTGATGAAAAAAATAAAATAAATTTTATGTCTAACTTAGAGTGTTTTTTTGAGCTTAAAAGGCATACGGAAGTTTGTTTATGATAAATATGGGGAAAAGTTTATTCAGCGAAGAACAACTTTCAAAGTTTTTATTGTAAGAAAGCGTCCCCTTCTATGTGCTTTAAAGACATACGTTGTGGTAATAACTTCTCAGATTGTATATCATTTACAAACCTCATATTTAAAATACATATTTCAATTTTGTGGAAAGTTTCTTATAATTTTATAATTTAAAGAAGGGTCCAGTTATGTAATATAATATCTTAGTCAGTGTTGATTATTAATGAGTATTTTTCTTGTCAAACAACTCTAAAATAATATATCGTCCTTTATTTATTACTAATTAGTACATTTGAGACATTCATATATGTATATAAAACGTAAATGTGTCCAGATATTGCATCACGCGTTAAAAGCCTCTTCGATGATTAAAAGTTAAACTGTGCCTATTTGTATTGTATTAAAACTTGTATGTATTGTAGACAGTTAAAAAAATAATAATTTCTTTCCGTAATTATCATTATGACTGTTAAAAGCTAAAATATTATTACAAAATGAAAATTCGAGTAGTAATGATTTGTCTGTAGATAGCTAAATTTGGATATGTTACATAATAAATTATCTATTTAACTAACAATAACAACTATCCTTGGTAATTTAAAAATTCTTTTCATTAACTATTCAACTATATTTCACTTTTGGTTTTATGAAGTAAACAAAACAATATAAACAATATATTATATATGACGTTTTTTTCATTGACAAACTTTATACCCAAAAATATAAAGCATTCTATAATAAAATTTAAGTTCATATGACTCTACAGTGGTTAATTTTTAGATGGAGACAAGGAAGAAAATCCAAACTTAATATATTTAAAATGATACTAAAAGATCATATATGAATTATACATAATTAACTTCAATGTGAAGTAGTGACATTTTAGCTTGAACAATACACACGACCAACAAACTGTACAATATAAAGAATTTGTACAGCAAATTAATAATTTTATTTAATTCAATATTATAATAAATGCACACGCAAATACTTTATTCATAATTAAACGGTAAGTCTCCTGCATTAAAAAAAAATAGTAGATTTCAATTTGTGTAATTACTTAGTGATACGTGGTAGTTATTAGGCTACATAATTCTATTACAAACAAAACTAGTAAAATGATCTTATATAATTTTATCAGCTTTAAAAATTAAAATATGATATGAATTAAATTTATTAAAATAGTCACCAAAATAAGTCGCAAAATTGAATAGTTTTGTATTCTATGGATAATTGTAATTGTAGAAGAAACTATCCTTCGTAGTTTACGTTTATCAGATTATCATCATGTTATGGAGAGGTCATTAGTGACATATCCCGCTATATCCATTTCTGCTTCATCTCTTATTGCACCTTCACTCTATAAATAACAACTTATAAATACATAGCTTCTACTTTGAGTTAATTTCCAACCACCCTGATTGATGAGTAACTAGAGAGAGTAATTGTTGGTGTGAAACACTTATATATGTCAAGTAAGTGGTCTCGTAAGTGGTTATATTTGTGTTCGATATTTTTTGCTGGCTGAGGACCTCTAACTACTTATTCACAGGGTTGATTTTTTTTTAACTGAGATTTATTCAGATAAAAATATTTGATATAAAAACTATTATAATAATAACATAAATTAATTTAAATTTGTATTATGTCACATCTTAACTCTTGGTTTCTCTTCATTCTTAAAATGCGAACTAGCGAACTGATGTATTAGCTGAGTTTTGGGAAGTAGTTAATAAATTGATTTGTGCTTACATTATTATTACCGATTTACGTATATTCATTTCCATAGTATTAAACAAAATGTTATGAAGCCTATGCACATAATTTGTGATAGGTGTTTAAAATAAATATTATAGATTTATTATTTTTATTGAGATAAATTTACAAATTACTTAATTAGAATAAAAACGACGGTTCTTAAACAAAAGTATCAAAATAAATTGAGTACTATATGATACTCTATCAAATGAGATGGTACCATACATAGGGGTCTTATGTAAGGGAGGTCAGTTTGTTCTAACCTAAAATATACCAGCGGTCTCTTTGCTGCCACGCCACTCACTGTTGTAGAGTCCTGATAAGAGTTATTCCAGTTGCAAGAAAACGGCGAATCTCATATATAATATTGAAAATGCAAAAAATTGACGTGAGGAAGATTGGGATGTAGTAAGAAAAGAGACTGGGGGCGTGAACACGTTTTGTAATGGGGGCAGGAGACTTAACAATGGAGGATCTACTATTGAAAACCCAACTGAAATAGTTAGCACCTTTAATATATATTTTATTCATATTACATATAATTTAAACCTAAAAGCAAATTAAGACGACATGATTAAAAAATATAAACAATGCAAAACTTTTTTCTCAATCCGACCAATCCTATTAAAGGTAAGTTAACCAGTTAAAGAATTAATTACCGTTAACGTAAATTAACGTTAAGGGGGGATAATTTTCTACCAAAATATTAAAAACTTTTTGCGATATCATTTCAAAGCCTTTATCGCATCTTATCACCACCGTTAGATCTTATCAGCCACATTTTTCCAGAGTTTATACTCTTTATAATACTTATTATTTTTAAATGTAACAAGTTCCAAATAACCAATTATATATCTACAGCCCTTATGTCATATCGTCATCAAAATATGTTAAAAAATCATTTCTGAAAAGAATATTAAGATTTGTTTGATAAATATGGAATTTTAATAGATGGCCAATATGCATTATAAAAAGGTTTTTCTACAGAATCCGCTATATACGACTCTATAATAAGCTCTATTGATAAGAAAGGTCTTGCTACGTAAAAGATATGTGACCTTTCAAAATCTTTTGCGTTTATTGACTAAACAATTCCACTTAGTAAACTTATTACTACAATGGCGTTCGCGGTAAAATAATTGACTTTTTTAAATCCTATTAAACAGATAGAGAACACACAATGACTGACGTATACGGGTTCAGATGTATCATTCATAAAGAGTTCCCGAGGGCTCAAAATTGGATCCTATGTAGTTTATAATATCTGTAAATGAAACATCTGCCATGTAATGTTGGGAAGGCAACACCAAAGAGTGTACTATTTGCTCATTAAACTACTTTAACAATTTCTGGGAAAATTTCTGTAGGCTTAGATGAATCCCCAACATCAACATTAATATTGGCAGACTATTCGTTTTTCGTAAACGGTTTATGTAACATACAACTAAACGCAACAAATTCAGTTTAGTTCTAAACATTTAACAAGTAATATTTCGATTCATTATTCAGACATTACTAAAAATGCAGACTCTTCAACGTTTCTAGCAGGGGTATTGATATAAGCATAAACTGGAAATTACTTATTCGTTATCAACCCAACAAATTTCATTGAACCTGCTTTTCACTTCCGTGCTAGTTCACATTTTTCCATATTTTCCACTATTGACTGATAGATTTCTTGAAGGAATTGTGGAGTTTATAAAATGTCTTACAAGTTATAAAAAAAAACGACCATTTTACTAGGTAGAAGTACTTGGAGTAATAACAAAATTTGAAAAGAATTATTTTTAAAAAAAATTTTATGCTTATGATTAGATTGTACTTTTAATTGTATTTTAATAACTAAAATGTTCCTAATTATTGACAACTTAAATGTGTACTGCAGTTTCATTATACAGGGTGATTCACGAAGATACGCAGAAACTTTTCGAGCTCATTCTACAAGTAAAAGTAAAGAAAAAAGTTATGTAAACTTAAGTCCGGAAATAATTCGTTAGCGAGTTACGGTTAACGAAAGATTTCGCCCAGAATTTTGTATCCTGTGTTAAATAAGGGCCTCCCGGAAATATAGAAAGGTAAATTAAAAAGCAAATTTAATTGTTTCTTGTGGTTTTTGACCTGACAAATTGAATAAAACAGGTCCCATAACTGTAAGTTAATTAGTTTTTGAGAAAACCAGTTAAAAAAAAAACACATTTTTTAACATTTGGCCAACAATAACTTTATTATTTTACCACTAAACAGATCAAATTTTAAAATAAAAATTGTATAAAATTTAAATCTGAACAAAACTGTGCAAAGAAGGCATAAAGAAAGTGAATAGATGTTCGATTAAATTATTTTTTATTTTTAAAAGTGCAAAGTAAAATCAAACAGAAAAACCTTAATCTAAACCTATTTAATAAAATAACAATTAATTCTCAAAACTGTCTCCATCAACTTGAATGCATTTTTCTGCCCGTTTAAGGATTGCTCTTGTTGCTTTTCGTAGTTCAAAAGCGATTTCCTTTAAATTCATAAAAGCTTCATTAATACGGGTAAGTAGCGCCTCACGGGAATTTACTTTGACCTCGTAAACATTTTCCTTCATCCATTCCCATATACAAAAATCCAAAGACGTATGACATGGTGACCTCGGTGGCCAGTGTATAGGACCTCCATTTATTTGGGAACTGTTGATATAAGTAGGAGAAAATAAAATTTTATTGAATAGGTTTAGATTAAGGTTTTTATGTTTGATTTTACTTTGCACTGTTTTAAATTAAAATTAATTTAATCGAACATCTATTCACTTTCTGTATACATTATTTGCACAGTTTTGTTCAGATTTAAATTTTCTTCAATTTTTAGTGTAAAATTTGATTTGTTTATTGGTAAAAAACAAAGTTATTGTTGGCCAAGTGTAAAAAAGAACTATGTTTTTTACTCAAATTTTTGGATTTTACACTGGTTTTCTCAAAAAATAATTAACTTACAGATCTGGGACCTGTTTTATTCAATTTGTCAGGTCACACATCACAAGAAACTATTGAATTTGCCAACTTTTTTTCTTTACATTTATATTAAGAATGAGCTCCTGAAGTTTCTGCATATCTTCGTGAATCACCCTGCATTATATGTAAATAGAAATAAAGGTTTTTACAGATTAAGAATTAAATATAACCAAAGAATATATAATTTCTGTATATGACGTTTTAACCATCTTCGCCTACAGTATAATATATAATACAAATATTAAACAATGTTCTTTTTTTGTACAAATAATGGGACAACCACTGTATGAGTATATAAAACACAAAAACCTCTACATTAGCAGTTGAGGTTAGATGGAAATGTGTGAACGTTGGAAATGACATGTATACAAATGAAGTACTTTAACTCAACCGTTAGCATTGTGCTACAGAAGTAAAGAGAAACGAAGGAAGCTGTCTAAAATTATTGCTGTAACTGTTCATTAAAACGAGAAATTGCAATAAATTAAATGTAACAACGAAAATTACCTTATGTTATCTTTTATACATGATGTGTAAGTGTTTCAATGTACAGTCGGTAACTTAATTTGGTTTTAAAATTATCGGTTAAAAAATAACTGGCATCAACATTGTTTTAATTTAAAACGTTAAAACTTATAACTTTGAAGAGACACGAAAATAATAATAAAGTTTATTCAAAAAATGCAAATCATTATGAGAGATAAATTGGTTAATTTATTATTTATAACGTTGTTATTGTCAGTAGATCAAAACCCTTATTTTTATTAATTAACTGTTTTAAAATAATTTTTACTAAATAAGCAAAAATTCTTATCATAATTTGAATTATGAGATAGAATATACATAAGTCTAATATCATCCTCTGCATATTGGTCGTATCGTAACTGTTGAATATAAATGCTAATAAGCTTTCGTTGTGTTGTAGACTATACTGTGGTTTTACAATTATTTATTTTTAAATATCATAATCTAATATTGGCTTCTATTTTGCATTTATTAATTTAAGAACTGATTTCAATTGGCTCTGACTTGAGTGGTAGGTTTAGTCGTCATTATGTCTTCACGACTTGTTACAGTTTATATTATTTTCAGTTATGTTGTGTTAAGATGAATGACCAAAGATTAAATAAGTGTTATTGTGCAACTTACTCTCATACAACAAACACACATAGTAAACGTGGATGTTTTGATTTAATAAGAAGAATATTAAGTTATTAGACAGAGGATGTTGGGTTAGTTGTTATTCAGAGACAATGTCTACAATTCATCGTTTCCAACATAACAAATACTATAATTACAAACCATTATGTTTATGACAAAGTTTACGAAAACTGAACTTTAGGAATAAAGTTAGAAATATAACTTATGAACTATATTAGATTACCTTTCATTTAGACACATTTACAATCTTGTTGAGCACTATGGTGAAATTCACAATAATAATTCGAATTTGCCCCTAACCACAATCACTGGAACTTAATAAAACACAATTATATGATTAATTGTTCTTTATTAATTATATCCACTTAATTCCCTGATGTACATTTCGATAACATGGTTATCATCATCGGAGGGTCATGCTTATAAACTAAATCTAACCTTACATATCTAATACTAAAATAAAATTAAACCTAAAACTATGATAACCTGAGTGCAGTCTAACATCCCTCCCACTCCACAGATCAGTTGACCAGTAAGGGCTTGGGCTGGCCCTTTGTCAAGTTATTGTTATATGTCTTTGACCTATGGAGTGGGGTGAAAGATAACTGTACCTCTAACAAAGCTAATGAGAACAGGTGCCCTACTCCTTACAAAAGTCTTTATAACTTAACAATAAAAAATAATGTGACTACTTAATGTATTACATCTGTATTTTCTCTAGATTACTAAGAAAGTTAATATCCATGTGTATATACATATATATATATATATATATATATATATATATATATACATATATACATATATATACACATATATATATACACACATATATACATACATACACATATCAACATACACATATACACCACATGCATACACATGTGGTTAACTTAACTTGTTACATAAATAAATAGAACTAACTTGATATCTGTATTGATCTTATAACTAAAATACATAGTTGATTTTACATGACTTGAAATCTGTATTTCTTTAAGAATACCGTGAGAGTTAATATTTTGGTTTCAACAAAGAGAAAAGACAAGAATTAGGGATAGGTCCTTTATCTGCATTCAATAACCTGCCGTCATTGTCTTTGGCCATGAAAATGCTTTCATAACTGTTCAATAACTTGTTAGAGATTACATTTTTTACTAATTTTACGTTATTCAAATCTAAATCATGATTTGTTTCAAGTATATGCTCAGCTACACTAGACTTTTCCGGCCTCTCGTATTGGATGTGAGATAAATGTTCTTTAAATCTAGTCAATATTTTTCTCTTTGTTTGTCCAATATATTTCTTATCACATGTATTACAATTTATTTCATAAATTCCTGACCTCTCCAACAACGGACTTGTATCTTTTGGGTGACCTAATACATTTTAAAGAGATTTTTTGTTTTTGTAGGCTATTTTAATATTAAAATGACTGAAAATAGAACCCAGACCGTTGGTGAGGACTGAATCATGAGGTAAACTTATATATCTAATTTTAATTTCTTCCGGTTGGAGTGTTGTGGAATTTTTTCTAAGATTTTTTAGTTTCTGTTTCCTTAATATATTATCAATAATTTTAGGATCAAACTCATTAAACTGAGCTATTTCTTTTATATTATTTATTTCTTTTTTCCAACGCTTAAAAGTAAGAGGGATGTTAATGGCCCTGTTAATCATACTATTAAATGCTTCTAATTTGTGTTGAATACAATGGTTGGATTCGCTTGATATGAATCTGTTATTATTTGTGGGTTTTCTGTAAACGTCAAATTATATTCTATTTTTATTTCTAATACATAACAAATCTAGAAAAGGGAAACTGTTGTTTTGTTCTACTTCATGAGTAAACGTGATAGAGCTATGTTTACTATTAATTTGACCAAGAAAATCACTAACACTACATTTGTTGAGATCAAAAATTGCAAATATGTCCGATGATGATAACCATGTTATCGAAATGTACATCAGGGCATTAAGTGGATATAATTAATAAAGAACAATTAATCATATAATTGTGTTTTATTAAGTTCCAGTGATTGTGGTTAGGGGCAAATTCCAATTATTATTTAGACACATTGTTTAAATTTTAACTCATCTTTAAAATGGCCAAAAAATGTATATATTTTGTTTTGAATTCAAATCTTATCCGTAAAAACTTATATTCTACTTTTAATATATCAAATTGATTACTTGATTGACACATTTATAAAATACGAAAAATGTTAGAAAATTTAAGTTTATATTGTCGATTTGCATAATGTTTGTCTAGTGGCAGAAAGTTTTATAGAAGATAATATTTATTTTATCTTTATTATTATTTTGTACATGAACTTACTATCAAAAAAGTAAAAATTTTAAAATAATAATTCCTAATGTAAGTAAAATATTTGTAATCTATTTGTGTTTCTTGTGTATTTTAGACACTTTTTAAGTAAAACTGTTTCAATCATATTAATTCAATAATTCATTATACAATTTTTTTTAGTTTTCTATTCAATAAATTCATTATGCTTTTTTCAATATTTTATTTTACTTAACCATTTTTTACTGTAAAAAAAAATGAAATCGTGATGATCATTTAGAATGCATTTTTTTGGTCTTATATATGATATTTTTAATCATTATTGTAAAACAAAAAATCGTATATGAATTACTGAATATGTTGTTTATGAACAAGTAAATTGCTATGAAAAAACAACACAAACAAGAAAATTGATGTTGGTAATTACATAATGTTTTTAATGTGTAACATTCACAAGTAAAAGTTATGAAACAAATTATCCAGTCGTTGTAAAAACAAGAATTACGAAATCATTCACATTAGCATAATCTTTTACGAAATTTGGGTCCATGTGGAAGTGTCCGGTGTGATAACAGATATTAAACTTGAAACTAGTGTAAAAAAATCTCGACATGAAGAGAGGAAAACAGGTATGACCAGAAATGTTTAACCGAGCTCAATCATTAACAGAGCGCAGAGTTGAAACTCTCTTAAATTTTTAAGATTAAGCAAATAACCCAAAATATAAATCTTAAAAAAATCTCGTACTTATCTTTAAAAAGTCTTACATAATTTAACGCATTTTAAAAATTGTTTTGATAAGTTTAAATTTAATCTATTTCAATTCCACAACCCTAAATTTCCCTATCCCCATCAACATGTTTGAATGAATAGTTATTATAAAATATGACCAGTTTTCCTTTTAGTAAGCATCAAAAGCAGACCACATTTATTTTACACAACTCTTTTTTCTGTTCTTTTTTAGTAGATTTTGAGACTCATGGGCTTAACCGGTAACATACGGGTACAAATAGTTTAGATCCAATAAAAATTGTATTTTCTAAAAATAGATAAATTGTTATTTATTATTTTATCTAAGCGATGATCACACTTGATAAAAAGCTGATTATTTGCCTTTTTATTTGCCGCAGTTCGTATGCCAACCTATTGACATTTTAAAAGTAAGTAGACACTGATCAGTTTGACAAAGCTGGCATTTGAAACTGGAGTCCTATAGCGGTGATACGTTCAACTAAATTGTTACTTTTGAAAGCTTTGTTGCTTTGTTATAACTCTTTCGCATTTAAGGCTAAGTTAAAACAAAACCTTTTATTTTGTTTATATGTATTGAACAAAAGATCATTAGGGATAAGTGGATATGTTCAAAATCTAAATTTGTAAGATAACTTGTAAAATCTAAATTTATTTTCGAAAATAAATTTAAATTTATATAGATAAATCATTTTTGTAACCACTTTCACTTTGGACCCTGTACTACAATATTATCAGGCAATAATAATTATCACATATAGGTAAGAAGCTCATTGAAAATTGCATAGAGCGACACTTCATTTTTAAAGGTGAAAAATACACGAAATTTATTACCAAAAAAAAATTTTAATCAAATTAAATAACTTTAACAACAGTAATGAATAAATATATATAATCCATGAATAACCTGTTTGGGGAAACAATTAAAAGGTTGTTTGAAGATTATGAAGGATAATAAATTAAAAGGTTGGAATGACGGAATGTAAATTACTTAAATCCTATACAAATTTTTCCTTAGTGTTAATTAATGCTATGGTAAATTCACAACTTATGGATTAAGAGAATGCCTAAGTTCTGGAGATATAAAAGGTCCCATGCTGACATTACATTAACAAGCAAGCCGAGCGCGCGAGTAGTCCCTAACCTGTTGCGGTAACTGTCAAATACTAAAATCCTATGGGGAAAATAATGCTCCTATATTTGTCGGAATGACAGGAAAGTCTTACAAATGTCAGGTATGTAGTGTTGTCAACGTTAGCTTTAATCTGTACATTTATTTTGAACACAACAAGAATGTCCAAACGTTCAGTGGAGGTCTACACTTAGACTTTTAAAATTCCAATTGAAGAAATTCTAAAAAGAATGAAATTTCAATAATAAATTATTGTAAATTATTCAGAGATGTTATCTTTTAATTCTATTCGGGTTTTATAACTCTGTTACGGCTTATTATCTATTGATAAATTTGAAAAGGTGTAGTTATTTATTTTTCATATTAGGATCCACTTTAGATAAATAAATATAGCGCTGAACACATTTGTAACAAAAAATATTTCAATCATTTACATTAATATAAAGCTAGGAGTATTTTGGAAACATATATGTTATTGTTATAAAAAAAAACTTTAAATCTATTTTAACAAGTTTACATATTTAATTGATCGAATACAGACAAAAATACTGGAAATACTGCAGTTATGGTGGGACTAAAAATATTATTCTACAAATGTCATTTCATATAACGGTTATTGATCGAACGGCGAATATCAAGTGGTCTACGAATAACGTAGATTAGTTTTCAGTAGTATTTCATAATCTTCTTGTTGTGATATATTAATAAATTAATTTCGTTGTTTAGTTCAACCGTGGAACACTCTATTCCACTAAATTCCTGGTTTCGACTAATAAAACCACCATCTTTAGATCCAAATTTCTTTAATCATCATTCCTCTAAATAACGTATCATTAAAATTTCAGTTATAATTTAGTTGTCATCTTATTGTATAAGTAAAATGCGGTGAATGAAAACACTTAAAACAATTCTTAAAAACAAAAATCTCGCGTAACATAAAAAGAACATTTAAAACAATCAGAATGTGTTCAAAGATTATTCCTAATTAGTAAAGAAAATGCTAAAGCTCAAATTTTGTTGTAACTTTTGGTGGGAAATGAGAAATACTTGACTTATATCTATAATTGAGTGAAACCGTTAAATAATGATAGAACAATGTCTTAATGACAGGCTGGTTGGTTTTCGTATTATGCAATGTGTTTTAGATTATGGCTCTAATAAGTCGAAAAAGTATTCTGAACAGACTTCACCCTTACCTCTACCACCACCCATAGAATAGTAACCTACCTGGCTACGTCACACTATGTAAAACTTCCCCCTATGGATTTCAGTCGTTTTGTAAACTCAACAAAAATCGCTTTTTCCTTGTCGTTTCTAACTTCAGGATGGATTGAGTTACTCAACTCAGAAACAGGTACCCACCAACATCACATGTGGGAATGCCACTTCGTTGCGTCAACTCCGAGAATGACCATTTTGTTGTCACTCTTCACTAAAATATTGATGTCATGAAACTAACCAAGGAGTTCTGATTGCCTTCCTGCCTTATCTGTTCTCCTAGAGTATCTGTGCAATTGTTTGTTTATAAATGTCACATTGTTTTAACAGTAATCGTTAATGCTTGTTTAATATTTAACAAAATTCAAATAAATAAGTTAAAATATTTTTTTAGACGATGAATCCAATAGTAACATAATTATATAATCGTATGTCAGTCTAACCTAAACTATCACTCTATAGTTTCTAATGTTTTAAAAGCATGTACGGTAGTAGAGTGTGGGTTCTGGTCGTAAGATGGGTTAGATCGTGAGATATGAAACCGTTGATATAACTGTTTTGTTTTCGTAACATCCAACTTATCTCTAATATAGTGAGAACTGATATTTGGAGAACAGTAACATATGTCTATGAACTCCAGAACTTCTGGCACAGATATCATGGAGACCCCAGAAACACATCTCATCAGGCAGTGGTATTATTTCGAAGAACCTTCCCGTCCGTCAATAATAGATTGTTCAGCTTATAATGTGTTCCACAATTAATTGTTTACACCATCCACATTATTGTTGCATTTGTGATATAGTCCACTATGAACAATTCACTGTAATGAAGGAAAAGAGATTGGTCGTATTATCCTAAGAAACGTTTTTGCTAAATACTCAATATTAGTTTTATTAGACAATATATATCATGGAATAATTTGATTTTAATTACCAACCCTTTCCAATTGAAGCAGGGATTATAATAGATAAGATTTGGGTTGATTTGAATCTTACAAAAATGTGTATTATAGGTCCATTGTTTATATTAAACTTGTACTTTATTTATTGGTTTATGTTTACGAAAATAATAAAATTTTAAAGACATGTACTGGTTACTTTTATTACAGTTACAATTTTATATTTTATATTTATTTCACAATTTAAAAGACCTGTCAACTTTTGTTTAATTGTTTTTTAATTAAGATTATTATATGTATGTAGATTTTGATAACAATCCAAACGATTTATAACAGATTAGTAAATTGTTAACATAATATGATTTTTAATTATCAATATGCTACCAAAAGAAAAAACTTGAAATGTGATCTTAATGTTGTAAATAGAGCAAGTTTTATTTCCTGATCGAGTCATGGTGTACAGCATTAACCATTCCCTTTGGATTTTACACGACTTATACCATGCTCCTAAATTCAATAAGTGATACACTCCAGTGGACAATATGCAGAACATACAAGGAAAAAGTAGTGATCAATATTTTATGACTGTTTGAAGGTATTTACCCCAGTTCTGAGTGGTTGTATGCTGTCTCCAATTTTAAAAAGGAAAATAACTCTCTATGCTTCAATGTTTTCTAAGACCCAATAAACTATTATAATGGCAACATATTAATATATTTACATTTTAATAATAATACTATAAACATACATTACGTCTATTTTTATTTCTGATTTGTAAGAATTTAGTTGATGTTTATACAAAGCTATAAAGTAAAATACTTACATACTGGAAATATTGATTCGTACCTAGTTACAGGATGGTTTCTTCAAACTCGGATAAAGACTAATTTTTATTCCTTACTGACGAAGAAGCTTCTAAATCTAAAGAAATATTTCAAATTATTCGTTTTTAAATATACTTTTCTTTACCTATTTGGTTCATATCGTAAACTCACTTACAAATAATAAACCAATATTCTTTAATTAAGGCCTCTGATTTAAATTGTCTTTGAACTGTGTAGGAATTTAATTTGAACTGTGGTTATAATAATATGTAACAGAGAGGTCAAATGTACTGACATGTTTATATATATATATATATATATATATATATTTCAGATATAACGAACAAGAATTTTATAACAACTTTTTATGTCAACCAGGGAAAAAAATATAACTTGATCAACAAATTGAACACTTATCCTTTACTTATTCCCCTTCGCCCCCAATTAGGAAAAACCACGAGAAGCATTAGCCTTATCACTTGAAGTTTGTTTTGTCTATATATAACAATGATGACGACTAGTTGAGACCATTGATAAGACTTTTGTTACAAATAAATTATTTGTTGTGAATAATTTCGTGTTTTTTTTTTTCATTTGATGATTTTGGTTAACAAGTGTTGTTCATTTCAAGAACATAAATATTTACATTTATCAATAGTCTTAATGCATAGTATTACTAATTTAAACCTATTTTGAATAAAAAAAGGTGTTTATATTTAATTTACATTAGAAAACAATGTTTAGCCTGAAAATGTTTACGAAATTTGTAATTTTTAACAACTATTATAAATTTCAATTGACCAAAACGTATTATAAATTTGCAAAAACAAGAACAAATTACACTTAATTGTATGAAAATAATTTATAAACGTGTGGGTTATTGATTACGTAAAATAATTCTATAAAACTTTGGTTTTATTGTATAACGTACATATATTATAATATATATATTAAACTTAAACGTATGTAAAGAGTAACAGGCTACTTCTTAATTGGATAAAGTCAAACCTAACTTAGTTTCGTAAGGAAATTAAAATAAAGTTTATCGAAGTAGTTTAGTGTGTAAAACATAGAATTGTAATTTCTGAAGAATAAATTAACAAAGTTTCTAGAAAACATAGTGAACATTCAGCCATTTGTTCAAAAGATATGTTTTGTGGAGTGATATGACAAAACATAATTAACTTTGTCTCCAAGAAATATATCATCTCTTACGGTCTTGGGAATCTTAACGATTTCTAAACATCCCAGATGAGCACAAATAAGTCTTGGTTATAGTATAGAACGTGATCAAAGAAACGTCTTAAAATGTTTATTAAATTAGATTATTTTTTGGTATAGATAATTGTAGTCTTTTGAAATAATAATAGTAATACACCATTTATAATCAGCCTAACTAATTTTACTTGTTTTTTATTGTTACTTATTATCACTTAATTGGAATTATTTAAAATTAGTTAGAGAGATATTACAAGAATATAATGCCGAAAAAATATGTTCAAATGAAATTAAAACGCAATCATTTTCATTTTCAAGTTACCAATGATGTTTTGTATGTGTTACTGTTAATTTAATAAATCCTGGAGAATCCCCAATTATTGTACAAAACAGATTGGAAAATTGACATATGTTTCATGTTTTTCTATAATTATTACTATAACCAGTTATTTTAAATAACAGGTTAGTGTGATAAATTATGTAATTTTTTTATGCTAGGTTAAGTTCACTTGAAACAGTTTTTCATACATTTTTATTTCAGAAGGGCCGTAACAAGTTGTTATTTGAAAAATTCATTATCTAAATAATATCAGAAATATCTCTGATCTATATGAAACATTATTTAATGAACCTTATGAACAATATATTATTATAAGTTCGCGAATCATTTTAGCCAAAAAAAGTTCAGTGTTTATGTAAATTAACCAGTTAAAATAATAAATTGAATGGAGTATATGGCAATAAACAGTCGGATGAATTATTTTATAAAATAACCAGGTAAAATTATAAATATCATGTAGTTTATAACATTAACTAAATCATACTAGTTATATTTTTTTAATAATTTGTAATTATGCATAACAGATTTATAAAATTAATAGTAACACAGACACTTCGGGTGTATATACCATCGCCATATTTGGTAATGTAAATAAGCTGAAATTTTAAAATAAATCATTTAAAAAATATAACACGTTTACATCCAATGTCTTTGATAATTTAATAGTTTCATAATTGAAATATATTCAAATTAGTCTTAAATAAAAAGAATTTCAAAAATAAGGCCTGAAATAAGTATAATGCTTGTTAAAGTAACGATTTACCCAAACTATACTTAAATGTGTTATTGTAGAAGTGTATAATCACCTAAATTTAGCAATTCAATTAATTTGTGGGCAATGTTTTATGAGATTATAGTCATATCGCCATTTAAAAACAATGAATTTTATTTCAATTTTAAATGAATGTGTTTTGTCCTAATTTTCTTCGAATTGAAAGATTATTTTCTTCGATACATTCTACTGCTGAAATCTGAGTATATTCCAAACAAAATAATAATTGACATACGAATTTAAAGAAAGGATATTATATTTGTTGATTTCCAAGGGAAAATCGCCTTTCTAATTGAGTTTTATTACAAACTATTGTTTAGAGTCTCAAAAATGACAAAAAAACTAAGAAATCGAAATATTAACCTTTACATTTTAAAATTTGTTTCTTGTATTTTTACGAGAGAAATGTAAGGTCAACCCTTATAACTTTTTACAATCTTTTTAGAGTAGTTTTGATCTCGTATGCCTTTAAATAAACAAACGAAATTGTAATCGTCAGTCATAGATAAAGACCATTAAAACGGAAAAGATTAGTAGAAATGGCATGAAAATTGTTGCACACATTGGTCTGTAGAGACGATGGAGGAGAGTGTCAAAATATCATAATGGTTTACTTTAATAAAGAGAAATTATCAACTTATATAGATATTTTGTAAACAGCGTATACACATTTTTTAAAGATGACCTAATTTTACTATCAAACTAAAAATTTAAAAATATGATTAACAATTTAAAATTTATAATTTCCTGCCTCTTATAAAAATGTCAGAAAAATCTGTACAAAAGGAATATTTTAAAATTTTGTTTAAATTCTAAATCATTGATATAGGTTTATACAGTCTATAAGAGAATATATCATATTAAAACTTTAATAAATAATTTTAATCTAATTTAAGCCATTATGGTTTAACAATATTCTAATTTAATAAAAAATTACATTCGGAATGGTGAATCAATATATTCATTATCATTATTAAAGAATTAAAAAGTCCAATCAATTATTTCATTGCCAAATTAGCACTAACATAATGATGTCTATAGAGATTCCAATATGTAAGGCTTTGCTTTACTTCCACACCACATATTGCATGGTATATATTGATATCTACAGAGATTATTTCAAATAGTACAATGTTGGTACACCAAGACACACTTACCTACAAAACTATATATAGTTTTCACAATTTACAGGCCACATTTGGTCTTATATTTTGTCTGTATCATTTTCGTAAAACACCATATTTCTGTAAATTATGTGTATTATAAAATATATTTATTGTATTATAATATTACTACAAGTTGTTTTTCCTATTGTTAAGTATATAAACTCGTCCTAATTTTAGCCAGCGTAGTTAAAATAATTGAAAACAACATCAACAAAATTATATGTTTAATCCTTTACTCACATTTAGTCTACTGAATTATTTTTAATTCATTAAAAATATTACAACTGAATAACATATTTCAATAATAACACCCTAAAAAATAATAATAATATCTTTCAAATGCAATATTATTATTCGATTGCTGGAGTGTAATGGCAACGTATTTATGGTTTAGAATTATAAGAGACCCACTGCTAATCTTCAGTTATTTACTTAAGTTTGGATGTTTATTTTCAATTTCGGCAAAGATTGTGGTTAGTCTATTTGCTATTCGATTCACTTCTCAAACACTCCTGGATATGATCCTCTTTGGATGGAAATGATTTTAAAGTACCAACTATAATAAAAGTTGTTATTAAATAATGGATGTATTAGTTATATTTTTAAACATAATTTAATAAAAACATAATTAAAAAATATCGTTTACTTATTTTTCGTAAATTTCATAGGTAATTTTCTAAATACTATGTTTTCTCTATATTAAAAATATTACAAATTCATCCCTATTTAACGTGTTTAGGTTATATAAACATGTTGTGAAAATTAAGCTAATAATCCAGTTTATATTAGAAAAGTATTTACGTTTTCGGTGTTAAAATTACTTTCTATAATGATAGAGTTAACAGCTTCCCTCACCTTGCTTTGATTTCGTGTATAATCAAATACATGGTGTAATATTCCACTCAATCAAAAATATATTCTTTAAATGTATGAACTATTTTGTTTATGTTAATTTAATATGTTTAAAAACCTACGAATAATTAATGTAATTTCAAAAAATTTCAAATGTATTTTCCCCCCAAGAGATGTAAACATATTTTATATACCCCAATTGGTTTTTAACTTCTTCTATCTTTTCCTGGAAGTGCAAAGCGTGGTTACAGGGTCCTTGTCCTCCGGCATCTTGTTTACAATATTATAGAAATCACAGAACCAACTGCAGTCTTCAGCTTTCGACTCTCTTCAAGCCATCTGCTATAGTCGTAAAGAAGGTAGCGTCCTCCAAGTCGTCAAGAAGCGAACCTCGTCATAAGGACACTCCGAGCTTTGCACCTTTCGCATCCGGTTCAAGTATCCATGAAACCATCCGTGCTCTATAATAAATGGCGTGTTATAAAATTTTACTATGTTATATCTTTTATTGATCCACATTGTTAGATCTACGATGAACTATCGTCCTCTCGTCACCTTATGTCATATCTTTTATTGATCCACATTGTTAGATCTACGATGAACTATCGTCCTCTCGTCTCCTTATGTCATATCTTTTATTGATCCACATTGTTAGATCTACGATGAACTATCGTCCTCTCGTCACCTTATGTCATATTTCCTACCATCGCCTCATTGTTAAAACTTAACCCTCAGCTTTGGCTTAGAGCTCTCCTTTCCCCAATCCACAGAATTCTTTCAGTCTCCACTAGATATATCGCCGGTGTGCCAGTGACCACCAGTAAAGCATGTTCAAAAACACTTAATTTATATTATTATGTCAATAAATGTTTAGTTTATTGAAACAATACTTATAAATGTTTCGGTATAAATACATTAATGATGTATTTGACATATTACAAGGTTTGTCAATTATTAAGTCCTAACTATTTTCATCACATTACACATTACACAGAAATGTCCATCTATCCTGCGAAGTGGGATCGCAGGAATTCCAATTATAAGGGGAAATTTTAGTTGTATCCATTTAGTTAAGCAAACTCGTAAGCTATATTTAACAAAACGACAAGTGACTAGAGAAGTCTGTTGACAAAAATAACTGGTTAAATATATAAATATATATTGTTTGTGTGTATCTGCGTTGGTGGAAAAAGTTTATAAGCACCAATAAGGGTAGTGTGATTCTTTCTTGCCCTACCAACACGGGTCTCTCACTAAAATAATTCGCTTTCACTTTTGTCTTAATCTCCTGTGTAACAGCAGCTAGTCATTACTCCGCGGGTAGAGGTCCTAACCAGGGCTCTTTCTCAATTTATTATAGATATTGAATTTCTTTCTTTCTGTTTGGTATATCTGAACTTCTTTAATGTAGCACAGATAACACTTGAGCTCCAACACCAGTCTGTGTCAACTATATGTGTTCCCAACTTCTGAGTTGCCACAGCCTCTAGAAGTACTACTTCACGAGCTTCATTAAAGCAAAAACAGTGAATATACACATTCTCTCTGTCCTCGTAAGCCCCTTGACAATTGGATTATACCGTCATAAGTCAAAACAATATACACAGAAACACGACAATACATAAGCCCGACCAATCCATATTTTTATGTTAAGTATTTATATTATGCGATGTATTCACCAAACTTTAGTTTCACTATTCCATCTCGCCTGTCATTCTTATAGGTTTACCATCCTTTCTTATATACTAAGTTGTCTCTTTGCTTTTAAGGTCACCATTTTGTCGCTGATGTAATCTTTGGCGCTTTTTCGTCAATACGTCTACAATAGGAATCATCCCCGCTATGACGCATACCGCGGTAATAGACACTGCATGGAATGAACAAGTCACTCACATCTGACTTAAGAGATAAACTGCAGGCATGTTTCTCCTGCAGATCTGAATTTTAAGTTCACTTGCCGAATTTGGTGCTGCATAAATTAGTATGAAATACTGCTTAGCTTTAGACCAATAACAGATATGTGGTTTCGATGTAATAAAACTTTCTCTAACCATAAAGAATTGTCTAACTTTTTTATCCGTTTCCTGCATTGCTTCTTTTATTTCTAAATTCTACTGTGATTGGTGCACACATTTTTCTTTAAAAACATAGGTGCAGATAAAATTAATGGAAAATGATCAAGTTGTAATAGAACCTTGTTTCGTTCAGCTAATATATTAAAATTTTGTTTAAGATGGTGTTAAGCCAAATGAGCATATATTGATTTTCGAAAATTTAATTTGAAAATATATCTACAACAGCCACATTTGTAGCAAAAAGTTGAGACCATCATATAAGGCCTACCATGGCTTCCAGATGACATTTTTAGTGTTTGTTTAAATGTGTGTGTGAGGGGGATGGGTTGTCCAGTAAATTACACGTATGAGAAAGCTAGAAGCCAAATAAATGGCGAAAAGTAATTTTCAGGGTGATATATTTACTTTTTCTTAGTACACTTTGTCTCGCTCGTTAAGTATAGAGCGGTAGGGAAGAAAAGTTCGCCTGGAAAAAATAAATTTGTTTCTTATTTTATTCATATTCTGATTTATATTTCTTTAGTGAAGAATTATGAAAACTACAATTAATTATGTTTGTTATAGTAAAGATATATTATTTTGTAATGATTAAATCTTCATATCTCTATTAAAATGATTACAAGTTAGTCATAAACGGTTTCAGGCTGACGTTAGTTTGGAAGGACGTGTTGACTTAGGGGCTATTCAGGGTGACCCTCTGCAATTAATTAGGTTTTACCCGCCATGTATTTTAATTAGAGCCCCTGTCGTTATTATTTGCGCCATCTGTAAAGTTGTTTAAAACAAAAGTGTTATCTCAATGTTAACAAGTTACATTGGTCTGACTGTTATCTTAGATTAAACACTACTTAATTAAAATGATTTATATTTCAAATGTCCAAAATAATACAATAAAAAATAAATGTCAATCCTATAATTTTATGTATATTCACGATTTGTCATCCCCAGGAGCCATCTTGACCCCTGTTAGATTTAGTGGTGTCTTTTTTAAGTGCTTAGGGTATGTAAATTCTTGAAAGTAATAACGTCTTAAATAACTAAAAATATATTTATTTTAAATTACTTTATTTATTGGATCTGGTGTGGTGTTACACCTACAAAAAAAGTGACGGGGAAGTGATTACGTAGTAAAATTGACTTGTAATTAATTTATCAATCCGGTTCAGATTTGATAATCTAAAATGAATCTAAACAGCCCAGAATCGCCTTTTTTCTTAATGTTAGTACTAGTACTAAAATTCAAATTAATCAGAGCAAATTTCACCTTTTAATTTTTTTTTTAAATACTTTTTATATAACTCAATTCTTTCAAGTGTTGTTCGGCGCTGAACAAAAATCAACCATTTATTTAAATCTAAATTAAACAATATAAACCATGATGTCGACTTTCAGGAAACATACTATCGGAAGATGAAACGATCGACTTGATCAGAGTAGCTGGTTGGTGAAATAATTTCCAAGAAGAAGTCATTACATATGTTTGGAGCTAACTCCTAATTACAATGACGCTTGAGGCTGGGAAGACTGTAATGTGCGGATGATAGATAACTCAGGGAAGTACTCGGATTAATAAAAATCCCTAGATTACCAACTATATTAATTAAGGAACAAACGAAATAAACATACAATCCCA
The DNA here is from genome assembly GCA_963513935.1 of Aphrophora alni. Lineage (NCBI taxonomy): Eukaryota > Metazoa > Arthropoda > Insecta > Hemiptera > Aphrophoridae > Aphrophora > Aphrophora alni. The sequence goes on from OY740767.1 coordinate 75,696,153, forward strand.
GAGGATGAATCAAAAAGGTCCCAAAAGCCGTTCGGGAGAGTTGCGGTGTAAATGATTTGCAATTCAAAGTTAAGTTTATATTTGGTTTGATAGATTATATCAGTAACAAAACGAAGATGTTGATACATGATCTAATTGATCTATGTTGCCGTTACCCCATCCAATGTAAATATATAACTAGATTCCATAAAACATTACGTCCTTCGTAAAAACCTCTAACTTAACATAAAGAGATCAAACATTCCAACATAACTCTTATGTTCCTTAGATATATTGATTATACGATTATTTTTGGATTACGTGTAATTATAAATTTAGCCTTCTACTCTAAACAGGATATAAATAAAACGTGATAAATGGGTTTTAAAATATTTATTACAAAAATATTGTTTCTTCGTAACGATATTTTGAAATATTATTGTAGTTTTATTAAACATGTTTTAGAAAAGAATAATTGACGAAAAAGTGAATGAATACAAAAAACATTCAATCGCCTACACAATCTTTACAATAAAAAAAGGGTTCAGTCAAATATACAAATCTATCAATTGGATATTTGTTCTGAAAACACATAAGAAAATCCGAGTAGTCGCATATACAATTAATTGTAGCTATACAATAATCGTAAAATCCCATACACGTATACTGAAATACAACTATACAATCTAAAATATATATAATAATACAATATCGGTTCAGCCACCGATAAAATAGTAGCTTTATAATAATTGTTTTAGTTTATAAACAGGAATAAAGCAATACAGAAATGATTCAGATACCTACGATAGTAAAGTAATTAAAAAACAGTGTTTATCACATACACTAAAGTAGCATTACAAGAATAATTCAGTCACCGACAAGAATTTAGAAATACAATAATGATACAATAACAAATGAGACTATGATTCAGTTACTAACAAAAGCGTAATAGCAATAAGTGTAATTCAGTTATCAACACGATTGTAGAAATTTTAAGAATCATTGAATCACTTAGACGAATGTAGGATTGTAAGAAGGATTCAGTTCCTACAATAATGAAGTATTACCACAATAGTTCATTATTGGTAAATCAAGCACAGAAAATGGATGTTTGATTTTGCATTACAAAAATAATTCATCGGTGAAAATGAACGTAGGAATACCAGAAAGGTTCAGTCACCTATAATAGTAAAGTAATACACAAATGATCCAATCCCACAAAATTAGGACAGAACTACAAGAAAAGTGAATTTACAGTTAAGAAAATAATATTTCCTCAAGGTGAGTGAAATAATATGAGACAGATTCAGTCTCTAACAAGAGCAAAGCAATACGAAAAGTATTCAGCCGCCAAGACGAGCGTACAAAATAAGAAAATTTCAGTCACCAACAAGAGGGGAGAAGTAACAAAATGGTTCAGTTCAAAATATGGGAGTCGTAATACAAGGAAGATTTAGTCTCTTACTTTAGGCATAGCAATACAATAAATTATTCAGTCCCCCAGATAAAAGTATTGTAAGAACGTATCAGAAGCATAATTAGGTCCCCAAGATTAGCTTAGTAATAAAAGATATGATCAGTTACATACATGTGCGTAGAAATACACACAAAATTTAATAGCCAAGATGAATGTACTGTAGCAATACATGAAAGCTTCGGTCACGTAGAAAAGCTTAGTAACACCAAAATAAGTAAGTCTCAAGGACGAAGGTTGTAATAAAAAAAATTCATTCACGAAGAACATCCTAATAAAAAAAATTAGTTACGTACAAAAGCGTAGCCGTACATAAATAACTAATCCCCCAAAACATAAACATAGAAAGGTTCAGTCACCTACATGAGTGTTGCAATTCAAAAATAATTCAGTCACTGAAACGAGTAAAGTAATACAAGAATTGATTAGTCACTGTTCAACTACGCAACCCTAAAACTATATATGTGTCAATAATACCGGTAGTTTTAGATTGTTTTTACTGGTCACCTTTGTCTCTAGGGGTGTTAGGTATGTCTAACCCGCCGTACATTTTTTCCAGGTTTTCGTCATATGTATAGCAAATGCGACCTCAAACACTATGTATTCAACACTAATCACGATTATTTTAGATATTACATTTTCAACCCTTCTAATCCCCCAATGCCATGAGGGCTGAACTTGGACATAAACGGCATCAAAAGTTTCACTGTATCTGAGACACCCGAAAACTGTGAATGCAACACAAATATCGGCAGTTTTCAATTATTTTTATATATCACCTATCACCTATTCCCATCCTACCCCTAGTAGAACTTTTTCCTGATTATAAATTCTGATTGCTCTAGGCGTGCTCAACATACACACTCAAACACACACACAAACACACACACACACACACAAACACACACACACACACACACACACACACACACACACACACACACACACACACACACAAATATTAATTTTCATATTTATAGATTCAGTCATCTATATGAGCATAACAATTGAGTCAGCGACATGAGAGTAGTAGTAAGTGAAAACTTTAGTCACTTAATAGATTTTATCAATCCAAAAAATTATTCAGTCACTGAAGGGTAAAAAGTGGTAAATTAACTTATCAGTCACCTAGAAGAGAATATGCACATGGGCTTTATAGTTAACTGACTACATGAGCTAAAAAATAATACACGAGCATAATAATATTAAAACATTTCAAACGGTGTAGTCGAATTACCATTGTCTCTTTCAATTTTTCGTATTTTTTAAACTTAATATAACTCAGTAATAATAGTTTCAAAAAATTAATAAACATTTAATTTATAAATAAAATATGTATAATATAATTTGTTATAATTAATTGATAAATATATAAATTATATAATTTTCACTCTTTTTCTACAACTACATTTTAATGAATAGCCAGCATATTCTTTTATAGTTACATTGCCTCTTGTTTCCGACAAATTAATAAAAAATAAAACGGAATATTTAAATGTCTGTAACTTATTATAAAATCTTTCAATTTATTTTTAAAAAAAGTTAAAGCATCCAAGCGACAGCATCTTTTACCCACATAATGGTCCCAGGATACCCCCTACTATTCAGAACTGTGCATCGTCTTAAACAACTATGAATGTGCCTGAAAAAGTTTCAACAAGGTGTTATTTACTTTACTCCCCACTATATTATTTAAGTATTGTAGTTATTCGTTCTGAATACTTAATTCGTGAAACTGTTCCAATTTTTTAAAACACAATATTAAGGGAATTGTTATTTCATAGTATGTCATAGCTTTTTGAAAGTTCACAATATTGTAACGAATAATTTTTATTTTTTTATTTCTGAATTGTGAACATTTCCCCACATTTTTTGTCGTGAGTTTTAAACTCTGTTGATAAGAAGTATTATTAATTAAGGAGATGGGTATTAAAACATGTACGTACATTTCAAATTTAAAATACACACTTATGCGCTTGGTTGTTTGTTTCAATATAATAAAGTTGAATATGAGTATATTATTACAATTTGTATTGTATTTTTATTAAATAATAATAATAATAACTGTTTTTAAACTTTGCCAATTTCTAAAGGTCGCATTACAGACCGTACTATAATTTAAAGTGATTTCCTCTTTGTTTAGGAGGTAAATCGATTGGTGAAGAACATTGGATAAGTGGATGTGTCGCTGAGGTACCTCTCAACGTAGTCTCAAGTGTTTGTAGAAACAATCGACAATTCACAATCGATTCTATATACACTATTTCGGAAGTCACATTGTCATATCGAAAACAAATGTTGTAGCAGATTATATAGTATGTTAGTACAATGATCACTAACATTGTTGAATGCGATACAAATATTATCACACTGTTTATAGTTGTTGTATTTAAATTGATTTTCACCCTGCCTACAACATTGCAATTATGAATATATATATATATATATATATATATATATATATATATATATATATATATATATATATATATATATATATATATCAAATTTATTAACTATCGTAAACTAATCCAATTTTTATTTATAATTGCCTTACCTTACATCACGTCATCGAGCTATCTACGTACATCATTTTGAGCCATATTACTCTCGTAACGAACTTCACACGGAAAAAAACTCATGTTTGTGCTGTGTTTTGTATTGTTGTATTAATGTTTTCTAATTTCCTGATGATGGTCGAATTGACCGAAATCTCGATAGATAAATGAGGTAAGGCATTTAAATATTTGGATTAGTACTTCAATACTTGGATTAATACTTTAATAAATTTTATTATTCACTCATCTGTGAGCTAAAATGGAACCAAAATATAATTATATTAATTTATGATTTGTATTCCGTTTAACAATTTTTAACTCATTAAAAACATATTTGATTTTCTCTATATTTGATATTTGTAAGAGTGATCAAAGTGTACATAAAATAAACTTTTACTATTTTTTATAATTGTGGTTTAACATTCAATAAACTAGTGGACAGTGCTCCTTAAATCTCACATAAAATGTTATTGTAAACTCACCGTGGCTACAATTATTTAAAGCGCGACAGAACAAACAACACTATTTATAGAATCAAAATATAACAGTAAATAATACCACAAATTATTGTGAACTTAAATAAGGTAGCGTAATTAGATAGCCTGTTACTGATTTTTTAATCTACCTTTATATCAAACTTTTTTTAAATAGATTCCAACTTCTTGGTAAGGGATGAGTCAAAAGGTAAACTTTTGCATTTTTGCATTTTTTTCTCTTCCGGTTGGAGTGTCGTGGATTGTTTTTTGGATATTTCTTACTTTTTGATTCCGTAACATACCATCAAATAATTTACTATCAAAAAACATTGAATTTTGCTACAACTTTAATAAAATTTAATTCCTTAAAATAACTTTTACTCTTGAATGGAATTTAACACGTTCTACGGATCAAACTGTTAAAGGCTGACAATTTGTGTTTTGTACAATGATTAGAACAACTTAATACCTGTTATTATTTGAAGTGTATATCAAACTCTATCCTACTCTTGTTATTAATAAATAATAGCAGAAATCAGATATGACATGCAATTACTGCGTTCTACTTCATGTGTAAATTTGATAGAATCATTTAAAATATTGATTTGTTCAAAAAATTCTTCATTAATATCTACCGTTATCATCCGTAATTTATTTATATAATTGTCGTATTACGATTTTAAAAAGTTACTCCATTATTTAAGTTAGTTTTATAATCAAGGCAGCAGGTCTTGCCACCGCCTTTGACTTGATGTGTGACGAGGCCAACTGTGATTAGCCGAGGGGAACCTCTAGCTTGGATAGGGGGGGGGACCTCTAGCAGCAGTAGTAATGTTAGTTATTATGGCTAGTGTGTATTGTACCTCTGAAGATGATAGCAGTTCTATCGAAATGTACGTAAGGTAGAATAAATATAAATCTACAAACTTTTTGTTGTTAGTGTTTTATTGTAGTTTTGGGGAACTTTCTTTCATTGTTATTATTATTATTACGAAAAGTGCTTTATATATATATATATATATATATATATATATATATATATATAAGAATTTAATAGTTATTTGTTAAATATTTAAGGTTTCGTAATTTTTTCACTAATAATTACAGGTGATTTATTGGTTCATTAATAAAACTATTTTATAAGACTTATTGAGAGTAAATCTTCACAAAAAAATATTAAGGAAAGAAGGACCGTGAGGAAACATGTCTGGATCAGGTTATATAGGAGTTTCTTACTTTCTTACGTTGTACAATATCGTCACTTACATATATTTAAAGGACCTTTTAAAGGGTTAAAGCAGTGAATTGGTAAACGGAAAAGGCAGTTTTAATTTCACTTTAAAGTATTTATAATCCTAAAGTCTTTTATAGTTAAAATAGGCAATTTATTTGGTGAGTATATTACGTAAAAAAATAATCTTAAATCTAAAATCAATGACAGTTATAAATTATTTTTTGAAGGTGAAATATTAATGGTGTGTTTCATGATTTTTATCGACTTTCCTGCTATTTTTAGAATCAAATCTGTAATACTCAATGAATAGTATTAAATCTGTGCATTCTTAAAAGTACCTCATAATGTTTAGGTATATTTGCCATATATCAGTCAGTAACGTGTGTTCAACCCTGTTATGGTTATTTTTTATAAATGACAGTCTGTGTAGATTTTGATAAATTTAAAGAGTTATTTAGTAATTTGTATTTAGTAATACCATTTAAATATTAGTTCAATGAAATTGTACCTTGCCTGCTGTTAAATAAAACTAAAGAACTATGTAAAATAAATTATAGTTTATTCTGAACTACAACGTTATCGCTTGAGAGTCCAAAGTTAATTCTAAAATTATCTTTAGGCTTCAAGCTTTCTTATCTAGTCTAGTAGTCAACTGCTGTTCAGAGAGTAAAACACAAGGAGGATGACTAGTCTCAATTATACAAAAAAAAGTTAAATGTGCACTTACAAAAATAGCTGTGTCATTTCAATTATGAGTAGTGTAAGGTGAATAATCCATTTTATAATATTGCATCAAAGTGTTCTTTCTAAAAATAATTCAACCAAATAACTTTTCGTCAATTTATTACGATGCCTCGTTAGACCTGTCCGGACATTCTCTACAACCTAGGTAATGCACCAATAATTTTGTAGTATCTATCCTCAGAATTGAGTTTCTAAATGAACTTAAAAGGTTACAGTTCATAATTAATTTTATTAATCTAATTATGAAACAACTTTCAACTAAACAATGTGCTCTTGAGAGCTTTGTTTAAATCTTTCTCAAACTGTTTTATCTTACATTCTCAAAGCCTATCTGATGTAATTTTGTTTTAAATTCTTTCCTTCAAATAATATTTCTTTCATTAACTCTGTTATGTACAGTTGAAAAGGAAAGTGTCCCTTAGCCAAGGGGTGGGAGTTGATTTGCGGTAATATGATGCTTGCCAATCAAATGTATCGTATCTCGAAGTTTCCGGTCGTTTATTGGTGGAATAATTAGTAATGTGGGGGCTGATAGCAATTAGAAAGCCGGTGCAGTGTTCTACGGAATCTTTGACCATACAATGTAAGTCCCGTTGTAACTGGATATTCCGTTTTTAAAAGAGATGACAAGAGTTGTACCTCCCAGAGCGCTTAATTTGAATTGACGCATCGGTTAGAAATTAAATTGGTTGAGATTACCAAACAAACTCTAAATTTGAGAAACGATTTATTCTAAAAATTATTCAAAATTTATTTCTTAACTGTTCATTGAAAATTTTACCAATTATTAGAGATTTGTTAAATATCAATTTTTACTTCGATTGAAAATACTAATGTAATGAATCATTCATTTAGAGTCTGTCTATTGATGGCTCCTTTTAATTTTCACAGTTTTATAAGTCCTGGAAAACTAATAAATAAAAATAGGGGGGACAGTCTATTTTGGCACACAAGGATTCAAGAAACAGCGTCAGTTTACAATGTTAGCTGTTGTGATATTTACGAGTATAAATCCAGTAAATAATAAATAATTGATGTCAAAATTTAAAAGCCATAATGGTGATGCAGCAAGTTAAATTTCAGTTCATAATCCCAAGGGACTAACATTCAGACCTGAAAAAAATAAAATTAAAAAAATAAATTGGACGTCCATAGAAATGATATATTTCTTTATGTATTTCATTATTTAGTTAAATATGTTTTATATTTTTTGTAAATTGTAAAATAAAATGCCCTTGAAAGGTTTTTGATCAATTGTTGTAAATTTAATTCATCACAGTTGTACTTAACAATTTACATCACATTGACAGGTGCTAAAGGAACTCCCTAAAAAAGGACTCAAAAAACTGTTTTACATAATAAATGCATTCTTCAGATTGGAGTGCGTTCCAAGACTGTGGGAGGTTGATGAAGGGATTATGATTACCAAACCTGGCAAACCTCCTTTAAAAAGTCATCCTATAGGCCAATATCTCTCTTACCGATGGCCTCAAAACTATTTCAGAGACTTTTACTCAAACGCCTGAAGATAATATTAGAAGAAAAAAGCTTGGTACCATCTTACCAGTTTTGATTCCGTGAGAAACACTCCACCATCCAGCAGGTTTACAGAATCACGAACATAATAGAAGACGCACTTGAGAGAAAAAAGATATCTTCCAGAATTTTCCTGGACGTATCTCAGGCATTTGACAGAGTTTGGCATCAGTGGCTACAGTATAAAATGCGTAGAGACCTCCCAAAACAATTCTATAACATCCTAAGATCATATATCACTGAGCGATATTTCAGGGTAAAATATGAGGGACAGTACTCTGAATTAAAACCAATTAGAGCTGGTGTCCCGCAAGGCAGCGTACTTGGCCCAGTACTTAACCTGCTCTACACTAGAGACATACCCAAGTCGGAGGGAGTGGACATTGCAACATTTGCTGATGATCAGCATTGGTGGCAATGGGAAACTCTGTAGCAGAGTCAACTAGCATCTTGCAGAGAGCTCTGAATGAAGTAAATCACTGGACTAAAAAGTGGAGGGTCAAGCTGAATGAAACTAAGTCAGTACACATCAACTTCACTAATCTGAAATATCAACATCTCCCAGTAGAAATAAATAAAGAAATTGTCCCTTATAGCAATACTGCTAAGTACCTGGGACTTACGCTAGATGCTAAATTGCGCTGGAAGGAGCATGTTAAAATAAAGAAGGACGAGCTAAACATTAGATATAGAAAAATGCACAGGCTACTTGGAAGACGTGCAGGGCTGAGCACTTACAATAAAGTGTTCCTACATAAACAAATCCTAAAGCCAATATGGGAATGTACCTAGCCCACTAACAGAAATCTAATGCAGATTTTTCAAAACAAAGTGCTCAGAGGTATAGTGAATGCACCCTGGTACATCAGGAACTCGGATATACACAGAGACTTGAAGATCGAAACGGTTGAAGAAGTAATAAAAAAGCACGCAGAAAGACACCTGCAGCGACTCCAGGGACATCCGAACACCGAAATACGAAGGATGGTGGATGAACCCAGTCCACTTCTTCGGCTTAAGAGAACCAAACCAGCGGATCTGATGTAGTTCAGTAATCTTTATATGGGAACAACCACAGGGCTGTTACCCATCAAACAGTGAATTTGTCAGATAGGAAGTTGCTAGATGAGATAAGCTCAGTTGTAACATTTTGTAAAAATAAAAAAAATTAGTAAAATTAAAAAATTAACAATTTTCCTTCAGACAGCGTTTTTAAAAAATGTTCTTTATATTTCATATGTTTTCTCAAAATGAAATCACATTGACACGTAAACTTCATTTCAGGGACCTTTTATAACGAATGGAACACGGTTTTGGTAGCAGAGTATTGTTTCTTTTTAAAATGTTTGTAATTAAGTGAGTTAAAGGGATCAGAGCAGATGGAATTTATTTCAATTTTTTTTTTGATTTTGTGTAACAGATTAAATTTTATTAATTTGCGTATGAAAACACTTTCTGAATTTTGAACTCAGGCGGGCCATAACCTTTTATTGTTGCAAGCAAAAAGGATACAAGTTTATGGAGTGTTGCAACCAACCAGCTATTGAACCTCGCCTTCTTAGCTTCTTAAATAACGGATCCAGAATAGACAGGGTTTTCAGACGTACTGCCTATGCTAATACCGACGTACAATTTCACCCTTATAAGCCCATAAAGGCCAACCCGGCTAACCTTAAAGACCATTACTTTATTGTCCTCAGTATGGGTCTAGTAAAAGAAGAAATGAATGACCCTTTTTTACCCATTTGTTATTTGTGCAAACAATCCGGCCATTATATCTGTAAGTGTAGTTCCTTCGTAGTAAACGTACTAACAGGACCCAACAATTTCAAGTTTACTAATTCCTACTCAAAAAGGGGTTATAAAATTTTTCAATGAAAGAGGTACCCCTTTAAATAAAGTCAAAATGTAATTACAAAACAGGCTCGTAATAAATTTCTCTACCCGTTTTGTTAAAATTAAATATTTAATGATTATTTCAACCAGATCTATTGGAAATAATACGTCATTCTAGAATAAAAAATGATATAAATGTAATATACTAGTTGTGTTTAACTATGCAATTGTCATACCGATAAAATAAAACATACAAAATATATGCGAAATCATTAAAACCTATTTTTAAAATGTGACCCATGAAACTTTAAAAACAGAAGCAAGAACAGTCACATAACTTAAAATTATAGACTTACTACATAAATACAACATTAATCACTATTAGACCTTCTCATATAATATAGCATCGATTGTGGAAAGATTGAAAGGGAGTATGTGGAATTATTATATATATATATATATATATATATATATATATATATATATATATATATATATATATATATATATATATATATATATATATATATATAAACAGTTTTAATGGTTAGATTAATTATTATCTATAATAATACAATATATTCAACTACTGACATGTTGATAAAAAAATGTACCAATGGGATTGAAATTGATTATTAATAACATAAAAAGCGTAATGTAAAAAACTTAAATTTGAAAATGAAGACAGTGTTAGATTTGGTCGATGCAAGATATCTTTCTCAAAAGAAGTTTACCTAATGTAATAACGAAATATTTACAGTGTACAGAATTCAGCTGACAGAGGTTGGGACGAATATATTTAACATGTAAACGTTATATTTATTACATGTTATTCATATAATTTATATTAATGTTATTTGTTAAAGTAACGTAGGGGGTGTTATTTCACCCCTACTGTAGGGGTAGACGGTAGCCCTGGTGGTAGACGGTAGGTAAAATACAGGTTTTGTGAGTCGTGTCCAGCTGACATTTAGCGGCGTCGAGTCGACCAGGTGGCGACGGCCCTTTCTTGAGTACAATAATTTTATGGCGTCGACGGTCCACTCAACAGAAACCGTCTCTTGTGTTTCTAGCCTAAATGTCATATGTTATAATTTATACTCTGTTTAATGTATATGAAACAATAAATCTAAATCTTTGTCAAAAATTGAGACCCAAAAATAAATAAATATAATTTAAAAAAGAAGAAAATTATTATGATTATCCTGAAAAATCCTGATTCTTTTACTCTCAATAAATCCATTTATATAATATCACAAAGTTTGACCTACAGAATGATGTACTTTCCATATTGAATTAATCAATTTTTTTTGTGGAATAGTCTTTTCTAAATTCAACCAAAACGAGAGTATGTGTATTTTTTGATTTTGAATCTCTCCTTTCCTTCGTTTCCAGCCATGCTTGAAATATTTATATAACTAGTAAGTGCGCCTATTTTAAAAGCTGATATTCTATAAAAATTTTAATTATTGTAAAGCGCAAATATATCTTACGGAAACAATTATTAAATTTTATTTAATTTTTATTCAAGTACTTTAAAACTGTGTAATATAAATAAACGTTAAATGATCAAATCTTAAAAATAAATATTGGACAATAGAATGTTTGAAGCTTTTTTGATTCTATTAATAAAGTAGATACCAACTGTATGCATAATCAACATTATTAAGTTAAATGCTTATTGCAATTTTGAATGTATTTATTTATGTCAACATTCGACCAATTGACAATTTCGTGCTTACAATTGACAATTGACAATTTCGTAGTAATTCTCATAACTATGCTATATTACTTTATAACTCATACACACAACAAGAATATGTTGTTAATGATCAAGAATAACAATTTTCTATTTTCTATTTTCTAGAATAGCTATTTTCTATTTCAATTAAATACAAAATTTTCAAACCGCACTATACACATTAATTTGAAAGAATATACTTTTTTTTTTAAACATTGTTATTATATAAATACCCCTAAATTCATTTCTTTTCTTAAAATGAAGAAAAGCAATGAATAAGTTTATTTACATGTTTCCTGTTTTTTAATTTATTTTTTATAATTGTCAATAATTATGTAGGCCTATTAAACGTTTATATGTATGAGGCAATTTCGAGAATACAGTTAGTTTAAGTAAATATTTACTTTGTTTTTAGCAAAGAATTTATTTTATTTCAGTTATTTTCTTATTTTATGTTTATGGATATATATATGTTTTGTTTTTTACACACACACACACACACACACACATATATATATATATATATATATATATATATATATATATATATATATATATATATATATATATATATATATATTATATGTTTTGTTTTGTATACACACACACACACACATATATATATATATATTCTAACCACAAAGTGGTTAAGGGTGTCCAACTAATTTCACTTCAACAAAAATCAGTACGAATATTTAAGTCTTGATATGTCTTTATTTTACAGAATCTGGTTCTTACAATCAATGTGTGGAGCTACGAAGTCAGAAGTCAGAGTGATGATTGTTTTCGTTGACAGAAGGTAGTAGGGTGACGTACTTCAGCTAACATATCCAACCTGTTGCTTGCTCCATGATGCCACTTGTGTTGACAATTCAGGACAGTTGTTTTGTAACTCAACTTGTGAATAAATATTTGGTGTTATTATGAGTTACATATCCATTACTACACTCTACACAGAAACATAAATGAGAACACATTAAAAACATGTATGAATATCGAACTAATTAAAAAATATATTAAAAAACTACTTGTTCATTAGAATATTGAAACTTAAAAAATGAATTAAGTATTTGTTTTGAAATATCACTTTGTTGCCAGTCTGTTTAACAAACTCTATAATAATTGTAGCAATTGGCGTAAAATGTGTACACACATATTTATTCCATTTGAATAGACAAAACAAAATATTTGAATGGTTTCCAAAATTTTTTAAGATTTTTTAGATAGGAATGGTAACTGAGTAAAATATTCTATATTCTAACAAAATAAGAATATATATGTATATAATATATACATATATAAAGTTAATTTCTTTGAATTTGATTCAAGGTATCAAATGAATGCTAACTAAAAAAAATTAATATTAGATTCTCTTACAAATATCTAAACAATATGTGTTACAAATTTGTATAGTATTTTCGTATTAAAATAGTGGATGAGAAATATGCGTATTTACCTATTTCTATATAGAAATCTGCATAATAATATCTTTTGAAACTTGTGTAGTTCCTCAAAATAACAATTAAAATGTTATTTTTGAAATGAAAATCTGTTTTATTCCATGAATGTTATAAATATTAAGATATTAGGTAGGGCTTACACAAATTAGGTAAAATATTTACTCGAATTTAATACCAAATATTACATTCTTTTACCGATTTTAGCAAATGGCAGTCTATCTGCAATAACGAGCACAATTTGTGAATTGAATTAAAATTGTTTCAATAAAATCTGAAGTCATTGAATAACAAGCGATAAAGATCATATCATCTCACGACAATGTTTTGTGAGTGTTTTAAAATATGGTAATTAATACTAAGGTCCCGAATCTTCTTGACACTTTTAAACTAATAATTATAGAAAAATACGTTATTGAAAAAATATTTAAACGGACAAACTCTTGACTTTTACTACTTCCCAACATATGGCCGATCACGTAGTAAATAAGTAAAAACGTAAATATAAAAAGGTCATTTGAATTTGTATTTAAAAACATTAATAAAACACGATATTTTTCGTTGCTTCATAACGTATCATACCGGCAGAAATAAAACAACTTTTATCCTTGGATGAATATTGACTTGAATTTATTTTTATTGATGTATTCATTCAATAGACTTTTATAAATATGAACAAATTGTTAACAGGTCTGTAAGATTGTAAATGCTTTAACATTTTTAACATTCTTCTAGGTTTTAATGAATTAAAAATACTCTTCTAAATGATTGGTGAATAGGATCCAATATACTTCTGTTTTTAATAACCTTTCAAAGTCAAGTCACGACTATCTATCATATAATGGAAAGGGGTAAGTCCAAAAATATCAAGGATTTTCAATTCATCTGAGTTACCTGTGTGGTTAGTTGAGAGTCAATACATAGATAAATATATTTTCTTAAATAGACTATACAAATATGATATAATTGCATTTCTGAAGCGTCTATAGATATCCATAAATTTAAGCGATTTTTGCAATATGTATGATTTTTTTTAAATCCCATAGTAATCATTTTAACATTTTACCACATTAGTAAGATAATAATCGGCTATTTACTGCTGGTTTGTTTGTAGGCGTATTTGAGCTATAGGAACTGTTAGATGTGAAATTTAAAACCAATTTCAGTGGAACCTTTATCTAAATGTAACATTAACATTAATGGTGTTTGTAAACGGCCTCAATTGAAATGGTATAGGCCTATTTTTTTTTATTTTTGACCCTCTGGTGATTATTGGTTTTTTATACGAGATTACTAGGATGATTCGAGTCGTATGATTACTAGATGGGGGAAATAAATAAAAGCTTAGATTTATATAAAATTAGTTTTTTACTAAATGTAAGTGAAAATAAATTAAGTTTTAAGGATGAAGAAATTCAAATGTTTTTGACTTAATTTTGTTTCTTAGGTTTTTATTTTCGTAACTTTTTAGTTCAAATTTTCCAGTTGACTGAAATTACATAAAGAGAATATTGAAAAAATATATATATTTGATTACCATATATCATTTCTAAATTGTTATTATAAACTTTAGAAAAGTAAGAGAGAGAATGATTACAAAACTGTGACATTGTAAATGACAATCCCATTTGTTATGTGATATTAAGAAATAGTCTAGACTGCCCTTGCTTTCACCAGACGGGAAGTGTATTCATCCCTTGGTCAATACGTTGAGCTATTTATTAAGCCTTGCAAGCCTTCCTAATGTTTGTTCTTACTGGTAAGCCAGATAAGTTTAACTATCACTGAATTTAAGGATTTAGGTGTGTTTGACTAGTTGTAAAGACATTTGCAATACATACATTATTTTAATCCTATGATTTTTTAACATCAAATGAGTAAATGATCCGATAATTTAAAATTGAAATCATTCAAGCAATTACTAAACAATACAAAAAAAAAAAAGATTTACTTCCTTTGAAGTTACTTGTGGTTTCTTTTAAGATCACACATACAAGGATCTGTGGATTTTCTTTATATTATCTTGAAAACAATGCCCAAATAATATACATGGTGTTAAATGTCAATATTATTTCTATTTGAGATAATTATCCCATATACATGTTTTTAAATAATTGTTTAGTGGTATATTCGGGATTCTTATTTTCTTACTCTAAAGAATAGATTATCTTACATAAATATAATATTCTACGTGTTCGTCGAAATACAAACTTTAGTACAACGTTTATTTTATAAATTTGTTGATATGAAACACTTAATTTGCTAATATTAAAATCAACACATAATTGCAGCAATTATTTAAAATAAAACAGTAAACCAAAATTATAATATTTGAAATGTTATTTATTTCAAGTTATAATTATATATTAGAGTTTTTACCTCAATTCTGCACGACACAATAAATTTTAGGTACAATAATTCCCCCAAAAATTGTAAATTATGAATAATTTGACGCCTACATTTAAAACATACTTCCCATACATCTACATATAATTGCAATACTTTTTAGAGACGTGCAAGCTAATATTATAATAAAAAAAATTATAAGCAACAAGACTGTTAGTTTTCTGTGTCACGTCCTGGATACAGCAATTTTATTAAATCAGCAACAAGACTGGTGGAAAGCTCAGCGATTGTCACTGTTAGGATATTTGTAGCGATGACACGATGAATCAGTTTACCACAGCAAAACTATTCGTAGTAGGTAGTAGGACTACCTACACATCTGTACCAATTTGTATGTTGAACGCTTTACCTCATTAACAATACATGTGATAGAGTGTGATTTTTCCTAAATAATTGTAATCTTCATAATGTAGACGTGGGTTACATCAGACTGTGTGATAGCTACATATCTGTTACGAGTTTGCCTGACTAACAAGATTGGTAGTGGGCTGTACCAATTAAGATATCTGTACCTGTTTTATATATTTACACATTTTACCTCAGAAACAGGATTGCTAGTAGGTTGAGCCGCTCATTGAACATCTGTAACAGTTTTTATGTCACAAGGTGACTTTATTACTTCAGTACCATGACGATTATAAGGCTGAACGACTACCACTAGCTGGATATCTGTAACAGTTATTTGTAAATACGGTTTACCTTAACAATAGTAAATATAAGCAATAGGCAGTGAAATAGTTTGGATATCTGTAACATATTGTACAGGATTATTCCATCTCAAAAAACAGAATTCAAGAAACCAGTACGCTGTCACTACCTGTTTGCACGCTGAATAGTTCACTTCAGTAACAAGATTACTAGTAACCTATTCCTGTACTGTAAGCCTAGGCTATTTACTGTAAAAATGAAATACCTGGGTCAACATACAAAAAATAGATATATCCAATTATTCGCAAAGCATACTACACGTCGTGTTAATAAGTTAGTAGATTAACTGCGTTAACATAAAAATAATGCAAACATCCAGATGGTCAACTACTAGGGGTGTTACTAAGGTAGTAGATTAACTGCGTTAACATAAAAAATAATGCAAACATCCAGATGGTCAACTAATAATCGTGTTATTAAAGCAACGTAGAAAACATTATTCGTGCCAACGTAGAAAACAGTACCGATATTCTTATAGCTACATAGCCTACTATTAGTCGTACTGTTGTGTGTCAATTGTACCAACATAATAGTATAAACCATTCACATATCCAGTTATTCCCTTAGCCTACTCTTAGTCTTATTACTGAGGTAGTATATTAACTAAGCCAATATAAAGACTAGTGTTGATAAAATTGTAGCATGTTTGGTAATAGGAAAGAAATTTTAGAAAGTATATTTTAAAAGACTTCTGCTCCCAGTTTTAGACTTCAAAGAAAGGGGAACATATATGAAATGAGAAAATAATCTGTACTGGTTTATATGTTGTTTTAATTAATTTAGTGTTTCTGTAATGGGACTAGTAATAAAGAAATGCGACGATTGTGGTATATGTACTGGTTTTATGTGTATCTTCTAATCTACCACCTTAACAATAAGATTTATAATATCATAATCTGACTATCTGTATATATGTACTGGAATGTATGTTGAAATACTTAATCTAATATTTCATGAATAAAACTAGTAATTTATTATTGTTTGTTGCCATACCGACTACTGTTAATTATAATTTATTAAATTACTCACCGTCCAGTAGTTTTTTGCGTTTTTTCTCAACGACGGCCGTTTCGGCTATTCAGCCATTTTCAAGTGTTCAGTTTCAGGACATTTACTATTCCTCGTTATAACATAAAAGTTCACAACACACAGTTATACACGCAATACACATACACATAGAAGACACAATAAAACACATCTTGTAGGTACACTATCTGTATCTGGACTAGTTCCTCAAGTGAATCTTGGAAGCTTATCAGTTGTGTCTTAACATTCTATTATTGTGTCAAATAATGAGTTTGCGTCAAAGTTCAATTTCTCATTAAGTAGTGTTCCAGGTTCTGTTTTGAATGCTTTGTATATTTCAAACTGTTCCAAAGCATTCATAAGTTTTCCTTTTTTGCATCTATGTAAAATGTCCATTGTTTTATTTATATTACTGTACTTGTGATTTGTTTGAATTATATGTTCAGCAAACTTTGATTCTGTTTTTAGGGGGTGTGTATGACGTATAGCAGGTGGGTATATGAAAGTTTGCTGAACATATAATTCAAACAAATCACAAGTACAGTAATATAAATAAAACAATGGACATTTTACATAGATGCAAAAAAGGAAAACTTATGAATGCTTTGGAACAGTTTGAAATATACAAAGCATTCAAAACAGAACCTGAAACACTACTTAATGAGAAATTGAACTTTGACGCAAACTCATTATTTGACACAATAATAGAATGTTAAGACACAACTGATAAGCTTCCAAGATTCACTTGAGGAACTAGTCCAGATACAGATAGTGTACCTACAAGATGTGTTTTATTGTGTCTTCTATGTGTATGTGTATTGCGTGTATAACTGTGTGTTGTGAACTTTTATGTTATAACGAGGAATAGTAAATGTCCTGAAACTGAACACTTGAAAATAGCTGAATAGCCGAAACGGCCGTCGTTGAGAAAAAACGCAAAAAACTACTGGACGGTGAGTAATTTAATAAATTATAATTAACAGTAGTCGGTATGGCAACAAACAATAATAAATTGATAGCAAGTCAAGCTAAACTCGCCTACAAATATAAGAACACAAAAGTTAAATTCCATACAGTTATCCAAAATATACGGTTCAATAAAGTATGCATCGCTGAAACTTTGATTCCAAAATATGTGCATGTGAAGATTAACAACACTTCAAGATCAGCAA
Source organism: Aphrophora alni (assembly GCA_963513935.1). NCBI lineage: Eukaryota > Metazoa > Arthropoda > Insecta > Hemiptera > Aphrophoridae > Aphrophora > Aphrophora alni. The sequence goes on from OY740767.1 coordinate 75,714,500, forward strand.
AAAAGACAAAAGACATGGCTGAAATATTCTGGTTAAGGAATGAAGTAAAACATTTATATTCAAAAAAAACTCAACTTAATTCACTATTATATAGAACACATTTAGAATTAATGTCATTGTTACACAGTTCAGAGATAATCCCGTTGATTCATGAAATTGAAAACCAAATAAAACCAAGTTTGATTAAAAAGATTAATACTATCAATAATAAATTATACAATCTGAGAAATTTGCAGAAGACCAGACAACATGAAATAACTTGCAAACATGATTTTTATCCTCGTACACTTAACTTGACTAATATTACCTTCAGCACACATGAAACAAACTTATTAGATAAGGGCATGAAACATAATGTAATCAGTAAACAAGATAATCTTAAGAATGCCCTAATTGACACAGAGTCCATAATACAATGTTTACCTAAAGATAAGCAGAACTGCACCAGGACACTTGTAAGTAACAAAGCAAAGAATGTCATCAAAAACAACAATAACAAACTTATCCAACCAAACAAATGTTATGACCAAGCAGTTGCTTTGAGAATTCGTAAGACCATCCAATCAAATAGTGCAATTATCACGAAGGCAGATAAAGGTAACACCACTGTAATAATGAATAAGAACGAATACGTGGATAAGACATTGAAGTTTTTCAGTGAAAATGCAATAACAAAATTGAAATCAGACCCAACCAATTCCTACAATAAAATCATAAACAAATCCATAAATGCATGCAAGTTTCTACTGGATAACGAAACTAAAAAATATAATAAAATGATTAAACCGGTTGCTCCCATATTGAGATCATTACCAAAAATTCATAAAATTGGACACCCAATCAGACCATTAGTGAATTTTAGAAGTGCCCCTGCGTACAAATTATCCAAGACACTGGACAGAATAATTCGGAAAAATGTAACATTTGAGAAAACTTTTCATTTGAAAAACAGTTATGATCTCATAACGAAAACAAAAGATGTTCCTATAAAATCAGGTTCAACCTTAGCTTCATTTGATATAACCAATTTATACACCAATATCCCAGTTCAAGAAACAATTAACATATTGAACAACAATCTAACAGAAAATAAAAATATGAATCAACAAACTATAGCCGAACTAATTAATTTATTGGACACATGTTTATCTCAGAACTACTTTCAATTTAACAACGATTATTTCAGACAAAACAAAGGATTAGTAATGGGATGCCCATTATCTAGTGTGATGGCTGAAATATTTCTGAATCACATTGAATGCAATAATATTATAATGACAGATAAAAATAAACATTACAGAAATATAATTCATTACCACAGGTATGTCGATGACATATTGGTCTTATATCAGGGCACACCAAGACAAATCAAAAATTTTGCCATTTATTTAAACAATATTCACCCGTCCTTAGAATTTAAAACAGAAATAGAAGTGAATAACAGCATCAATTACCTTGACCTCACCATATCAAAAATAGCAGGAACACTTAAATTTAAAATATACAGAAAGCCCACCAACACAGACCACACCATCCATATAACTTCTAACCATCCCCATTCTCATAAGATGGCAGCATTTAACAGCTTTATCCACAGACTACGGACAGTACCGATGTCCCAAGACGACTTCGAAGAGGAATACAACACCATCAAATATATTGCAATCCAAAATGGTTACAAGCCAACAATAGTTGACAATTTGTTCAAAAAACAAGAGCAAAAGAATGAGAAAATGAATTTAACCAAGGACAATAAATACTTAACAATGCAGTACAATAAAGACCTGCAGCATATTATAAGAAACATCTTCAAGAAACAAGGGTACACGATCACATATAAAACAAATAATAATATATCAACCATAATAAACAGAAATACCATTACTATTGACAAATTTCAACAAACAGGAATTTACCAAATATCATGTGATGACTGCCCTAAAAAATACATTGGACAAACGGGCCGAACATTTCAAAAAAGATTTAAGGAACATATTCCACCTGCTATACGTCATACACACCCCCTAAAAACAGAATCAAAGTTTGCTGAACATATAATTCAAACAAATCACAAGTACAGTAATATAAATAAAACAATGGACATTTTACATAGATGCAAAAAAGGAAAACTTATGAATGCTTTGGAACAGTTTGAAATATACAAAGCATTCAAAACAGAACCTGGAACACTACTTAATGAGAAATTGAACTTTGACGCAAACTCATTATTTGACACAATAATAGAATGTTAAGACACAACTGATAAGCTTCCAAGATTCACTTGAGGAACTAGTCCAGATACAGATAGTGTACCTACAAGATGTGTTTTATTGTGTCTTCTATGTGTATGTGTATTGCGTGTATAACTGTGTGTTGTGAACTTTTATGTTATAACGAGGAATAGTAAATGTCCTGAAACTGAACACTTGAAAATGGCTGAATAGCCGAAACGGCCGTCGTTGAGAAAAAACGCAAAAAACTACTGGACGGTGAGTAATTTAATAAATTAAAACTAGTAATAAATGCGACTATTTGGATATTTGTGCTGGTTTTATGTTGAATTTCTTGTATACGCAGTAGTTGGCAGTGTTATTATATAACTGTCTGTATGATTTGATACTATACAGCTATTGGCTACTTGGTGTGTTAACACAGTAAGAATTGTAGTTGGGTGTTCGAGTGCGGTCACTGGTTAGTATGTTGCCACGACTAATCTACTGTCGTATTATCTGAACTCTTTGTATTTTGTTACTCTACTTCTACAGCAGTAAGATCTGTAGTGTGCCATTAACTTGCCTCAATATTAGTACTGTTCTTTATGTTGACCTCAGTAACAAGACCATCAATTGTGCTGGATATCATCAATATGGTTAACATAATTAATGTATTATATCAGAAACAAAACCTGTAGTAGGTTGTGCGATACCTGGATATCTGTATAAGTTTATATATTGACACGGGTATTCTATTTTTTTTCTATATCAAGATCGGTAATAGTCTGTGGAGATATAAATTAATTTGTATGTTGACATAGTTACTCTACTCCTATATCAGTAAGAGTGCGTTATCTGCGTATATCTTGGTATACTGGTTTGGGATATTCTTCTCCATCATGATCTGTAATAAATTTGGGCGACTGCAAGTATGTATGTTATACGTTATATTTACAATCCAATAACGAGTGTTTGTTAATATATTTTTATGTTTTCCCACTATGATTAGGTTTTGTTTGGTAACACATTTAGTCTTCAAGAAGTAATGATTTGTTAGTAAGTTGTACCTCCATGGCTATCTGAATTGAAATAACGTATTATGAGGATCAGTTTTTATGTTGACACTTTTATTATTCCACATCATAAACTATTTCTCAAGTTGTCATCATAATTAATTGTAAGCGACGCAAAGGTGTAATGGGTTTTAATAAATAAAACACTTATATTTTTTAGTATCACCACAATTTAATGAAACTTGCCTACCATTGTTTCACTAGTTACAGCATTGTCAAGGTATTTTACAAGAATAAGGAAAAAGGTGAGTACACATTACAATAAATAGCTGGGTAATTCTAATTGTAACCTAAATTGAAATGCAGAGAGTGGGGGTCAAAGGACTATGACCTGGCTAAAGCTATTGAAACAATGGTAGGCAAGTTTCATTACATTTGTGGTTATTCAAAAAATAAAAGTGTTTTAAAATTAAAATGGAATACCACCAAGTACCTACGGTCCTTTACATAAATAGTTGTAAGGGATTATCTACGAAATATCTCCAGCTAATTTAATCCTCCGTAAAAATATTGATTAGCAATTATGATTTGTTTGTGGTGATTACCACTACTCCCCCTCCCCTTCGTGAATCTGGACATATCCGCCCGGCCAGCTGATAAGATCAGAGTAGTGCTCGAGACAGCTGTGACTAAGGATGTCTTCAGCGATCCTCCTAATTATATCATAGTGCGGTAAATTTCTATTATGCCTTGCTAAACCCAAAGGAATAGGGCCGTTCGGCCCTTGGGTTTATATCTGGGCGCATCGCGACTTTTGGAATATCGTATAATTATTAGTCGAACTATACGCGGCTACGTTAGGCCCTACTATAGACCGACATGTTGTTGCAATACAGTGTAGTTAATATTAATATTGGTATTAGTGTAATTCTCTTATTTTAAGTAAATTAGTTTCTAGTAATACTTGTCAAAAATGGCTAGCCTAAGTTGAGATTCACCCAGTGTACTTAATTAATTTTACCACGCGATCGGGACCCGGTAATACATTACCAAAGTAGATCCGCGGACCACCCAAATCGTACCCCAATGCAATCCCAATACTATCCCTGCCGTTGCATGTTTAATCTAAGAAAATATTAATTGAATGGAAGTAACGTTTTCTCCAGTTTTTAAAGGAACAAAATATTCTCATATATTTTACTGTAAAGTTTTTAACCTGTTACGCCAGTTATGGGTTTTTTATCTCTACTATCTAAGAATGACATAAAGGCAATGATAAGTTTTTGATAATATTTTACTATTGAAAAGATATATATATATATATATATATATATATTGAAAAGAGCAGTATCTTTTTCCCCTTCTTAAATTTTCTTTCGAAGCAGAGAGAGTTATCACATGCTACGTTATATGTATTACTAGTGTTTGTATATGTGATATAAACTTCTAGATGACGAGGTGGTGGTTAACTACAAGGTTAAGTAGATTGGAGCAGAACCCTTTGACTGCGATTGTTGCCATGTATCTCCCCTATCTTCTCTTTTTCTCTGACCACTTGATAACATTCCACAAGGTAGGTGCCAATAAATAAAACATTGTTTTATTACGTCCCTTTCTGAATATCATTGAATGTAGTTTCGCTCTAATAAATATTATAAATTCTTTGATTTATTTACTTAACTACTTTTGTTTTTAATTTTTGACCACTGGACATTTTAAAATAATTATTTTGATCAAACATAACATGACTGCAATTGTAAATAACGAAAAATTTATTCAAGTGATTATGAGTCCAAAAGTTTATTTTTTTCAAGTCATTCACTATTTTAACCTTTTTTTTTATATTTACGTTTAAAAATTTTTCTAGACATTTTAATCTCAGAGATTTTTGTTTTTCTAATGTTTTCCACAATTACGTATTTAAGCTTTGCTCGGAATCTTCTATAAATAAGTTAGTAATAATATTAATCGTTTCATTTTCCTCTTCTTGATAATATCAATAATAAATAAAACTCATGTTTTTATATATTTCCCTCTCTATCTTAATCTTCTTCAGTTTAATGTACATTTTTATTTATATTATTTGATTCAATTTGCGAGGGGTAAGTGCAAGTGAAATAAAAGGCCGGATGGTCCTAATTTTGACTTTTGGACTAGGCAAATCTATCTTTATATTTCTTTCTTTACACCCCCCCTCTCTCTCTCTATAGAGATCAAGAGAAAAAAGGATGATTTCTGTCTATATACCAAGAGATCCGTAAACTATTAACCGAAGCATATGCTTGTAACAAAGCCAAATATATTTGATCTAACTTCGATTTGTTAAAACAAAGTAAACCAACCTAATACCTCATGATAATTTCAATTTGTATGATAAATTTGATTGATCTCTGGACCAATTTTATATCAATTTATTACTATATATAGTAAGTGCTTATATATTTTCAGTTCCATAAAAATATTTAAATGATATGTTAAAACAGAAATTAGTTATTTGTTGGTTTTATGGTTATTTAATAAAAACGTTTCCTTGTATATTGATGGTATGACTAAGTTGTTACTCTGAAGTTATTTAAAAGTAAAATTATTCTCTTTTTGAAACAAAAATATTTAATATCAAATTAATTATACATTTAAATTTAAAACAACATCAACATAAATTGTAAGCGCATGAAATATGTACATTCGATGTGTAAATTCTGATGGTTATAAAGGTGAGATATGTTATTGGAGTGTGCTGTAGGTAAAATCAATGTCGTTGAGAAGAGGCTATATTGCTGGGCAAGGGGCGTGCGCGCACCTGCACTTTATAGCATTTCCACAATACTTATGTTAACGTTCATTAATTTATTCAAACAACGTGTATATTTGCAATGGTATAACAGTGTTAATTATTAAAATAGGTGAAAATTACTATTATTTAAAATATATATTTTTTCAATAACTTAATCCTTGATTTTGGGTTTCCACACAGCGAAAATACTAAGGGAATCATTTCATTATTACTGAAAAATGTTTTGAACAATATTAATTATAATTATAACCACAATTACTATTAGCAGCTTCATATACATAATTCAGATTAAAAAGGATCTTTAAACTTACATACTGCTAAATTATTCCCCGAAACAAATTGTGTAAATAAAAAGATATGGATGCCATCTTGAATCAGTTGTAGATGGAGATTTTTATTTTAATTTTTTGTTACTTTGGGTTTGGTTAGTATAAGTCGACTAGGAGTCAAGATATTTTTTATACATATATATCTTGTTACAACTTCAATGGTTAATTAGAAAAAAATAAAATATACTTTACTAATATTAAGGCAGTTATATTTTCATATAACTATCAAAAAACGTTAATATTTCTTTATTAATTACGATTAGTTATTAAAAATCTTAAATCAATATGTTGTTAATTATTAAGCAAGTTCATCTAAAATAATTAAGATTAATGTTGAAAATTGATGTGACTTGTTCTTTTTAAATACGACCTGAAATATTCAGCATTTTACACACTTATAACCTCTAAATGAAATTATACGAGTGATGTAAGTAATAATACGAAGATTTTTTAATAAGGCAAGCGGTAAAACAACGAAGTGTTATCTGCCATTTTCAATAGATATGTAATACACATTTAATTCTTACTTTTAAAGCTTAAGAAGCAATTGCATGTGAAATAGAGAATAAAATTTTTAAACAAATTAATTAATCGTCTAACATGAACATCAAATAGTCCTAGAAGTCGTCATCTACTTCAACTTCTCTTTGGTTCACATTTAAAATAAACGGTTAATATACTGATACATCCCCTGTTGGACGTCACCTTCCACATTCTCGTGTCTGTTTGGCCTATTTCCACCTCTTATCCCGCCCACTACTGCTGATTCGCTGTCGTTTCATAAATCTCGTCTGACTGGTTTCAACTATCTAGACTAATTATAATCTATAAAATGTAATATATTCTTTTGGTATATTAGAAATGTGGAAAACCTCAGCAAAGATTTTGTACTCTCACTGACATTTTCCCACAAGTGTAACCCCTTTGTATTTTTTTTTAAACCTTAAATCATTCATATGATATTTTGTGATAAGAATATCATTATATAATCATATCATATTATATCTTATATTATAATAGTTACGAATGTCTTAGCTCATTAGCTTTGTCACCAAATGAAAGAAAATAATATTCCATAATAACACTCTTTTTATTCGAGAAGAACTTTCTATGACTAAAATATCATCCTCAGTATTACATGGACACAAAATGTATTGGCACTGCACTACAAGCATGACGGTGCGATATAGATGTAATTCAGTGCCAAGTTGTTTAGTTTATGTACATGTAACTATTGCAAATGCTGACGTAGTAATTTGAAACGTCAGATCGTAAAAAATACAAAGAGTATTTATTGTGAAAATTTATTATTTCATTTGGTGATTGACGTGTCCATAAATGTTGCGCTCTTCAAAATTTGTCCGATTTTAATCACACCAAATATCTAGGCAAAGAATATTTACTTACGAGAGAAAACGGTTGCGTATACAAACCGAAAGTTCTACAAATTAGGAAGGTACGACCATTATTTGTATATAATTTTCTACTCGTTTGCACATACTATCAATTATTTGCTTGGAGAATTTTAGCTCTTTACTACAAAGATAAAAATGAGTTCAATATAAGATATTCACAATGTTGGATGGAATTTTTTAAAAATTATTTCAGATATTTTAATTTTTATTATTTCAAAATTAGGGATAAAAAAATTTCGTAATTTTGGACTATGATGATGACGGTTGAAGAATTTGTTAATAAAATTTTCCAAGCAAACTAAGGTATTACATTAAACATTGTAAAACTACTAAAAATGTGTTCTATGAGTCAGAACACCCAACACATTTCAGATATCTTTGGTGTTAATCGTTACGATACTTATTAGGAAATACCTAAAAACATTTAGTTTAAAATATCAGATGGCATAGGGGTATATAGTCTTACTAATGGCTACAAAGGTAGATTTTGCTATAACAATTTTTTAAGAGAAGTTTAAACTTATTAAAATTATATCAACTAATGTTAATTAATTGATAGTTCAACCACTTTGTGGCTGAATATTAGGTACTTCGTGGTTTGTTAAGGATATATATACAGGGTGATTCACGAAGTTATCCCCACACTTATACAGCTCATTCTACTAGTAAAAATAATGAAAAAAGTTCATATAAACATATGTCCTATCTCGTTTCGTTTAGCGTCTGTCTGTCTGTATGTGTTTTTTAGAAAAAAATTTCTATCTTAAAAATGGTTTGAGATATCAAGTTGAAACTTTTTACATTTAATGACCTTATTAGTGTGCATCTTAGATAACAATTTCAAAATAATATCATTTACAGAAACAAAATGGCGGTCATTTAAAATGTTCAAATCCTAATAACTTTAAAACGGGTGATGTTACAAAAAAAAGGCAAGATACATAAGAAATAGCCCCTTTTAATACAAGCATTTTGATACCTGGTTTATTGATCTAAGATAAGTAGTAACAGAAATAAGTAAGATGTTTTAATGTTGTGTGTGATTTGATTTTGAAAATACATTGCAATTATGAATAAAACACAAACATTTACTTGGGAAATCTTACTTATTTCTGTTACTACTTATCTTAGATCAATAAACCAGGTACCAAAATGCTTGTATTAAAAGGGGCTATTTTTTATGTATCTTGCCTTTTTTTTGTAACATCACCCGTTTTAAAGTTATTAGGATTTGAACATTTTAAATGACCGCCATTTTGTTTCTGTAAATGATATTATTTTGAAACTTTTATCTAAGATGCACACTAATAAGGTCATTAAATGTAAAAAGTTTCAACTTGATATCTCAAACCATTTTTAAGATAGAAATTTTTTTCTAAAAAACACATACAGACAGACAGACGCTAAATGAAACGAGATAGGACATATGTTTATATGAACTTTTTTCATTATTTTTACTAGTAGAATGAGCTGTATAAGTGTGGGGATAACTTCGTGAATCACCCTGTATATATATAATATATATATATATATATATATATATATATATATATATATATTATATATATATATATTTGTGGGTGTGTGTGCGGTGTTTGTGTGCGTATGTTTGTGTGCGCGTGTGGGCGTGTATAATTACTCCTCTGGCAAATTTTTTACTATATTATTTTTATTAAAATATCCCTTAAATCAAAACTTGGATATTTCTATAACTAACTAATAAAAAGTGGATATTAAAAAAATTTTAAAAATGTGTTTTATTATTTTCATTACGTCTACATGACTTTTTAACAACTTTTAGTTCTTAAAGGTATATTACCACAAGTCCCATATTAGCTTATTATAGTCAAGTTAAAAATCTGTATTGAATGTTATCCATATAGGCCTACCATATTTTCTGATAGCAATATATAATTTTTTTAATCAATAATTTATAAATTTAACAAAAAATCAGTAGTACTCTATCAAGAACACAGAAGTGAGTAGATTTTAGTACAATCTGGCACGTGCGCAATAGTTTGCTATTAATTGAATAGATTTATTGGAAAAACCGGGTTTGGAAATTACAAATTGGTTTCAGTTGGAAAGGTTTTGAATTTATTTTTTCATCTGTATAATTTAGATTGGGGGATATAGTAGCTCATTTTGTGCATTTTTTGTATATCTTTACGCTTACTGCAAAGTCAACATCGTCAAATAAACATATCAAATAATGACATTATAACAATTAGCGTCCTATTAGACCATCATCTCGGCTGTGTAGTTCCAAGACAGATAAACTCATTAGACCAGCGTGTCGGCTGAGTAGTTCCAAGACAGATAAACTCATTAGACCAGCGTGTCGGTTGAGTAGTTCCAAGACAGATAAACTCATTAGACCAGCGTGTCGGCTGAGTAGTTCCAAGACAGATAAACTCATTAGACCAGCGTGTCGGCTGAGTAGTTCCAAGACAAATAAACTCATTAGACCAGCGTGTAGGCTGAGTAGTTCCAAGACAGATAAACTCATTAGACCAGCGTGTCGGCTGTGAAGTTACAAGACAGTTACATTCATTAGACCAACGTGTCGGCTGTGCAATTACAAGACAGTTACACCCATTAAACCTTACATTCCTTACGTGTAAGAAATCCACTATTCATTTATCAACGTCCTAAATACCTTTACCTTATTATTACATTCTAATGATATTCTTAAATTAAAATAATTAGAAATATACTTGGTCTTAAGTTATATACAGTTGTAAATTTCTTCTACTTGTTTTTCTTAATGTTGAAAATAGTCTTTACGTTTGTTTGTAAATTCACTAATATTTCCTGTTTGTTATTCTGTGTTTCCGGAATTCTATAATGTTTTCCTCCCAACAGCCGTTAGGAATAATTGTCGAGGTAAATAATGAGTCTTGCTATCTTGGGAACAAATCAAAAGCTTCCGATTCCAGGTATGGCACGCAATTCTGTATGTAAAACCATTACAAAAAGTAACTCCTTATTTCAATAATAAATTGAAATAAAGGTAGCATTTACTACAATTTGATTAGCTTTATGTCAATAAAGAATATTTTTGGTGCAGTTATTGAATTTTTTGGGTTTAATTTTTGTTTTCAATAACTTTTCTCCTTACACTTTGATAAATGGAGTAAGTACAATAATGCTAATGAGTGCCTAACTTACGTAATACGCCCTGGGGATTGTGTTTTCAATTACAAATTAAATGGCTTTCTATTCCATAACTAATTTTTATAATGAAGAATATCTATGTTTTGGAGGCTTTCATGTAACCATTTAGTTTTTTATCTTTTTGGAACATGAAATAAGTTTGTACCACTAGTAGTCTAAGTTGAAATTTTGTCATTATGTTGTGATTTCATTAAAACTAAGTTTTCTCTCGTGTTTGGTCTATTAAATATTTTTGATCTTACTAAAGTAAAAATTGTAATTTTTAATGAAACTCTTAATTAAATCTGTAAATACATTGTAGAGCAGTATAACAAACACAGAACAAAATTCTCACATAAAATACGCCTAAGTATCAGACGCTTTTCAACGACAAGGACGTACTCTTCAGTGATGCACGAGCTACACCAATCAAATTATAACATTGTAGAGCCGTTTCATCAATAAATCTAAACTTAATCTCCTATGTTGTTTTTGTATGTCAGTATCATTTAGTTCTGCAATATTGAAATATGGGGACGATAACTATTCCAGTGAAAGAATTATTTAGGGAAACCCGTATAATAAAACGATTCGAACATTATGGTTGTAGAAACGACTTTAATATTGTTACAAACTATTCGAACATCCTGACTGGATGTAATAGATTTGTACCAAATTATTTATAGAAAGTGAAATAAAATATATATATATATATATATATATATATAACAAAATGTAAAGTATATCTCACTACCTTTAAAGACATATCTCATGTAATAATGTAAAAATAATTTTTAATTGAACTAAAAAACACACCTAACCTTAAAACTGTTGTTTACTCAAAGATTCACGAGTAAAGAATTCATTAAATTTTTAGCAAAAAACTTTGAATCATAATGTGATAATTGTAATTAATAACTTTGCCCAACTAAAAATTGGAAGCACCAGCCCAGGTCGGTCACAATAGGACAATGACCCACCAAGAGTAACCTAGTTACCGCTTTTAAGTGCAACAGCCTATACAAGCAGCATACATGCAACCCTTCTCCACGCCCATTATCTAAACATAAAAAATAACGAATATACCATGTTCATAAAGGCGTCTACATTTTTAACGGTTTAATATAAACCTAAGAATAGGTTAATAAAATGTATGTCTTTAGTTTTTTTTTTATATAATGCACATTTATTTCTATCCTTATACAAGTTACTATATAACAACGATTATATTCCAATTTACTTTATGGAACCTTGATTTATTCAAACGAAAGTGTACCATAACAATTTTAAATAATAATATATTATCCCTAAATTTAAAAAAATAATTTTAGATTGTAACATTCAATAAGACAGCATTTGGGTGGTTAATTTCCGCATTTCAAAATTTACAGAATCCTCTAACTTCTTTTTTCGGAACATGATACCTTTTCATTTTTATTATGTGCTATTACTACATCTGTTATTAAGTACGTATCTATTATGTATGATGCCTAGACGTTCGGGTCTATCGACTCAAACGGGCAAACGGTTGAACCGATTTTAATGCCAATTTCTTCCTTTGGAGACTACATACAGAATTAACAGCACTATTTATCTTCCAACATTGTTATGTTCATAAAAACGACGCCCAATTTTATATAACGACAAACATTTAAGATTATCAAAATATACCTTTTTACACAAACTTTTCTAAGAAGAGAATTACACTGGTAATAACTAAGAAATTACAATAAAATGTTGTTTATATTCATAAAATTCCCTATCCCGATGCCCATTGGTGCTATGAACAAGTATTTCGTAGTATATGTACAGTAAATGTTAATTTAAATAAATTATATTTAGTAAACATGTCCATTGTTATTATTTATAAGAGTAACCTGAAATATGAACACATAAAAAATAAGGTATTGCATTTCTGTACCAATAAATTATAATATTCAGCTCACTTGATTGTCGGACACTAGTATTTCAATTAAAATATAGAGTTTCAGATGAACAAACTAGGAATCATATTTATTAGTTTTGTATAGAACGAGGTATTAGCCTACAGGAGAGCCACCCCTCCCTCATTTTGTTCCTTAATATCTGTAACACCCTATTTTTTCAGTTAAGATATGGAATTTTAGATGCACAAACTAAGAATTATCTTTATTGGTTTTGTATAGGACGAGAAACTAACTGACTGGAGAGCCCCCCTCCGCCATCTCTCAGATTGCCACTTAATATCTGTCAGACATTATTATTTCAGTTAAAATATAGAGTTTCAGATGCACACACTAAGAATTATATTTATACATTTTGCAAAGGACGATAAACTAACTTACTGGAGAGACCACCCCCCGCCATCTCTCAGATTGCCACTTAAAATCTGTCAGACATTATTATTTCAGTTAAAATATAGAGTTTCAGATGCACACACTAAGAATTATCTTTATTGGTTTTGTATAGGACGAGAAACTAACTTACTGGAGAGACCACCCCCGCCATCTCTCAGATTGCCACTTAAAATCTGTCAGACATTATTATTTCAGTTAAAATATAGAGTTTCAGATGCAAACACCAAGAATTATCTTTATTAGTTTTGTATAGGACGAGAAACTAACTTACTGGAGAGCCACCCCCGCCCCGCCATCTCTCAGATTGCCACTTAATATCTGTCAGACATTATTATTTCAGTTAAAATATAGAGTTTCAGATGCACACACTAAGAATTATATTTATAGATTTTGCAAAGGACGATAAACTAACTTACTGGAGAGACCACCCCCCGCCATCTCTCAGATTGCCACTTAAAATCTGTCAGACATTATTATTTCAGTTAAAATATAGAGTTTCAGATGCACAAATTAAGAATTATCGTTATAGATTTTGTATAGGACGAGAAACTAACTTACTTATATATTTTTCTTTATAGCCTGATTTACTGGTTAGCCACTCCCTCCCCTCACAAAAAACGTTAACTAAAACAATTATTATCATTTTATTATTATTTTAATGGCCTGTAATAATATGAATAATAACATTAGTAGTAATATCAAATAACATACTGAATGGAAAATAAGTCTTGCAACTCCTTGGTAATTTCTGAACTAGTATAAATGAAAACTTCTAACCTTCGTCAAACCACAAAAGGTAAGTCCTATAAAATTTTTCTGTGATGAAATCATCTTTCCTCCTTTTTAAGGGGGGTTAAAAGGGGAGACCTTAATCTTTTCAAATAGCAATTCCTATAGTGTGATATTTCATTTTGAAGGAATAAAAAAGAAATTTTTTAGGCCGTTAATAAAATCTCTACGATACCTCTAGCCGGAATTATAGGGGCTAGAATTAAAATTTTAAAGGTTTTCTATTTATCATGGATATTAATGAAAAACCCAAAACACCGATTACATTTCATCTCTATTCATTCAAAAGTTATATAGGGATTGGGAAACTTTTTTTCAAAATGTATAACATTTAACACAGTAGTTATCATCGTTCATTTTATCATCGTCTTTTAAACAAATAGTGTTTGTATAAGACAAGTCACTTACACTGTTATACACAAATTGACAAACTAAGTCCATTAGTCATAAACATAAAACTACTAACAAAAAATATAGACTATTATAAGTAAAATTAACATATAAACAAGACTATAATAAGTTACAGATAGATGATTACGATAGCTAAATAACAAATTGATTGGACCCAGTGAGGACATTGTCCCGAATCCATTGCGTTCACAAATAAAACTCTCCCACTGAATTTACACAACTTCAACACCAAATGTCTCAATTAGCTTTAAACTATTAAAAAGTCTATGTTTTTTATGGAGTTTAGAAGTCCATTAAACAGAATAATTTGAGCTTGATCTAGGAGCCTTTTATCGATGTTCAATCTGTGTTAATTGTATCTACATTCCCCTTCTTCTTCTTCAAGTTTTATAAAAATGGAAATCACGGTTACGAGTTGCATGGTTCTTAAAACAATAATACAAGAATAGTCTTGCTTGGGAATGTATGGATATTATTACATACATTCTATGATTTAATTTTGAAATGATTGTTAATGCCTTTTTCAAAAATTAATAAATAACTTTTGTAAATTTGGTTCCTTATAATTACATCATAAAATAACCCCATCATTTAAATGGAAATGTATTAGGTAACAGTAAGCAAATTTTAATATGTGAGGATTCTAAACAGTATTTGAACAACTTCTGGAGCAAAAACAATCCTTTGTTTTATGAAAAACTTTATCTATATGATCTACCCAAAACAGTCCATAGTCTATAATTAAACTCAAAAATTTTGCAGATTCAACTTCCATCCAAATACGTGTTAGGACGTACAATGCGAGACTTGGAGCTCATACGAAAGAACATGTAATTCGACTGTTTTTGAGTTAATTTTTAAGTTAGTTGTATCAAAATTTTGACTTACCATATTAATATGTACATAATTTTTTGTTCAGTTTCTGATACGATTTTCTTTAAAAATCTACGTGTCTTCCACTGCTGAATGACAAACTCATGGATTCGGTATGCTCATCTCCGTTCTACTAAAATGTTATCTTGGTATATTCATCAGAACTACTTCTACGTTGAAGAAATTGAAGAAACTGTGAATCCGTTGAAGAATACGTGAAATGGATCCAAAATATTCTTCCTTCACTAATCTTCACAAAATGACAGTACCCACTGAAAAGTCAAACCTTCATGGAGGATACAGAAATTCTATGCCATTGGAAATCAATCAACCTGGAAATCAATTGTGGCTAAAAGTGTGTTTTTTTCATTAAAAGTAAGGAGTGTAGCTCCATTTTGTTGAAACACTTGCTTTTTTCATATAAAGTTCGTTTATCTAACAAAATCTAGGAAATGTAATCACACTTCTAACAATTTACATATTAATGGAATTAATACTGTTATCTTTTTTTTTAAAGGCATCTCTGTTTCAGCACATTACTTACTTTATTCTCAACTGTAAATTAGTGTAATTAAAACATTAAATAATGATTACTTACTCTTATAAACAATAAAAATAAGCAAATAAATACACTTTTGTTTTTAAATTGTCACTTTAATTACTAGTGAAATATAAACGTAACATCGCATCGCACTATAATTCTCCATGTCATATACTCTTGAAAATTGAACGGGAAAATTCATTACTCAGCTAGTTAGTCACGGTAGACAAAATTTAACTTAAGGAATTTCAATATTTATGATCGGAAAACATACTGTTGGAAGTAAACACATAATCCTGCGTAAGCAGAAATAGACTTCAAGTATTTATTATAAACGGAAACCTCTTTAAGCAAACTCTAGTTAAATAGTGTACATTTATTAGTAATGTATGAGTTAAAGGCACCTTTAATCATTGTCGGTATGTTTGATTAATTTGAACGAAAACAAATCAAATATGTAAATCAATAAATACTGTTTACACTTTTTCAACACTTCCTCTCCTTCCATCCTAATATTTTTGGTGAAAAATGTTCTCTCATTTTCAGGCCTACGCCATCGGTTTCAGTTATTTGTTTTTTAGGTCCTGTTTTGGTGCCAGAGCACTTATTAAGTTAGAAGACCTTACATATTAAATTGCAGTTATTAAAACAACTTCATTGAACATGGGATACTGCCCTTTAACTAAGGCCCAGACTCAGAAATGTGAAACTTTTAACCATTATAAACTCTTAGTATTTGTTCTGTACTTATTTTGTATTCTTCCCGAATATACCGATATCTCAGTACAATTCAACGCTTATCAACAGCAGTTTTATGCAGGTCTAATAAAGCTATTTTATCTGACCATTTGATTGGACTCTCGCAAAAAAGCGGAAGAGTTCTGCTTCTTGAAAAAACTACGAGACTGGACAAACAACGCTCTAATAAAACAGGCGTGGTTGTTTAGTGGTTTGGTTATACACGCTGTATGTCTCTATACAGCGCCGCTAATCGACTAATAATAATGAAGCAATTAATATTTATTTTTCTGTGATAACACGTTCCGTTTATTTGGTCGCAAACCCGTTTATAATCTGCCTATTGTAACTATTTATATTAACCCGATAAGTATGGCTCATATCGCATGAAAAAATAAAATAACTCATATAAAATACATAATAGAATATGTTCAATAAAATCTGTAATAAATGAAGAAGTAAATCTTTTAAGTAAGCGACGATAGTCATGGTAAAAGTAATTGTATTATTCTATTCTGTCACAGCCGAAATAAATTCCATACAATTGTAAAAATAAACAAATGATCTGTAAAAATGTTTAACATTTTAGAGGTTTAAAATGTTATTCAAAAAATCTCGTTGGAATCGAATTAAACATGGCCACTTAATTATATTTCTTCTGTCATTTATTAAAGTTCTGTATTTATTTTAGAAATATCAATTTAAATCCATTTATTTGGTATTATTACCATTCTCCCTGTTCATGTTCAATATGTACATATACGATTGTGGTACACTTTTTTCATACTCTCTCTCTCTCTCTCTCTCTCTCTCTCTCTCTCTCTCTCTCTCTCTCTCTCTCTCTCTCTCTCTCTCTCTCTCTCTCTCTCTCTCTCTTTTGTAACTTAAAAAAGGCCTTGGTAATCTTAAAAAGAGTAAAAACTTTGGCTGATCCGAAGTTTATAAGTTTACAATAAATAAAAATTTCAACACATTTTGTCAGACTTCAACAAGAAGGAGTACCTGATTCTTTATTTAGCTTCATTTGCCCAAATTGTTAACAACATTTGGAGCAAATACCAACAGAACTTTTTATTTGAAGTTGATACCATATAGCCTATAAACACTGACTATACATCTAAAGATTACTTTTAGATTTACTTATACATGGATATCCTTCCAAGATGAATTTATGTTTTAATACAATCAGTTTAGAAACTCCAAATACTTTCTATACGAGTCTTGTTGATTTTTAACTCAGAAATTGTTTAGTCTAGAAGTTCACAAACCAAAGGATAAAAATTCAGTTCACCCGTGAAGTACTTTCTTTGTAGCATTTAGTTCCAATACTTTTAGCATTTAGGTGTACATCTAGAGATAAATGTGGCATATTTTATTCCTTTCAATGGAGCTAACAGAAAATCAGCCAAAAGGATTGTCAAATATGTATTAAAATCATTTCTCGTTTATTACATTCTCTTCTATAACATATGGTAGTTATTAAACGGAAAACCAAATAAATACTTATTTTCATAGATAGCACTATTGTATAAAGCTTTATATTGTCCAATAAAACTCAACCATTCAAGCATTGAACAAAGATATTAAAATGAATAGTCCAGCTGTGTAAAGTTTTACTCTATCCTTCAGCATCGATAAACCTCTGGTCTGACTTAGGAAAAAGTTTTTATCTCTTATAATGTTTAACAAAATAATTATATTTTTTTATCAAGCACTATTAGTGTAACTAAAAATCTGTAAAACACACTCATAATTGGTTTCAATGTTATTCGAATTATTTGACAAAATGTGTAAAAATTCTCTTCCTTAAAGTGGAGTAGAAATTTAACATATAGTTTTGCAAGGTTTCATTTTAAATCTAATTTTATGTTAAGTTTAATACTACATGCAGACGTAAATTCAACGATTTATAAATGACATTTGCTGATCATAACACATATTGTGATAGGTCGTTCACAAATGGTAGTGACACTAGTATTTGATTTAATTTAAAACCACCCATTTTCTTTCTAAAGTAATGAATAGTATTCATTATGTACATATTATAAAACAAATACTTTATAAAAGATGTCCCAGTAAATTTTGGGTCTTTGAAAAATAATATACAGATCATAACTATTCTAAAATCGAAGATGCATGTGCAACCTCAATAATTCATGACTAGAGTCTGCACTCAATTACATAACACGATTTTAAGCATTAATAGGATATGCCACTGGTTTAAGCAGGTACTTCTAGATTGAAAATATTGAAAACATTATTATGTTTTTAAATGTTATATTGTAAATAGTTGAACTTGAAAAAGAGATAAGAGTAGGTCTATATGATAATAAGCTGGTTTTTTTTTTTTCTGTGACTAAAAATAGTGATTTTTTTAAAATTTGATGTAAAAAGTTATATATTTTTGAAATAATTTTTTGATATAACTTAAAAAATGCAATTTTATCAATATTTCCATTTTGTATAATAATTTTAAAATGTCAAATTTTATTTTTATTTGACTGAAATCTGGAGGTTTTATTGTAGTGCACTTTGATTTTAATGATTATCACAGCTAGTGATGTAATAAAATTAACGGTACATTTATATTTTCTTACTAACTTATTTTATTTTTATTTGTAACCCACATTGAACTTTTTTAAAGGACATATAAATGGGAATTGTTCGCTTTGTATACAATGTGTAATATTTTCCCATCAGCAGAAGAGATTTATGTTTGCATTCATTAACTTAAATCAGATACGTTGTTAAAATTTTATTCAAAAAATGTCAGCTACATTTTAATACGTTTCCTGCAAATACTAAAGATTCACTTTGTAACAATTGAGGTTATTCCACTTGCTAAATGTAAGAATCTTATCTTTTTAAATTTACCATTATGTTTTCATTTATGATTTATATAGAGTGCAACTCTATACGTAGTAGTAACACACAAGAGGGAAATGTTTGTGAGATTTTATAAATGTATTGGGATATTATTGTTAAAATTATGTTACTTACATTATACCAAATATATATATATATATATATCGTCTCCCCTCTATGAAGAGACAACAAGTTTGCGGTATAGTCTAAATCTATTTTGACTGAACAAAGTTCGGCAGCCCTTGAGACATTGTGCAGTGCGAGTGGCCCGGAAGCCCTATGTTCTTTACTACTTACAAATAGTGCGGAATAGAACTTGAGTCTTCCAGGGTTTAAAAGATTTTGAGTAAACCTAGTAACTTAAAATTGGATCTAGTAGAAGACTGGTTTATCTTTTCCGAATGAGGGTATTCTTTTCTAATTAAAGGAGGAATTATATTTCTCTGTTCAAGAAGAAAGGATTGCTTTAAGTTTTACCACGTGGTAGTTGTTAAGTTTCAGAAGCAGTAGAAATTATTTCATCGTTATAATTTGGTTCTATATCATGTTTAGGTGAAGAGAATGGAATGGAAGGATTGATTTATAATGTGAAGTTGGTAAACTAGCTTGTATTTAAGGAGTAACTTTGAATAGTTCACGTTTTCTGAGACATTGTAAACACTTTTGCCGGTAGTGTATGTTTCATAGTTATAATTCAGAAATAACATTATCCACAATTATTGTAGCAGATTTTTAATAAAAGCTCTATTGACATTCTGCTATCTACTCACTAAATTAGTTATATATTCCTTGCCGTATTGTGTAGATACGTTGAGATCTTTCATGTTTGACACCAATCTTTTAGGAATAATCTATGTAAGACCTAATGTTTTTATTTCTAAACTAGAATGATCTGGTAAAACACTTGTTACATTAAGAATTTCTTTAGGGTGTTTTCGTTCAACATGCTATATCCTATTTTTACGAGACACATCAATATTTCACATTTCCCAGAACTTTGATTTATTACTCCTGTTATTATTCACTTTAACATCAGGGCCTTTTAAATTTACATTGCAAAGTTAGAAATTTCTTTGTTCAAATTCTGTTTTGACTTTATACATCTTGCCCAGATTGATTTAGTAGTAGAGTAATTTTATTACAATCATCACAATATCTTGTTACTTTGAGAAGAGTTTTGGATTAAATACATACCCAATTATTAAAATTGACATCGCTAACGTTAGAAATATCTAAGTTTAAACGTGTTTTTTTTTCTTCTTTAAATGTCTTCCTCAGTTTGATTTAGTAACATTTATTATAAACTTACAAAATTTGTTTTAATAATTTATTTTTAATATTATCGTGGACCCCCTAAAAAGTTTTACAAACTTTTATCGTTTAAAAACCGGTACAAAGTGGTAGTTTTCACCTTTTCCGAGATTATAGAATCTTATTAAAAGTGTTCTTTCGTTTTGATAGTAATGTTTCACAAGGGGATATAATTCCAATCCCCCTTTCAAATGTACGCTTTCGTTTTTCTGATATTGTTTCACAAAGTAGTAAGGAATCCCGACTATCTTTATAAATCAATGTTTGCTTGGATAAATCAGTGAAAAATTGTCACTGTACATAAGAAAGAGGTACGCTGTAGGGCTAACGTTTTCGAACGGCGCTCCTCTCTATAGGGGCAGCAAGTTGCAAAGTTCATAAGTTCTTGAGTCGAAGTGCGTGCAGGTGGCCTGGTAGCCTCATCTATGTTCCATATTATTTATTTATTAAGATAAATTTTATCTAAATAAAATAAAATTGAGATTGTAATGAATTACAAAACCCTTGTAATATACTAGCACTACTATAATACAAGATATCAACAATATTACATTTAACAAAAATTAAATCTAAAATATTATACTAAACTTTACACGAAATGAATAAAACTAATTTAATTTTTAGTAATTTATTCTTCTGGTTGATTACTTTATATTTATTTACTTTTCTTTTATTCTGATTGTTTTTAAGTTAAGGTTTACAAACTAATAATATATACGTAAACATTAGGTAGGGGGGGGGGGGTTAAATATACTCTGTAAGTTCGCTCAGTATTTTTAACTGAGTGATACAACCGAAATACCTAACTACTTGTTGTATTAATTTACCACACTTTTTTATGCAGTTTACAACTTATAAAAGATACATAGAATGTTATTATGTTATTTACTAAAATGAATTAAGTTTTAGAATGGATTACTTTGACTGTCCTTATGGCTTTCTGGCGTACGTGCTGACCATTCATATAATTATCTCCGACAAACCTTCATCAAAGGATCTTCTGCACTTTGAAACCACAAACGTGTGTTTGGGTTCTTTTGATAGCTTAACTGTGCATGAAAAGATGTCGCCATATTGGAAAGTTATAAAGTATTTCACTTTTTAAACTTTTTACATCAGATAAATATTTTTTCTACTAGAGTACTAAACACTGTATAACTGCATAAACACTCATCTCATAAACAAATACAACCCGTTAATGAACTTCAATTTAGACATTCCGACTCTTTAATCGCTTTTGAGTAAGTAAAAACACCCAACAATTTTGAACAAAATATATGTGATTAATGAAATTTACTAAACTAACGTATTAAATAATAAATCGAATCTTGTAAAAATATAGCAAATGTTATACCATGGAAAAAATTCAATACATCATATTTTGAAATATTTTAAAAGAACAAATTAAGTTTTCAAATGAGTTTTTATCTTTTTCCTGATTTTGTCGAAACTTATTTTATGATAATTTTGCTGACTTTGAAATTGACATAATATTTTGAAAATATGTCATAAACAATGTAATTATTGAACTTATATAACAAAATCTTTGCATTTATATTTTATTTATTTATATAATAATAAAAATTAACGAATTTCACCTAGGCTGAACTCTTAACCGGGATATCATTACGACAAACGCACACTTCAGATATCATGACGTCATTAATGTATAAATATTGTAATGTATTACATATATTTTAGTAGCACGACATAATATCATCGACTACCAGATGGCAGACTACGGCTTCATGCCAAAAGCCTGTGTAGTTAACGAGAAATCCTGAGGAGAATTTCCTACATTTCAAAAAAATTGATGGGAGATTTCTTCTTTTCAAGTTTGGTCCGAAATAATTAGTTTATCTTATTGATTATTTACCATGGGCGTCTATGTGCACCATATTTTATTGAAATTTATCTATACTTGATATTGTAAATCTGACTACATTACAAAATTGTTTATCAAAACTGTTGGGACTTCAACAGGTTTCACGGAACAGACAGATCAAAAAACATTCTATTAGAAATAAATAATTTTATAAACTTACAGAACTTTGCAACTGCCATTTATGCAAACTGATTTCGTAGTAAATTTGTTTCACAACTTTCTCTATTACCTGTTTGTTACGTATATGATGCCTCTTCGTAAAAAGGTTTCCCCTCTATCTCTCTATAACGTATAATTAAGTACCGGTAAAGTTGACTAATGACATTTTCTTTTTGTTTAAGCCTTTACCAAATTTCCGTTGAACTAATAAAAACAAGAATAATCCAAACCCTGTAAACTTACACCTTGACTAATTACAAATTATAACGCAAATGATCATATTGCTGAATTTAAACATTTCAAGCAATTACATTTATTTATGTGAAACAAATATACCTAAGACTTAGATGAATTATTGAGTGTTAAGACAAGTAAAATTGTTAATGCTTTCTTAACAACACTAAAGTGTAGTAATTTTAAGATTAGTTTTTTTTTTATTATGTAACTTTTAATTTTGGTTAAAAAAATTTTACGTGAGCAGATCATAATGGTGTCATAGATTGCCAAAACTGGTAATCTGTGATTACTTGTATAGGATTATGAGACGAGATAAAATAAGGTAATTTCTTTTAGTTATATTAATAATCTAAGTGTAAGGTTTCAAAACCAACTTTTAGCAAAATGTATTTGTATATGAAATTACTGAAGCTAACAAG
This sequence comes from Aphrophora alni, assembly GCA_963513935.1. Taxonomy (NCBI): domain Eukaryota; kingdom Metazoa; phylum Arthropoda; class Insecta; order Hemiptera; family Aphrophoridae; genus Aphrophora; species Aphrophora alni. The sequence goes on from OY740767.1 coordinate 75,737,984, forward strand.
GAAAATGTTTCACTCGAAATAATAATGACTAGGATTCGTTATCAACTTTACCACAAAAACAACTCATGTACTATAAGCTCAAGCATTATAGCTCGAAATTTTTCATAAAAATAATTTCTCTTTCTACGAAACCATGAAAATTCGTATATTGCAATCCTACACACGGTACGTTTATGGCTGGAATATCTTTTTTTTTTTTAATGCAAATATGATCTCTTTTTAATTTTGATTCTCATTATATTTGAAGTTATATAAAATGTTTGCAAATATGCACTGCAACTATATATAATTAGGTTACATTTTATAGCTTATCTTAAGCAGATAAATGTTATTCTGCGTCTTCATATTAATTTTGTTTGTTTATTTATTAGTTTTTACTATTTTTGCGTAAGAGTATTTCATAATTAGTTACAAATTGATTGTTGATTTTTTATAGCAAACTAAATGGTTTTTTAACAAATGGTTGATATATAGCTTTTTTATCGCGATGTGCTCCACCGTTTAGGTACTGAGATGAAGCCTAATAGTTGTTATTTTCTCACCGTAAATCGAAAGTATAACGATGAACAAAAATCTATTTATAATTTTGTTAGGTCACTTTAAATCATAAAATTGATTTTAACGTTAATAACTAACACTGATTTGGTATATGGAGAGTTTGTAATTATAACTTTTATATTTTTGTTAACATAGAATTTGAGTTTTATTAAATTTTAGTTTGATAAAAATTTTGCAATATTTTTCTGTTGAGCTTTTGTCCAACCTCAAGATCGGGTGGATACCTCTGAAATTCGTAACATAAACTCCGCACATTTATCTTAAGACAAGGTAAATATATTTATTTCATACAAATATAGTTAACAAAACTGTTTATTTTCAGGAATAAGAAATGATGTAGGGTGTTCACGAGTCCAAAAGAATAACTTACTGGAGAAGATTTGGTAATTATTCTATATATTTTTTTTTCGTTACAAGCACCTACTAATTACATCGAAGTTGCAGTGTCACTGGAATGTCATATTGTAACCTAACCTGAACGTCCATACAGTCTTTCAACTTTCACATCGAAACATGAAAACAAATTTAAATAATTTATGTAAACTCATAAAAATTTACATTATTGTTTGTAATAAACACAAATTTTAAATGTCAAAATTACCTAAAAACATATACATATGAAGAAGTATATACTTTAAAAATATTAATCTCTAAAAACAGAAACTCGTCGTAATAGTATAGGAGGTATTGTGTGCTGTTGTAGCGCACATCTTAATGGTTTACATCGTTCACCTGATAATGCTAAATAAAGTAATTTATACTTCAATTTTTAGTTAAAAATAGAAACCAGTTTATCTATCATTATGTAAAACGTTTACCAGTATGACTGCATCTTTATATACATGGTGAACAGTCATCATTGTGATGAACTTCTTTGGGTGAATTGCAAAGTAAATGTGACTAGGTGGTGCATATTAGAAAGTTCAAATCTCAAAGTTACTATATTAATAAATTATTTTCCTTTTTCCTTAAAAATGTATGCTCCGTGACACAAATTTATGTTTTTTATGCTACCATTTGGTGTAACTGTACATACATAACCATTTTCATGTTCTACGCGAAATTTCAAGTAAGAGTGAGTCATTCCTTTAAAGGTTAAACGAAGGAAACCTTAGTTTTAGAAAGTTTTTGCAAGTTGGCTCAGGAAACAAAGGCGTTATCTTTGTTTAACCTTTAAAGGAATGTCTCACTTTTATTTAAAATTTCGCGTAGAACAAGAAAATGTCATTTTATGTTCAGTTACACCAACTTATAGCCGAGAAAACATAAATTTGTGTCAAAGAGCATTTGTCAAAGATGAAAATTGAAAATAATTTATTAATAGGTCTACTTTGGAATGTGAACTTTTTAATATGCACCACTTAGTCACATTTACTTTGCAATTCAACCCAAAAAACGTTTGTCACACTGATGACCAATCACTCTGTATAAACACGCAGTATAAAAATAATTTTGTAAAGTGTGGTACATGATGATAGTTAGATCATCATGATAGTACATGATGATAAAATCGTTTTGGCAAGAATACTTATTGTTTACTTAGGCTATATTTCCTTTTTCGTGTAATGTGTCTGTATCTGTTTGTGTGAAAATGTGTACATCGATTGTGCACTGTTTATATATTAACTTTTTTAACGGTTATTACCCTGTAAGACAACTAAATGAAGATTTTCTTACAGTTGAATCTAACGATATTACATTTGTTTTATCATATGTACTTTTAAAACATTAATCGAATATATTATCTTACCTTTTAAATAAAATACAAAAACCATTTTGGTAGGTGTTATTTGAAAAAAAAATACGTTAAAATCACCAATAGACATTTATATAAAAATGTTAAAACCTGAAGTTAATTAGGTTAATTTTATTATATTTCAAATTATTCACTAGCTGTATTATTCCTTATTGTGTATTTGCGCATTTATTAATGTGAAGTCATAAACCTTCACATATATCAATAAAGTTAAACAATATTACATTGTATAAGTTTAGAGATAATTTAAAAACAACGTTTTTCAGAAGATGACAAGGAATATTATTTAATTCATATTTTATTTTGCCTATGTTAAGGTATTTCGTATATAATTGTATGTGTAATTTTAGTTTTAATTAATATTTATTTGTTTTTGTTATTTTTTTGATTATTTAATAAATTTGTTTAACATATCAAAAGTTTAACATTTTTTTGCGATATTGTTTTTAAGTCAACATCATTACACCGATATTGGATTTAAATCTTGATAATTAATTCGTAAAAATTAAAATATATTGAATGTATGAATTATGTACTTAGTCGACACTTACAATCGTGTAGTTGCATTTAAAAAGTTTGTTTACTTAATGTAATTAATTTTCCCAGTTCTCTTTATATTTATAAATTCGAAGAGACCGAATATGTCTTGAGACTTGAAACTACAGTGTTTAAAATGTCATTTATCTTTCTACAGTTTTTATTCCTGAAGCAATTTGGCAACAGTGCCAAATCTGTGATTAGAAGCATCACACATTGATAGTTTCATTTATAATGTCATTTGAGAATTAATCGAATAATTGGTAATGAAATGTTAAATATCAACTGGAAAAGTTCAATTTTAATTTTTACAAACACAGTATAATATATACAGTTTAATATATTTTTTAGGACAGTCGACTGACTAATATTTCAGAAATCAAAATCATTCTTAGCGCTAAACCAATAATTCAAAGAGATAAACTAAATGTAATAATAATTTGGATCAAAATTAAATTTTATAAGGTATAAAAACTTCGTGATGCTTTTAAGTTATGAAAAAACCCAGAGTATGAAGTTAAGAATATATTACTTTCATTTCGTGCAACAAATTATTTCGACTGAACTGAAACTATAAAATTTAATGTTGAACTATTAGTTTCAGTTTGTAATCATTTCGCGTTATAACTTAAATTTTCGAAATGTCTAAAATCTAATTTTTAAAACTGATGAACTCTCAGGAATTATAACTATCATATATAACGTTATAACTAATAACGGATTTATAAAGAAGAAACGTGGATTTGTATTAAACCTAAATATTTTTTTTTCAATTGATAGTGGAAGGATATATACAAAAGTCAATAACATAGTAAATCAATATTAAAAAAGTAAACATTACTTATTCAAATTCACATATTTATTTCAGCATTACTGTTCCATATTTAAATGTATCGAGCATAGTTACATGTTAGTTTTGTTAAAAACTTCTACCAAATCTCTATTTTGAAATTTCCATAACTATCCATAACCATATATATACTCATTTTAAAATATTAATTCGTTTTAAAATATTAATTAGTTTTTAAACGAATGCGAAAAGGGGGGTAGTATTAATTATTAAATTTGTGTTTTATGATAATTGTTACTTAAATCTAGTAATTCTTTCACTTAAGATTAGCATTCAGATTTAATAAAAATAGTTGATTGTATTACAGTTTTTAATAACCTATAAATGTCTCATAGTAAGTCACTAATTTTTACCTGCTTGCAGATTCTAACTCAATTCACATATCATAAAAGTGCATAATTAGATAACTAAGGATATATATATATATATATATATATATATATATATATATATATATATATATATATATATATATATATATATATGGTTTAGCCAATTGCAAATACGAATCAAAACTTATAACATAATAAATACAAAACTACAAAATCTAATGAAACTCTGCACTTATTTTCACTCACGCACGCGAGCACACACACACACCTACGCACACCTATGTACACAACCAGAGTATAAGTAAACAAAAAATCATCGAGGTTAGTACTCCAAAACTCCGGAGAGTAAATTATGGGTCAAAAAAGAGAGCTAACCGTGGAAGCTACCTTAAATGGCCGTAGGACTTTTTTTCCAAATTATTTGTAAAATCTACAAAATTATTTTAATTTAAGTTAATAACTAAATTATAATATATAATTAAATTCTATAGAATGAGATGTTTTGATGCAAAGTATCTACAAATTATTCAAAGGTGTTATGGCAAAGTTTGAATTAAAATATCGCATTCAGCTCAATATAAAATGTGTTGTATGAGTTACAGATTAGTTCATTTTAGATCACAACTACAAACAAGTTAAAACAACTTAAAAGAGGTTAAAGTTCAACCGGCATTTCTGCTCTAATAATTACTTAATTTATTAAATCTATTTATCTGCAAGACTTGAATGTACAGCAGAAAGATCGACATTATTTGGTGGGTACTATTGAAAGTTTGAATAATTATTAGATTCGGTATAAACTAGGAGCACAACTCTAATGGCAGAATGCTAGCGTGATTGATGTCCGGCGTATTCAGAATTTTGGACAATTCACAAATTTAAAGATATATTGAAAGGCGTAGCTGGGTGAACGCTCAACCTTAGTGCATTCCAATAATTGTGAAAGGACACGCTTTCATTATAAAGTACATTATTCGCTATCTTCACACGATATTATTAGAACTAAATTCTTTTGGATGCTAAATAAGTTCCAGTAGAGTAATTTTTAAACGATTTTTCATATATTCACTATTTTGAAGAATACAAAATTTTAAACAATACATTATCAATTGTCCAAAATTCGTTTTTATAATGGGAAAACCTTCCATTAAAACTATTTTTTTTTTTTACAAATACTTTATTTAAAAATGTTTACTAAATTAATAATTTACAACTAACTCTTAAAATCTGACACCTATCAGTTGTAGGAATGTGTCCATTATATGACTTAAAATTATTATTTTCACCCAAGACTTAATCTTTGAATAAAAATTGTTTTTCCTTTACAGACAAACAAATAGTTGGCCTGCGTTCACAGACAATTAATTGAAATCCAAAGAGTGGAATGGTCAACCTTAAAATTTTGGCTACATTTACAAGTAATTTACACAATTTCTATTTGCGAGTAGTTTTGAAAATAATAAATTGAAACGTGTCTTAAATTCATAATTAAATACGGTGTTTTTGTTTGATTTTAACTTTTCCATCAATAATTCCCAACGATTGTGGTAGTTATATATTAATATTTTTCTTGCATTGATCGTGTTAATTATTATTAATATTGAGAAGAAGAAAGTTTAAATAGTTCACGTGAATATGAGTAATCTACGTTGAAACCGAAATATAGTGCAGACACATATTAAAGTTTGTAATCTTTCCAGTACACATAAGTTTTATGAACAAGCGTATTCCCTCCAGGCCATTGGCTGCTGACAAGAAATCCCAGAGGAACTACAAATAGATTACATTTGGAATCGTTTTTCGCACAACCGGAAGACCTTGTCTCAGAAACACATAACACGATAATGTTATTTTTTTAGTTAATTTATCACTTCACTTTAATGTTTAAATCTCGTTTTGATACAAAATATAGGTTATTTAGGCCTACAAATATCAAGATTAAGTAAAAGGGATTAATGTCAGTATTTTAAGCGGGCCATAAACATCAGTATGGAAACATGTTTGGGATTATACAAGTTATACGATTTACTAAATATTAAAATCAGTTTTTTTTATATTCTAAATAAAACTTTAGTCTTCATTTTATACATGCTACATTTAATTCATCTAAGGTAAATGTAAGGAATGTAATTTAAAGTTGCATTTCATTCCTTTTCATTAAAAAATATCCGTAAATATAATTATATAACATACAACAATTCACCAGTGGCGAAATGAGAGTTTTTAAATTCGTAGGTTAAGACTAATCGTAAAAGACCAATAACTACAAAATACATCATAGTATATAACATGACATCTAAATGGATCTGAGTGATTGAAATACAACCTTTTTCAGCGAAATTAAGTGAACTAAATGTTGCTATGGAACATTTGCAAAGGTACAGTCATTTCTTCACTAAAATTATCAGCGTCCATATTCACTTAACTAAGAAACCATCGTTATTACACCAACTCGTTATGGTACAAGACACAACCATTAAGCAAACGCTATTAAATGATAACTTATAGTTGGGCTACCAAAATAACAAACTAATATTGACCACTTCTGGTCGATGAACTGAAACTACACTGCACTGAAATTCTATTACAAGATGGAAAACCACATCCTCAGTATCGTATGTATTAATTATTTTATAACTATTAATGCGTGAGCAACAAACTAGTTATATACTGTAGCGCTTCCACGGAGATGGTTTTCGATGTTATATGGGTCAACACGAGGAACTTACTAAACAATAACAATAATAACAACTGTTGGCTTACTCTGTATATAATTACATAAATGTATACAATTTCCTATTTCAAAATAATCAGTTCGTTTTATAAAGTGTCACATTTTAAGAAGATGTCACATTTTACATGACAGAACTGCCAAAATAAGGCAAAAAGTCGCCCTTTACCAACTTTCAACAATAAAGGTTTCAAGTATAATTAAATAGAAGTAGATCCTATACAAATCTTTAAGCAACAATTTTAGATACAATCTTGTTAAGCACTGTTGTTTTCTCGGTAGGTTTTCTCTTATTATTTCAATTGATTCTGAATTTAAATAACAGAACAAGTTAATTAATTAATTGTAAACACGAGCTTAGGGATATTTGACATTTAGTAAAATAACTTCTTTTTTTCTTTTTTTTTTTTTTTTTTTTTTTAATAAACGATCATAAAACCATTTGCATGATATACATTAAAAATGCAATAATAATGTTGATGCAATAATTATTATGATTAGGTTGACCTGATATATAAATGTGGGTAATTTTTTTTAAGGAATAATTTAATTATGTAACATAATTTAATAGTTTGAATTTGTCTTATTGCTATCCAATTAAATTGTGTTTTGTTTTATTATAAGGAAGTTCCTTTGATGTAGTTTGAGCAGGATAATGTATATGGAATCAAATATTATTACCACAATCATTACCTCGTATAGCAAGAGAGAGTAGGGGTGGGTTTTATTGTATGTTATTAAATATATGTTTCAAAAAGTTTACAATATGAATAAAAACATAGTCTTTCATATATTTATTTATTGACTATCAGTATTTTTTCTATTCACAACATATCGCATATGCACGCGGTTACACATTCACACAGGCTTTTATATAAACAAAAATATATGCACATCCCTATTCATGAAATGAAAGGAATGCCAATCCATTCCTTAATATAAAGAAATAAAATAACTAGAACAAATTTAATAAAAGACATTTTACGTCTGAAAAGTATTGTAATTAAGATGAAACTCGACTACCAGATTTGTGTTACTATTTGAATATTTTTGACTCTGTACAAAAAAGTAACCTTTAGTCAAAATAATAACTATAACAAAATATAACTACAGAATACAAACACATGGAAATGGCAAATAGTCGTTACGGCATAACAGACCTACAGAAGAAATACTAAATGGTTATAACTGCAGAACAAACATACAGGCGAAATGTCAAAATATAACTACAGAACACAAACACATACCAAATGGCAAATAGTCGGTACTGTATAACAAGCATACAAACGAAACGCGAAACGAGCTCAACTGCAGAAAACAAACAAAGATAAAATTCCGAATGTCCGTCACTTCAAAACAAACGCATAAAAGTAAAGCCAAGTGATCGTGCGTTCACAACAAACCTACAGACGAAATGCCGAATGTTCTTAACTACATAACAAACATACAAACGAAAAACCAAGTAACTCTAAGTTCATAACAAAACTAAAAAAGTAATGCCAAATAGTCGGTACTGCATAGCACACGTAAAGACGAAATGACAAAAGGCCATAAATGCCAACAAACATACAAACAAAATACCATATGATCATTACTGCATAAGAAACATACAGACGAAATGCCAAATGATCGTAATTTCATAATAGACCGCGTAACAAACATGAATATCCAAATGGTTGTAACTCCAAAACAAATATACATACTAAATGCCAAATGATCGTAATTTCATAATAGACCGCGTAACAAACATGAATATCCAAATGGTTGTAACTCCAAATCAAATATACATACTAAATGCCAAATGATCGTAATTTCATAATAGACCGCGTAACAAACATGAATATCCAAATGGTTGTAACTCCAAAACAAATATACAAACTAAATGTCAAATGATCGTAATTTCATAACAGACCTACAGCAGAAATACTACAACTGCAAAACAAAGGTAGAGATGAAATGTTAAATTATTGTAAATCAATAACAAACAAATAGACAAATACCAAATTGTCATAAGTGCTTAACATTTATAAAATTCAAATGATCGTTAAGTTCACAACAAACTTATAAACGATATGCCAAATTTTCGTTACTATATAATAAACAAACAGACGAAATGACAAATGATAATAAGATCATAACAAACGAATTGCAAAATGGTCGTTACTGCATAGCGAAAATACAGACCAAATTCCAATCGGTCGTCTTAAAACCATACTTCTCTCTGGTGGGTCAAAACAAATTTTTATGGAAACATACATGTGGCACGATCAGTTGGTTTGTTTGAATGTCTAATTATTTAAAAGTCTGTTAGTAGTAATTACTGGTTTGGAAAGAAATGTAATGGCCGCTTCAAGACTTATCTTCAGTAATATACCATTGTCAATTTTAAAAAGTGAGAGGAAACTACAATAATTTTTCATCGTAATGAATGAGTTCTTCCATTATGCATTGTATTATAAATTTGTTATGTGTTGTAATATAAGGTGGTAATGATTTAAAATGTTATTAGTTTTAATTTTTTGTAAGGTAAATTATGTAAATTTAATTTGAGATGTATCCGTTCATTACATAATATTTTAATTCGTAGACTATATTTAAAACAGATTTGAAAAACAGAAAGAAAATCAGATATAAAGTCTCATTTAAAAAAACGATTGTAAGAAGTATTAGATTGTGTTTTTTAAATCCTAAATTCCATGTTTTAATCCAAAATTGTTTATAATGCTCTGTGCATTAACAATAATAGATTTATTTACATATCAGATTAGGAAAAATTAGTGATTGTTTATATTACCTGATTAATTTAGGTTAAAGATAATGTAACTCAAATCTAATAACATTACGACGTAACTAATTCCACGTGTACTGATAAAAGATATAGTGAATTGAAAAATAAGTACCAGCATTTATAGAGTATTATTATAGTACCAGTTTTATAATTATTATTATGTAGAGTATTATTATTTATAGAGTTCCAGTATTCGATATTATTAGTTCATTGATTTAGAAAACTATATACGTATTTCAAAACGAAATTTGATTTGGCATAATGTATGAATGCTTTGGGTACATATAGCAGCACATACATATTTTAATGCAATTGAACCACTTGTTGAGCCGGTCGGGAAAGCAGTAAAATTTACGCTAGATGACAGCCAATGCTTTCAGTTTAATCGTCCCATTCGAAAAACATTGCTGTGGAAGAGCATTTATTACTACTATCTATTTTTATTTCTGTAGATCGTTGTTTGCTTTGATAACTACTTGTTTTCAATTATTATTTTACTCTAAAAATATATCAAGACGACTTTACACATTTCGAATTTAAATTATTGTTGACATGAAATTATACTTTATTATAATCTCATACTTAAAAACACACAAAATTTTATTTTCTATTTATATTTAAATATTACCGTATGGAATTTTAGAGCCAATATTATGTTTCAAAAGAAACCTGGGGTGTACAACTCTGATCGATCATAGACCCAGTATTCGGTGTTTAATTTCAACTGAATTGTTCCTTAATTTCTCTTACATGTGCATCTGCATATGAAATGCATAGGTGAAGTGGGAATTTCACCTGCTTGTACACATGTAGGAGTAACGGATAAAAATATAAATTCATATAAAAATATTTTATGTCATTACAAATAAACACTACAAATATTGCACTATCTTTCCCAGATAGACATCCCATGAAATAAAATATTAACAAAAATAGTGAATGTCGTAATTTCTTCAGAATTATATCAATGCTACAAATATGTCATAAAAAATAATTAATTTCAATTATTACTGAGTTCTCCTTTATATTTATTATGAGAAGAGATAAGTGTATAGGAAGTATAAATAAACATAGATGAGCTTAACTTTTGATGTGTTTCAAATTGAGATAAAACTCGAAAACAATTTCTCACAAATCGTTTATTAAATCAATAAATGTTCATTTAGTTAATGTATTTATAACAATTGTGTTCAAACTTTATTTTATTGATATAGGACATTTCTTTAATAACTTTTCTGAAATTTATAAAATAAATTTGAAACATATTTATATATTTCCACAGAACCTAATTTTGTTTCATAAACTCGCCCTAAACGTAAACCGTATTTTATTCCAATCTAATTTTACTGACGGCTATCAACGTTCTTATCATTTGATGTCAATTAATAATCCTAAATTATTTATTTCTGAGCCATAATTTTTATTTATTTTAGATTTGACCACTGGTTTGGGTCATTTAGTTTTACATTCAACAAAATTTGACTTAAATTGGTAGAGCCGATTTTAGAAATTTCCATGTTCATTTTTTAGTTGTTTTTTCTTACCACTGACGTCCGCACAGGATTTTCGGAAATATGGCAACAATACATTTCACCTTAAACTTAAGACTGATTTTGATTAACTTTTAATTTGGTGTTTAGGTCATATGTCAACTTCCCCAAATTTTGTGTTTTATAAAAAAAATCGTAAAGTAAAACTTGTTAGATATGACCCTATTCCATGTAATAAAAGTTATCGAAATCTGTTCACCCCATTAGTAGTGCACTGCATAGACAGCGCAGACATTTAGTGGTTAGCACTAAACTGATATTTCAATGAAAACCAAGACATTGATTTTTACAACCATCTTATGACTTACTTCATAGTTGATATTTTTGAAAAAAATAAACCCTATAAGAGGGAATATAACTTTATTAAAGAAGGCAATTTCAAAAAATTGAGAAAAGTTTTTATAAATTTTTGATGTTTGTAAAACGTTTTTTACAGCATTAAAAAACAACCATTAATTTAGAAGATGTATTTCAAAAATATTGTAAAGTTCTTTATATAAATTCTATACATTTATACAAAACCATTTTATTTTAGATTTGCATCGACTGCTTCAAAATACTTTAATCGTCAATAATATTTATTGAGGCAAACTTTTTTTAAATATTGATTGTCAATTGCAAATGCTATTTTATTATTATTGAGGTAGTGACACTTGTTTGTGGATTAAACGTTAGTACCGCGTATATATGATAATTCTTTCTACAACATCAAACAAACCATGCATAATTAGTCAAACAGGAAATACTCAAATCTCTTTCTTTCTCTCTCTTAGATATATCACACTCACTAGAATTGTATTATCCTTAAATGAATAATGTAAGTTAATTATGTTTAATTTATGTAATAGTAGATTAAACTATTTTGTTGATTGCAATATTTATTAAGAAAACTAAGTTTTGAAATCTCATAGCTGCCTGTATTGAGAGGGGAGAAAATATTCCAACTTGAAAAAAGTTGAGATTCATTGGAATGTAGACAATTCTTGAAGGTTGGTTTGTTTGAAAGTCAGTAAATTGAGAAAGATTGCCAAGATCCCCTTGCTATCATTACTGTCAGCTTAATCAACATTGGAAATGTCATGTTTGGGTAAAGGCGAATTGAATCTACTTGTTCTACCAGCTTAAAACTTCATTTGTCTCTCTCTAAGTCTATATTAGTGTTCCTTCCTTATTAAATGTTTTTCTCTGTATCCTTGAATACTTATTACTTTCATAATTAGTTGTTTCTTCTCTTGTCCTTTTTATTAGTAGAACTTAATAGCAATGTACAAAATATGTATAAATAATAAAAGTTAAAAGTCAATTTAAATATATCTAATTGTGTTGAGTGAGACTAGCAATAACGCATAAACAAAACACACCAAAACTAAATGTATAAAATGTATAGAAATAATTTTATTTTCTTATTTATTAAATCAACATTTATTATTATGACAATAACAAAATTGACCTTCCAACAATTTGGACAAAATGAAGACCTTCTTTATTTTAAAATTAAATCTACACTAAAAGTTCAACTCAATTTATAGTCAAATTTACATATTTTGAATAATTTAATGAATTAATATCAAGTGAGAAAAGGTAAATTTCAAAATATCTATTACCAGTTCGTTTTTTGTGTTGAATAAATTATTTAAAAATTTAGTACCTTTAACATAGACATTTTACTTTGATCTATGTACGTAGTCTATACATTTTTAAAGAGAGTGATGTCGCGCCAAAATTAATGCACGTTTTACCTACTGTATTTAAATCAAAAATTAAGTGTGCAACGTTTCTCAGAAATCTCACAAAGCTACCTTAAAATAAATACAATCATAGAATAAACTGTTCTTCGTGAGACGATTCCGTCTGCCGTCTTACAGATGCGTCGCGATTCACTTTCTGTGAATACAGCAGTCATGTTCTAACTGGTGGACTTACTCCTGATAACCAGGTGTTTGTATTAATCAAATTTACCTAATTTTAAGAAGTAATTGAAAATCTTTTTCCTTTGTTTTGATACGTTCTACTCAAATATAAAATCAACTGTTGTTGTTTTTTTAAAAATCAAATAACATAGTATTAACTCTTAATATATATATTATATAAAACCAGGAGGATGTTGAACAAATGTTATGTATATATTGTTAATAAATAGTATGGTGTTCTCTACAAAATATTGTTCTTAGTATTGATTTGAAATGTTTGAGTCTGTTTTTTAATTTTGCCTATTTCTTCGTGTTTATTGGAAGTATGTGTATGTGTATTGGAAATAAAAATGATTTGAATACAAGCAGATATTTCTTTGTAGAAAACTTTTTGTCTTTTATAATTTCTATTATAGGAGCTATATAATTTGAGGTAATTATTGTCGTACAGCTGTGGTAGTATTCGTGAATTTACGAGTGTGTAAATTAACTATGTCTTTAAGGGTGCGATGTGTTTTTTTCCTTCAGAGTAATATGGTTCCTTAGTCCGTTTTCATTGTAAATAATAGTAACATAGATACAACTGTTATATTTTGTTGTTTTTGTTTAGGCTATTTTGTTTTTGCTGTATTCTTTGAACTATAGCCTATCACCTTTTTTTCCTTATTTCGTCAAAAAGATTTGTAATTTTGTAATATAGAATACTTAATTCTATTATTTTTTTATTACACCTTTATTTTAGGATAGGCTACTGTTATGGTCTTAGTTTAATGTATAAGTGCTTTACGTACATTTGGGCGTAAGTGTATAATCACTCTAGTTTATATAATGATTGCAACAGATATTTTTGATTTTTATGTCTGTATTGTTATTTGGAGGGAAATAAAGACTTTTCTATCAACAAAATTAGTTTTTTCTATAATTGGATAATTTGATAAAATCTTGAATTTATACAGCAAGTTAAAATTCCTCAGCTGATTGAAGAAATAAATATAAAATTTTAAGAAATTTTTAATTTTACCCAACAATAAGATATTATCACGTAAAATCTAAAATAGGAAAAATCAAATTAAATAATTTCAGTTAAGTGTGTAAATTTTCTCTAATTTTACAAAATAAGATGAAGTAACAATCCTGTCTCTTGAGTTAGTTTTAATAATATTAATATGCTAACTATGTTAATAAAAGCTTTATAAAATGTGATATTTTTATTACGTGTTTAATCATGAACATGGATTACTTATTTTTTGTGCAATTAATCTGGTACAAGAATAAGGAAACAAGACTATCAACACGTCCAAAACAACAAGATCAACATAACTTATTCTACTTTCTGCCATAAAGAAATTTAACAAAAATGTTATTACAACAATTTTATTTGCTTCAATATACGTAAATAAAAAACTCTTGTGGAACACTAACAATTTTGTAAAGAAATATTTTCCATGAAGTGAAAGTGCAATAGTCTATAATAACAGTAAAAATAAACACTTTACTAAAGTATTAAATCATCTACAACTATGTATGTTCCGAGAATGGTTTCCGTGCCTTGATTCATTTTAATATATAAATTATCTTTATATAATTTATCTTTTTTTTTTTTAATATAAAAAACACTTAAAAATTAAAATGAATCCATGGATTTCCCACTCCTAGATTCTCTTTTTATGTAGTTTATAAAAAAACCTATTTGAAATATCTGTATCTAAAAATGTATATTCTTTTATTTAGTATCAGGTTTAGGGGATCTTCTAAATTTCTCGTATCGGCAGACGTCACAAAAAATCCTTTTGGAATATTTTATATAAATTCGGTATCAAAGTAGATTTTTTTAAAAATAAATGTTAAAAACATATAGATTGAAATTATTATTAAACTTATTTACAAATAATAATAATAAAATAAAATAGATTAAGACCATAAACTGTTGTTGAAGTTTTATGTGGGATCAACCCCCATAAAAGAGTGATCCTTTGTTTGTTCCAACTTTAGCTTAAATCTGAACTCACGTTTGTGTGATGAGTCTAGTACAATTAACCAAGGAAGTGATTCAACTTAATTGTTTTATCTTTGACTTTGTTTCTACATATCTTAGTAGACGTTACAAGTAAACACTATTTTAGTTATAAATAAACCATAACTATTAAGAATAAAATATGTGTTGTTATGTTATTTGAAACAAATGAATTTCAAGTTTATTGTTTTAGCCCATTTCTGAGTACTCTTAGACAAAATCAATTAATAATATTACATCATTGGAGAAATTGAGTTTAAATTAATTTTAAAAAGACACAAATAACCTATACATTTACTAGACATATACCTATAGTATAACTTTCACATACACCGAAACACAACAAAAAACTTATTAACGATCTCCCTGCAAATTTGAACAGATTTATAAGCTAAATCCTCTTGTTTAGGTCAAAAAACTGCTCAAAAAATAAAATAACAGTTTTAAGTCATCTTAAAAAATACCTAAAATTTATTTGCTGGTCACCTGTTAATTTTCTTATTTTAAAATATATTCAAAGTTTAGGACACATGTGTTTTGATTATAGGCCTTCACATTTTACAAAAACATTATTTCGCGATAACTTGGTCTGATTGTTACATATTTGATCTTTTTGACGTTTTCATGATTCATTTTAAGTGTTCGAAAAATAACACCTGAACCAGTTTTTTTTAGAGTGATGTAAACACATACGTTTTGTTTGGGCCCTTAAACTTCTAAATCTTGAGTTATGAAAACAAAATATTTTAGTAAGGGATCTTCAAAAACAAATATATATACATCAGCAAAAATCTAAAAGCAATTTCTTCACATTATAATACACAATACATATCATGATATCATGTATATGATAAATGAAAACCATTATGGATACCTCGTGTCGATATAGTTATTTTGGCACCTTGATAAGTTCGGTCGAATTCATTTAGGAAATCTGACCTTGATTTCTATGGGGAAAGACATTCTCAAGAACAAACCTATCAAAGTGTTCTTTACACATATTTTATGAGTATTTTTGCCACCCAATCCGTCAGTTACATAATGACTTTCACACCCTGAAGTCTAAATTTTATTTTAATTGTCCACTATTAACAAACAATAAGTAAGTGAGGGATATGAGACTCACAAACAAATTTAAATTAATAAACACTTTCTACCGTACAATTGAGAAATCAAAATAAATTTTCAAGATTATAAGTTTATTTTTTTTTGATGTACTGGAGACTGAATGAGTGTTTTAAAGTTCAAGTATAATTGCATTATGACAAACTATGCAGAATAGAACATTCAACTTTATACTTTCTTCATTTCACGCACGAATTATTCAACATTTAAGGTATTATTGATTTTAGTATTTACATATTCAAAACGTACACATGGAAAAAAGAATTAATATAATCTAAATGTTTCATTGTATTCAATATCTTCCAAAAGTTAATAATCTGTTGTAAGAAACCATATTTGTAACAATGAAGTCGCTACGGACTTGTTAAAGATACGAAAGAGAATAGTTTTAAGGATATCATGGATGGGTAAAGAGAGTGGAAAGGTGAAGAATAATAACTAACTCTAAATTCACAAATTGTATAGAAATTCCTAAATATTAACGATTAAAAAATAAGGGAGAATTAGGTAAATCAGACATGTTCACCGAATGCGGAAGAAGTTAGAGCAATATTGAAGGTTTGAACAGCCATATTAAAAAGTAAAAGACGTAACATAAAACCAAGAAGAGGATTATTTTGAAATATATTTGAAGCAGAAGTTGTTTTTTTAATAAATCTATTAATATATATATATATATATATATATATATATATATATATATATATATATATATATATATAAGCCATAATAAAAAATTATAGTTTAAAAAAGAAATATGTTGTTTCATTTAAACATTTTCCAAATATACATATATGTATAACACATTTTCAAATAAGCCATCATTTTTAGTTAGCTATAGTAACAATAAAATTTTAATTTTCACTGTCGAATCCCCAAATCGACTAAATAATTATTTTGGACCAATTTTGGTCAATTTTAGTATCTAAAGGCCGAAACAAAAAATATTCTTCGCCAACTCTTCAAACGCTAATGAGCGAGAGCAATCGATAAAAAAAAAGAAAATTGTACAATGGGCGTCTTCATAAAATTACAAATATGTGAAAATCGGTACAAGGGATTTCGATCATTTGTTTTATGAAATGTGGAAATATGACGGAAACCAATGTTTCAAACAGCAGTAAGAGGAAATTAAGTTTCGTGAGTAAATTGGAAAAAAACCGAAATCGACTCTAACAGTATGGGGGTTCACATTTAACCAAAGTATGATCAAATCGCTGGCGTCAAGTTATTATTTAAGACTAAATCTTGAACTAAAGTTTTTGATAAATGTCTACCAATACATTTTGTTTGAGCCAAAGTCTAAATTTTCGAAAATTTCTATTAGTACAGATAATTTTGCTTCCATAATATATTTAATGCTTGCTTGATATTTGGTTTTTTAACGGTTTGTGGATCAAATACTTTTATATTTTACAAAATCCATCCATTATATTTTTATGTCAAATTTAGAAAATATGTTAATTTCATTCCAGAACATAAACAAGCATTCTTGGATTATACCCTTATTTACCAATTATTTTATTTAGATTTTTTCTGGTATATTAGTTTATTAATTTTAATACTTAAATTTGTTCCATAAATGTGAAAGAAAACGCGAAAGTCTGAATAGAAACACTTTAGCAGTTAATAACCCACGACAGGCAGCCTGTAGAATAGATTTTCTTGTTTGTAGCTTTTAATAATTTGCCACTTAACTATGCTCTAATGAAATTCCCCTTTAAATGGATGATTTAATACGATCGAGGTTCCGCCCTAAACAAGAACATTTGTCAATAGCGTCATAAATCACACCCTCCTTTAAGATTTCATTCCACAATCTCTTCCCAATAAAGGGGCATTAACTAGAGTTAAACGGTTGTATGAATAAAGTTAGAGGTTAATGCGGTTAGACACATTACTCTTGTATAAATTATTTAATATAAATGAAAAGTATATACTTTTTCTGGCATTATTAATAATAATAGATTTATATCTGATGCAATATAGGAATTCGTAAAACCGTTGATTAGGCACAACTAAAAGGTAAAACAATAATAATTACTCCCGTATTGACCATCCTTCCTATACATTATTAAGTATATTTATTTTATTTTCACCTAAATTTAAAAGCAATTGAATGAAATTAGTTATTTAACATTTTAAAAAAGTAGGGAACTTTTGTAAAGTCTGTGAGAGCCTAATTTACATTTACTAAAACAAATCCTCATTAACATATTTATCACTAAACTATAAAATTATAAAAATGTTATTTTGTTGTTTATAGAAGTTTAAAAATGGTTTCATTGATTCATAAAATGCACTTTTGGTTGATTATATTGTTTACGAAAAGATTAAATTTGACATGGGCAAACTAACGAAGCTATCAAGTAACTTAGTTGGCATTAGAAAAATGCAGAATTGCCTATTAATACGTGATCAAAATTTGAAAGCTTGTTACATCTTACTAAATTTAATTTTTTAAAAAACATTTTTAATTACTTTTTACTATAAAATTTAGACTAAATTACAATTAATTCTTAATTTATTGATTTTAACGCAAATACGTTTTATACCAGGAAGTATTGAAAATACAATAATATTTCAACTGAAAAATATATACGACCTATACTGGGAATCGAACCCAGGACGTTTGTCTTTACGCGCCAAATTGTAAAATTTTAAACAGTACCATTATAATGAAAGTAGTGGATTGTTGCAAGAAAACTGGCATACCAAAATGAATGCTAAATATAAGTTCACCTTTCAGTAAATATTTTCCTCCTTACACTCTTGTTGGTGGCTCAGGCATAAAGAAGAGCTTACTTCTTCATAATTCACTACTAAGTACGTTTAGTAGTAACGATAAAATGACTTTTTTGAGGGTATCAATTTATCATTAGAATTTGAATAATATAAACAATTATTAGAATTTATTAAGTTTTGCTTAATAGAAATTTAAATTTAACCTTCAGTGAGGATTATTTTATAAATTGATAATGACTTGGTCGATTGAAACATTTGTGATTAAATTTGTGTGATTGTATTAATGTAAATCGTGTTTTTCTTTATATTTATTGTTCATTATAATAAAATAAAACAGGCGATAAAAAAAATTAAAAAGAACTGATAAGTATTTGCCACTATGAACGCTAGTACCGAAAATAACTGATTCCCTACCTAAGACGGCCTCATCTCTAAAAGAATACAAGACTAAAAGAATTCAATTCATGTATGAGAATCAGACATAGTCAAACAGATCGACCTCCCACGTCGTAGTTATCCCATTCCCTCCCAGACTTGTCGCAGAGGGGTGCTGAGTCCCTTTAAAATTCTATAATATTACAGTGCAAACAGCATTAGGTAACATCACCATATATGGATTGTAAGCAGTTAAACCAGAACAACGAAGTACCAACACTTCGATCCAAGTCTCTCAGATTCAACCTCAACTGTAACTCAGGAACGACATAAATTAGACCATAGTTTTCTTAACAAACAGGAACTATTCTTCTATCCTGTAATCTTCTTCTTTATAGCCTACTGCTTTTTAGGTCAGACAATGAAATCATAAACAACCTTACGTTTATATAACTTTTTCAGAGACGATCAATCAGTGATGTATTGCAAACTCAAAGTATATAAAGAACGAAAAAAGCTAGTTACGTATTCTTCAGTCAGGCAGGCAGTACTAAGAACACTACCTCAAAGCAAGAATACTAACAGGACCTGCAATATAAAGAAACTGCAGCGAGGAGGAGTGAAATATTTGATTTTTTTACTAGAGGCACAATAAAAGAGGGATACAAATCAGTAAATTCTGTCATACATGATACAAGACAACTATTGTCAGGCTGCAGCGTAGAGTCAGGCAGTTCTAACAACACTACCTTAAAGCAACTCAAACAAGCAGGACCTACAATCAAAAGAAACTGCAGCTACAGGAGGAGCTAAAATATTTGATTTCCACTGGAAGCACAATCAAAGAGGTTTACAAATCTTTGGCTGCTTTAAAAGAGAGCTTTACCAGTTATCAGCTGCACAGCCTAACTGAAAAATCAGCTCCAAGATAAACAGGCCACACCTTTTAGTCTAAACATTACTAATTCTATTTGCATTTCTTTTAACGTAAAAAAATTAACTTAACTTTTACCTAAGGATTTCTTTTGCCTAGACTATAAAACCTAATAGAATCATACGACACTGCATCCGAACAACCTTTATATCTAAACTGGGTTATAAAAAGGAAAGCTGTAACTCAAATATATATGAGATAACTGAAATAATTTTATAAATTGCTACTAATTTCAGTTTTAGCTCAGATGATAAAGAAAAAATTAAACTTTAAATAAAAGTCGAACCCTAAATATTGACCGATTAGTATTTACAATAATAACATTACCAAGATGTCATAGACATTTTTCAGAATATCTAAAATTTAGTACAATTTTTCAAATCATGCTCCAAGAGGATAAACTTTACTTGCAAACTTTAATTGCAGCTTTAGCAGATTTATACAATTAGCCAATATCCCTAAATCTATTAACAAACTACGACAAATTCAGTCACAACCCCGAGACCTATCTCAGGCATACATACCATAACCTACACATCATCAGACGCCGAGCTTAAGAAATGCAAACACACTCCAGATGCAAAACTTTAAATATTGCCGACCAAATATAAAGACACAGTACTGGAAACACACCAGGGTGATTAATTCTGATGTTAACGAAACAAATTGATTATGTTTTCGAGAACATAATGTTCATAATACCATTTGTGCCTAGGCTAAACATGGTCTGTTCCTCGGCACTTATCAGGTGTATAAGTTTAAAGCCTTCTTACTCCCAAGTATGACAGTCGGTATTGACTTTCATTGGTATAATTATGTTACGTTTGGCAAAAATAAATATGAATCAGAGATTTTCTATTCAAACTGAATCTAAATCTCTGTAATTTCTGAGGAGTATTACTGAACGTGAAACGCGAAAGTTTCGCTCATCCATCAAAAGAGTGT
Organism: Aphrophora alni; assembly: GCA_963513935.1. Classification (NCBI taxonomy): domain Eukaryota; kingdom Metazoa; phylum Arthropoda; class Insecta; order Hemiptera; family Aphrophoridae; genus Aphrophora; species Aphrophora alni. The sequence goes on from OY740767.1 coordinate 75,759,134, forward strand.
TACCAACTTTCAACGAACTGTCCATCAAAACCTATCAAATAAACTAGTTCTTGAAACTAAATCCAAAAGTTACAAAGATTTTACTGATATTACTAGTAAAGAAACCATCCGGGAAAAGAGGTTTTGAATAAACCTGTGAAATTTAACTATTATTTCGTGTTTGTAACTTAGACCAGATAAGTGTCGTTAATTGTATCTAAAAAAAAAAACCAATTAAAACATCATTTTTAACTAAAAACCGTTTTGGATTTAAAAACAGTAGTATCACCAGAGCAAACTACCTATACCATGCACAGCCATTGACAGAGGTCTGCTTCATTTCTAAATCATGCATTCTTTCAGCAGGGTCTATGTTTTAGCTTATATATGAACATGTTTTAAGATATAATCTACAGTAGTTTCCATTTGTTTATCTAGATCGCATAATACTCCTGATCGAACAAGAATAAACATATTGCAAAATATATTAATAAAACTATTTACGAGATTAAGAATAGCGGAACTTGAACTCAATTATTATAATTATAAATTAGGTCAGAAGGAACTAAAATAATTCAGGCACGTTGTAAATAAACAATGAATAAAAGCCGTTCTTGAAAAAATTGTAATATTCCATAAATATTCAACACCTTCAACCATTAAAGTGAAACGCTCTCTCGGGTTAACCTCTTGGTATAAAATTATTTTCATACCATCTCTAAAGTATCAGGACCCCTCAATCAGGTAAAGGAAAAAGGTACATTGGAAGATGGACAGACAAAGAATCATTATCCAAATTAAGGAGGTTTATAATGCCTGTTTCAATTCGAAGAAACTCTTAACTTGGAATAACATTTTTTTCCTAAACAGGATTACACCTCGTACTACTGTAGTAGAACTACTATTTTACAAAAGGAAGGGAATCGAAAATACTTCGATTGGACTAGAAACTGTTCAATTAATATTTTCAAAGAAAATAATAATTATCGAAAAGTAAGAAAACTTATTATTATTATCTCCTTATTTTTCAGCAACTAATATATGATGTAAAATCAGTCTTATACATGTACTATTTACCGTATGTTAAAACTTTTCTCACAAAACAAAAGCTTGTAGAATAATGTGGCCCACATATAACTCATTGCATATATGGAATATCGGGCATCATAGTCGTCTTAAATTGTTGTCCACGCATTTTATCTTCATTTATCTTTGTCTACATGCTCATCGGATATGGAAATTTCAATTCACAATACACATAAAACAATTCAAAGGAAAATGTAACTAGAAAATAAACAAACCCTTTAAAAAGAAAATTAACTATAAATACTCATCATACTCTTAGTTTGTAGTTCACCTTAACAATATCTCTTCATCCTTTTTGGAATCTCTCCAAACATGAAATTTGTTAAAACATTTGGAGAACTGCATAGTAAAACTATTTGGAAAGTAAAGTTCCATAAGTTATTCCTAATAATAAGTTAGAAACCTCAACTTTTGTTTTTACCTTACTCCTATTGAATATTGGTAGGAGTTATAAAGTTAGATTTTCCTTTCTTTTGATAATACCCTAATTGTAGAGCTCTATTAATAATGTGAATCAAAAACAGATGTACAGACCCGAGAAAGAAGATCAATTCGCAGCTACAAGAGTAATATATTGCGGAATATTGGCAAGAGTTCAAATGGCTTTTGTCGAAACATTTCATTTATTGGCTTTGGTTTATGAGGTTTTTTTTGGGTAATCTTGAAATTTTTAACTATTATATTTATAATAAAGGTATTCTTAAGCGTAAATAGTTTTAATTTATTAATGTAGTTAAATTACAATATTTGTTTATCCAAATATTATAGTAACAAATTTTTCCTTGTTTAACTCCCAAATCGGAATAAAGTATTTACATACAATACGAGTCCTTTAAATACTTTAAAATAAAGGTATTTAATTAGAAACTTTGACAAGCTATAAGATATTTAGTGTAAAAATTGACACGGCGAGACGGAAGGTTTCTTGGATTGTTTGTAGTCCCTCCCATTACCAGTTTAACTCCCCTGGCTAAGTTTAATCACTACTATCCTTTTTTCCACTCAACAGCTCATGCTCAAATACACTTTTTTTTCATTTTAATTAGTTTACATTAACTTATATTTGTTCGTCAATGTACAGACATATGTGACAAAAATAGATTTGATCGTTATTTCTTCAAAACTTTATACCCTAATTTTAAATTATTGCCCGCAGAGAGGTTATTGGCAACGAACATAAGCGCACCTATACATTATAACATAAGTTGTATAAAAATACCCGACATAATCTTTCATTTCATAATTAAAGTATTAAACCAGTCATTTTCATTCTAAAGAACTATGCAAACTATCTTCAATACGTGTTAAAGGTCGTAATTTGGGTTGTATAATTCAGATTCTTAGAACTAAACCGACTACATAGTGCTTGTAATTAAATTTGAGCCTCTGATTAATACGAAGGAACGTCTTGAGCAAATTTGCTCAGCTCCATTACAGAGTTTTAGTCACTTCATCAAGTCTTAATTGAAACCTTGGGGTTGAAGATTTCTCAACATAAACTACCATTAAAATTATTCAAGCCTGTCATTTGTAAAGTGTTAAAAACTATAATATAAAATCATTCTTCTGAAATTGAATCTCCTAGGTTATTAATAATAGGGGTTATTAATAATGATAGAGGAACTAAATTATAAAAATGGTATACATGGAAGTTATTATTAAACAAAAGGAAATACATCATGTTCTATAAATTACGTAAAGTTCAGTTCAAAGCGTTACTTTTTTCATTAACTTCTGATTGACTTCTTAATTTTAATCTTGATTAATTGCGAATAAAATTAATCAATATATCACAGAATATCAATATATATATATATATATATATATATATATATATATATATATATATACATATATATATATATATATATATATATATATATATATATATATATATATATATATATACTCCTAACAAAGGAAATATCTACTAAGAGTAGGCGTTTTTGAAAAAAGAAATTGTGTTTTAGTTATGTCTTCAAGAAACTATCTTTTTTTTAACAAGTTCTTTTAAATACTTTAGAATAGATATGTTAACTATCCGACAACCTAGTTTATGGTGCAATACCTTTACAAATATTTTTCCTCGTTTTCGGTAATTAACTCCTTTTCGTTGCAATAAAATTATAAAAAATGCCATGAGACTAAAGTAGTTCGCTATAAAAGTTCCTATGAAATATTCGTTCTTACATTACAATTTATTAATTTTCTGTCAATTTGTTTTGCTTTGTTCTACAAGTTTTACTGAATATTGTTAGTAATTTTTACTTTTAAACAATTAGACACTTTCTATGATTTTGTTGTTTTTCTATTTTTTAATTAGGAAAATATCTAAATATGCATCTTTCGGGATTCGACTATATTCGTATTCTTACTTGATATATATAATTAAATATATCCATTTTGAAACACTAATTAATTACTCATTAGAATGTTAGTTTTTCATTTATATGGTACAATTTATAAAAATGTTTAATAATTTGGTAACAAATTATTCTATAATAACGTTGTGGAACTCATATTGTAAATATATTTTTTTAATAAACAGCCTTACTATCTTTATTTTTATTATTATTATTATTTTCTTTTTACAATGGAAAAAGTGTGATTTAATAAAAATATGAATACTCGAGATTTCTCCTATTTTTTGCTAATTTTAAAGGTATTCCCCTTCAAACTAAGATGTCGCATAGTCCGCTTAAGTTTTATGTATTGCAAAGATTATGTTTAAGAAAAGTTTCTAGATAACTTTCCCAAAAAAATATTTTATTACTAAGGTCCATGTACTAATAGAAATGGATCAGCTTATAATACAAACAACTTGTCCAGGGCTACACTTTATCGAAGACAAATTTTTAATATTTTACTATTGTGATGGTATTATGGAGTTTTAGTGTGAATGCTTTCTAGGCTAATTTGAAAGCTAACAAAGTATTCAAATGAAAGGGGTTACCATTGTATTGTAACAGCATTTTCAGGTATGTCAGCCTAAAAATATACTACAACGGCACAGACTGTAGAAAATTTGAAATATACAATTAAATATCTTTATTCGAATTTTTAATAGAACAAAAACTTTTATTTTCACTTATTATATACTAGCAAATATTTCTTTAATAGCAAATTAAAAATCCTTTTCCAAACTGTGGGTTAAAATTTTGTACTTACGTATCAAATATTAAGTCTGTTCGTTGTACATCTTGGCTATAATTTCCTCTAAACCTAAACAAATAAACACGTAAAGGCTATTTTATCCTGACTTAAAAACGTAAGGGCTTAAACAACTCTAAAAACAGCATTATCTTAGGGAAAATGTATAAAACGTGTAAGATAAATGTGAATAAAGTGGAATTTAAAATAAACAAAACGTAGGATCTGTTCTGCTCTACAAACCAAAGCTAATAATTAACTGTTTGAGGGAAAAAAATTAATACTATTCATGACATAATTAAAAATAATAATAAATAGCAAATACGATGATTAAAAAGACTTACTCTTTAGCAAATTGATATTTAAAACAGGTTATCCAGTGGTGAAAATCTTTTTCTACTCTGAAATTAAAATAAACTAGGAAAATTTAGTAACACCACAAACTTTGTATATAAAATAAATTTATATTTTTGATAATTGCTAAACTAGCTGGAACTGAAGGTTCGAGTCGATTTGTAAATACCCTTTTGGTATGCAATTATCTAACACGGTATCATAACGATTGCCTCACGCTTAGGCACAAGGACAACAAATCGACGGAAGGATCCACGTCCTCAACAGAAGGGTGATATTCACTAGCAGTGCACATCAACTCGTTTGTAATGACTAGCCTACTTGATCACTCTGATATGTGACGGATGTCCACGCATAATAATATTGTAGTAAGTTAATAGTTATAAATACTTCGTAAAATACCTTACACATCATATTCCATAACTTATTTCTGTACCTTTTCTCTATAAAGACAAATCATTTTTTGACACATTACTATCCATTGCTGTGCAATGTGTAGAATTGACAGCAAATGAGATAGGACGCGACGTCTCAGTAGTGCGCAGTGACTAACTAACCGCAAGTACCACTTGGTGGTTGTGTACCACCTAAACTTGGTCCTAGTATTGGTTATCAAAATTACTGGGTGAGATGTGATCATGAAATTGAATTTTGTTTTCCCAGTTTTTACTGCTTTATATGCTACTAGTTGAATACCCGTACTTCGCACGGGATATTGGATTATTATTTATTTTTAGTAAAAATGAGTAATTTGGTTTAAGCTTATTTGGCTGAGTTTTCCTTTATCTACGTTTAGCCTATTGTAATAGACTATTTACTCCAAAGTTAAACTCAGTTCCGGGTGATCATTGATTGTATAGGTCGGTAACAGCAAACACCAACAACAGTAGGTAGGACTTTTTCATTCAATATTGCTTGGGAGTTGGATAGTCACTCTCGCTGTCAGTTCATACCTTTTACCTCTCCCGGTTTCCTAAACACACGAAACAATTTGCCTGGGCACGTTCTGTGTTTATATACAAAAATACTATAGTGGATGGAAGAGAAAGGATTCACCTCTGGCCATTTCAACCACAAAATGAGGCACAAATGTTTGACCAATTTGAAGAATCTCAGTATATTTTCCTTGATGATTAATACTATTGGATTTCTTTAGTGTTAAATTGTTATATTGTATCAATTAATTGCAAACTTAAGAAAAAAGGGGAAATCTTCTAGCGGATAAATTACCATAGGCATACTAACCCTTTAAAATATTTTAAAAGGTACTTGCACACAAATAAATTTAGAATGTGATGTTTAAACTTGTAGAAAGCTAATGAATAAAAGTATAGGAATTAGCCATTGACCCATTAAAATTGCGTAGAGTTATACAAAATCAAAAGACATAATAATTAACTATCATCAGGAAAAAATAAAACTACATCTGCGAATGAGTTTTAGAATTGAATTCAAATAAATATACACATATGTGAAATAATTAGCTACTGATTAGGAGAATTATGATTCTGGTTTTCGTTAACGTTACCAGTACATGAAAAGAAATCTTCATGAAAATTATGTACGTAAATATATTTAAAAGTATTGAAACTAAGAAATCTAAAAACCTCATGTCAATGGAAAGTAACATAATTCTAATAGGAATGACCTTCAGATGTGTAGAAAACAACAATTAAATCCAAATTAAGAAGTATCTATAAAAAGTAAATAGGAACTAAAACAAAACGACTACAAACACCAGAAAATTAAGAAAAATATAAAGTACAGACTTCTACTGTCCCGGTTGTCTCCATTACATGTTATAATTTTTGTTTGTTTTCATTTTTTTCAACCCTTACAACCATTTACGGGATTTTAAATTATTGTTATATTTTTTTCGAAAGCATTTTAGAACAAATCTATCAGATTATAACTCTATAAACGATTAAAATAAGATTGTAAACAATATTCTTGATTATGCTAGTTACCACGTTTTCGCCCTTTTAATCATAAAACAGCTTTACTTTTCCTAATTTGTTAACAGCCCTCTAGCTTCTTGAGAAGTGTGAGAATTTGTGATGAGTGAGTCAGTCAGTCAATTAGTAAAACCCTTCGCTTTTATACAAAGAGAGATATTATGTTCCAAAAGTGTAAATAAGAACACCTTTTTTAAATTTGTCAATATGAGTAACTAGATAAATTTGAGTTTATAAACAGAACAACATTTTCATCTACAACAATAATAAACTATTATTATTACTTTTTTTTTAGTATTAAAACAATTCATGCAAAATATAAACTATATTTCTTGGATAAATAAAAATGAATCAAGAGTTAAATTTTTAAAACATAAACAGAATCGTCAAAATCTATTTTTCCTTCGTAAATAAAAAAAAATATAAAAAATCTGAAAAAATGCAGCAAATTTGATGAACATTGACCAAATTATAAAAGAGGTGAATTATAAAGGTTCTTTTACTGCAGACGTTGTGAATCGGAATTCAATACTGTAAAGTAATTTGAATTTATTGTTTTGTGAAGAATCACCCCAATGATTATTTCAAAACAATTTAAAACATTGAAACCCCTACCACAAATTTGATAAACCATTACTGATAAACAATACTTTTTTTTAATTTGAAATAATAACAGTGAAGATTAGTAACCATTAAAAAACCGTTATATCTATTGTGTACTCTTAACGTAAGCTACTGATCACAAGCTATGTCAAGCAGCTATTGACTGACATTGCTTGACTTATTAGTTAAACTGTCATTCTGCAGAAGTGTGTTTTTCCATAGTTATGGGTCAAATTTTATGATACGGACACAAATTGTAGATAAACTTGATATACTTTATAATATGAAATTATTTTTTTAAACTTAACACAAAATAAAGCCTTCTAGCTATCGGATAGCGTACTCTAATTGCACCAAGTTGGGGAGAAAAAAAGAAGAGTTAGTTAGAACAGTTGATAATGATAGATCTGATAAGATAGAGTGATTTAACCCAAAGCTAGCACGAAAACAGTGTAGATCCAGCTAGGAAACTGCTAAAACATATGTTCAGGGTATTTTGGCAGTTGAAGTATAAACAATAAATACATTCATTCAAGTTTGGGCCGATAACATAAAGTAAATGCTATATACGTTATTAAATTCGAAGGAACCTTATTAGGATTGCCACCCTCGTACTTCGTACCTTACTAAGTGAACACCTGAGGGGACAATATTTTTGTAAAATACAATCACATTTATTATAATTTCCTGCTGATCGAAAATTCAAAATAGCTGTCATATTCCATTACACACCATTGTACCATAAGAGTGTAGACATAAGTGACCCATTGAAAAACTATGGAAGTATTGTGAATTGTTTATCTACGATATTAAAACATTAAAACATTAAAATCCAAGATCGGAAATTAATATTATAATTGTATGGTTATTTATCTGAATATAATATATATAACATTATGCGCATTTTCCTGGCAGCTTTATAAGTATTATTATTATATCGAATTATGATTTTAACTGTTATTGATAACTAGGGGGCGTAGTCAAGTTTCATTGTTTAACGAGTATAGACATTATTGATAGCCATATTGGCATTCTTCCAAACTCATGAAACCACAATTTCTGGCTGTTAGCTTTGAACAAATTACACAAATTAGGGTTTAGTTCGTTCGAGTTTAATAACGTATATAGCATTTACTTTATGTTATCGGCCCAAACTTGAAAGAATTATCTGAATGTATTTATTCTTTATACTTCAACTGCCAAAATATAATATTACCATGGTTTATACATTTTACCTTCTGATTAAAATAAATCAAAATGTGAACATTCCTAATTTTCATTGTGAACAACCAAATATAGTCCTACTCAGTTAATGAAGTTATCAACAAACAAATAAATCAACATTTGGACATTCCTAATCTTCACTGTCAACCAAATACTCAGTCAATGAATTTATCAACAAGGGACTAATACTTCGATTGAACTAATACGAAGTGAACAACTACTACACAAACCAAAGTGTTTCAACTCAAATAATATTACTTGGAGCTGAAATGATACGATGCTAATTATTTGCTTAATTTCCGTGGTTAATCTTGATGGTAATATTTGTAAATTATTAAATTAAACCGTACAAAATGAGCTATTATGAGAAACTGTGAAAAACCATTTCGAATGACCACAACTTAATCATTTTTATTTTAAATCTAACCAAATGTAAATACTAAATTTAGCTAAATTCTCTAACGTTCTGACTACAAAACATATCATTGCTCTTTTATTTAATGTAGAGGTTAATTTCTAGTTTTATTTGTAGAAATAAATACTACTTTTTTTCTTCTTTTTTTCTAATGAAAATATTTATTTCACAAACAAAAACAAAAACAACAGTAGACTTCAACAATACATATGAAAATGAAAAAAATATAATACATATAAAACTTAAAAAATAAAATTCAGCAATAATGGCAATAACAAGAAAAAAAAAACTATAATTATTTACACGACAATAATTAAATGTAATGTTTGTAAAATAAATTAAGCACCACAGAGGCAATGCCTGTGTTGGGGTTGCTATCCGATAAGGAAAAAACACTAAAAGAGTCATGAGCTGGCCAGCTGTCCATCAATATAACATAAAAAGAAATAATATAATCTACTTTATTGAAATAATAATAACAATCCAAGCCAAAATAAATAATAGTACAATTAAAATGTTGCATACATATACATATCTAAACCTACATACCCAAACCTGAATACATATACTCAAAACACCTCTTAATATCAGGTGTACAAACACACACACACACACACACACACACACACACACACACACACACACACACACACACACACACACACACACACAATGTCATCGATTCCAAATAGCCAACGTTTACCCATTTTCATAGCTATCTTCTCAGAATAGTCTACTTTGAGTTGCAGGTGAAATAAGTTAAAAATTCTAGGTGCATTATAAAAGAAACATTGTTGAAATAAGGTTAACCTGGCCCGAGGCACAAAAACCAAACGAGGATTTCTAAGGTTCGTATAGCAATCTGCATTAAACCCTAATTTTCCCTTTGATCTTAGATGCATTAATGATTTATTAACTTACGCACATAAAGCTTTCTTAGCCGGAGGATATCAATTTGTTGAAAAAGTGGATCCGAACGATCAAATCTTTTTTTCTTCAAAATTACTTTTATTATACGCTTCTGTACATTGATAAGTGGTCTAAGATTGGTAGCATAAGTGCCAACCCAACAACTAAGACCATATCCAATATGCGACTCAACCTCTGCAAAATGGACCATTCTCAAGACTGTCGAACAAGCATTCCTCAATAAATAAAACTTTCTCAAAGCATTCAGCATTTTAATTCTTAAATTATTAATATGTTCTTTCAAATTTAAATAGTTATCTATATTAATACCTAAATATCTACAGTAGTTAAATTCTTTTATTTCAAAACATGAGCAAACACTACCCAATTACAACCCACTTCATGATATTTCAAAACGTTATTATAATATTATTATTATAAGATTAAAGATAATATATTTGCTTTTATCCCTTCAGGTTTAACCATTTCTATCCATCCATTATTTTATTAGATTCAAATCAGGTTGCATCTTTGAGAACAGTAAATCGGTTGTAACTGCAGCGTAAGTCAATGCTGTGTCATCTGCAAAATCTGTTAATCTTTCTTGAAAATTACTCATGCACAGATCATTTACATAATATACTAAAAACAAAATTGGTCCTAAAATTGGACCCCTGTGGCACACCATTTTTTACTAACTTATCACTCTCAACACCACCTACTCTATCATATTGCATTCTACTTGCACGGTAGCTTTTAAACCATTTATAAGCCACTCCTCTTATACCCGCTATCCACAACTTATCAAGCATTATCAAGTTATCAACTGTGTGAAATACTTTTATTATATCAATAAATAAAGCAGAACATTTATTATTCTCGTTCATACCGTTATAGACAGATTCCAAAAATGAAGTTAATGCATGCCCTGTTGATAACTTTTCCTTAAAACCTAATTGGACACTACATCAATATTTAAATGTTGAAAAGAATATCATAAGCTTTACCTGCATTATTTTTCTAATATCTTTGAAAACACAGTTAGTAGAGAAATGAGCCTATAATTACTCAAAGAGCTTATGTGACCTTTTTACATAACAGTATGACAAGAGCCGTTTTTAAGCAAACAGGATAAATGCCTTAGGAAAAACTTAAATTGCAAAGATACTCTAAGATAGGTATGCTGTAGATTATGCAAATAAATGGTTTGCTGTTGTTTTAATAATTAATGTATTTACACTATCATACCCTGGTGTGATTCCCGACTTTAAAGAATTGATAATATTTTTAATTTCTATTCTTGGTATTGGTAAATAATGATTGAATTAATAGACTATTAGTGAGAAACAATTTCTCAAAACCACTATCTATGCTAATATTGTTTATATTAGATCCCAGATCTTGTGCTACACTTAAAAAAAATTAAATTAAGATTCTACCTCTTTTGGATTATTTATTTCAACATTATTATGGACTATTTTGTCAATTTAAAAATTTATTTTAGTTCACCGATAATTTCATAAATTAGTTGCTATTGTTCCTAATGTTACAACTTAAAGATTTGAGACGATTTGCATTAAATATCTCCTTTGTTAATTTAATATCAGCTTTTAGTCTTCGATCATATGAATTATAATATCGTTTTAGTTTATCATTGTAAAGTTGAGCTTTTAGTTTTATATAAAGAAGATGACGGTTTTTTACCCGAAAACACAACCAATCAGTGATCCAGGGCTTATCTGTTATTCCTTTAGAGTCCTCAATTACTTTATTGAATATTTTCAAAATATTTCAAAAGCAGTATTAACACAGTTACACTAATTGTAAACTATACTCCAGTTGCAAGAATCAAGTTTATGATCCAAGGCTTCGAAATTATTTTACAAAGTTGTTTCGTTTCAAAACCTGTTTACCCTCAACCGGCAATAGTGTAAAGAAACCAAGGAATGGTCGGTTATTGCCCAATTTAAACATGTGATTAAAAATTTAGAATTTGTTTACGATTACAAAGTCTCTAAAACACATGATCTCTACAAACCAAAACTCGCCGTCTAAATATTTATCTGTTGTTGCAACTCTTTTCAAAATATTAATATTTACATAACCAGTAACGATAAAATGCTTGCCCTGATTAGCTTGCAATACATCTTCGATATCGCAAAGGAAAGTATCAACAGGCACAAACTAAAATTACAAGCATGAAAACCAACACAAACACACCCTCTCTCTCTCCGCCCATCTTTCACACACTCTCTCTCTCTCTCTCTCTCTCTCTCTCTCTCTCTCTCTCTCCCTCTCTCTCTCCCTCTCTCTCTCACACACACACACACACACACACACACACACACACACACACACACACACACACACACACACACACACACACACACACACACACAAATATGCATACCAATTCATGAGATAATTAATTTTACCCACAACAGCCAGATAATCACTCCCATTTACAACAGTATTGAAGGACATAAATGTATAATTATTAAAACGGAAAAAGAAAAAGTGAAAAGAAAATAATAATCCAAATTAGGAGTTCATATCGAAAACATAAACTAAAAATAATTATTTTAAAAGCATCATCTACAAAATTAATAATCTAAATATATGCTCATAAAAATCCATTGTCTCTAATAATACATTGCACAAAAATACCTCACAGAGAGTTCATCTTGTCCATATTTCCTGTTACTAGAACATCCTCTCCATCGGCTTTCCGCATCAAGATGAAACCAAACCAAACCTACCACCTCTAACCCAAAGGTACTTGTAGCCCTTAGGTTTCTTAGCTTCCTAATCATGAAACAAAAGACGGCTTCTCGCTGGGCTCTGGCTCTCATTTATATATATCAACTATTTTAAATACGGCTGATAGTACAATCATGTAATATATTATCCATGTTTGTACATGTATAATATATATAAGGTTATCTGAAGGAAGATCCAGGTGTCTTGTTGAAAAATCTTTTTTAGCACGTTTCATCTGCAGGAGTTCTTCCGCGTCCAGACGTCGAACCTTTCTCACAATGATCGCTACAGGTTTCTCTGGGATACTACTTCGAAGACGGTCACAGATATCAATCATAATGTCCTCTATTGGATAACCCAGTGCAGGTCCTACTTTCTTAACGATGAACATCGTCTCCTTAATTGGTTCAATCCTGCCATGTTGGGGGATGCGATAAATCTCGAAGGTGTTATTACGATTGTCATATCATCATTCATTCATCGAGGTCCATATCATCAATTCTGACTTCTAACTCTGATACTTTTTTCTTCACGTTAAGAAGGTCAGACACCAGCTTTTCTACTGTCACTCTCAAAACTTTAATTTCTTTATTTTCAGACTTTGTGATTTAAGTATTTACTTTAATCTGCTCATGACACGACTCAATTGATGATCCCAAATTCAGTTCGCCCCTCCTAACCTCATATCTAAGCAATTGGAACTGAGACAAAACGTCTTCGTACGCTACTGATGAAACAGAGTCCATTTTCATATTTTGCCTGAAAGTTTTAACATATGGTTCACACCTCCAAAGCTCATTATCTTTAATAATAAACTTATATTTTCTATTCTAGAAAATCAATACGGATTTGTGAAATACGTTCCACAACATGAGCTGTTGAGGGAAGTAGATTATATATGTTGTGATAATTTGTAGGTAATATGTTATTATCGAAAAGGATTCAAAACATTTATAATCAGATACAAAAACCTAATAACAACAGTTAATTGAAAAACAACAACAATTAGAGGCATCTAATTTACTTCAAAGACTTATTACGTTTTTTATCAATTATCTTAAACCGTGAAATTAAATCATATTTTTTCTACATTAATTAGGGTTACAAGTTTCCTAATATATTTTTAAACCATCAATAAATTAAATGAATTATAACACATGATATTTTATTTAAAAATAAAATATAAACAAGAATATGTATCTAGAAGGAAAATGTGACCATTTGTATCAATAAATGGTGCGTTTTTTTGTAATATATTATTATTCCATTCCTAGCATCTTATCAACTTCTGCTGATGTGTTTAGGTTGAACGCCATTTTCAAAAACAATTTACAGACAGCTTCATCCCTTTGTGATTATCCGAGATACATACCATATCTCTAGATTTCACTGGGTGGTCGCAGAGCGCAGAACCGTTCCGGTTCTTTAACTTATAAGTAACTAAGTTAAGAATTAGGGAATCACTGACATAGATCGGAAATGGAAACAGCTAATCGGAGAAACCACCCTATGTGTAATCTCCTAACCAACAGGCGGTTTCATGTGTTTGACTGGTCGTATATTTCAGATTGTAGAGTTTATATAAAATTTGATTAATCTAATAATCACCGGTGGGGTTATTAATATTGGGGGGGGGATTTGATGTTTAGTTACTTGCCGAAATCTAAATTTATGTGAATATTTCGTGAGACCTACTTGGGCCGGATCTAATTCTTGAATTGGTGTGTAACTGCGCGATAATTTATTAAGATGATAGTAATACATAGTGGTATTTAGTAACAACCTCATCAACTCTGGCTTTGGATGCAGTGTGAGTTTGGTGTTCCATAATTTCGCAGATATGATTGGTAACCAAACCGAACTGAGTTTTGTACCTCACCTCACAGTTTGTCTTAAAGGAGTCGTCATACGAATATATGCCCTTATAACTTTTCTTTCGCTCTAGCTGTAGGATCCATCCCATTTAAACTTCAACAAATGTCAATACAATGCCAGGAATGGCGGATGAACAGTTCTGTGTGCCAGCAGAAATATAGATGATAATAACCATCTTTTTAAGTGGCGGGTCTGGTTCAAAAGATATTGTTATACTAGAAAGAGAACGCTTTTAAAAAAAATATTAATAGTTTAATGTGCAATCGAAATCTTTCATTTTTAAATAAAATATAGATAAATAGGTTATAAACAGAACTGTATTATCGGAACAACAGGTTGAAGCATGTGATTTTTTAAATGATTTGTTTTATTATTGTTGTTTATTATATTACATGTAAATACCGTATCCGCAGTCTGGATGTTTGATAATTTAGTTTCAGTTTTATTTCTTTGTTTTATATTTTATGAAAACTAAACCAAACTAGATTGTTAACTGTTGGTCGAACAAGAAATAGTCAAATCTGCAGTTTGTTTGTTCATTATTTGTTTGTTTGTTTATTTCTTGATGTACGTACAAGTTCATTTTCATTTTATAAAAATATCTATTAAAGCAGCAGTAAAGCGAAACTTCCAGCTTATGATTTCAGCAAGTAAAAACCATTTTGTTGAGTCATGTGTGTCCATCACATGCTTTAGGAGTTATAGTTTTCGTCCTGAATTTGTCAAATTTTGGAAAGAACGATGGTTTACAAAATAGCTTGAACAATTTCATTGGTTATAAAAATAGGAATTACAACATTTTCTGCGGATTGTTTTGATTTTTCAGTTTAGAAATCTCCTTTTTTGTAAAATATCAGCAATGAATTATAAACATTGTTCAATGCCTCAGACGAGCTCTGCATGAAAAATGTAAAAAAAAAAAAAAAAAAAAAATCGTTAATTTAAAGTTGAATTTTAGCCCATTTCTTTACGACTTTTCAAATTTACTAATCAGAAATGTGTAACTATTTTATTTTTTTTAAATTGTAAAATACAAGGCTGAACTGTTTGAGAGTCTGTAAAATCGTGAATCGTCCGCTAATTTATAAAGAACATTTACTTTTCATATAGATATTAGGCTACATAAAAATATTAGAAGTTTAATTTGGCATAATAGTCTCTATTTCACATAGAATACAGCTTTGAATTGTGATGTTATTATTATTATTATAAACAAAATTAATCTTAACAAATTTGTTATAATTAAAATGTCGGTTGAATTTCTTGCGTTAAATACTAATGGTTCTTAAAATCCATCAGGTTTTATTGTATTTCAAATGATTAATTTTTAAGTTAAATTTAAAATAAATTTTTTTTTACAGAGAAAATACGCTTTATTTGTGTACTCATTAAAATAGATTAAATATGTAATTAGTAAAAGCTATAATTTAGTCTATGAATCAATGTCTATATTTATATTTGAAAGTTCATTTTCTCTCTTCTCAAAGTAAGATTAGTACTATTCCGAGTGGTGCTTGTGAATTTGTCTTTGTAACAAATAAATTTCTTTCGTCACATTGAAAATGTTTTTCTTTAGAACTGTGTTGGATTGTTTTATGACTCTGAAAAGCTTCCCTTACCATTTCCGTTAGAGAAAACACGTCTGCAGGAACAAGTTTCTTAACAAATATTATAATGTCTCTACTTTTTGGTAGATATATCTTGAATAAATTTGACTAACTAAAGCAAATAAAACTATATAGATCCTGTCTTTCCTTTATATATTTTTATTTTTTTCTTCTGCTTATTATAAGTAATATACGTATTAAGCTGAATCAACAAAATCGCTCATTATCAATGATTATTCACATACTGATAAATGTATTTGTATTTTATGACATTTTATAAGTAATATACGTATTAAGCTGAATCAACAAAATCGCTCATTATCAATGATTATTCACTTACTGATAAATGTATTTGTATTTTATGACATTTTATAAGTAATATATGTATTAAGCTGAATCAACCAAATCGCTCATTATCAATGATTATTCACTTACTGATAAATGTATTTGTATTTTATGACATTTTATAAGTAATATAATAATGTATTAAGCTGAAACAACCAAATCGCTCATTATCAATGATTATTCACTTATTGATAAATGTATTTGTATTTTATGACATTTTATAAGTAATATACGTATTAAGCTGAATCAACAAAATCGCTCATTATCAATGATTATTCACTTACTGATAAATGTATTTGTATTTTATGACATTTTATAAGTAATATATGTAATATACTGAATCAACAAAATTGCTCAGTATCAATGATTATTCACTTACTGATATATGTATTTGTATTTCATGACATTTTATAAGTAATATAATATTGTATTAAGCTGAATCGACAAAATCGCTCAGTATCAATGATTATTCACTTATTGATTTTGTATTTGTATTTCATGGCATTTTATAAGTAATAGATGTATTAAGTTGAATCAACAAAATGGCTCAGAGGGGAAAACAACGTAAAGTTATCAACAAGTTAAATAGTAGCGATCTAGTTTTAAAACAGTTAAAACTATAAACATCAACATCAGAAAATAGTTGTAATCTGCGAATGGCGGGTTGGTGGCTATCCCACTTTAGATTTTGGTTAGATTAACGACGCTAACAGGTTAAGTTAGATAAGGTTTCTTTACTAAAGCAGACTGAGCACTTAAAGTTAACAAACAAAGAGATCAAACCTAACTAAATATATATTCACAACCTTTTGTCAAATATCGTAATACAGTAAAGGTTAGGATTCGTGGCAGATTGTTCCACTCAGTGAGTGGTTTTGGAAATCGACAATATTATAATAATTGCAACTCAACAGTTACACAACTTCCTGCATCTTGTCCCAACTATTGTTTATGTTCTGGTAACTATTCTGCGCTGTGGAATAAAAAATCCTAACAACAAACTGATAAAATTTTAAAATAAAAGGAAAACCTTTTTTATTGGACTATACTGTTTGTGCTACTACATTTCTAAAGCATAAAACAATAAACTAATATCTAGTAAGAACCAATAATAATCATTTTGCTTTAGCTAAAATGCATCATAATTTTTTGAATTTATACATTATTTATCAGAGAATGAAACATACCGTATATAGGTTTTTACGGAATGAAGTCATATAACGTGACTGGTGAACAATCTGTATTGATCAACATTTCTCGTAGGAAGGTCATTACATTCGTGCTTTTTTCACTGCGACAAAGCTCAGTAAAATACCTAAAACATGCTTTTATAATTTGCATTACATTTCACATCTGATATAAGCTATTGTGAGTTGAGCTGTCTTTATTTATGTATCAAATAAATACAATAATTAATTGTAACAAGACATTTTGATATTACTATTTTGGCTAAAGAATCACCAAATCTTGTAAGAAAACTGAATTTCATAAAAAAATCTGTACTTAATCCAAAAGTTGAATTGCCAATATTTGAATATTTAAGGTGACAAAATTTGTAATTCAGGACTATTATTACCACCACTCTACTGAAATCGCTTTGTTCTTCTAATTATACAAATATTGACCTTCTTAAACGACAACTTCAAAAAATTTAACAAAATGACATCTTCAATTTAAACTAGTGATTATTTATATAAAACAGTTTTTGTACAAAACAGTACTGTACTGATAAAATTTTAATTTTTTAACATATAAAAGGTAAATTTTAAAAAGGGCCCCATAGTCCGCAACTTTAGAAAAATATTGTTGCTAATCTTATTCAATATCGTTTATTGGAAGAACTGGAAGAACGTATGCGTATTTTAACGAAAACCATACCCCCCCCCCCCAACGAGTTTATGACACAACTATATCACTGAAAAAAGTCGGAAGCTATGACCAAATCGCATGGCAATATAGGTTTACCCGTATATGGTGTAGACTACACCAGATTTCAAACATGACTTACTGTTGTAGACTCAAGTGAAATAAAACTTAAAATAGATTACGAATAATTTGTTAAAAATAAAAATAAGTAGTTTCACTACCAAGAAATTTTTGTTTTTGATTTATTTTCTGAAGTTAAATAAAAAAGTGTTCACATAATAAATATCTGTATAATTGTTTGACTCGCTTCTGTAATCCAAATATTTAAACTAACTAATTTTTTTTTTTTTTTTCACTTTTTTCGTAATTGCGTTAGTTAGACGACTGCGTTCCTACTCTATGCCTATTTAAATCAGTGGTGTAGATACATTTTTTAGTTGTTTTGGTTTGGATGGGAGAGGTAATAGACAAATAATTTTGTAAATATATTTAATAATACCGTTTTAAAGTTTGAGACAACATTTAAAATTTCGAAACCACCATCCACTGCAAACCCGAACTTCATATAAATATAACAATCTCTTCTTTGGTTCTACTTTGCACTATGATATACAATTTTTTTCACAAATTGGTTTATAAACGCTTTGAAAATGTTAAGCAAACTCGAAATATTCTGTTAAAACTTGATTATGACAGGCTCTTTTCATACCTATGAGGTATACCTTTCTCCTGTGAGATATAGATGAGTAAATACATAAACACTATATTTTTCTTTTTTTCCATTTATTGATATAACTGTACATTTGTACTTATCGTGTGAAGCCCTAATTATGTATATTATATTGTCCAGTCTTGCATTTTATACAATGCTAAGAATCGGTAGAACAATATTTCATAAAATAATAAATGAGAATTTACCGTGTTATAATTAATTGGAACAGATAATATTTCTTGTATATACCGGGTAATATTTCAAAATCCTAACATTTATTAGGTTTTTTAAACAGCAATAGGTATTCAAATAATGTTTACTGAGAATCGCCAACAATGTTGTTTGTTCATTTCTTACAAGTAAATGTAAGCTCCAAGAACAAAAATTCAAGAAAATGTATGTACAAGAATCAACAAATCTCCTAATCACAGATACAACGAGAACAAAGGATACCGTTTTTATGTCTTTCATAGCAAATAACAACTAAATGTCCCTTACATTATACCCTCAGTTTTCAACATAAGTTCAATGGAAGTGGTAGCTCAGTGCTGTTTGATATTGTTTCGGTTTTTAGTAATATTTTGGGTTTTACTTTCCTACTACGCTATGTTTTTATTACTTTTAATTCATTACGTTATAGGCTATATATTACAATGGTTTTTACACTTCAAGAAATAATTGAAATTATTTTTATTTATAGCGGAAGGGCTAGGTCCACTCGTACCACTGCCAGGCAATTTATTGAAACACATCCATGGGTTATTCTTTGTCATAAATCTGTTACTGCACGTGTTGCCGAGTTCTCAGAGACGGGATCATTTGTAATAAAAAAGAGAAGGTAAATATTAGGCTTGTTGATGAATTAGCTCAAACTGTCTCCAATTAGGCCTTACCTGTCACAATGGACCTTACTACCTCAATTCGGAAAATTTCACCACTTACTAGTATGTCATCCACATACTGGTATTTATTAAACTTTAAAGTGGCATCCATATTAAAATGAATTGCACTAGGACGACTTTGACAGAAGAATTCAGTTTTGCGAGGAAATGATTACTCTTTGTGTCGGAAATGACTGTCAGTTGCATAATGTTTGTTTTTCTAACGAGTATATTTTCTTTATAAATACAAAATATTATCGGTACTAAGACCCACAGAACCCTTATACTTTCATAGAAGTCTTGAAAAACTTAATGTGTGGCAGGGATTTTTGGCGGCACAATTGTTGACCATTCCCCTTATTCGTGGATGGCAACATAAATGGTATAGTGTACAATAATTTACTTTAAGAATACATCAACTATTTGATAATAAACTTAATTGAAAATGCAGTGAATGAGGAAGGGGAGTTAGAGTACGATAAGCCCAATGTTTACTTCCAGCAGGATGGTGCTCCTCATCATTACAGAATAATGAATCGGGACTGGTTAAATGATCACTTTTCTTAATGGATAGGCAGGCCAGGAGCTATTGAGGGACCAGCAACGTCACCAGATTTAATACCGATGGAATTTATGTGTGGGCCATTTCAAATTTGTTGTGTATAAGACGCCTCCAGCTGACCTACAAGACTTGAGAAATAGAATTATTCAAGATTGTAGAGCGATATCTCGCGAAACATTACAAAAAGTCAGATTGGATTTCGAAAACAGACTCTTTTATTCCTTGGAGAGATATGGTGAAGTTTTTAACATCTCTTGTGAATTTTATTAAGAGAACAAACACCTCCTATTATAACTAGTTTTGTTTAATTTTTAAAGGTACTGTACAAACAGGTTGGTTATTGAACAATTTGTTTTTGTTTTACGTAGTTTATGTACAGTTCTACCAAATTACATTTCAAATCACATATGGGTCTTAAAGATGTGTGCAAAATGTTTTTGTGGACGAATTAATTATTATAACGTCTAGTTAGTCAGAGTTGTGTTATAGGTCACTTATACACTAACAAGTCTTTTTTCAGAGTTTCACGTTTCTAATTGACAAATATTTAATTCGTTTTATCAGTTTTTATAATGATGTAAGAGGTAGTATTATCTCTAACTGACTTAGAAAGCAGGAAGAGAAGCAAACAGTTGTGTTGACAAGTTAAGATTCCCAAGTGTTTATCCAATGAGTTATGACGCACACATTATCAGAACAAAGCATACAAATTCTGGTTTGTATTTGAACATTTTTCTTAAAAGTACTACAGCAATTTGTGTGTCCTCATCCTACATATATGAGAGTTGAGAAAATATCTACGTTCAGATTCTTATTGTTATATCCATTTTGTCACCGCCTGAACAAAATATTAATGTTTTGTTACAAAATGATTCTCAAAATGTTCATCTGAAGTGATTTATTAAAACAGTTTGACCAACCCAATTTCTATAAAAATAGTACTATTATTTGGCTTGTAATTATTCACGTAAAATGTAATCGAAAAACTAAAAATGTCTACTTGCTACAAGAAAACATACATAATTATAATTTCATAAAAATCAGCTATATTGACTCAATTTTTATGTTATACCGTTTCAATTATCTCTTTCATGAGTAGTCTATGCCCCAAAAATATATATTGTATTTCCTTTATAATATATTTTTATTGATTTTTTTTTCTTCCTCTTTTTTCGTGTATTTATGATGCAAGTATAAAAGGAAATGTTAATGACTTATAACATGTCTTCAATCTCTTTAATTATACTACAAGGTAATCTTTACAAAAACTAATGGCGATAAAAAAAGCTATTAGTATTTCTTATGGAAAGTAATTTATTTGGATAACAGATAATGAACTTAGTTTTGTAATCAAAACTTTTGCCCAATTACTGTACGTCCTTTTTTAACTATTATAATGATTAGTTTATTATTTTGAGATAATAAGTGGCAAACCTGATTTTCTTTGAAACTGTTCACTGTTTAAATATCGAAGGGAAAAGATCACAACTTTACAACATCAGTTCTAAAAATTAGCTCAAATATCATAAACTTTGCCTACAGTCATCGATCCCCTACATAATATATACAATTTTAGGCCTATATTAAATTTAATTTAATCATCATTCAATTTTACAACAATCGAACCCCCCTCTCTCTCCTATATTGGACCTTTTCCCTCGTTTCGTTGTTAAATCCATTCTTTCCTTTTTCTACCTCGCTTTCATTTTCCAGATAGCATGTTTAAGCAGATATTCTTCTTCCATTCATGAAGTTTCTCAACAAATAATTATTATAACTACTATTATCGTGCAAGGGAATATGACGGTTTTTCATATTCTGACCATCAGTTTACTTTCTATTTTCTACTTCCCCGAAGATCGTAGCCAAATTATATTCTTCGTCGAATTAGTTTTCCAAGTCCTAAGTTCTTGGTTTGCAATATACCTAATATATACGAAATAATACCCTTCACTATAGAACTATATGTGCGGTTTTTCTTTCGATATCGTTTTGTCGTATAAAACGCCAATCAATATTTCATCCTAAGATTATATTTGGGCTCACTGTACTGAAATGTTATCTATCTCTGAAAATTAGGTGATATTGTTGTCCGCCGATGCCCATATTTTTTTCTGTGAAATGGATGGCTCACTGCGCTATTTGCGGGCGTAGATTTAAATTCCGAGATTTCCGTATTAAATTATGATAAAGAAACACTGATATTAACTTAAAGTCCTAAAATAAATCACAATAACTTCAAAAGGACTTTTCAGCGCCTAAATTTTGCCACCCTCACATACAGACTACACAAAGCATTGATATGAGTCGTTTGTGTGCTGTGCAACTTGAGGACTTCGTTATGAAGTGACTTGCTGTAGTAATTGAATTACTATCTTTTTCAAATTTATTTTCAAAACTGTTAAACGAATTCTGAAAAGTGGAAATATAAATGCAACCTTTTCCTGGTCAAATACCGCATTTAATAACAATCTAATTTTAACGAAACTAAATACAGTCCGTTTCAGTTATTTTATGCTATTTCTTTACTAGTTACAAAAAATTATGTTAGTTTTCAAAACGGTTATATCAATAACTAACATAAACCTGAAAATTTAAACTATATAATTCCAGCTGTAGTCAATTATAACGTATGTTTATTATTAATATTTAAACAAAAAACTCAATCAGACGTATTTAAAGTATGTCAAATAGACTTTGCGTCTTGTACCTACACTTGCGACTTCAGTTCACTTCCGTTAAGTCTTAACTTTTTATTGCGCACTAAATTTAAAGTACAAGTAAACTCTTCTTCAGCACGAATTCCATGTCAAAACGTTGTCACTACATCCAACTAAGAAACCCTGACATCTAAAAGCGTACTTACATGTAGTTCTAAGACATTATTTACATATAAGTAAAAATTAATAAAATTTGACGTTTAATTTATTATTACTAACCCTTTAGAATCATTTATTTATAGGGTTATTCAAAAATAAGTCCTAATGTCTTCTTAAGTCTTAATCAATGTCTTAATCGAGTTCTGTACCAACTTTTTGAAGAGTGTTTACATCAACACTTCGTACTTCTACTGTTATCCATTGCCTTAACTTCAAGAGGTTTGAGAGGAGAGGAAGAACGGATACTGTATAATTTACATATGCCTAGGTAAAGACTGAGCGTTAACGTGTACAACTTGTTAGAACTCTGGATACAGAGACAATGCTTGCAAAAGAAGTTGTAGAGCACCGAGAACCATGTCCAGCCCTGCCAACACAAACATCACAATTCGTCATTATGATAATCTAATAGTCTAAACAAATTCAACTTATCACGTCATTAGTTTTGCAAGTCACTATAAAAAGTACACACAAACATACTCAATACGAATATACAACAACGTTTAGCCACACCTAAATGTATTGTTGGAGAAGAGTTAAGGGTAAAATTAACCATGTCAAATGGTCGAATATGTTTGATAATCAATAAAAAGCAGATTTATTATAAATACAGTAGCATACATTATAAATTATTAAATTTTTGAGTAGTAGACGGATAAATGAAACTGAAATAAAATACAAAACACAGACTTCGTGGATTCACTAAAATACACACATTTAGTCGACAAATCTACAATCTAAAAAAAAACCAATAGAATAAATCAAAATTAATTTTTTTACCACGTTTTTACCACGGAATAAAAAGTATAAATTAATTCCTCGTATCCCCATACATATTTATAACCGTGAAGAGATTGTTCTGATAATTGTTGATTATGAATTTTTAATAGCTATGATGAAAATACTTGTAAGACTTAAAAGAAAAACGTGGGGCGCATGAAATAGATAATAGAAGATGATCTCCATATATTGAATTAGGAGCTACTTGACCTCCATTAGAAATTTTGAGAGTCTTCTCAACGACAATGACAGCTGCTCCCTACTCCTTACTATTATCTATTGCATGTCCCTCGTGTTTTACGTATTAAATCATACAAGTATTTTCATAGCTATTTAAAATTCACAATCACAAATTTTCAGGACAATCTGTATGGGGTTAGGAATCTGTATGGTGATATAAATCTGTATGGGGCTATAAGAAATTATTTTATATTGAATTGGTGGATTTATTTTTTTATTTTTTTTTTTACATTATTATAATCATCAAACATTGTACAACGATATCACTGAAACAACGAATATTCTCAACTCTGCAATTATCCAAGATAACAACCATGAAATAAGGAAATTTCTTGCAATACATTATACGACTTTCCGCATAATAGATTTTGTGTTTATGCAACCACAATAGGCATATGCCTTAAATAAAAACATACCACTTAATCGCCCCATTTTTTCTATTTTCCAAAATAGTGTTTGAAATATCAAAATATCACTGAAAGAGAGTCTTAACTGAGAAGAATGATGTTGACACAATTTCTTACACCACACAGTAAATTGTGAGACATAAGTTACTTATAAAATAATATATTATGACATATGGTGATATTACATTTATCAATCAAATAAATCGATGATGAAAAACCCTTATAGTGCACACCATACATTTTGAGTTTCATTTATACTTATTTAAACTGAAACTAAAATTGTTTTAAAAAATGTAAAATATTAAAAGTAAAGTAAAAAAAAGTAAGTAATTTGTTTAAATACTCCTCATTAAAATCTGTTACACTTTGAATAAATTCATTTTATACACAAAAAAAAAAATGATGATATCATTTTCTACAAAAATTAGATGTACATTTATATCACAGCATAACTGACTCATCAATTCATACTCATGTTGCGATGTTTGAGTTGTAATAACGTTATAACTCAATATTTAATTGTAATAACTCCAATAAAAATAACTCAATTACTGTACTGAATTATGATTCTGTTAAATGTTTTCTCTTATTTTAAACCCAATTATTCAGTGGTTGTGTAATATTATTTCAATATTTTATCCTTTTAATAATCTTCTATTTATACTACTTGTATGGTAGTTTATTCAATACATGAGAATAACGCATTAAAAATAAAGAAGTACTGATGGTGAGCTGAATGCCTGATTCACTATTAATCATATTAAAATAACAGAAATGAGAGGACGTGACATTTATGAGACCAAATCTGTGGGTGTCACATGACACATCATGAAATACGGCTGCATATGTGACGTTACGATCAATGGGACAAAAATATTATACAGTAGAATACAGTCGTGTTTGAATATACAGTAGTATTGTTTTTGTATTAAAGCCAACAATAAAATCAGGATCGAATTGAACAAGTGGTTTTTTAAACAAATATTAACATTATAAAACAATCGGTACTCTGTGAAATACAAATGCCTTAAACATTATTTTATATTAAATCATTTGCCTATTTGGTTTTAAAATAATTTTGGCATTAAAACATAAACGAAGTTTCCATTTATATGGTTCCAGTTTATATTGTAATATTTATGTAATTAAATAAGATTCCATTTCATAAAAAATCAAAAGATAATTTTTCACAGATTTCATTGTTCAAAATTATTTTTAATGGAGATATATGCATTATAGTGATTAAGAGACTAAAATTTTGTTCCATTTATGCAGAAATAAATATTTTTTTATTTGTAAACATAAGACATATTCCGTCACCAAGATCTCTTAATAAGTGCACTTAATGGATATTTCACATACACTCACTTCAGGTCAAAATTCTAACAATTCGGCAAGAAATAAAATTATTTGTTTTAGTAAAGTGATATCATTTTATCTATAAAGATTTCTCAAATTTATGCAAAGTTATTAAACGTATTTAAGTAGATTTATCGATTTTAAAATTTGTTATATTGTATTTATGAGATCACTGAAATTAAATAAATAAAACTAAAAATTGCATTAGAACTTTTCTGGAATGAAATGAAATATCTCTTGACACCTGACACCATCAAGGCCTTTACTTGTAAAACATTATTTTATTGTGGTGTACCTACATACTTGTAAGCTATTTATCTGCTTTTTTTTTAATTACGTATTGAGACAATTTTTTCTTTTAATAGGTAAAATATTAAAGGAACCATTTAGTTTTAAATTGTTACCATCTTTCAATATTGAAGATTTAATAGTTTTTATAATCGAAAAACATTGGAAATAATGTGTTCTTCTATAATAAATGAGCCATAAATGATAATTCTAGATGAAAAATAATGTTTGTTAATGTTTAACCAATCCAATCGGCATAAAGTAAAGAAGTTAAGAAACAAATACCCCCCCCCCACACACACAAAAGTGAACATCCAAACAATTAGACAACATTATTTATGTTTTTTCTTGCCAACTTACACTCACCGTTTGTTTTAAATTACTATAAACTTTAACTATAAAATTTATATACTTATATAAAAGAGAGGATTTATGTAGCTCTTGATTTGCTTCATCGAGCATAACATGAAGCGCAATTTATTTTTGTCATGGCCAGTCATCTCTGAGCTTTAGCAGAAGCCAAATTTTAAAGTTATTTAAAACAAATTACTTCCATCATCAACAAACTTTTAATTGAACATTAATTATATTGACATTCTGAGAAAAGTAATTTGTATTAAGTCTTTTATAGATGACTAATTGAAGAAATTAATTACGGATTCGCTTTTATTTTAAATAAGTTTATCGTAGATCTGTGATGGAACTCTAAAGCTGAAATAGAAAAGAAATGATCTGTAAAAGTTAGAAGCTTCTTTAGTTTACATATTTTTCTCTTTAAATTTTACTGTGATTGATGTTTCAGTAGTTTGGTGATATTTTTGAGTTAAACAAACAAAATATAGTTTGTGAACAGATTTAAAGATTCCCAACCTAAGTGTACATTATATATTTATTAATAAAACCTCAAATATATATATATATATATATATATATATATATATATATATATAGGTTTATATATATATATATATATAGGTTTATATATATATAAATATATATATATATATATATATATATATATATATAGGTTTATATATATAAATATATATATATATATATATATATATATATATATATATATATATATATATATAATTATGACAACAACTAATTCTCAAGCTTACTCCATTCATATATTTACTCTTTCATACTGTTATAATAAGAACAAATATGTAACAATGTTTGTATATGTATATGTATATGTATATATATATATATATATATATATATATATATATATATATATATATATATATATATATATATATTGTCATTACTTATTACATTTGAAATACCCATGCACACCACTTATGGGAACAATAAAAATAAAATAAACAAAAACGTAGAATATACGGAACAATAACAATTAGTAATCTGATACAGAGTGAATGTGTTCAAATATTTAAAAAATAATATGCAAAATTGATGGGTGTAAATTTAATAGAATAAAGTACAAATTGAACGTGATCAAATGTTTTAAAATAATCAGATTAAATAATTTATAATAAGGAAAAGTAAACTTAAATATATTATTTGAATAATATACGAAATGTACAGGTTTGTATAATAATTTACAGAGTAAGTTTTGCAAACGTTTTAGTATAATTTGCTGAGTGAATTTGTATAAATGTTTACAATAATTGACAGAGTTAATTCAACTATTACATGTAAGTTATATGGCAAATTAGTCAAGATGGATATTATTAACAAGTAAATGAATGGTAATAAAAGAATTGAGCCTTTGTAAATGAATTTCATACTTCATAATCAGAGGGATAGATTGGACATTGTAATTTCACGTGCACGGAAGAAGGAAACCATTCCTTCAGGTAATGGGCAGAAATTGCGTGTATTCAAGTCATTTTGTAGCCTTGGCCTATTTAGAAGTTATAATTTGCTCAAAGTTTCTAGTATTGATTACATAGCCATTTCTAAAGAAATTACTTGAATTACACTTTTATAAATTACTGTTGTGATTTTTATGGTTCACATTTGTAATTTGTAAAATGGTGAATTGTACATTATGAAAAAACTCTATGATTACTATAGCAGGTGATTGAGTGCACCCCCTACTAACATTGTAATGAAAACAAAATAAAGTATTCCAACTACTTTCATGTTTTGCAAGTTGAATTTCTGACTTCATTTTCATAATTTTCTTCGTTTTTAATATGTTTTTTTTACGATTATTATTATTATTTTAAATATTTACTGAATGTTATATTCATTCTATTATATTTTCAACAATGCCACACATTACTTTTGAGCAGAAGGAAGTTAAAAGGAAATTTTATTCAACATTCAAATACCCAGACACGCTATTTATAATAAGACAATTTGGATGCATTTATTGTCCAATAATGTAAAGAAAGTAAACTATCGGAGCGCTACTATACTGTTTCTAGACATTTTTTTCCCGTGAACAGATATCTGATTTCATTTAAAGCAGTTCCACGTGTTTTTTATCGTAATGCATGCGTGCGGTGACCAGAATAGTTTTAAGGGGATGGATAATTTATAAAATATTTCATTGATAACTGTAGTGCTGCACTGAATTGATATATTTTCCTAAACTATTTGAAGGGATGTTTGAACTTTGTCTATAAATATTGGTGCTACGAGTAACAAATACAACTTTCACTATACATTGAGTCTCTGACTGTAAAATCCAACTATTACAATCATAATTTGATGGAATTCCATATTAATGGAAATAATGAAACAATTATTTAATTCCACAACAGCATTTTATTGAGCGACATATGTTTCGCCAGTAGGCATTATCAGGCTACTAAATTGAAAACAACACAATTCTAAACAACCAAAATTAGAAAAGAAAGGAACTGTTGAAGTAGGAAGGGTTGAGATGAGAAATGATTGTACTTATGACAGAAAGGACAATGATATTACCTGTGGGATGGAGAGGGGTAGGGTGTATTTTAGATACCAAAATTTACACAATAGACTTCAATAGGGGTGATGAGTTAAGATATAATATTTGTTCATATAAGTTGGAAGTATTTTTTTAAAATAGATTTATTGATTTCTAAACGTGGATGTACTATATCTATTTAACTACAACGACACAATTAGAATATTCCTTTTAATTCATTAATTCTATTCATAAATTTACTCAATTCACTATGAAAATTGGGGAAGTAAATAACATCACTTTTCTTGATCTAAATTTCAACGTAGAAAATAGTGTTCACTCTTTCAACATTTATAGAAAATGTACATATTCAGATTGGTTTTCCAGTATAATCTATACACCCTATTAATCATAAACATACCACCTTCCTTAGCATGATTCACAGACTTATAAGCATTCCTTTATCCCCTACAGATTTTAATAATGAATTGAATACAACAAATTGTACAAATTAAATCAATTGTAGTCAACAACATGTACAGGGTCAAATTAGTTGATATTTTCAATAAAAAATTACAATATAAAACATGTGATTTTCTATACTATTCTAATTACAATAAAAATGGGGGGGGCATAAATAGTGTAGAGCTAATTTCAATGGTACCTAACGATAGTTATAAAGTTCGAAATTTAATATCTAATAGATATCATTATAAACCTAAAGCCTTTTATTGCTCTAGAAATACAGGAAAACTAGTTGTTAACAATAAAGTAAAAAAGATAGCTTAGAATTTAGTGGCGTATATAAGATTTCTTGTAGTGAATGCAATGGTGAATACATAGGTCAATGTAATAGATCAGTAAAAAAAATAGATTTAAAGAACACGTGCACAGTTGGAAGTATGGCAAATCTAATTCAAACTTTGCAAGTCATTTATTAGACACAGGACGTAATTTTTATCCTAAGTCAAATGTTAAACTTCTCCACATGGAACAGAAAAATAGACAACGCAATAACTTGTAACGTTTGGAAACAAGTAGATCTTTTTTAAAACTGTTCCAACCCATATGAACAAATATATCTTAAACTCATCACCCCTATTGAAGCCTATTGTGTAACCTTTGTGTTCTAACATACACCCCCCTCTCCATCCATCAGGTCAGATCATTGTCCTTTCAGTCATAAATAATACTATCATTTCTCAACCCTTCCTATTTTACCCTTACCTTTCTCTTCTAATAATGGTTATTTAAACTTGTTTTGTTTTCAATTTAGTAGCTTTAAAATGCCTAACGGCTCAGTTGTGGATTAAATAAATGTTTCATTACTTCCATTATTACAACCATGTTTTTCAGTTTCAGACGGTGGCTCTTCTTACTTGTTATATCAATACCCACAAAGTACATAGTTTCATTGTTTCGTTTTTTATTTCCCTTGGTTTATATAAATGTAAACTTAGTTTAAGATTAGTATTTTTATAGTGCACCTATAAATTAATTATCACATCATATTTTCACTATTTTCATATACACGCAGATATTTGCATCCTTTTTCTTATCAAAATACTGTGGATAAGTGGTTTTGTTATTAATTATTATTTAATATTAGGACTTTATAATCAAGTTTTTTATTTCCACAAAAAAAAAATAACATGTATAATAACTATAAAAATGTTTTTGAATAGAGCTTCACAACTTACAACAAAACTGTAGTCTAATACACTTCAACTCAAATACTTATTATATAGGTTTTAAATTCTCCATAGGTTTCAATGCTTATATTCTCCATAGGTTTCAAAATGGTCCATAGGTTTTTAATTCAACTTCAATTTCATTTATAGTGAAAGATTTTAATAAAAACAAATAAAAGACACACATTCCTCCACCCCCTTCCCTGGTTTTATAAAGATTTATTTTTTGCTACAAAATTTTATTTATTTAAGTTTAATATATTTAGCATTAAGTTTTATTTCTTTTCTATGTTTTTTTATTAAAACTTTTTTTTATTGGTGTTTTTGACGGAGGATGTAGAATAAATTTATAATAATAATTATTATTATTATTATTATTAAGAAATGAAATATTTTCTCGCGACATTGCTGTTATAAGTAAAATGTTATAGATCTTTACCTGATAACGGTGTTAAGGAAATGAATCATATTTGAATACGCCAAATAAAATTTTGGTAATACTCATGTTACAATAATTTTTAATGTGGTTCATTTAATAGAAAATTGTTAAATTTTTAAACCACTCATGTTTCAGGCTTTTTTAAAATTTATTTCTTAATTTCTTGTTTAAATACATTTTGATGACAAATGAAAGTAGAATAACAATTTGTTCATTTCTGACGATTGCGAGTTTGCATACGTCTACACAACTTTTAACCGTTACAAAATTACTGCTTTTTCGGGTTTTTATAAAATAGCTAATTTGTGGTTCGTTTTATGCATATTATCAGAAAGAAAATTTGCTTTTCACTATTCCGAAACCGAGGTCCAGAGCGGGATCTAAATCTTTGTGCATTTAGTGTTAGGTTAGATCTTTCGCTTTCATCTTTTCTATCAGACCTCTTAACCAATCTTTTTTCTCTTCCGACACTAACGTTATTAGAGTAGTCGATGGCGAGGAGTCACTTTTCTTGTACCTATATATACACAATGTAAAAACGTTATCGGTGTTTTACTGAGAATATTTGTGTATATACGTTGCCTACCTTACAATACCCTTCATTTCTATACGTAGGGGTATATATATATATATATATATATATATATATATATATATATATATATATATATTATAACAAATACCACTTCAACACTTATTTAACTTTGTCTTTAATTATAAAAATTAAGTTTAAAAATCATTTCCAATAAAAACCAATAAAATTATTG
Source organism: Aphrophora alni (assembly GCA_963513935.1). Lineage (NCBI taxonomy): Eukaryota > Metazoa > Arthropoda > Insecta > Hemiptera > Aphrophoridae > Aphrophora > Aphrophora alni. Next base: position 75,791,139 of record OY740767.1, read on the forward strand.
TCCAAATCTGATGCACTTAATACCTAACAATTAACGTCTTAACCTACTACTTATTCTAAGTACATCGAAAAATATAAATTACTAATTCTACAATGTCTTGACCTAAAATAAAGAAATAAGAGTGCATCATAATTTTTACTTTTAAATTTTTGACTTTTAATTTATTATTATAAAATGCTCCGGCTAACTGAAATGTATTATTTATTTATTTTATTTATTTTCTCTTTACGGGTTCGTTAGGTTCTTTGGTGACTATAATTTGCATATAAAATAGAATTCGGTGGTAGTTTATTTAATTGAGATTGTCCAATAATTTGTACTTATCGGCTTGGAAGTTTTATCACAGCTCCAATGTTCCGGTTTCCTTGCACGTGGTTCCCGTGTAGACTGCCAGTAGATGGATCGATTTGCCTTAATCTTTTCTACGAATCTTCTTTTCTTCTTACACTTGTATTCTCACACACTTTTGTGACGACGATTACTTTTAATTTATTGTATTAATATTCCTGTTCAAACACTTTTATAACGACGCTAATTTCTCACACACTTTTATGACGACGACTCTTTTAAACTTATAAACGACGATTACTTTTAACTATTCTTCGGAGATTATTATTAAATACTTATACAAAAAAAACGACGCAGTTACTATTTAATTTTGACGGTTGATCTCGGCTAAATCTTTCACAACGATCTTCTTTTCTACTAAAGAAACACTTGCTCCGGAACTCCCTCCTTCAATCAGTTAACAACCAAAAAGAACCTCCTGCGCTTCTCTTCCACCCCTATTTATAATGTATATTTTCAAACGCTTTCTTCCGATCCTCTTCCTTCATTGGCTTATTTTAAATCTTTTACGTTATTTCAGGACTGACGCAATTCCTTTCATTGGTCCTTTTCAAACCTTTTCGGTTGAAGGCATTGACTTTTGGAATGGTATTTGACTCCTTGAGATCCGTGACTGATGTTAGAATAGTTTTTCTAGCTGTCAACCCTTTCAACTCTTTACAATTTATGGCCTGCCAAGCACTGACCTTTGGGAGCCCTCTATTCGTTACAATATATATATATATATATATATATATATATATATATATATATATATATATATATATATATATTTACTACATATTAAATACATATATATATATATATATATATATATATATTAAATACAGATTAACTTAGTAAACTGAAACAATTGAAGGTGTTTTGCTTAATATACCACAACTTTTAGTTAAATATATATTTTAATACATTATTTATATGTGCCCTTATGTACATTGACAAGTGAATTCCCTTAGTTCGTCAATCATTATTGGAAAAATGATTATTATTTTTTAGAATCGTCATTTTAATAAGTAATATTTTTAGTATTATTGTTGTTAAATAATAAATTTGCTTGATGTAAAATAAATTATTAGTTTAGGATCATTTAAATTATAATTTCTAACAGCAAAAATATATTATATTATATTAATAATAATAATAATATTATTATTATTATACACACACACACACACACACACACACACATATATATATATATATATATATATATATATATATATATATATATATATATATATATATATGTTTCACTAACTCATAATAAACTTATTACTAATGTTGAAATTCACTGACCATAGTGAAACGGCGAGTGTGAAGAATTGGCAAAAATCTGATAAAAATATCATGTTTAATAAATTTATATTTATAAATCTTATACAACATTTATTGATGATTTTTTTAGATATAATTTAATTTTCATTGCTGTTTTAATATTGACATTTTAAACTAGTATCACAGTTTATACATAGGAGCAACTTACGTTGGGAGATGTAAGTGACCATGACATCGACATTTGGTTGGCCCTGAGAAGAGCCGAGACTTATATAAATAACTTTCTTTCAACCACAACGATAGATTCATTTCTTTTAAACAAAATAATTTAACCTGTCTTCAAAATAAAATTTACAAACAAACAAGATTAGCTGTCAAGTAGATATATCTAGATATACTTGATATATAATTTTATTGCCCAGTGTTCATATGTCCTAAATTATTCCCAAATAAATAATTTCGCCAAAGTCCAAATGTGTGAATTAGAAATTAACAATTTTCTTCTTTATATTAAATGTAAGAACTTTTTGATACTGTGACTGTATAATTATTAAATAAACTGTGCAAATACGTTGCTCCACATTTCTCGAAAACAAAGTTTTATAAAAAATACTAAAATATTATAATAATTATTCCCCTCTCACTAAAAAATGTCTATACACTATAACTTCAATCAATATTTTGTAATTTTATAAAAAAGAACACCTGTAAAAACACACGCACACACACGCGCACACACACACACACACGCTCATTTTCATTTATGTAATTTAGTTTAACGTGCTTTTTTATGTCAAAATGTATACTTACACACCAAGTTTGATGATAATCAATACTTTCACTTGGACTATATAGCACTGCACAGACAAGAAATAGACAGTTAGGCACCACAACACAAACCACACTCTTTAGGCTCATTTTCACAACAACAAAAATCATATATTTTTATGACTCATCAATATAACTTCATATATGCTATTAACATTCGATAATGTAAATAATAACACACATCTATAAACGAATATAAACTCACAAACAAGCTTGCTCCAACAGAAAAGTCTCAGACATCAGTATTAGAGCATACTGGTTTTATAGCTTGTATAATTACGTGTTTACGATATTACAATAAAGATATTAAATACTGTTTAATAATTGAATTGTTGTAGTGAAATTATTTTATTACTTTGAATTTACTTTTATATGAACTGAAAATAAATGTTAGGAGGCTCAGATAAAGACTCTCTCTTTTTCTGCCCGTTTGATTTCGTCAGATTAAGTTAAAAGGCATTTTATCTCTCGCCCTTTCTAATTTGTCTACTTCTTGGTTACTTGTTGCTCTTGAGACTAAAAGGAAAAATTCTATATTTCCTTTGATTCTGCAGTTCTGGTATCTTCTGTCAATCTTCCTCTATCCCCAAAGCTACACTCATTTTATAGATAAAAACATAAGCATAAAGAACAAGACACCATATGTATATAAATATGTTTTGTAAGCTCTATTCTAAATAATATTGACGTTTTGATCCAGAGAAGCTCGTTATGTAGAAATATCTTAATGTTATTATAAAAGTTCTTTTATGATTTTACACTATTTCCAACAAATCCATTCCGAGATGCTCCAAATGTCGGTCTCTCAAGGTTTATGTTATTCACTACCATACCATAAACTGATTATTGATTGTGATGTGATGAAATTAATTTTGTTACATATGTAATGAACGTATGAAGGACTATAAAGTTTTGTTTTTGAGCCCAATATGTATGTAATAACTGTGTGCTTGTAAATATTTATCAACAAATTTTGTTATTTTAATTTCGATTTCATATATTGAAATATTAGTAGGATTTATCTATTTCGGTTTTTTAAATCTATGTTAAGGTTTAATTTTTGTTGATAATATTCACAACTTTAATTTTGTATTTTGAATTACTTAAAATTTATATTTTTGTTTAATGGATTTAAGTAAAAACGATAACCTAAATATGCCCTTTAAATTAGAAGAAATCCATCTATATATTTACCGCAAACAGTTGATGGTAGTACTTCACCGAATATGTATGGAATAGTGGTTTTTACAGTGGGATTGATAAATATATTATCCAAACAAGATCGTAAAAAAATATAAAATAACAAGTTTTTCAGCAGGTTTTTGAAGTTCATATCTAGTTCGTTTTAAATTGTAGGTAAAGGTATATTATAAGTAATTTGAGTCCTTTTACAAAATATAGCTTTTTCAGTTTCCGTATTGGCCTCTGCCCTTTTCACTAGCCTTTATTTACCTCCTAACCCCCGAACAAGTACTTCATCCCTACCATAACTATTTTGTATGTGATAACACTTAAGTAGTTCTAAACCAAATGTAAATTAGAGTAGGCATTTCCAAATAATACAACATGAAGAGGCAACGAGTTAGCTATATAAGTACAACATAGATTGCGTCATTGTGTCATATTCTAAGTATGTGTAACGCCATAAAATATCAGTCAAACTCACGTCGTTCAATCCAGTTGACGATTTATTTTTATTAGGCGATAAATGTTATTTTGTTTTATATTATGGTCCTGCCTTGAATATCAACCCTCACATTTTAGGACTAAAAGCTAAAAGTTTTTGTTATGGTTATGATGTACTATATTTTTGTATTAATCTCATGCATTAGGAAGGAAGCGTTTAACTTATTACCTGTTAGTACAATTAGTGATTTAGTATCATTAAGTATTTGAATCTCATTATTAATTTCATGTTCATTAGAATAATTTCTATTAATTGTTTTGTTACGATTCTATACACTATTAAATATAAGCAAATGTTATGAGTCAGTGGGTAATTTGAACCTCCGTCCAGGCAAAATAATTTCAATGGACTAAATTTGCTCTTGTTGTATGAATTTTCTATTTAACACAGTTATGGTTTATCTTTATGTGAAAACAATTTGTGTAGATAAACACGACGCTACAAGAGTCCCTGTTATTCCCATTTTATATATCCTACTACTGTATATAAGCAATTTAAAAACATTTGAAAATTTCTAAAAATAAACTTTCTATTTTAAGGCGTTCAATCAAATTCCAAAAGACTATTACATTTAAAATTGATTTTTAAACCTACCTAATGTGGTTTTTTAATTTTTTTATTTTTTACACAGTTGAACTATAATTTTGCATCAGTTTAAACGTATTTTTCAGACGTAAATTATATGAACTACCAAAGTAAAAAATATTCCTTATTTCATAACCTAAATAGATTATTGTTAACTTTATATTGAACAAAATATTAGAGTGTTGGAGTTAATATGATCGGAAACGTTGAAACGTCGTATTAGATTGAATTTAACCAAAAACTAACCTCTTCAACCTAAAAGACTATTGTCAAACTTCAAAACAATTTTCCCTGTACGTATTATCATTTGAATGGGTTTAGTAATTTGTTAACATGCAAGAAAGGTGAGGATATGAGACTATATACGAATATTTAAAGAGATTTGTAACGTTTGTTGTGTCTGTTCGTATTGCTTCAAAATTTTACAAGTTTTATTACCTTTTAGGGTAATTTTGGTAATTTATTATTAATATAATAAGATTCCAAATGTCTATATTTTTATGGTTTTCTACCCAAATATACTTATAAATTATATTATTACAAACTGAAATTTATGCGTTAACTAATGCATGCCGTAAACATTATGGTTCAACAATTGTCTTACAAATTAGTTTGGCTAGGTCTACATTAAATTACGATTTAGTTTGAAACATATTACAAATTAATTTCAGTATAACATTACATTTTAATCTGAAGTTTAATAATACAAATTTTAAATAGTTTCATTAATATTTCTAAAAAAAATTATCACATAAATTTCGTACCGTAACTCGATAGTTAATTTATTCATTGGGTTTAAATCGGTTTAAAATATTTTATTACAATTAACAAAAACATGATGGTTTACAATGCCTATCACGACGACACAACTAAGTAAATAATACGGTACCTGCATCTACTTTAGTAATGTAAAAGATATATCCACTGACAATATTCTAGGTTTTTATATCCATTGTTGTTTTATATTAATTTAGCATCACTACCAGCAAACAAATGTTGCATTAAAAGCCGACTCCCTTAACAAAGCATGTGTTAACTCCAGTATTCTTTACAGATTTCCCACATTCAAGAGAAGTGAAACCGGTCTATTGTTGAAAACAATGGACTGTGGGCAACCTACCCTTGTAAACAATTTCGTATTCTGATTTATTGTTTGAAAAGCACTTTTTTGCAGCTCGGCTGCGGTTCTTTGGCTCCATACTTTGACCCTGGCTAAAATTAAAGTTGTTAGCCTACAGAATATTTGTGAAAATTAATTATTTCATGACATACTGTAGTCTGTAGATTTCCACTTTTTATTTCACAAGAAATAAATTTTTAAAGAAACTATTTCAATAACTCTCCTTACCTTTGCTGGGATTGCTCTTTATATTGATTTTCGTGTCCCATGCCATTCTAATGCCGTAACACATTAGGGTTAATTCATACACTATAATAAGTGTAACCGTAGTATATATAAAATAAATCTAGTACGAGTCGCTGAAGTGAAACAAGCAAACTTCCATACTAGAAACCAAAACAATACTGTGGTAATTTCATAGAAGACTAAACATTTTACGGATTAGGGTATATTTATGATATGACCCTCAATTTTAGGTACTTTGTATTCCTCAAAATAAATTACATAGAACTAAGAGAACAAGAGAAGAAAGTCTCCTTGAAGCATATGTAGGGATAACATTTTACTAACTGTTTTTATTTCATTTTGTTTTATATTTACTTTCAGACCACACACTGTTACTAGAGACTACTAATGAGAGCAAGTAAATAATCAAAATGAATAGTAATCTTTTACACTTGGGAAGCGTAAAGTCAGAAACATAAAAAACGCACTAAAGATCTCACAAAAATTACGTTTACTTAATCATACATGTTTCAACGACAAAGTCGCGATCCTCAGTGATACATGAGCCACAACATCTAAACTATAACTTCAACTGTAAAGGAAATAAGTTTATTTAAAAGGCATGATAACCCACAAAAAGCGTTATAAAGTCAAGTGTTAAGTGCTCAATGAAAGTTACAAAAATAAATTAATAAAAATTACAAATAAAGAAAGTTGACTATTGTGTGTGTGTGTGTGAAGTAAATCATAGTGTGTTACGAACGAAATGCAAACAACAATATAAGTAGTTTGTAAACCTAAAATTTATGTAAGGGAGATCTCAAACACTAAAATAAACTTAAAATAAAATCAATGTCAATAGAAGCAAATCATAACCAGAAAAACTAAAATGAAATAAATCTCAATAAAATAAAACCAGCTTCAGAATAACTAAAATAAATTAAAATCAATTTTTTGTAAATTATGATTTAAATATTTGAAACTCTTTGATACAAATTAACTGATAAAAAGAAGTTAGGAGGCTAGAAAATTTTGTAATGAAATCAATATAAAATCTTATAAATTTAATATTATGAGAATGTGTTCAATATTTATAGCAAATAATTAATTAATAGTGTACTAGATAGTAAGTAGATCGTTGTAGGAGAAATTTTATTTAATTAAATATTGAGATAGTTGTTTATAAAATAATGGATAGTCCTCTCTAGAAATATGATGTTTTAAATCTGTATAATAAAATTATTAAGGGAATTTTGTAAAATAAACAACAATATTAATTTGATTACTCATTGTAATAATAACACAAAAAATTGTAGATATAAATGTTATAAATCTGTATGAACAATATATCCATGGCTTTAGAGTATTCAATCTCGTCTCTATACTCATTTTCACCTATAAGTCTAAAACTATAAGCTACATTGTTTTGAGAAATCTAATCTGGTAGAACCCCCCCCCTTGTTAAAAATAAAAGTAAATTATATTACAACAAAAGGAAATGTACTAATTGCTATACAAACCTTGTTATTGAATGTACGGACCTAAATCTCATATTATGTTGATATCTTAACATACAAGGTAATTTGGACAAAAAATATTTAAGAAGTTATGTTTAATTAATTAATATGCAATACACACATTTCAAGTGACAACTTTCAGAATTTCCAGGAGTATCTGTGTATAATAGGCTACATTTAATTAAATTACCTTTCATTGAAATGTTAAAATAGTAAATAAACTTGTTTGTTGTAATCTGGATCCTTTAGGAATACCAAACAAAAGCTACATTTATTAAAGATTTCTGGATTAATATTTCTACTATAAAGTGGAAACTGGTTTTATACACAATATATTAAAATGTATTTATATATGAGTAACAGCTTAAATGAGTATTAATGCGGTTTATTGAAATGTGGTTTATGTTTGTGATAGATTAAACAATACTATGTCCTTAATAGTATTTGGGAGTTATAATTATAAATTTATATAAAGGAACATTATACCCCCAACAGTAATTTGAGTGTGGGAATGTTGGTATTATTGAAATATAATTACGTAAAATGTTTTAATTTTGGTTGTTTTAATAACTTGTATCCTGTTAACTTGATGTAACTAAAAGGCAAAATTATATAATTTTAAACCTTTTCAAATATCTGTTTTCAATTATCATTATTCAGTATAGTATTCCTTTAAGAACTAAGCAAAATTCTCCAAATTTTTGAAATATTAGTTATCAAGTCTATTTGTACACCGAATTAAAAGGACATTTTAATCACTAATCATCATTACTCATCTTGTACAGTTTTCTTAAAAAAAGGAACTAATTTTATCTTCAGAAAAATTAATTATTCTAACACCTCTAAACCGCTGGACAAATTTTTCATCTGTTGGCATGTTTCCCAATCCGGGCCCGTATTCTAAATCGGGCTACGCACTTTCAGGATCAGCATAGAGCTCCTACCTAGTGGAAATCCTATCAAATGATAGTTCCGTATAGACTCTTCTCTTGTTATTGTTCAGCTGGCCATTATTTATATTTATATATTAAAGTAAAAGTTTGTGAATGTATGTTGATTGTATCAAGAAACTTACTTTGTTCGATTGGAAAAGTCCTTTTTAAAGTTGTATTGGGAGTGAGTTTGGCCTCGGGACACCACCCTGAAAGGCTTTTTGTATACTTAATATTTCTAAATTGCTTAGCTTAGTTCACCATGAAAGTTCTTCCTGAGATCCGGAATTTGTCCAGCCAGATGATTAATTCCTTTCTGATGTCTTGACTGGCCAAAGATTTTTAATCTCCTTTGTCCCAGCACGTCAAGCTTCAAAAGTAGATACTCTACTGTTTCAGGGAATTATTTACAGAGTCTGCATCTCAAGTCTTTTTACAAAAGTGAAAATTGTCTTCATGGTCAAATCTCAGTAAACATTTTACAAATATTGATTTCACGATTGTGGTCCTGTCTGAAAATGTTACATTGCCTGAATCTAGAAAATACAGTCCTGTGACTCAGCCAAAAAACCTAGATCGTTAAAATAATAGGGAAAGGGATTATAAATGATTTCATTACAATACATAGCGCACAACAATCAAGGGGACAGATTTTGTTGGCTCAGCGCAAGATCATTGGGGGAGGGGGGAGAATATGCGTGTGGAAAGATTTGAGTTGCAGAGTCCGCTTCAAGAGCTGAAAGACTTTGGTCGTGTTTACGGCAGGTCTACAATTTGAATTCACTGATCATGTCTTTCGATAAGGAGAAATATAGATGTAGTTAGATATAATATATATATATATATATATATATATTTATATATATATATATATATATATATATATATATAGCTTATGTAAAATATCAGTAAATATTAAATATAATAGGTAATTATTAAATATAATAATTTAGGAAAAAAATTGTGTTGCATTTTATTTAACTGTCGCCTAAGACCGCGTCCTCGTCATCATCCTGACAAGATTTTGGTCAAAGTGGATGCAGTCTCCAACCACTAGTCTCTGAGGACTTTAGATCTTTAACAGGGGTTATCCGCTGCCAAAAAGCGAGCGACGACCATAGTCCCCATAACCTCTCATCAATAATACGGTTACTCTTTCGTTTTCATAAGCTCCATTCCGTACAGTATAAATAATACTATGCACTTTATTAGAACACTAAAACAAAATAGTTTCGATAGTGTATAGTTGAACTTTATACCACGCAGAGAATAAGTAACAGAATTGCTTAAGTTTCATAAATTCAGGAAAGGTTTTTGTTGTTACCTGATAACAGTTTAATTACTGTCTCTTATCGCTTTATTGATACAAAGAGGAAATGGGGTTAAGTAGTATGACAAAAAGATGTCTCTATGGTTATGGTACTCTGATCATGTGATGATAACGTAAATAAAAAAACTTGTCCAACGGGGTGACAATATAAGGCGTTACGACTTGTTAGAAACATTCCTTGAAATTAGAATAATTAAAAGAGTATTTTAATAACTTTCATTTTTTATTTCTTTCTTTGACACCCTATATATGTATATTTTTTATCTTGGATATTTACTTCATAATTTCAACTTAAAGCAGAATGAAGGAACCACTACTTTTCTTTTAACATATATTTTCAAAAATATAACAGTAATTTTGTGAAATGTATATTACCGTCTTTTTTAGCTCTGTTATTCAAAAACTCAAGAAGATTTTTTTTTTTTTTTTTCTTTTATGCTTTTATGTATCTTAAAGTGGCTTACTCAAAATAGCAAAAATAATCACACAATTACATTTAAAATTTACTATAAAAACCCCTTTTTGAATTCCGGAATATTCTGTACATTAAAACGTAAATATTTTCTATTTGCTGATAACTTTAGACCAAGGCCTTTCGAATGAGAGTCATTTTTCTCTCTTTCTTCGCAGCCGATAAATCCAACAGTTTCCATTTTTTACAATCTGGATACATACACACATTCGTGTGGTTTCATGACAACCATATTGTATGCATATCATTTTATTATATAAAAGAAATTTATTATATAAACAGTTTTTAATGGTTGTTCTAATTTTGTATGCATTGTAGAATACAAATATTATGTTTCATAAGTACTACAAGAATTCCCTGGTATCCTTATGACATAATGATCCATTGAACGAACGTAATTAGGAATGTAATTATCTATCCCGAATGTATTTAAAATTAATTGTTTTATTCAACATTATATATTATCTAAACAGTTACACCAATCTATAAAGTTTCTTTCGGTGATGAGGAACACTCTACATAGTAATTAGACTATTAATATTAAATGTTCATGTGTTCCTTCACACTAGCTAAATCATTGACACCAAACCCGTAAGAGTTTTTCCTTTTTATATTTTCTTAATTAAAATCCTCTTTGATCTTATGACAAACAACTTGAGATTTTTAAATGGCTTGTTTATAAGAATGACACTCAGCTCCCGACCTTGTCTCAACCAAGCTTGCCTCAGGTGGCTCGGGTTTGATTGCTTTCATGGGACCTCATAGATTCAATTAGTGGTCCGGCTCAAAACCAATTTAGTTCAATCTGAAGCCCCAATGATTGTGGAAGACTCGATATCCTAAGTGGACAGATGAGATATTTCCACTGTTTTAGAACACTCGTTAACTATGAAAAACCAATCGAGTTAAATAATATCCAAGGCCTATATTAAGAAAGAGCTTAATTTAATTATGACTATAACTATACATTTTACTTCATTTTGCATTCAAAACATTAATTAATTCCATGGACAAAGGAGTTCACCTTATTAAACAAGGAGTTTCAAAAAGAATTACATCATTTTAAAACAATATAATTATGCAAAGACGGACATCCCGTGAATAAAAAGTGTGTTTTCCTAATGGCCGTGGTTGCAGTTTTAGGGAATCGCTGCTAGATTATTGAGTGATTAATGAGTCAGTCAAGCGTCCTTTTCGTCAGCATTTTGGAATTGAACCGCCCTTTGTCGAGAACATTTACGTTGGTAACGCCAATTTTACAAAACAGGAAGTTTGTGTTAGGGTAAGGAATCCAGGTCGACCTCGCATTTCTGATGAAAGGTGGAAATAATTCAACAAAGCGTTTTGTGTAGTACACGAAAGTTTACTCGCCGTACTAGCAGAGAACTTGCAATTTCTCATACAACTGTCTGTCGTATGTGGCAACGTTTACTCCATAAACCATAGCAATAACAACTAGTCCAAAATCTTCGTGTAGGTGATAAAAAGAAATGTTTAGGGTTCAGCAATGCTCTCTCAGAGGACATAGAAGTCTACAATTTTTCTGACGCGGTTGATTTTTAGTGCTGAAGTTACATTTCATGTAACCTGTAAAGTTATGAGTCACAACTTGGCCATATGTTTGCTGCAGATTCCTTGTGAAATTTGTATAGCATGCGCAAAATTTACCAAATTTTAACTTTTTTAAACAATCATTTTTTTTCATTCTTTTTTGAAAAACACAGCGACGCGAATGAGCTATCTGAAGAATTGCAGACCTGGATTTTTCTACAACTTCATAAGTACTTTAATTGATTGAACTGGATTGAGTTCTACCACACTGCCACAACTCTGGATAGGATGCACGGGACTCCAAGACACTCCCCTACACTATTGGCCTCTAAGATCTTCCTGCATGACCCAGTGCTACTTCTTATCGGAGATATGTGAAGAAACTTTTTTTTTCGACCGTTCGTTCGTTATCTAGACGAACACGAAAACAGGATATAAGCAGCAATGACTTAAGTCGAAGACGACACCTTGCAAACAATGTGGGATGAATTTACTTATAGTCTGGATGTTGTCCGTGCTGCTGGAGGAGGACACATAATTCAACTTGTAATAACAATGCTAAAACTTTATAATTTTTTGAGTATTTTTCAATTCGTTTCATTATTGTAATATGATTTCTTCAATAAATTCACAGTTTTAAAACGGGTCATTCAATCTAATGTTTGCAAAAAGTTGGTTGCTTTAAACATTGGTAAGGATGAAACAGAATAAAAAATTTATATTGTCCTGATACATATTTGATCATTCAATTTAAAGTATAACCAATTTATTTATGATATTTAAAACATATATCATAATTTTATTAAAGTAACCAAAACTGAGAAATAACTGCTTGATAAAATAGCCGTAAGTTAACAATTAAAAAGTTGCTTAAACTTAAATAAACTGAAACTATGCACTCATTATTTATGTTAACTTGTGTTGAAACTAACCATACAAATATAATAACACCTCATATCTTGTTATTATACTCATTGTTTTAACTCACCCATTGACATTTTGTTTAAATGGATTTTTGTTAGTTTCGTAGTCACTAATAGTTATTAAAATGTAGGAACAATGTTCTGTTACAAGTAGGCCGGAACAACGTATGTACAAGCAAAGATAAGCTCTTGTATGAAAAGATCCCTTTATTTATTTTCTTTTTTAAAATAGCTGCCCCTCAAAACAGTTACTGAGAAGTTTAAAAACATGAACTTGAAGGTGCTCTGAGTAGGAATAGTGCGGTGCTCCGAATTGTTGAACATAATGCCATAACGAACGTTTAAAAAACTTCAAGCGAAAATAAAATTTGAAATGTTTTCTAATATATCCTCAAGGGAAGTTTTCATCTGAAAAAAATAATAAACATTCTTACCCAATAATCTTTATCTACGGGAATTAGAGCCTACTTCAATTTTATATAAACATGAAATAAATTATATCTACGTAACTATCGTTGTATGTTACTTCCGCTAAAATTGTATACAACTTGTATATAACTTGTATATTTAATATAAATATAAATTATAGTATAATATATACAGTAGTCGGATGACTTACTCTTCTAATGAATTGATCAAACAGCCACCGAACCCCATCTCTAGTGGGTTAAAGGTACTTTTTTAAGGTAAGGCCATAATAATTTCAGGGTTTATTACAATACAAGTAAAAGCATTTAACTTTTATAATTTTTCCGTGTCATTGGCTTTTTTTTTCTTTTTTTTTTTTAACGTAGATCAGTAGCTGTGGTACTTCTTATTTTACGAATACTATCGAGGATATGTCGCAAACTGTCTATTGTTCAAAGAAATCAGTGTTACCAAGCTCAATTAGTGTTACAAATCAATTTACAGATTTTGTAGGAAAATAGATTTCGTAATGGTCAAACTTTACTTTAAAGAAGTATAATTAACTGAACATGTTTTCAACTTCATTCACACTTATCTAGTCCATGTAACTTAATTCCAAGAGAGTCAATTAAGTTACAAATAAATGTATCTTAATTTGGCATTAATATTATCACTTATGAAATAAACTAAACTAATTGGATTGCACGTGCTTTATCATACTGTTAGCGAGAGTGTAATGCAATTATTACAAAACTTAAAGTTAAATTAAAATTTCAGTAACTCAAAAACCTTTACACATATCATCACAAATATATATTATCTATCTATATATATATATATAGGTAAAAGGATAGATAGATAGGTAGGTAGATAGATAGATAGATAGATAGATAGGCTGTAAATGGTGGTTTTCAATAGTTATGTCGATTTACATGTTATTGGAACTTTAAAAAATTAAATCGTAAAAGTTGAAACTAGTTATGATTCTAGTCATGTTAGTACTACAAATAAATCTTGAAAAGTTTTATTCAATACACTTTCATGTGGTAAAGGGTTCTATTTTTTCTAGAATAAATTTAATTTTGTATTATTTATTTTCCTATTTTGATGAAATTCAAAAAAAATATAAGGTCTGGGCCATCCAGCAAACATTACTCTTGAATTATTTTGTTGACACATTCTATTTTTGGAGTTTTAAGATTTTATTATACACGAAATTTGTAATTGTTACAAGATTTTGATGAAACTCAAAACAAAATTTTGTTTGTGCCACCCAGCTAATATTACTATTGAATTATTTTGATGACACATTCTATTTTAGTAGGTTCATGGTTTCATTATACTCAAAATTTGTAATTTTGTTACAAGATTTTGATGAGATTCAAAACAAAAGTTGGTCTGGGCCACCCTGCTAACATTACTCTTGAATTATTTTGTTGACACATTATATTTTAGGAGTTTTAAGGTTTTCTTATACTCCAAATTTGTAACTGTTACACGATTTTGATAAAATTTAAAAGAACAATAATTTTGGTCATCCACTTTCAATTACTGCTGAAATATTTTCTAAACATTAAAAGGGAAATGTTTAGTGTTTAAGGTGTAATTTTTTACATATTTAACAAATATTTGAAAAGTTATGGAAACTGGGGTAGCATATTCATTACTGTTGACTCTCTAGAAAATTATTATGTCTAAAATGTTTAATAGTAATGCAAAATAGAGGACAATCTGAACTTTAATTTGAATTTTATCAAAAGAGAATAATAAATATTGTTTAAATTTTTCCTTGAATAAAAAAGAACCCAGAATATCCTAAAATATAAGATATTCACAAATTGTTTAACGGGGAATGCAAATTATGCGAAAAACACGTAGTTTCATTTTGAATTTCATAAAATGAGAGAGCAATTATGATTTTTAATTTCAATCTTAAATAATATTTCTCTAGGTATAGGGCCTATACCATGAATCTCCTGAAATAAAAATCTAACAAAACTGTAAGCTCAGTTTATTTAGTATTATCATGAGAATATTTAGCATTAAAACGTATATTTGGAGATGGAATTTTAGATGTTAATTAAGGGTTTAATATGTGTTTAATTTTAACACGCCGCTGATATTTTCTTACATTAAATTAAACGTAGGAATTTGTGGTAATTTCAAAGTATAACTCCAAACATTTATCATCAAAGAAACACGTAGTTTTTTATTAGTATTTTCATTAAAATATTACGAAATAATTTCACTAAGATTCGTAAATATAGCTTACCGTGTATATGTAAGATTGACTTGTACATTTTGTATACTTGTATATGACTTGTATGTAAATAGACCTTGTGATTGATCTTTATGTGTCGATATATCTTGAGGTTAGCCTGTATATGATGGTATATTTTTAAATGTATGTGATATGAGCTTGTTTTTTGAAAACTTTTAGTAGAACTTTTATGAACTTTTAGTAGAAACTAGCATTGCATAAATATTAATATAAAATTAACGCCTCATATCTCAAAATCATTTATCAGATATTTTATTTTTAATAAATATTAGTTGCAAAAACGAAGCACAAACTTTTTCCCTCATCTATTCTCAAAACGAAATAAAAATAACAAAAACTAATCGTCACCAAAAAATTGTCTAATCGAGTATTGTCAATCTGACAGATTAAACGTAACCTTAGAAAATATGTTTATATAACGAAATAACGTTCTTCACTTGTGCTAGAAACAAGTCCTCTGTGTAAATTGTATTTGATTAGAATCGAGCTTGCAATGACGGCGGACGAGGTTATTTATTTGTCAATTATTCCTGAACCGTAATAATTTTTTGTTTGATATTTTATCATAAGTTTGGCAATCTTCACATTTCATTATAATATGATAATATAATATTATTGCGAGAATGTCATATTTTAATCACATAATCATTGCCTATTTTACAGATAACTTTGCTTATATTGGCATTGTTTTTTTCATGGAACGTACAAAATATAGTTCTATAAATTTTTAAAGGATCACGTCTTGGATATAAAGACGAAGGTAACACATTTATACTCTGACGACCACAGATATTAAAACAAATTTAATAAATATTGAATATTCTTATTGAAGATAAAAAGCTTTTTTTAAATTCGTTAAGCTACTCAAATTTTTTTAAACTTTCAGAACTTTCAAGGTTTTTTTATGATATGCATGCCAAATTGAATGGTTTGGTAGCAATATTTACAAAAATTAACAGGCAAACAACATAATGAAAGTTAAAGTTTTTGATCAGTAAATAAACCGATACAAGTCTACGAAAATCCAACAGGGAAAAAATAAAAATACTGCGTTACAATAATGCAGCAAACAATTAACAATTAATAATTAAGTTTAGGGAATATACGGTGAAAGATAAATAAAAAGTTCCTCATATTAAAACTCTATATGGTTTAGGTTTTCCAAACCAGCTGATATTTCAATTCCAGTTTAATCAGTTATTCTAATCCTATAAAATTACTTCTTTTTTGTTTTATTTATTTTTTTTTTATAATGCACGACACATTATATTTGATTGTATATACTATAAATTGTTCAAGATAAGTAAATACTATATTATTTCTAGATGTAAAAATATTTCGTAAGCTTAGTTCTTTACTAAATTTTTACTAATCATTATACACACAAATATTGAAGTTACTTTTTACATTGTATTCCTAAGTAAAAATAATAATAATCTTGGATATGGTACAAAAATGATATAAATGTATAATTTTACGTTCTCAAATATACACATTTTATAAAAAGTTGTGTAGGCCCTAATTTAACAAAAAGTAGATCTACTGATTTTAGAGGCTGTATCTGTTTTGAAGTCTCGACAATAAAAAAATAAGTTATTTATGTTATGTTTTCTGTTAAACGTGTAGTTGTAGCAGGATTGACAGAATTTATCAAAATTTAATATTTTATCGAATCTCCAACCATTTATTTATTTTTATATAACTACAAGTATCTTCATTGCACTTTGATTATATAAAACGGCGGCAAAATTATTTTGAAAATAAAATTGTCATAAAGAACACTATGAAAAGTTATTAGTCATGTCCCAAACATTGATAGAAGGAATTATCGGTTAGTAAGTCAAAATGAATCTTGGATGCTTCCATAAAAGACCGAATATCTCATAGTAGGCAAAAGCGATTTCAATAATTTTGATTTATCTCGCTAGTAAATTGTTAAACCGATTGTAAAAGAAAATTACAGTTCTAAAATATATTGAAAATTGCAAAGCGTACCCTGACTAGTGTCAATATGTTTTGGAATATAAACCCTTAATATAAAACTAGTCTTTCGAAATAATTACAACAAATTTTGAGATATTCTATCTTCTAGGATGTAGCCCATGGTGACTTCAAATTCACTATGTGACTGATGATTCATTAGTTGATATTTTCAATGAAATTATGGATTTCTTGACACAAGGTTTTGTGTTATTTTATACTTTGATTTTAAGGGTGGGTGATAGTACACAAAGTAAGGGTGTTTATCTAAGTTAGTCCTATGATTTGCATTATTTATTTTAAATGTTGTGTTTTTTTAAATTTGTATTGCCACTATTACTATTAATTTCAAAAATTTGTAATAGGTACATCTATTACTCATATTAGTAAAAGTTCATTTCACTCTATAAATCTTGGAAATTCAAGTAAATTCAAGGAAAGCTGTTTATACTTTCCGTTCACTATACAATAAGAATTTAAGTCATTTTATATTTCAGAACTTGATTGAAAATATATCAAATCAAGTGTTTACATTTGATTTGACTAACATTTTAGAATGTTTACTTGTCCCAGAATATGTTAACAGTTATTATTCTTTAAATAAATTGCTGTTTACGCCTTAGTTAGAATTAATACTCAGCGCACGACTTCTTTTTTAACTTCGCGAACCACGTTCTCATCATTAACCTAGAACGTTATTTTAAGCTGTGCCTGTTTTAGATATTTTTTCGTGGTCATGGGAAATGTAATGTACATGGGAAGAGCTGCAAACTCAAACGTAATATATTCTTTAATATACTTATTTATTTTAAAATTGTATTATATCATAAAAAATAATAAGTGATTGCGATATAGTACCACTAATTGGTTTTAATTCAACACTATAAATACAAACAGGAAAACCATTTTACTAAGATTTATTGAGGATAGCAATTATAAGTCTATGTGCACATCTTTGGTAGATTAGGGCTAATTAATAATACAGCAAAGTATCTCTTGTAATATAAGTTAATATTTTATATTCTTTCTCTCCTTGGTTGACTTTACTTTATTGTGGTATCAACAAACATATTTCTTTGCTTTGTAGACAGAAGATCATGTTAATAGTTAAATATAAATGTAAATTTCTAGTCTCCCTTAATTCGAAATATACAGTTTTAATCACCTGATTTATTTATTTCAGTTTATTTTATTATTTTTTTAAATTATTTTCTGTTACTTCTCAACAAACCTTATTAACATTACATATTAAAATGATTTCCGTTTTCAAGTGCAGATTATTATTATTATTTTTAATTGTAAATATAAAATTTTGTCCTTTAATTGTTACCGATTTCGGAGAGAAGAAATCGAAAATAGTACTACATCAGTTCTTTTCCGTACTGTTAATATCTAGCCTACTTAATACAATCAATGTTTGTTGTAACAAGAGAACGCTCATACAACATAACGCGTTCAGGGAAGAATTAGTAAATTATTTTTTCCTACTTATTTTTCTTGTGGTTTAACGTGATAATGCAACCATGATTTTTAAAATCTTTAGGGCTCCTGACTTATAATTAGAGTATACAACAATTTACTTATTCTTCTTTGTTCACAACCCGTTCTGAAAAAATTGGTAAAATTTGGTTTTTCAAATAATGTGTTCAATATTAATACGCTCACAAAAATGTAGTTTTTCTCTATGGTTGTATTAGTAATTCACTGAATTTGTTAAAATACAATAATATTTAGCTTTACAAATACGTTTTATAACATATATTTAAGTAAATTTCCCATCCTTTGGAATGTTACGATAGAATAATTAACTTTCAGAATACTTCTATATAGTATATTAAGTGAATTCAACTTCCGTCGGAATGTTGCTATAGCATCGATAACTTTAAAAATGCCTGTATATAGTATATTAAGGTAAATTGCCTTATAATTGTTACGATAGAATCAATTACTTTAAAAAATATTTGCGTGTAGTATATTTAATGAAATTCCATTTCCTTAGGAATGTTACAATGGTATCAATAACTTTAAAAATACATGTGTATAGTACATTTAAGGTAGTTCCATTAAAAATATTATGATAGAACCAGATACCTGTCAACAGAAATATTATCCCTTTTGAAATACCCAACAGGGTGTTACATAGTTCTCTTTTAGAATTTTTTTTTTTTTACAGAGGAAGCATAATAAACTATATATATTGAAACATATTGTTATACATTGTTTATATTTGTTATGTCTAAAAAATAACGTGTTTTCTTAGCGGAGTAATAGTGTAGAGGTACGACTTGTAAATTTATATAATAAACTGTTAATCTCCAAAAGTAAATTAGATGTATAAATGTCGTTATGATTTGAAAAAAAAAAAAATAAGAAATTTAAAATTTTGGAGTTTAAATAATAACATGTAGTCTGGTATCTTTATCTAACTTTAACTCAAAATTAATTATAAAAATTTAAACCTTTTTCGAATCATTCTGTCTCATTGGCTTCGTACTGTAATATTCAAGCTTCCTCAATATTTGGACTGATGGACCCTGCAAGTCGAATACACTCTGAGTACAAACTAAAATAAAATTTTAAAATAGAGTTGGATATATAAAAATGTTTTTATGTTTTTATATTTGTATGATGCAATTATTTTTTTAAACATATTAATCTATGGGGACGGATTGAGGTTATGTGCTCTTTTTCATATAACCGGATTAGCCTTATGGATTTTCTATTATGTTCCTCAATCAAGGGTTATAACTTACAGAAATAAAAAATGAAACAATTACAACTATTTTGAAATTTATATATCAAATTTAAAGGTCAACCCCCCCTCCCCCATTACAAATGATACTTTCATTCTAATTTTGAATTATTTAAAACAAAGATCCTCTAGTGTCAATAACAATATATTTACCAATTATTTACGTTCTGTATTCCTGTAGGATAATTGAATAATATTATTGTTCTAGCAAATTCAGTCTATCTAAGAGAGAGATTTAAATACAACATTTTAATTTTATGTGACATCTCTTGAAGGAAAACTTATAAAAACAAATAATGAAAAAGTACCACCTAATAAATCAATATAAAGAGTCATATAAATATAAGCTTCATTCATTTATTAATACAATCTCAACACAAATTACATCTCGATTTACAACACATAACAATTGAATGGTTTAGGAGTGATATATGTTTGGAACAGGAAATTAGATATCCGATACAGGAAATACACAGGATAAGTGGTTGTATTCAATCGTTATTCTCCTTGAAGTGGAAAGATAGTTCATAAACTGTTACAAAGAGATATATACACATTTTCCTTGTTCTATAAATAACAAGAAGATTTTAATGCAGTCATTTCAACTGTAGAGTGTCTATGAATTCTTTCAAGTTTGCAAATAAATAATTTTGTCTTGCACATAACAAATATAATATGTAAATAACATAATAAATAGAGCACGTCAGTCTTTGATAGATTAATTGTGGGAGTTCATATTTCCACAATAGCAACTTGTGATTTATTTTGTATGAAGTATATAATATTACTATTTTCCATCCAATATAAAACCAGAGGAAATATGTTGCACATTTATTTCAGACATTTTCAAATACCTTTCAGAACAAAGTAAATTTTACATTTAATATATTTTCTACAAGTCTAAATCTACGACTTAAATGTGTGCTCTTTTTATAGATAAATATTAAACTTGACTTGTGAAATAATATTATGTAGAACTAAAACTCGAACACAAGATCTCACAAAAACCACGTTTATTCAATCAAACCCGTTTTAACGGCAAAGTCGCCATCCTCAGTGATACATGAGCTTCAATAACAATTATATATACAGTTATAATTTTGTTATTGTAGCTCATGTATCACTCAGGATGGCGACTACGTTTGATTGAATAAACGTAGTTTTTGTGAGATCTTGTGTTCGAGTTTTTGTTCTACGTGCTCTTTTTCTTAATGATAGTTAATAAAGATCTTCATTGTATTATCAGGATATATATATAATAAAGAATTAACTTCTTTATTTGGGTCTTGTTATCGTATTGTTTTTGGTAAGTTCATTAATTATGTGTGATTTGGGTACATTTGTAATTATATACATTTTAAGATGATTTTCCTTTTGCGATACTTTATGTTTTCTTCATAACCGTGTAAATCTCTTTAACTATAATTACATAAATTTGTTCTACTTCAAGTACATTCAAAATGTGAAAATAAATAAGTTGCGGAATTGTACATAAATGCATTACTTTTAATTTATAATTTTTAAGCAATAACTCATTATAGGCCTACCTTTGAATACGTATTTATTGTTACTTATAAAAGACGATGTATAACATAATAAGTGAAATATTGTTCTAAATAGATAACATGATAAAGTGATCAAAAACAGAGTTTAATTACATTATTTCCGTTGTTTTAATATATTTTTTCGTAAATTAATATTATCTTTCTCTATAACAATTTACTTTGTTATTAGTAGGGGGGGGGGGATTTTTCTAGTCATCTGTTCTGCTTTTAAATCATACAGACAGTCTAACTAAACCAAACGAAGTCAAACAGAAGAAAATTAATCTTGCCTAGTTCAATCTAGAATAATAAATTGCAGGGATATTTATTTTGTCAATAACAGCTTTTGCAAATTAACTTTAAAAATTGATATGTTTCACTTTAACGAAAACAAATTGCTTAATTTGATAATTTTTCACATTTTACTAAATGTTTTCAAAATAATCCTCCTTTCATTTATCTACAATGTCTTTAAATTTGTTTCTTTTTTTTGTAAAAAACATTAAAAGAATATAATTATTACAATTATGACAGCAACAAAACTTTAGCGTTGAAAATTTAAATTATTTATTTATGATTTGTATTATAAGCTGAAATTGATCTTTATGTTAGATTATATTAGCACTTATTAAAATAAAATGAATGAATAAAAATATATTATACTTTAATAGTGATGAATACCTTTCAGTGTTTGATAATGTAAATTTAAATCTACAAAATCGATCACCGTCTCCAAAAGTTTAATATTACTTATAAAAAAAGACAAATATATTTCTTTAATTTTTAAACGATTGTGTACAATATATAGGTCAATATATTTCCGTTTTGAACTTTTATTTCCTGCAATTAATTCCCTAATGTAAATAATTTATCATTGTAAGGTATAAAACTACTATCAACATCTCTATCCCTATGTCTCGGTGTTAGTCATTAATCCTGCTGTCTCCTTTGTCATCCTATATTTTATTTCCAAGAGCTATGTGTTTCAGAATAATATAAAAGTTGCAGAATCTAAGATGAACCTAGACTAGCTGACCTTCGGCTGGTTATTAAAAAAAAAAAAATATGGATAGGCACAAGATTGGAGAACAATACATTTATACATATTACAGTGTATTGGGGTTATAAGCACGTTAACATACTTTCTTATCAGACCGACGTGGTTTGAAATTAGTAAATATTATTAAATAAAAGGCTAATTCTGTAGCCTAAACTTTATTCAAATAACACTTCATAAATCAGCAATAAATAGTAGTAACAAATAAGGTTCCTTTTCGTTTCATAGTGGCACATCCGAAATGTTTAGGGAGATAGTGAATAATACGTTTTATTTGGGAGCTTAATCTATCAGTCACACAAAATCTAAACCTTGAACGTTACACACGGAAAGCTATGCCGTAATATTGTTCCATACGTTTTCCACTAATATGGTTGGTTATAACCAAAAGGAAATGAATTCATTATTGAATACAACGAGATCTAAAATTGGCGAATTTTATCAACTAATTTTAAGATATTCTTAAATATGAAGCTAAATTCAAAGCGTTTTATCGTTTAATTTGTCTTACTACGAAATTACTTGCAGTAATATTTACTTAAACTGACAAAACTAAAATTATGGTAATCAGTATTACAAAATTAAAACTCGAAATAGAGATCTCACATGGCATTTGTATCATGCGCAGTCCATCGCTAGCTAAATTCTAACGTTTCAAGTGTAGAATACATAGAGTTGTCTGGCCACTTTCTTTGTCTTTCACTGCAGCGATCTTATCACTCGTAGCGTCCGCAGTGGTCTGGGTCCCCGAGAATTAAATACTAAAACTAATCAAACTTGAACAAAACCTACTTGGAGAAATGTGAATGTTTTTTTTTCTTGAACCTCTGATTATACATTCATTTTTCATAATTAATGGGCGAAATCACAAGTGCATAACAAATTTCATTAAAATCCTTGTTGAATAGTTTTCGCTCAACAGAGCACGAACATATTATGGAAGACTCAATCATTTATTCGCCCTTATTTGTAACAAGCTGGTAATTTCAAGAGAAAACTATCTTTAAACAGACTAGGTAAGAACCTATTATATTAGAATGTCTGTTCAGAAGACAGTGATCTGACACCTCATCGATCTCTATTCTGTGGTCACCTATTTTCTGCCAAATGAATGGTGAATACTCCAACCTCACAGAATTCTCTCCCCATCCTCATTACTTTTCTACAATCTGTACATCCATGTCACCTAGAGTACCCTAAGACTAGGAGTGTGCCTGGTGTAATGGGCGTGTCCTCCCTTCTACTTGCTTTCCTAACCTAACTTGACGGTACAACCCATTCCAAGAAAACTACGTAAACAAATTAATGCTCAGCTTCATTTAATTCTTAAAGTTTAAGTACAGTTAATTCCTAAAAGTTTAATTTTTAAACGTTGAATTCTTATTTATACCGATAAAAGAATCAAAAGTAGGGTAGGCGTTTACACAGAAGCATTTGAGGTCTATATTTTATTATTGGGGTTGTACCGATGAAAGCAAACGCAACAAACGAAGTGTGGGGTCCCTCTTTTCATCTCCATCCCAGACACATTCCTACCTTGAGAATACTGTACATAATGCTCTTCACAAGGAAACGCCACATGTAGTTTTCTGCAAGTAGCGTCTTATATAATCGGTTTCTCTTGTAAGTTCTCCTTTCATAATTAAATACACCCAGTTTTGTCAACTCATCTGCTACATCTTTTAATTCGATTCCAGTTTGGCCTAGAATTCATACCAAACTCATCCTTTTCCTTTCTGCTAATTTGTTGAGTACAATACTACATAGAATGCTAAACTTCTAACTGACACTATGAGTTCAATGTCATTTGACTTTTACAGCAAATCACCAGCTCACTAAATCACCTGTCATGCGAGTTCATCTAGCTGTATGGACTTTATATTGGCATAAAATCTCTCTAAAACTATACAGTATACAAACTGTATACTTAGCGTATACAAACTGACAACATTCGAGCATAAAACCATCTGTGTAACAAATGGCTCTGTTTTCATTGCTGTTCAAACTTAGGTATCAACTCCATGTTATTTAACATTCTAACTCAGTTGTAATTGTTTCGCATTAATCTACAGCATCACTTGTGCTTTCCTTCTTTAGTGGAAAGAACACCCCTGTTCTTATCTGAATTATAGGGGAGATGTCTAATGAATATCACATAAAGTATTAAAGGTGCTTATTAACCCAAATACAATTCCATCGTAAGATTACACCTTTTTTCAGCTAAAGCAATAAAAGTTCCACTATGACATACTACTGAAAGTACAAGAAGTTGGTAAACAACAGTGTTCAAATTGTTGTCCTACATACGTCCACCAACTTTGACCTTTACTTTGCAATCAACAGGAGTCTGGATCATACAATATACCAAACTGTGTGGTATCACCCTTGAAGGAGAGTACCTAACATACGGCTTTGTCGAAGTATCCGTCATTGTCAAATTGCAGCTCCATAACATATTCCTTTAATCTAAAATATTCCATAAGGCAAAAACCTCTCAGTCATAATAAAGTTCCAAATTATTCCACCTATCTTACCTAGTACTGCTAATTAATACTCCACGAAGTATTTTATTTCTGATTACTATGAAAGTGCAGCTTTGCCTCGTATATCTTTTATCTACTCACTTTTCCATTTTCTCCATTTTATTGGGTTACATAAAAAAACTAATTGGTCTACAAATTACACACCTAGTTTAGACAACAATCCAATCTACCTTACATTTTCGAGATAGGCAAGACACCTTAAACTACTCCAAAAGATAACAACCAAAGGATTTATCAGAGTTTTCTGCCCTCTGCGACATCATTTCTGTGAAAATTCCATCCCCTATGTCGCCATAAAGAGACCAAATTTTCTACTACCTTATCATTAATAATTATCTCAAATACCTGACCTAGTTGAGCCTATGCAATCAAACCTCTATCGTTATCTGTGGTAGTATGTTCCTCTCTGTGGGACCAGTGTAGCTCCGATCCGGTGTAAAGCTACAAATATATAAATCTATAACACTGTAACCAGTCTTGCTGTTTTGGTCTATGAGATTATTCCCTTGCAGAACGTTCTTCCACTCTGATACTCGTACTTTATTTCTCTCACTATCCTTTTGACCACTTCCTTCCAGCATTCTAGTAACTAGCTCAGTCCTCCTACCTATTTGACTGAATGTTTCACTGAATGTTCTCCTTATAACGTGGTAGTGTTCTCCTATCTTTTGATAACTTCAGGCAACAGATTCTTCTCACTGGCTTGCATGATCACATTTTCTGACTTCTCACTTACCTCTTTTTTGACTTCTTGCAACAGACTTTACACAATTTCTGAAGCCCTACACAAAACCAATCTAATTATAACGAAGACCTAATAAATGACAATGTATTTACTAGCCCTCGAGTATATTATAAAATACACAAACAAAACAAAGAAAACTTTTTAATAACCTAGTTTCAAGATCGAAACAAGGACGATAATATTAAAAAGATAATTAAGGGTAACATTAATCCTGAAAGTATAGAGATATAAAGAAAGAAGACAGTTAAAGATCTTCTTGAAGCTGGACCAGTATTACACAAACTGCTAAAAAAGAATATAATCATTTATCTGTCACTTGTGTAAAGAAGATCGTATTACCATGAAATGCGTATGTTGAAAATATATTCATAAAGGTTACGTTGAACTTCTTTTCAGGAAAAACTTCTTTTCTGTCATAATTTAATATTCGTTCTAATCTGTATCCTAATTTGATTTCTATTTCTTAGGTTGCTTTCTTATTGAATTTGTATTTCACTGATTTTCTAAAACTGAGTTGTACTGTTTACTGATTTCTCTAAGTAAAGATTCTAGTTTCAACTTATTTCTTAAAATTTATTCACCGTCATTAATTTTGCTTAAATTGAATATATAATTCAATTTTAGTTTTTAATTTTAATGTTTTATCAGTATAACTTTACCACTACTTAAGTTTTTTTTATGTGTTTTTTCTTTCAAATTAATGTTTGGATGTGGATGGAATATTGTGTTTTACGTATATTTTAAATATATTATAGCCCACTTGATAAGTTGTTTAATTATTTTAAAACATAATTCGATAAAATAAAACATATTACCTTCTATAACTTTCATATTATTCTACTAATAATTTAAGTCAGTTATATTCTCTAAAGTTATAGGAAGTAAATTCGGTCACCTGATTTTATATTTAAAACAAATATTTGAATGGATTATTTGAAAACTTTCCATGGTCAGGAATTAACATATTTAACTTTCCGACAACTCCTCATAGCTGCAAAACAATTAAAGAACTTAAACTATACATTATTTTTAATATATATATGTATATATATATTTTACATAGCTCTTAATTAAAATAATAATAATGCGGTAAAGCTTCATATTATTGTACAGACTGAAAACTATTTAAATTATTCAGTTTCAGGTAGTACGACTATTGGATGTTAACGAAACTATTTTATGTTAAACTAAAAAAAAAAGTGAAATGAAATTTACTTACTGATATTTGAAATTAAAATATCTCTAACATATGCATGTCAGTTTCTTTCACTAAATTACGTTTAAAAATTGAAATATCGAGGCAAAATGAACGTGCACAAATCAAGAGCAGCTGGATTCCAGCGCTGGTTTAAAATATGCAGCCATTTATTTCATTCCCGTCATAGTTACCTAATGTATTGTACTGCAATGAAGCGAATAATCTCTACATTAATATGCGCAAAAATTATTCCATAATTTTATATAAAGAAGCATGTTTAAATATTAGAATGGAAGAATTCATAAATATTGAATTTTTGAAGATAGAGTAAAAAAATATATAGTGTTGATATAATATTGTATAGCTTAAATTTTAATATTTTTGTATGTTGATAAATTACAATTTTCTCACATTAAATGTTTACTCCATTTTTTAATACGTAATAGACGTTACTTAGTGAAGTAGACAAAACTATTTTTAATTCTTTACTGATGTGATTCTTACACTTTGTGTGATATTTCTAAATCAAACAACGATATCGCCCATTTTACATATAGCCGTAGGTACTATGAATGTATCAAAATGTCAATTTTCATTTTTTAATGTGATATTCCATCAAAATTCAACAGTGAACTTGCAAAATTATATCTCGTATCCAAAATTGTTGTCTTTGTTGTTTGTAACGAAATAGCTATTATCTATTTTTACCATAACAAAATTAAGTAGAAAATAAGAAAAACATAATGCTTCAAGTTTTATTTTTAGAGCAGACTAAACGCTTTGCATATGCAGGCATATGGTAGATATATATATATATATATATATATATATATATATATATATATATATATATATATATATATATATATATATATATCAGTTTCTTTATTATGATTTTTTGTCGTGTCGGTAATATTTATAATTACAAATATTTCAACTAACGTCATCTCATCACGGATTGTTCTCTCCTAGCAATTTACCCCCATCAACATGTCAGCATCTTCAGTATAAAGTGTATGTCGTATAGGTCTGTAATGTGTGTTTGTGTATATATTTTATGTGTTCTCTAGTATTATTATGTAAAAAATGACTTTAACGAAGCAGTAGTGGAGAAACTCTGAGGACGCTGACATGTTGATGCGGCGAAACAGCTAGGAGAAAAATGTAACTAACACTATATCTTGAAAATTATTTGACCGATCATCACAGTTTATTGGACAATAATTACAACTTTACAAAGTATTGGACATGATAAAGGCTTTTTTTACTTATTTATCTGAGTCAAAAGTTACAATTGATAAAAAAAAATCAAAAATACACTAAGCCTGTAGCAACTTATAAATCAGCTGCCTGTTTCTTGAAAGTATAAATCATTTCAACAATCTTTGCCATAACAATTATTAATTTTAGTTATGTAATAATAGCCAATTCAATCAATTAATCTTAAATTTTGAAAATAGGTTAAAAAACTAGACCCACAAAATATAATCATCATAATATAAATAATAACTACATTATAATAAGTCTATTTGTGACACAACAGAATAATATATTATAAAATACTTCTCCTAAGTCACATATGGACCTATTGGTCTGTTTTTCCTTTTTATGATCAAACAATCGCAAAACGTTCTCACACAAGCTCTCTCAAGAAAATATATTCATTACAAAAAAGAAGAAGTGGGTATTTGTTTGACACTGGTTAATGACGACAATTATAGTTTTTTTATCATTTTATGAAATTTACGCTCAAACAATGAACTATTATGATCTCTAGTTTTAAATTGCATTACTCCTTCAAAAGTGAAAAAAAAATAATATGAACTTATGTTTGATCTGCCATTCCATTATCATATTTTAATGAGATAAAAAAGAAGTCCAGCAAATAATCTAAGAAAGAAAAAGAGCTCAATAAAATACTCCACCAATTTGGATCTTAATCTACATTTTATTACCTAATTCCATAAGTAAAAACGTCAGTTCCTAACAGTTTTAGGAGTAGAATTAATTGTTTATTTGGAATTAAATTTGTTGGAAACTTGGTCCAATCCAGTTTATGTCATTTGATGAAGACCTAATTTTGTTTAATATTAACTTTAAACCAACACTTTAATCAATCACCATATTCTTTTTATGTTGTCTCTGTGTAATTATGGTGTCGAAATAATACCATACAAATAACAAAATATCACAGTTGTTTCAAACTAGTCTTGTATTATTTGGTAATACGATATAGTTCCTTTTCGGTTGAATTTCGTAAGAACACTTCAAGCTTTTCATTAAACTCCTTCGAATATATTTCTCATAAAAATATGATTCACCAACCAAATAAAACAACAGTAGAACCAAGTTGGAATCTTTTATATATCAAAGGAAATTACATCCTACTCTCTTCCATATCTCCTAATAAAAGTACATTTCATGTACTGCCTGAGCGGATTTCAAATTGAGAATAAAATTATGAAACCACGATAGTATTAGATCAGGCATGTTATTTGTCCTCTGGTATTAATAAAAGGCAGTTTAAATCAAAATGGAACCAAATAGCCAGTATAATTAATATTGTAAATTCTGTGATAATATACAAGGTTACCGTATCATTCACGTGACCATATGTCCCGCTTTACAGTAAGTTGTCCCACTGTCCCCACCAATGGCCGTGGGACGCTTAAATGTCCCGCTTTGAGGGTCAGACGTCTGAACAAGAACAAAGTTAAAACTGATTCTAGATGGGTAGAAATGTTTACACATTTCAAAGAAAACTCAATAAATTGTGAGTACACAAGTAAGATTGCAGTGTATGTATTGACCCTCCCAGGAAGCAACGAGTCAGTTGAAAGAGTTTTTTCGGCAATGAAGAAATTTTGGACAACTGAAAAAACACAGCTCTCAGTGGACGTTTTGAAGTAAATCCTCTTGACAAATTCAATTTCGATCTAAGCTACCTAGACTTTCATGCAAAGTTGCGATCATCGCCAAATCTACTTAAACAAATAGGTTCCAGTGACAAATATTGAACACTGAGATTTAAATAGACTTCAGTATCAAAGTTATATTCAGTTTAAGCTAGAACATTTTCCATTGTAAAATAAAATATTTGCAAACTGTTTTTTTATGTGTATTTTATTCTTTTCGTTAACCTCACTATAAACCCCCCGGGGACATTTGGTAACAATGTAGTGAGTTTCCCATAGAGTCCTACTGTCACGTGTTTTTTTAATATTGTGTATGTTTGGTTGAACATTTATGTTCCTCAAATTCCTTTATTGAATGTACAATTTGCTTGAAACTGTATATTAAAATGTGAGGTAAACTGAACTTTTAAAATATATTTTAGGTACTCAAACAGCCTAAAAACTCACCAAATGACTTCAAAGTTTTTAAAAAGTTTACCCCGGACCCCCACCAGTGGTAGAAAATTCCATACCCCCAAACCCACCGGTAAATGCGTCCCGCTTTCGAGAGAAAAATATCTGGTCACGTTACGTATCATAAAAGAATGGTGGGATTTCATTAATTCATACGAAGACAGTAGAGAAATTTTGTGGTGTTGTATTGGTATCTCTGATAGCCTATAACCTAAAAGTTTGATTAACAGCTGTTGTAACCTCAAAATTAGTTGCGTAGTATGATAATTGTTGTGGTAATGTGTTATGTGTTTTCTGGAGTGTTCATTGTGGAGTGTGTTACTATGTTCTGTAATAAAGAAAAAGGAAATTGTGTTTTGTTGCTGGATGAATTCAAGTCTTTAGTTTCAGTGCAACGTGCGTTTCGACGAGAATTCAAAAAAAAATCCACCACATGAAAATAATAATACAACGTTTGTTCAAACAATTCCAAGAAACTGGATCAGTTCAAAAGCAGAAATCAGCAGGCAAGCTAAGTGTATCAGACAAAAAGTTGAAGTTACTGTATTAGACAATCTGCAATCCTTATTGTAAACACCTTGCGATTTCTTCTTGTGGGGTTACATAAAAAACATTGTTTAGTGAGAAAAAATTCGTGACCTAAATCACTTAAGGAACTGGATAAATGAAGCAATGACAACCAATAACAATGACATGTTAACTAACGTTTGGGCAGAACTTGATTATCTTGGACATTTGCCGAGCGACTAAAGGCGCAAAAAATATCGAAATTTATTAGCTCTGTAAAAAAACTGTTTCAGCCGACGATTTGGATAAATAAACATCCGCTGTAAGTAATTCTATTGGCATTTAAATCATGTTCAAAACCCCACCATTTTTTAATTATAAACTGTATTATATTTTGTTAACTTTCGCAATCGCAAATAATCTGGTAAATATAATATTTTCAGTTAAATCAATACTATAGATTTTAAGAATCAACACTAAAGATAACATAAAGAGGCCTACTTCAGATAAGACATATTATAAAATTATGTTTCTGTGATTTGATTTTTTTTTCTATTTTATAATATTAACTACAATTAAAAGAAAAGAAGTTAAATATTTATTTCCAGGGAGAACATAGTTTATGTGATTATTATTTGTTAGGTTTATTTCTAGAATTTCTATTCAATTATGATTATCTTTAATGTAATATTTTTGATTTGTTTGTATTTCTTTTAATTTTTGTTCGTTGTAATGTTGGTTGATATAAAGATAAATTGAGATATATTAAAAATAATTGTCAATTTAAGTGTATGTATTTGGTATGTTTATATTTTCAAAGCTTATAATAATATAATACCAATACATTAACTAGTACTTTAACAATTTTCACATATTCCTAGTCTAGTCTTTCTTACAATTTTATCCATAGTTCACAATTTTTGGAGTAGGCTAACTCCACCTTCAAAATTAAATTATTAAATCTTTTGAGTAAGCATAGTTAATTTTTAAATATAGTTACTCCAAAATGTGTCAGCTAAAGATGTTTAAAAAAAAAAGAATGAAAGAAAATTGGAACAAAGTAAGTCCTACAAGAAACAACCAATATTACATGAACTACCTATCTGTATTACGTAGGCTATGTTAACAAATTGAGTTAAATACATTTTATGTTTCTACCCTGTTGATATACACAGAGAAAAAAGTGAGGAATTAAGTTATGTTAGACAAAGTTTCAAAGCTAACATCCCCCAATTTAATCAACCATCTCTGACCCTGAACATAACACATTTAGTGTTAACTGTAATTAATTCCACAAACAAGCTAAGGGGAATATCAAAGTTCTTGACAATCAATAAAAAAGGATGACATTGTCACTGAATACAAGTATTCTAATAAATATTATCCTATTGTTAATATTGTATTTATGTTTCCTAAAAGAGTTTGTTCCCCTATTCTCACATTTAACTATTTTAAATCAAATAAAATTTAAAGTTTGTAATTGAGTCTTGCTAGGATAAATTGAATTTGAACATTTTCTTGTTGTCTAAATTTAGTACCTAGAAACAGATGACAGAAAATTATACTTTATTTTATTTTTGTTATTGATTTAGTCGTCATAAAATCTAATTTATATTTATTGGTTTTTTTTTTTTAAATTATTTGATTGTATTAATTATTCATCTAGCCTATATAATGCATACAATTTTTAAAGTTTGCACTAAATATATCTCTACTTGAATAACTATGACATTTGTGATATTTAATGTATCAGTCAATATATTGTGTTCTTCAACTTTTGAAATTATGTTTATATATATATATATATATATATATATATATATATATATTTGGATATACTCCTAAACTAGTATACTCCTAGTATTTTTGGAGTATAATATTATATATATATATATATATATATATATATATATATATATATATATATTGTGTCTTCCTGAACTGAGGAGACCATCAGGTAAACTGCTACTACTGAGCTAACAAGGAAATTGTGTTGACGATTTGTATGAGTAGTTAAGTCTGATGAGAGGTAGTGACAGAGTATTGAGGTTCATCTTGGTGCTAGGTGTTGGCTGTACAATACAGCTATGTGAGTGAGGGGGAGTGATGTGAACAGTTCCAACTCCAGGACTCAGACTGTACAGAGAAGTCACATTTGCTTTACCTTAAATACCTAACCTAGCTATAAAGTGTAAATAATACAACATTCACAAAATATCGCAAATAATAAATACTTCAATTTTATCTTTCACGATAAAAATCATTGCCTATAGGTTATAGTTTTTAAAAAACATACGATATTAATCACAAAAATAAAAGTAAAAAAAGTTCAAATGCTCTGCAAAGCTAAAACGACTTTATAATGAACCAATATTTTCTATATATTGTTTTCTTTCAAACTAGGCCTAATTAGATTCAATTTTAATACACTGATTATTTATAATCAAGGCTTATTCCCAAGTTTACCTATGTGTTCTCCTTTGGTTTAGTGTATTGAACATTTAAATGAAACAAACACAATATTTTTAAAACAATTTAATTGAGCCTTGGAGACCATGTTTTTGCTAGTTACCTCATTTACATGGCAGATTAAGGTCAATATTTAAAAGCAAACACGTTATACATATTTAGGACAATACGCTCTTACATGGTACAGAAAATAAACTTCAGATTGAAGGTAAGAGAGGGTCCCCACTTCTTAAAACTTTGACTAGGGTCTTTTGTTCATAGTCTCACCCACATGCCTCCCCAATCCTTTATCTGAAGTTAATTTTGTATGCCAATAATGGTGTAATATCCTAAATTTGTATAAATTGTTTGATTTTTAATATATTTCTTTATCTATGTTAAGCTGACTCATAAATCGCATAACTGGTGAACCATGGTCGACAAGACTCTTGTGTTTCATTTATCAAGAAATACTAACAAGTACCAAAAGTACTTTGGTCAAAATTATAAATCGTATAAACATGAACTCAAAATACTTGATTGTGGCCTAAATGGCAATTTTAGTTTAGTAGTGACCTATTGGTTCAAATAAATGTTATTAGTACATAAGTGTTTACGGTTAAATACAAAAGTACCACAGCATGCTTGTGCACATGTTTTAGTTGAAAATTATTTCACAAAATGATTAATAAAAATTAATTATAATAACAATAAACTTTTTTAAATTCATATAAAACTCAATTCTGAGTATAACTAATACAAAATTAATGGCACATCACCTGATTTGTAGAAAATGAACTGAACTGTTTGGCCCAACGACCCATTGCCAATTATTTATTTATTTAGGCACTATTTTCAGAAAGAAACTTTTTCTCCTTGTAGAAATTCAAAACAGATTACAATTTATCTGCTTTTAGCCAATTTTTGATTTTTTAATAACTTATTAAAAAATTAACACAACAGCTCTCATGCAAAAAAGAACCGAGGAGTTGGACTCCTATGGCAAAAAGGTAATCAAAAGAGAAGGAAAACAGTCGCACAAATGGCTAAGGCAACAATGACAAACTACCATAACTGCATACAAGTATGACCAGATTCCAAGAATATCATTCAATTACCAGTATCTAAACAACAAGTGCAAATTAGAAGACACATGGACAATGATCATCAAACTTGCAGAGTGTGCCTAGGATTCACTCATGATGGTACTTCTTGAGATGAAGTGGGCAGAGGTAGTAAACATGACCGGGGGGGAAGAGAAAAACTTCTGAGTTTTTCTTATGAAGTGATTCAGGATCCTCAGGGGACAAGTATATTGAAAGAGGAAAGATGTCACAGACTATTCGAATCAATTACAAGAGGATGATTTATTAAGAAAAGGGACATCACTAATCCAGTATTTGCAATTTCTCATAAGGAATCTAGGTATGATGAAGATGAAGAAGTATCTACTGCTAGATTAGTGAAGGCAGGGTAAGAAAGATCACCCAGTCCATTGGGTTTTTTCATTGGGTCCCCAAGTCATGGTCATGGGTCCCCAACACGTCCGGTTGGCTTGTACTGGAGTACCATGAGCAAGTATAATCAAAAACAATATATAAAACGTGGTTCACACCAAGAAAACTAAACAAGTGTAGGCAAAAGAAGGAGAATATCAAGTTGGATGGATTTTATTAGAACTTCCAATTGGTTGCTAGAAATGAAAAAATGAGTTGGTTGTAAGATTTTGTGGATGATAATGAGATTTGAGGTTCTCCACGTGTGCTATTTTTTTTAAATTAGGGGAAAAGTAGAAGTTTATTGTTTCGGTCACAGAAATCGATGATGCGGAGAGGACCAAACCACCAGGGTATGAGTTTGGCTGTCCTTTTATTCACTGTATTTATTCACAAGATTTTTATTTCTAGGTGTATTGTGACCTATTGTGGTTTCTGAGGATATTGTGTTTAGTTTGACGCCAAACAACAGCAGAAGGGTATCTTGTATTTTGTGGTATGCAATCATTGATGTTTCAAGATAGGCTGAGTAGAGTATCCGGAGTAAAGTTGCAGAAAATTTTTAAACTGGAATTTTTAAATATTTCTTGTTTAGCGAAGTTAAAGGTTAGCTAGAGTGGGAATCGTCCTAAGAAATTTATTTGTCAGAATGGTAGGCAATGAGGGCAGATTTCAAATTTCTATTCAGATAATCCGATTTTGATAGTTAGAAATTTTAAGGAGATAGAATGGCATGTTTGATTCGATGTGAGAAACATAAGTTGTGGAACAAGTTAGATACAACTTGTATTGTCAGAGATTATAATCTTATGGAAATTAAAGTTCTGAAAAATATTCTAGCTTAAGACCTTGATGGTTTTGACAATAGTGGTTTCTCTTTCAAAGGACAGAACTAAGAAAATTTGGAAAACTGGTCCACAGTGAACAGAATCATGTTGCTAGGTACCCTTTTGGACTCTAAGGAGTTCTCCCATGAAATTGATATGGATTTTCTCCATAGAACAATTAAGGATGATAGAGGACACATATCCTAGTTTTGTATTTTGTGAGGGTTTATTGGTGGCATAACTAAAGCAAGCATGAATTTTATGAAAGGCATTCATATTAAGCGAGGGCCAGAAGAAACCTTCTCTTATTTTAATTTAGTCTTGAATAGACCAATATGAGCTCCTATAGGATTATAGTTATGGTAAGAGATCACTACATCTACGAGACCCTGTGAAAGATACATTTTTTTAGGTATCTTCAAGTGGTTCTTAAGATATAAGATGCCTTTACAGAGGCGAAAACAGTCAGAATCATTTCTGGTTTCTAGATCGCTGATGATAGCACCTAAGGTAATATCTGCTCATTGATGAGTGTAAATGTCATTGAAAATAATAAGAGGAAAATTAGGTAACAGAATGGCAGAAAAATTGTCTAAAGGAAATGAGGTTTCATTTTATGTCACCTCTGGTTTGAATATGTTCCGACTGGGAAAAATATTTTACATATTATTTATGTTAGCGACCAGATATTTAAGGTATGTCAGCTTGGCTATCGATCAACCTAATTTACCTAACTGACCGTGAAAGACTTAATTTTCTGTTTCCAATTGGAATTCATGTTGTTATTGGCCAAAATTTTCTACTCCATACACAACAGCTAGTTGTTAGTACTGACTTTTCACTTGAATGTTGCCCTTGAACTCGAAATCATATTCAATGAGGTTGGTGAGTCTTTAGTTAGGTCAAGTTATTTATGATAAAAGATTTATTATGACCTTCAACATGATCTAGGGGATCATTGATAGTAGCCTATGTGTGATAGACAAAACACGAGCTAGAAAAGAGTTTACACTTGGAAGAGTTTACAAGGGGAAAAGAATTTCTGCCAACAAATTTAAGGGAAAGTTTCCTTTGGAGATATTTAAAATGTGATGACTATTGCATATGAAGTCGGATCCCAAAATCAAGCATCAAGACAATTTAGGTGCCACAATAAAATCAAATGGCCAAATAAGATCTTCAATATTGAAATGAAAAAAACATTAAATGCAGATTTTTAATTTTCATCAGAGGCTGTAAGGCAATGAGACTTAATGACATCAACTTACAAAAGTTAGATCTTTTCAAAAAGTTCAGAGGACACATATTTTACGTATACACTGTCTTTTTTGTTTTAATGTAGCAATATAAACAAACCTGTTCGGGGATATCCAATGAACCCAATACAAATGATTGCCATAATGTAGAATTCATGAATATAGCAGAATATGAATTTCTTCTATAAGATCCAATGTCGACATAGTTAAATTGATAATTACCATCACAAACTGCAAGTAAAACTATAGAAAAATACTTCTTATAATTATTGTAGTATAATAAAGCCCTGTCTGCTGGGTTAATTAATCTGATGTGTTTTACATCCAGTTCACCCAAGCAGTTAGGAAAATTAGCATTGTTGCAAAAACTGTTCAAAATTTTAGCCATTTTTCTGAACTAGTGGATGTAATACAAACATTTTTCCATTTTTTCCAAAATAATGCACATATTTTTTATTGATTTCAGATAGTATTGAAGCAACAATTCTGTATTGATAGTTTAGATCTTGCAGATATGATCCGCTCACTAGGTATCTGGTATCCGCTTATAGACTTTTGGAGTGAAAAAGATAATTTATCAACTGAAAAAATTATGTTATCATTGAAGTAGTATGTGCCTTCCACTGTGTACTCTATTGATATTTGTTTGTTGAAGTAAGTGTTGATTTGCAAAGAAAATCCTCCAAAATTCTTAGGTAATTATGACGATAGGTTATTCTTGATGTCATTTCATACTCACCTAAAAACTATCACGCTATATCAAAAAATATTTGCCAAATCAGAAATATTGGAGGTTTTAGCAAAACGCAACAAGTCTACATCTATTTTCCTATTTTCCAAGACAAAATATATCAAATATTACGCAAGATTCAACTTCTTGGCAACACTTCCTTGTCAAAATTATCATTAGTATAACAACTTCCCGGTACACTTCCATTCTAAATCTCAAGTAAGTATCCCCCCCCCCCAACATTCAAGCCTTGCAATTTCCCTTAATAACTCAGCAGCTGATTTCGAGGGTTCAAGTACTTTTTCTTTGTACTGTCCCCTTTCTTAAGAATAACTTCATTTTCATTCATAAGATAATTTTCCTAGTTAATTTTATTGTCTGAATCTTTAGGCATTGTATTTTCATTTATTATGTTTCAAAATGTAACACTTTGGTTTTTGTTACATTTACTAGTTTATAATTATTAGTTTCTATATAATACTGTTTTCATTAATTGTATTATTACATAATTGTAACAAGAAATATTATAAGCTACAACGCATATTTGTGTTTTGTTTGGAACTATTTTTTAATTTATCAAAGCGCTCAATAAGTGTATTAACATTCATCCTAAAAAAATAAAAAGTTCTTTTCATGCGATAAAAGTTCCGGATATAAACTATACAATGCTCCTTTGTCAAGCCTACAGTTAGAAATTGGATGTACACATAATTTCCTATCTCTATTCTTTTTCCTCTTCATGTGTTAATTTATAATAACGCCCAAAGATACAATTTCTTCTAGATCCAACATATATTTAACTACTTAAACAACAAAAGTTGTCCTAAACTCATAAAAAAGACCACAAAATCCCTAAAGATGAAATGATAGACTGACACGGAGGTTGTGGAAACGAAATGATAGACTGATGGGAAGGTGGTGACGTCAGAGATACTGGTGTCTCTGAATTGTATGAGCTGGCTACTAATCATGGACACCACCCGCTGCCAGTGTACTGTACACAGTTGATTCATGAGCGGTCGAAATTGTACACCCTTATAGTCAAATTGTGTTCATTAATGTTTATAAATTGAATAAAATGAGCTATACATTTTCCATATCGAGACAAACATTTATTCTTAGAACTACCATGGACTTCCAATATCTAATTGGGCTGGTCTTTTTGTCATGAATAAATTACTTACTTAATTTTCTTCCACTTAGCATGACTATACTCAACAAATTGATTATTTGAGGGTGAATCTGTAAATATTTATTAATTTAGTGTCAATAATTTATTTTTTGAACACTAAATATCTGTAAGTAATGTAAACTATTATTAAACTTAAAAATGTGCAAAATAATTTAGTCAATAAACCAGATTACTCAACATTTTGACACACCTACATAGTTTACATAGTTCTAACATTGTTACAAAGCAGTTTTATGGTGGTTGTATAGAATAAGCAAACTAAAAACTTTGCCAATTAATTTACATTAATTTTATTAATGATTACACCATCCTAGACCATGCATTTAGTAAAACATTTGTTTCATATATTTTAGATGTAAATATTCACAACCTTGATATCTTGATATCAAACCTTGCGACTGTTTCCCTTCTCTTTTGATTACCTTCTTTCCATAGGAGTCCAACTCCTTGGTTCTTGGGGGGGGGGGGGGGTGGATGAGAGCTGTTGTGTTAATTTTTTAAATAAGTTATTAAAAAAATCAAAAACTGGCTAAAAGCAGATAAATTGTAATCGGTTTTGAATATCTACAAGGATGCTAACATTGGATATCCCTCTGTTGGCCCAGTAGTTCAACAGACATACTTACTTAAAATGGGATAAAATGTAGTGACTGATTGATGTTTTGTTTGAACAGGTTGACATTTCTTGTCTTAAAAAAAAAACAATTCTATATTTATTATATCTTTCTTAAAACTAATAGGTAAGGTGTAACTTACCGTAATACTGTTCTTTATTTTTTAGTACATCTGTAAGTACTATGTTAAAAATCACAACAGATAAAATGATATCATAAAACATTAGGTTATACATTGCATGATTAGAAAGTAAATACTGTTTGACTGAATAAAGAAAAAAATATATTTACAAAAGTCTTAAATTATACTGAGTTTTACAAAGTTTTCTACAAGTTCAAACATTTGTCATAACGGAGGACAAATTGGAGTTAGGTCATAATAGAACAAAACTGGCCCATAAATATAGTCTTTCACTGTTCTCTTCTAAAAATTTATCACCTTTATTATTTATAAGACGGAAAGTGATAAGCAAAATCTGTTCTCGGGAAAGTTATTCATCATTAGAGGAACATTAGAAAAAACTATTTACAAAATACAAAAACCCCACCACCTTTGCAAATCAACACCTACTTCAACAAACAAAAGAACAAATATCAATAGTGTACACAGTGAAAGGCACATACTACTTCAATGATAACATATTTTTTTCAGTTGATAAATTATTTTTTCACTCCAAAAGTATTATCCTAAGTCTATAAGCGGATACCAGATACCTATTGAGAGGATCATATCTGCAAGATCTAAACTATCAATACAAAATTGTTGCTTCAATACTATCTGAAATCAATAACAAAGTATGTGCATTATTTTGGAAAAAATGGAAAAATGTTTGTATTACATCCACTACCGTAGTTCAGAAAAATGGCTAAAAAAACAGTTTTTGCAACAATGCTAATTTTCCTAACTGCTTGGGTGAACTGGATGTAAAACACATCAGATTAATTAACCCAGCAGACAGTGGTTCATTATACTACAATTAAGAAGTATTTTTCCATAGTTTTACTTGCAGTTTGTGATGGTAATTATCAATTTACCTATGTCGACATTGGATCTTATGGAAGAAATTCATATTTGTCTATATTC
Source organism: Aphrophora alni (assembly GCA_963513935.1). Classification (NCBI taxonomy): domain Eukaryota; kingdom Metazoa; phylum Arthropoda; class Insecta; order Hemiptera; family Aphrophoridae; genus Aphrophora; species Aphrophora alni. The sequence goes on from OY740767.1 coordinate 75,831,962, forward strand.
ATGAATTCTACATTATGGCAATCATTTGTATTTGGTTCATTGGATATTCCTGAACAGTCACATTTAGGGTCAATATTATCATCTAAAATTCATTGGTTTTTGTGGCCGATGAAGCATTTGGTCTCGCGAAACATATAATAAGACCGTACAGTGAGATATGTCTTACTTTGAAGAAGAAAATTTATAACTATCAGTTGACAAGAGCAAGGAGGTACATAGAGTTTTCATTTGGAATTCTTGCTATTAAATGGAGAATTCTCTGCAGACCATTAAATGTGGAAATAGTATTAGCTACAAATATAATCAAAGCCTGGACAATTCTTCACAACTTCATTCGTTCCCAAGAAGAATACGGATTTGATGATACATTGACATATTAAGAATTACCTGTTATTGGAAATGCCAATATTAGTAGTAGACAGCAATCAAACCAAATAAGAGAACAATTTGCAGAATATTTTGTGGGGAAGGGAGACATAGAATGGCAATACAACACAATTTTAAATTAATTTCTTTTTATCAATTTATGTATATGATACATTTTATCCAATATTATAAACATTTATAAAAGAGAAATATTCTTACTCTTCTTCTCCTTGACATCTAGCGGAAGGTTTTCAAAATCTTGTATAAAGCCAAAGAAAATATCATTCCAGCAATTTAAAAAAAAATAAAAATCATTTGAGTAATCATCACTTGTTAATCCCACAAACAATCGTGAATGACTTCAGTAACCCAATAACTGCCTTAGTGTAAAAATTTTCGACTTGCATTTTTAAATGAATACCAATTTTGTTTAAATTTGTAAAAGTATAAATAATGTTTAAAATAAAGACTGAAAGAATCGACACACTACATAAATTGTAAAACAGTACAAAGTAAAATAGGCCTTCAAATGCAAATAATATACTAAGCTTTAGATGGTAGCGCACTACTAGTATCTCATCTAATGGTCACTATTTAAATGAATGCCCTTGTGGAATTACATACACTGTCTGTTGTCTCTGCTTCTGACAGGGAGAGACAACATGAAGCCACAGAATTTGGCAGCACAGTACTCAGAATCTCTGTTTGTTAACATACATTTATCTCATCTGTTGTTACCCTCAAAGATCCTTGAGATAACCTGTCTTGATTAAATGAAAATTCCAAACACTTAAATATAGTAAATTAACTACGACTAATGATGCAGAAATAAGTTTTATCTCAAAATACCTAGACCTGCCAAAAAAATAAAGAGAAGTTAAAATTTTGAACTAAAAATTTAGTACATTTATTCTCAAATTAGAAATTCTAGACTGCCAAAGTTAACCATGTGACCATCTCCACTTCTTTTGACAAGCTGGAAGCTCCGGCTGGCTGGAGACTGTGTACGCTTTAGCCGAATCTTGTCAGGATGGGCCAAGAAATCGGGTTAGGACACTAATGAACGCACACAACGCATGTTAAATTAAATGTTCTCTTTTATTTTAGCGCTGAATTAGAAGATTACAGAAATAATTATAATTTATAAAAAAGACATAATGGCTAGATAAAGCCTTAATAGTGGCCGAAAAGCATACCGATTAATTATAGCTAGCACGTGGCCGAAAATGGACTGACCTCGTCCCGTAGCGGTCTGCCGTTCAACTTCCTTCTCACGGCTCTCGGAACAGACTCTCTCTCGGCTCGCTGATTCAAGCCCTCCACTCCTCGTCTCTCCCCCCTTCTACGTAATCTTGCACTGCTCAACAAAATTGCAAGTGCCTATTGATATTTTATTATTTAGAATCCCTTCCCATTACATCCAAATTTATACTTATTATGGTTTTTATTTGGTTGGTTCCTTGGCTGGGCCACAACCAAAAAAAAAAAAAATTTGAGAATTGCAAGTAAATGATTCAATTGGTAAAAACCAAAAGCTCAATACCAAATACAAATAAAGATTATAATTTTGAGCAGAACATCAGTTTAGATTTTGACTACTTAATAACAACCTGTTAAGCTCAATAGCATTGGTGAACCCCTTAAACATAAACATAATCTCTTATTCTGGAAGAATTAGTAATAAAGTAAACGGAAATAAATAAAATAAACCTGTTTTGAAGTGGAGATTTTAAAGGTGAAATTCTTAAAGATGGATAAGCAGACATGGTATATTTTATGTATGAGAACTTTAAAATAGTTAACTGACTTCATGAGCAATTAATATTTCAATTCAATAATGTCTAACTTGTATTTTATGTTTTGAAGGAAAGAAACAGAAAGTAGATTTCTTATTATAAAACTGTCATACTCCTTCCACTGAGTGGTCCCTTTAGGGTCTCACATGTAATGAGTCTAGGTGTGCATTCGTGAGTTACCTATTTGGATCTACACCTTTCTTCATCTGTACTTTTCAATTATATCCCTCTCTTTCATCTTTCCTATCATGTCTCTCTTGACAATCTCTAATTCTCTTCCGACACTATTGCTATTATAGTTAAGGGACGAGGAGTCTCTATTTCAAACACTTTTTTTTTAAGACAAACAAAATATTCATAATAAATGTTATACTAATTTTAATAATTTTCACAGAGAGTATTTAAACATGATTGGCAACCAAAACTGAATGTAACAAACAAATAAATAACAGTATAAAAAGTAACAAATATTTTAATTATGAAATTAAACAGTAATATTAAAATATCCATAAAAATTACAGTACCTATAAACTCAAATTAAAAAAATTGTACCCAAGTTGGCACTTCAGACTGCAAAAAACAAAATAAAGTTTTTAAACTAATTTAAGTTGGATTACAACTCAAGCTGTTTGATCAATCACATACACAATCATGTAACTCATGTGACTTAAATATTATTAATTAGTTTTAAATAACTCCCATTTTTATTCTCGCAGATAATCACATTATTTTAATAGAATCTCCTCTTACCCTTGAACTTTATTTCTTCCTGTGACACATTAACTTCTTTTTTGAGATCAAAAGAGCCTAAACAATAATCCCCGTGAAATCCTTTGTAACACAGATCCTAGATAGTTTGGATCTCACTACTACACATTGCCTTCTAGTCAAGAATATGTAAGACTAAAGCCAATTTTTTTTTCTTTAATTACAGCATGTTTCAATGCAATTTTATAATATCACAGTCATTGTCTTTATGTACGTCTAGAAAACACTTTGTGTTTTGAGTATATTCTATCAGATTTTAATAAAATTTATTCAACCAATTTTATTACCCAATTTACCATACCGGTACCAATTTTTGACTTATACAGAATAATTTCAACTTATATGATTGCAAATTAATTTCTTAATACTTTTTACAATCAATAGTAAAAGTGTTGCTGATCTCTTTTAATTTAATTTATAACATTAAAGTTCTCAGTTTTTTCTTCTTTCATACCTAATGATGAACTTCCTAAGAGTAGATTAAATGTTTATTAACTGCAACAAAGAGGGTCATTCCTTAAACAAAGAAATTTACTTAAGTGTCTAAAGTTTTTACATAAAGAAAAAAAAACAAATCTGTTTCATTAATTGGTTTGAATATGAAGTATTTTTGTGTAATTCATACTGTACTAGGTTCCAGAGAAATTTAAATCTTCAATAAAATTGTTCTAGGTCTTTCAAAAAATTTCAACTTGCTAATCCTTCCATCCCTCCACCACTGAAGTGTATATTTTTAACATTGCCTTTGTTGTCAGTAATATTTAAAATACTGTGAAGTCTAGATTGCGTTTTTCTTCATCATCTACAATTTTTAATTTCATTAAAATATATATGTTGGTTTTACAGTCTCTTTGCAGCACTTTATATATAGAATTAAATTCATTTGTAGGTGTTATGTTTTATAGAAATATGTATTTAGAAACGATAAAATTCTTAGCAGTTAAAATTCTTAGGAGTTAGGCGCAACTATAAGACAATTATTCATGATACCATTGATAAATCCTAATAGTTTTAATAATAAATACAGTATAATTTAGGTATTCACTTATACTAGTGTAAATAGAGAAATAGGTCAATGTTCAATGTATCAAGGTGTATGAATGAAGTTAGTCCATACAAAAGTCTCTTCCATTGAAGTAACTAGTAATTTCCACCTGTCCAAATATAATGATAAATCTATAAGGAACATTGAAAACCTTTTACAATTAATTAACAGAGTATTTCAGAATGGTTATTAGTTGAGACTTGAGTAATATGTTTGTACTGAAAAACAAACATTGGTAATTTTTCCTTATAAAGTTGTGTACCATACTGGGTAGAAAAATAGATGTACTTTAAAGTTAAAAATAAGTTCATTAATCATAACATTTATAAAGTGATATTAGTTTGAACCAGATTAGGGAATAATAGGAAACTGGAGTAAGAAGCATGTGCTTCTTCTAATTGAATATATACAGTATATATATATATATATATATATATATATATATATATATATATATATATATATATATCTTTTAGAATGAATAACACATTAGGTGAAAGTTGGGTGGTTGTCACCATGGTGTAAATATAGCAACTGGTATTTTTTAAATTTGATTATTATTCACAGTAAGTTAATAAAGATATAAAATAAAAATATTTACCCAATTAACACTGGGATTGTTTGAAGTTATATTCATTATTCACTAATTTATTACAATTAATGAGTTTTTATTTTCATAATACAAATATTTTAGTGAGCAAAATTATGAAAATTAAAAGTCAAAAAGTTCTCAATTCAGACACTAGGCGCAGTACCTGATGGGGAAAAGCTAAAGACAGACATATTTTAAATTCTACTATTTCTTTTGCAGATCTTTTGTATCATGACTGGAAAAATAAAACTATTTGAGCATTTTATTTGCCTTTCTTTTTTTTAATGCAACATGGAAAAGGGGAAATATTCAAACTGATAATTTAAACAAAATAATTCTGGAATTCTGGAAATAGGTCAAATGAAGTGCTAGATATCGGTAAACTGTAAGAAACAATATTACCAGAAAATGTACTTGATTGGCAATAAACAAGATTTGTTGTAAATTAATTTCAATAAATAAATAATTTAAAACAATAATATTATTAGATTCAATGTTGAACCTAACGATTAAACGATACCATCTCACTAATTTAGGTATTATTATTGAATTTATATCAATATTCCCAAACATATGAATTTCACAATACAGAAGAATAATTGAATATGGGGATGATTCACATATTTATGTAGGTTGGTTTTCTTCTACAAATGTTTGTATCTGAACTCTACAAATGTTTTAGCAATTTGTTCACTGACTATTTAGATATTTCTTTATTTACATCTTCTGCTAGATGAAAACAATACTTGATATCCTTTTTAAGTTGTACCATTTTATCCTGATTATTATTATTATTATTTATAGTTTAGTTTTAATTAATATGTTGTGAAAACTCTTAAAATATTAAGTACAATTTTATAAACTCCCAAAAAGCATTTGGTCAATGATCACTTTTTCTCCTTGTCTATTTTTATGCCACAATGACAATCACCCAACTTACTATCAATGTATCCCACCGCCCGATTAGACTACTAATCGCAAAAACCTATCCCAGCTCTCTTTTTCTTGTTCTGAGAGCTATTCTTTCCATAGTCCGCATAACTCCTTTACATGCTGTCTGCCTGTTTCTAATCTTTAATATTGAAGATTTTCTTTCTTCTTCTCTTCCTCTTGTTTGATTCTTATGTTTCAGGCAAACCCTAATGGATTCATACGACCAATGCCTAATGTAGGAATGTCTCTTGGCTCTATTCAGTGCAGAGATGTAAACGGAGCCTCCAGGAGTTAGGCAATCTTCTGGCTCTGTCTGGTTTGACAGTTCTTTCCTTAGCTTCTTGTGAGATCTACATGGATCACCATTGTACCGTTTATTTAAATACGCTACATATTTTTATTCATAAACAACCTGAAATATCTTTGTCATACAATCTAATCAAAATTTTGTAACGTAGCTTCACCATTTTTTTTTTTTTTTTTTTTTTTTTTTTTTTGGTAAAGAGTAATGCCTAACATAAACTTAAATTTCATCTTAAAACATGAAAAATCAAGTTGTCTGCCTTACTAATGTCTGCCTTTGTATTTGTGAATACAGTTATTAACTGGTCGAAGAATGAGGCCACATCACGGTCCATTATACGAAGCTGAGTGAAATTTGGTCTTCGCCCAACAAAAAACTATCTGTGTGTGAAATGATGTGAAATTATTACTAAGGCAAATCAGACTCAATTAACATATTTTTTTTAAATTTAGGATGGGACATGCTAGCAAACTTTCGGCTTCAGGACCCCAAAGGGGTTTGATGTCAAAACCTTATGAAATTTTTATATAAATAAGTTTTTTTTTACTGTTGGCCAACTAATTAACTAAGATATGTAAACTACTTCTACTTGTGTATATATATATATATATATATATATATATATATATATATATATATATTTTTTTTAACTTGTTATATTTAATATAAATTTGTATTAAAACTCATTTTTGTGAAATAAGATATTTTGTAATTTTGAATAAAAAAGGGGAGGGTTTGTTAAATTTTCTTTTTGAGGTGAGATCTTTCATTGTTGTTAAAAAAAATAAAATAAAATAAAAAATTATAGGTTTCATTAAATATTTTTTTATTATCTAAGGGCGTATTAACTTTTTTTAAATATATATATATATATATATATATATATATATATATATATATATATTCTTTTCAAGAAAAATAAATTAGCTTGTTATTTGTGATTCTGCTTTGTCATTTATTTTCTGTAAATAGTGAACTCAGGTAAGTTCAGGAACCAATATAACCTAAAGGTTCCATCACTGAACATGACCTTTCATTTTCTGGTTTTTCAGAACTCAGCACGACTTTAATCTTTTTTTTAAATTTCCCTTCCGGAACGATTCCCCAGTAGAAGTCATTTAGGCATTTTCAAGACCAAACTCAAAGCGAGTGAGTTTTTCATCTGGCCTTCACTCGCAAAAGATGTCACCCGAAAGGTTAGAAGTTGTGAGATATGTGCTGATTAAGCTGTAACTGTGGAGGCTGCTGCACCATCTACCCTCCGATTGGAATCGGCCATTGAATCGGCTTCCAATTTGAATGCATTGGTTGTTTCTAGAAAGGGAGAAGATGAACTCCAAAGGTCCAGGATACACCAGGTTTTTCTAGTTCACTTGACGATGCTATAAGGCAACTCAGTGAACTGAAATTCAAAAACCTAATCTCACCATTAAATAATTCCTCCAAATAAGAGAAGAGAGAAGAGGAAATCAGAGTCGGATATCATCTCTGGCTATGTTAGGGGTTCTGAGGCAAAAGTGGGTGTGGTAAAACCTTGTAGAGGTGAATTGACCACTTCACCTCCTGCCAAATGACCTTCAAAAAAGCCAGGGTTGAGACTCAAGTCTCTGATACAAATCCTAAATGTTCGGAGCCATCTGGAAAGGAATTAACGACTTGTTTAAAAACATATAAAGACAAATTTTTATATCTCCTGCTTCCTTATTTTGTTTTTATTAGGCTTGTTCATTTAATATATAGGATCATAAGGTATTGTAAAATACCATCAAACTTCATGAAGTGTTTTGATTCATTTTAAATCAAATGTACATGTATATTTACATCTATAGGTATTTCTATATACTATGATACTTCTATGATAATTTCTATGATACTAACTTGAACTTAAGCCTATACTTGAAGTATAGGCATAGTTTTACTAACTTGATATTTGAATAAATAATTAATTGATTAAAAAATACAGAAATACCTATAATAATTGAAATATATTTTGTTCTATGCAACCTTTATTGAATTTTGACCTGAAAACATGAAAAATTAAAAGGTAAATGTAGGCCCAAAACATAATTTTTATATCTCTGAGATAAAAATGGTGCTAAATTTTTCATATTGTTTTGATTGATCAACAATTCACAACCAGTTATTAAAATATTTCCTTTAGAGAGATTGCAACACGTTTAAATTTGTTGTATGTGCTAAAATTTCATTATCACTCACTAACAGATTTGAAATTCAATCCCTTGATAAAATATCTCTTAACTTTGAATTATTTTTTGTGATCTTTTTGTATTTAAAGTTCCATTCATTTTCTGTAGACATCTACCAATGTTAAAAAGTATTTTGCTTAGTTTCAGAGTGGCCACGAAGTCCACTTTTTTCTACAGTTTTTGTCATATCAATTTTCAGTCTAAATGAGTTTCTGTACTACTTATACTACTTTTTGTGATGTGTTGAAATTTTCAACTGCCATCTTGAATCTGCACTATTGAATTTTAAAAAAATATATTAATGCCAACATCGTGTTTTTATACATGATTTAATCTTGGTTTTTAATCCTGAGTTCAGTGGCATAATTATTTTGTATATATCTCACCTGTATTCAGTTATTCACGAAAAACCACAGGAAATGTATGCAATTTGACTTTTTTCAAATATTGCACATTTAATGTTTCATTTGAGTGAGGTGCATGTTACTTCACTAGACATTAATGTTCAAACTGTAATCCACTGACATCTTGGCAGTAATAGGCTCAGTTTATAAAAAAAAATGTCTGATATTCACAAACACATTTGGGTTTATTTTACTATTTCTTCTACTATTCTCGTCCATATCTTCAATGTTTCAAACTTGAATTTTTTACTTCAATTCAATTCACTATGGGTGGTCTTTGATACCCAAGGCACTTCAGCCATTAAGATATGCACTTCCGGAAGATGGTGTGTGCCCCAAACCATCATCCTATAAATCCAAAAATTGGGGATCTTTCCTATGAAGTTGTCTTCAAGAATTGTTAGCCCCTTCTCCATGTCGCAATGAGCTTATGTATCAACTTGGAGTGTAGAATTCGTGTCCCACTTTGTTAGGCCACTTTGTAACATTGTGAATTTTTGAGTGTTGTTAGTTTGTGAAATAGAGAACAGGTGTTTGAATAAGGGAGGAACTAAGCAAAATGTATAATGGGGGGTATGTATAACAGAAGTAACGGCAGAATGGAACAGCCAAATAGTCTGCGAAAATTATCTTTTATAATTTAAGAAAGAACAAAATTCGAAGAGATATAAATGATGAAAAGTAATTATATTCCCTATTGTAGTTAGATATAAGTAGAGAATAACTGTTGTAATTAGAAATAAGTAAAAATGTGCATAGGCTGTATGGAATTAGTGCGCGAGAAGAAATAGCCCGAACATTTATTTTTAATAACATGAGAAATGACTACATATTAAAAGATGTAAATAATCAGAAACAATCTAAGAAATATATGTGATGTCTGGAAATAGGTAGAACAAAAAGAACTATTGTAAGTGGAATATAAGTGAGACATGTGACTTGTTCCAGGGAGGCTTTTAGCGGTAAGCAGTCTACCGTAGAACTCTTGAGATGTGAGTCGCCAATGATGGCTAATTACAATTTTGAAGTAAAAAGTGTAGTTATCTGGCACTAATAGTAAATAAGCGAACAATTGTATTGCTGTAGATAATACATATGGCCAACGATAATTGGTTTGTAATAAAAATGACACGAATTTGGTTAAAAAACTATATATAATGAACGACTACATGTTGGTGGGAGTAAGATAAGTTTCGATCTTAAACGACGAATAGAAAAACCGAGTGTTCTCTATAAATGATGTATGTTGTATATTAGTCAATGTTCATACATTGAACTAGTGATAGTGACAATAGAAAATGTTTGAATAGAAAATCTAAACTTGAAATGGTGTGTGTAATAGGGCCCAGACCTTTACCTCCCATGTGCTTCGATGGCTACGGTATAAGTGTGTTGTTGATACAATAACTACGTATGTAATAAAAGACACAGATTATATCTAGTATGTATTAGTTTTAGTTAATGTTATTGAATTTATTAAAAGATTTCTGTATTTTTTTTTTTTATTTACAATATTTCATGAGAACATGAATGTCTGTAGTTTTCTAGTTGTTTTTGTACTTCATAAATGTTAAAATAATTAATTTGAGAGCATATTGATAAACTCATAATCCTGAAACATAAGAGAAATGATAAAGTCTACTGAAAGTTTTAGTTTGCTAAATTGATATTTTGTTAGTTACTATGTAATTGTTAGTTTAGGAATTTTTGAATTTACTAATAATTGTAGAATCTTCTTATATATATATATATATATATATATATATATATATATATATATGTGTGTGTGTGTGTGTGTGTGTGTTCTTGTGTTTGGCTAATTAAATAAGATGTTTGTTTAAAAGTATAAAAGACTTCTACATTCCATTCCAGTATTCCATCAAGTACACTGTTTCAAAAGAATTCACGACCCTTTAAAATTAATATTCAAAATTAATTTTAATTTGGCAAATATGCACTTGCCATGGCGCCCAACATTTTATTACTTTTCATTCATTATTAACTCTCCCCTTTTAGTAAATTATCACAATTATCACACAAAGTTGGGCAATTTGTTATTTTAAGTGAATTTCAACCCCACAGTTTCTAATTATGACAATTGTTGCAAGACATGTGGTCAGCTCCCCTGTTTTTTAAATTATTAGGCCTACAACTTACAATGCACTTTGCTTTACTTGGATGTCACTTTTGTCACTTGCAATAAGCTACCATCCAGTGGCGGCTCTAGCGGGTAGGCCGGGGCCTACCCAACTTATTTGGTTTTCGGCCGGTGACACGCCTAAATGTACATATTACCGTTTTAAGGTGTATTAACAAGCTGTATGGTTTACTTTGATTTAAATATTTTTTCTCAACAACTACTTTTGTGACACTTATAGGCAATCAAATATATTATATATTATAAAATAACAAAAATATTTTTATTTTTCATAGTTGACCTGGCTCCATAGTTTTAAAATTAACAGTGTGGTGTATGCTTTTATCTTCAATAAGCAGTCCCCCCTTATCCTAGGGGGTATTTACCCAGGTCCCCCGCCATAGTCATGACACCCCTAGACTGTGCCTACCCAAAAAATAAATCCTGAAGCCGCCCCTGCTACCTTCTATGGTGTAAGATTTTATATGTTTTAAGTTTTAATCTAAATATGAACTTCTAGCCCCAAAGTGATTTCTACTTTGAACAATCTACCTTACTATTTGCTCGATTGCAAGAATGAAATCTTACTTTTTATTCTTTTCAAATAAAATTTATTCTTGATTTTAAGTTTTTTTTTAAAATTTGATTTATTTAATTTTTTGGTCTAGCTTTACTTTTCTCTTTCTATTCGACCTCTCTCTCGAGGAGTGTCAATTACAAAACTTTAATTATATTGTAAAATATGACCTCGTATATTCGAACAAATTAATTAAACAATCCTTAAAAACACATAAGGTTAATTTAATATCAAAAATACACAAACACAAAACATAAAATGGATTCAATATTTATTTTATTTAATGTAATTTCCTTTAAATACATCTTTTAATATTGCTCAGTAAGTAATTTTTTACTCTTAAGAGATCATAGAATTATTTACAATTGCAATAGAGAACACTGCATGCTGTAAGTGACCATTTACCCCTATATCTATGATATGGTTAATATGTGAACCCCAGTTAAGTCTATTATCCAGGATTATGCCCAAATATCTAACCATGGATTCAATTTTGATTTCATTATCAAAAATAATAATTAGATGTACAAGACTCCCTAACTTACTTCTTCAATAAATGGAGTGGCATCAGTCTTGGCCAGATTCAGAGAAAACCAATCTTCTTACACCAATGTTCCACTGTCCTTAGTGCAAATCCAAGCAGTTCCATATCAGTTGATGTAAACTTCTCAAAAACAAATATCACATCATTATAGCCCTGAGAATACATGGCAATGTTGTTAAGTTTAATGATGATGTCATCAACCAATAAGTTCCACAATATGGGGAACAATCCTCCTTCCTATGGACACCATCATGTTGCATTGACCTCTACATTCTTGTAATCAGTGAGGATTTTGTAATCCTGCTTTCCAACACGGTTTTGATCCATCTACGTACCATTCCATTATTTCCACGACCTATGATGTATCCATAATGGACTGGGTTGTAGTGTTATCATAAGCTCCTTCAATGTTTAGAAATGCACCTAATACCACATCTTTATTTTAGAGAGCATTTTTATTCTCCTCACCAACTTATGCAGAGCAGAGTCATAGGATTTCCTTAGGATATAAGCATGTTGATTAATATGGAAATGGTTCTCCATTAGCCCTTCCCACAGAAAGATATGAATTACCTTCTGCAATACCTTATGGAGGAATGAAGTCAAGCTTATAGGGCAAAACGACTTTTTTTCATTATAACTTGCCATTCCTGGCTTGGGTATAAACACGACTTTGAATGCCTGCCATGCTTGTGGAATGTATGCCAGAGTAAAGCTGCCTCTATATAGCCCACAAAGCGTAGGCAGTATGATTTCAATACCTTGCTGTAAGCAAACAGGTCTAATACCATTTTGGAAGGATATTTATATAGGTTAACCACTTACTGGATTAACCCGAGTTTACTCGGGCATGTGCCTAGTTGTCAAAATGGATTAACCCGAGCTTACTCGGGCATTTAGTTAAAAGATGAAACCTAATGGATCTACCCGAAATAAATCGTTTTTTGTATTCTACAAACAGTAGGCTACACTATGTTACTGTGAGGCTGCAGCACCTACTAGGCGTCGTTTCCAAGTAGTGTGTTTGCTCCCTAGATGGAACCAGTACTGCATTGCGCAGTACGAGTACAGAGTTCAGACGTATTCATACGCATAACCTATCAATCATGTGATCTATTTTGTTGTGTATTTTATTTACCGTTTTGATTTTACAACTATCTACTGTATATATTCTCTGTAGGCTATATATAGACAATGAATAGTGAAGAAGAGTTTGAGACGGAGAGTGAAGACTTGGAAGAAAGTGGAAGTGAAAGTGACAGTGAATCAGAGAGTGAGAGAGAAAGTAAATCAGATGGATCTGATGATTTGGCCCGTGTTCGACAATGGATTGAGGTAAACCCAAACAATTCACCACCAGCCCCCCTCGATTCCCATTTACTGAAATACCGAGCATAAATGTAGGCCCCTTTGATACCAATGGCAATATGTTACAGTTTTTTGAAAACTACTTGACGGATGAACTTTGCCAGCACATATGTCAAGAATGAAATCGGTATGAGAACGAGCATATTCGTACAGACAGAAGAACTAGGCCTTTTCCTGAGCTAACCGTGAATGAATTTAGGGTGTTTATAGCTCGAAATATGTTACAGGGGTTTTTGAAAAAACCGGAAATGGAGCAATACTGGTCAAAAAATCCCTTAATTACAACACCATGTTTTCTTCAATGTATGCATTACCGTAGATTTAAAAAAATCAAACAGTTCTTGCATTTCTACGATAATAATGAATATGATAGTAGAACACATCCCAATCCCAAATTGTATAAAATATGGCCGGTTTTGGAAAAATGTTCAAAGAGAGTATTACCCCTGAGAGAGACATTACAATTGATGAAAATTTGTTGATGTTCAAAGGACGTTTGTCCTAGAAGCAGTTCTTACCACTGAAGAGGGCACGTTTTGGCATAAAAAGTTATATGCTATGCGAGTCTAAAAGTGGATATGTTATTGATCTTATAATATACACTGGTAAGGGGGCAATCCCTAACAATGAAGTGAGTACTGACTTTCAAAGCGTTCCTAAATCAACACAAATTGTGCTCACACTATGCAAAGATTTATTAGGAAAAAGTTATTTTTTGACTACGGATAATTTTTACATCCCCTCAATTAGCTGATATACTTGTTTCGCATAGGACTGATATGTATGGTACATTGAAATTGTCACAAAAAGAGGTTCCACAGAAAATGAAAAAACAAGAATTGAAGAAAAAGAAAATGAAAACAGGAGATATTGTTGGATGTCAAAAGGGAAAAGTTACGATTATGTGTTGGAAAGACAAAAAACTCGTTTCTCTTCTTTCCACCATTCATTCACTAGAAATGGTTGACATACAAAAGAGGGGAGATATAAAAAAAGAGGCCAGGTTGTGTTGTAAGCTATAACGATACAATGGGTGGTGTTGATCGAGTAGATCAGCACATTTCTAACTATTCCACTCCAAGGAAACGTAGTAAAAAATACTATAAGAAAATCTTTTTCCACCTCATTGACCTGTGTTTATGGAACTCTTTTGTGTTGTACAAAAAATGTGATGGAAAACTAAACCCCCTTATGTACAGACTGGCTGTCATTCAAAAGTCCATGGAAGATTACTTGTCAGAGGACATGAAACCTAGAAGGGGAAGACTCAGCCAGACCCTCAATCCAGTAAGACTGACGAAGTGCCATTTCTTGGACTACATTCCCGCCACAGAGAAAAGAGCCAACCCAACTCGTCAGTGTGCGATGTGTAGCAGAGTGCAAGACGCCCAGGGAAAGAAAATTCGTCGGGAGTCATGGTATTACTGCCCAGACTGTGATGTTGCTCTTTGTGTGGCGCCATGATTCCGAGTCTACCACACTGTTGATGACATCTAACGACTGTATGTTATTATTTATTTTGATTTCTTACAAACTTATCTGACATATTCAACTAACTTTATGTAAAACCACATTATTAGTAAATTAAAAACAAAACAAAAAGTATAGGAATATTTATTTATTCCCCCCCCCCCCATTAACGAGTAAACTCGGGTTAATTATATTTCAGTATTTTACAAGCAAAAAATAACAATAATTTAAAATAAAATAAAAATTTACACCGCCATTTGTTTAGGCATAAAACAAAGTACAGAAATCACAACAATAAAAATATGACCTGAATAATACATTTCTTGATACAAAATTAGACCGTTAAGTGGTTAAATGTATTAATTGCCCATTTCATTTTACTAAATGTAATTATAAGATTGGCCAATCATTAGTACTTACTTTGCTACAAGTCTGATCACCCTTTGATATATTCTCCTACATATATTTTCTTATGTTGTATCCTGAAAAGTTGATACTTCATATGAAATGGATCTAACTATGATGAACTTCCAACATCTCCTTAGCTTCCACAAGAAACTCACCATTAGTATTCCAAATAGTTCCTATTGGTAAAACTGGATCTTTGGATAGTGTCCTCTGGAGTCTAGCAGATTCCTGTATTACTTCAACATCCGAACAGAACTTTTTTAAGTGTTTATAAAAATATTTAACAATTTTCCTACATATTTTAACTGTAAAACTTTTTTTTTACCACCACTACAAGTATGTTTAAAAAAATAATTAATCTGGAAAAAAAAATCGAAAAAAATATAAATATTATTTTATTGGAAAAGTTAATTGGATATTCATAAAATACATCATTTTTAAGTGTTTACTTTATATAAAAAGAGAAAAATGATTTACAATAAGTTCATTAGATAGAATGCTAAAAATACCAAAATTAGAGTCCTGTCTTCACTGAGAATCACATTCCTTGCAGTGATTAATATACACTTAGTAGCTAAATCAAACACTTTGAACTCTAAAATCACTATTTACAAAATTAACTATTTACAACACTAAAAAACTAACAATAATTTACAAAAATAAATTCAAACACTTAATAGTTAAAACTTTCGCAAACACTATTCTTTCGTAAAATATATGACACGAGCTTGAGTACGGTAATAACGGTTCAACCTTGAGCTTAGCCCAAAAGACACTGGCCTCTATTCACAATGTCGGAAAGGTAAAAAAAAAAGAGACAGAGCGTGTCCGTCTTTTGTCTACGAGTTCTCCTAATTTTACAAAGGGCGGGTCGTTATTTTTACGAATGAGTTTTGTTCTAGGGTTAAAGTTTTAAAAGATCTTTGAATTGAACTGTAACATAAAGATTGTTGTGCTAATGTGATTCTTGAAGTAAAACTTAAAACTTTTGCCCTTTCTGATGGTTTTGTTGATTGCACTCCCCTCCCCCACTTGCCAATTTTGCTTTACCCAATGATTGAAAAGCATTAACCAACCAAATTAGAACTTTGTCTTTTTAAACTCTAACTGATTTTTCAGTTCTTTTTTCGTTACTCTATTTTTTCTTTTCTATGCCTGTGTACATGACTAACGACATGTCCGTTCTTTCTTACCACGCTACTTTCTCTTTACTTATTTGCTGGCTACAACAAAATATACGACTGTTCGCTTAATTGAACAAAATTTATTGGCTTGTATTTAAAGTAAATATGAAATTTTCTCTTTGTTATAATATAGTATATCGGGTATATTTTGTATGGACAGGAAACAAAGGCTTACCTTGGAAAGTGGTCCTTGGTATTACATAGTATTACCTAGTGTTACATAAATAGGAAAACCCACAATAAAACACTAAAATTCTAAATTATTTTGTAAAAATTGTTCAATTTCTTAATCAGTAGAAAGTATAAACAGGGCGGGTTTTCTTTTTATACTCCCTGCTGATTGAACAGTGTTAGTTAGTACTTTTGTGAGTTATCTTATATCATCTACAATTTGTTGACGTATAGCATTTGGTTCCATTTTGTTACAAAGAAGCTCATCCCAACCTTGCCAATGACTGTCAGAAATAATCAGTATTTACTACTTGCTTTTGTGTTGAGAATCTATACTTGCAGAATAGATGTTCATATTTTTTAAAGTTTTTTAACTAGAATTTACATGCATTTTAAAATTTTTATTTGACAACAGTTTATTATATTCTTCTTCTCTTGACAATACACCAAAATGGTTTACTATTTTTAGTTGGATTGAATTTTTAACATGTCAAGGTTTAACAATTTTTTTCTAGAAGTAAAATTATGGTTTACTAGCTCTAATTTTTCTGAAGTTTTTTAAGTTTGAGGAAAGAAAGTAATAATATTGCTGAATGTTGTTTCGAGATTTAAGTAGTTGTTTTCAGCCATTAAATCATCACTCTTTTTGTCCTCCATAAATGCATGTTATACAATTACTTTGTATTGTACTTTGTGTTTTTGTAAATAGGGCAATTCTGATCCATCTCTCATTCTGATGTATATTTTTCCCAACTTTGGACCCTTTGAGAAGTGTCATTCAGAGTACTCAAGCACTCTGAGACAAAGGATTTTATCTCAGCACCTGCTTTTCTACCATAAAGTCTTTTAAATACTTCATAAAAACCTAGTGCAAGAGGCTTAACACTTCATTCATTAAAGCCTTCTAAACCAATCATTTCCCTGAATCTCCATTCTTCACGACTGATCATGTTTTTACCATGACCAATGAAAAACAACACCTTGGTATTAAATATGCAAACCACCGTACAACAAAACATATTTGAATTAATTCAAATACACAAAGTTATATATATATATATATATATATATATAAAAGGAGTCAAAAGTTTAAATAAATCATGTTTAATATGTACAAATTGTCAATTAATAGTTTCTCTCTCAGTAACTTGAAAAGTTATGATTTTATAGATAAAAAATCTGCACAATATGCAAGTTACTCTGTAACCCTACATCTGTCAAGTAAACTTTATCTTTGGTACAAAGTTCAATTGAAGCAAATCAAAAAGTTTTATCTGATTTTTATTTGATAAACAAATAATTAGTAAGTCAACAGAGTAGACAGATTACAAAATTGTTCCCGGTATATCATGAATGAACTGATGTTCATGTTTCAAAAATTTTCATTTTTAGGCTGATCAAAAAAGTATTCTACCAGTTCTGTAACTCCTTACTAAACTGTTTAATTTAATACAAACTACACTTAAATCAGCCAAGTTTTACCACCATATTTTAAACTTCAAGAAATATACAAAACACAACGTGTTCCAAGTTATACTCAGTCTGATGACGACCCGGCAACGCACAATAAAAGCCATCCACGTACCCCCCCCCCCCCCCAAGTTACCTCCGCACTTAGTTTTTTGTTCAAGAATGATTTAAATGAACTGACAGTCTGTAAATTATGAAATATACAATAAGTCTTTAGTTCTGTATTGATGTATCCCTCTCCCTCAATTGTTCATTCAAATAATTTTATTTAGAAATTTGAGTACTAAACAAATTTGTATAGTGAGTTAAGGAGTTCCTTCAACTATATGTGTTCCTCCAAAATCCTGGATCAGATTTAGATAATGAGTAACTATAAAATAAATAGTTTCTAGGTTGAAAATAAATTTAAAGTTATTGCATAAATGAACATTCCTTTTTCAATAAAAAACCATTATTATTGCTACATTTTTCTAAAACCTATATATTTTTAAGAGAAAACAGAACAATGCTCATAATTTTCTCAATTTTACAAGCTTACCATACTAAAATTTACTTGAAAATGCTTATGACTGGTGTGTTTATTGTGTATACACCTACCCAGTTCCTAAAGTGTTAATATTTTTAGCAGTTTCTACAAAATACATTTATATCTGAATCATCTATAAATCAAAAATATTGCAAAACATTTCTCACATAAATGCTTACAAGGAAATATATAAATTACAAAAAACAGTTTGTTTTGTTTTGTTTGTTTGTTTGTTTGTTTGTTTATTAATGAGATGTTAATGACAGTAGTGATTACTTTTCACTTTACATAATTTCTTCTCAAACCATAACTTACGTTTTTATTTTGTAACATTTTATTTAAATAATTTTTAACTAAATAAGATTTTTTAAATTCTTTACGTGTCAAGAATGAGTTACAGTCACAACAAAGCTAGTCATAATCACAGTTGATATGATTGCTGGCTATGTTAAAATATGACGAAGTATAAAGTTTGTAAATAACAGAAGTAAAGTTTAAATGGTTTGGTAGGATTTTATGTATTTTTTATTGAACTAGTGAACCAATAAAGTTGTATTTAAATATCTACATAGCTTTTGATAGATACAAAGTGCCCATATGAACTGCAAATAATATTTTTCTGTTTAATACAATCATTATTTATATTAATTATGATTATCTAATTAAGGTACCGTATCTGTAGTTGAGGCAATCAATTAGTTATAATTTAGTTTCATCAAAAAAGCCAAACAAAACCAACCCAATCCATTAAGTTAATTAATTAATTATCATTAACGATAAGCATTGTTGACTTGTCAATTTGAACTATTCTTAACAGTACATTCATTCAAGCCAGAGTAGAACCACAGTTAAGTGTAATGGCTTTGAGTGCAGTTGATGAAAACATTTCTGAAGTATTGAAGTGTTATGAGGTCTTCAAAACACTAGCTATTATCTTTGGTCTTGGAGTGTGGTCATTTGATTCACAAAATATTAAAAAAACTAATTTTCAAATTTGGCATTTTATTTGGGGTGTATTTATAATCTTCATTGGAATATTAATTGCTGTTGTTCCTCCTATATTCAACTTTTGTGTTGCAATTGATTCTTTTTTTTTAACTCTTTTTATTTTAATCTTCTCTTCAATCTGGTTGTCCTCATATTCTCTGCAAATATTTTTTAACAACTTATATAAATTTGATGAATGCTTGATTGAGATAAGTGGAAATAAATTATTTGGCATTCCAAAGAGTAAAAAATATGTATTTTGCTACACAATGTTTTTTGCAACATGGCTATACGTGATTATTTGTAAATTTGTTTACACTTTCCTATCATATAATGAGATCTGTCTTACTATGGTTATTGAGATTATTGTTTCACTTTTAATGCATGGAACAAGGTTGACAGTATTCTGTATTTTTATCACATTATGTAAAATATTGTCTTACAGATTTTTAATATTGTCCACAATTTGGAATCTGAATCTAAGTGGAAATTTTAAATTCCAAAGAACATTGTTTAAAATGGAAAAAGTACGACTATTACATTCGGAATTAACATACCTTGTCTATGACTTCAGTAATTCTTTTGGGCAAGTAGTGCTTGTAATATTCATCAGTTTTTTGTTTGCAATAATAAATCTATTCTATGAACTTGTTTATGGTAATGAAGAAATCCCTGAGATTTTATTTTTTCTGCTGGGCTTGGATGCATTCATTATATATCTAATTATTCTTTCAGCATGTCAACTTGAATCAAATGTAAGTATAATACTTTATTTTTTATTGAACTATTAAATTAACATATCTATTTATATGCTTATTTATTAATAAATATTATATTTACAGAGCTCAGAAATTTGTAGTGAGTTGTCAATAAGAAAACTGTGTAATTTACCAATCTCAAGTCAGTTACAGGTAATACTATAATGATTTCTATTTAATTATATTCATTAATTATATATAGCAATATATTCAGTAATTTTTTGTTTATAAACATAGTCAAGAATAGTGATGTAATGATTTGAGAATTATAGTTCTAGTAAGGATGGTCTTTCTTTTCTACAACACTTGATATTATTATGGTGTAATCAGATATTTGCCATCATTTGTTTATAAAAAATTAATAAACAAAATTTCGAGAATATAAATGAACTCTTGTTATCAAGTGTGAAACTAGAATATAAAAGAAAACTACAACATAGCCTAGTACTCTAAGGGCGTTTTGGGAACTAAAATTAAATCTATAATCTAAAAAAAGTACTATGCTTAAAATTAGACCTGATCAGTCAAAGCTAATAAGGAAAAAAAACTGATTCCCCAAACTACAAAAACTTTATTAAATTATACCAGCATGATGAAACACCTTGAGGTAGAGTTGGACCTACACTAAGGTCTAACTTAGCTATAGCTGGTGTACAATCCTATTAGCCAAACTATTTTAGAAACAAGGGCATTATGGCTTCTCTAAAGAAAAAAGGAATAAAAATTCTTTTACTTTAAATAAGGCTGAAATTTGGTCACTTATTCCACAAATGGGAATCTTGACAGGATATAAGAATAAACTCTTGAAAATGAGGAAAAAGGTTGTTTTCCATGATAATTATTAGGACAACTTTCTCTTGGCTCCATCCCTTACAATCAGTCACTTGCTGTCCTTTGTGTAGTATAGACTTGTGTGTTGTGGTTATATCTGTCATATTTGTATTTAGACTTAGCTTAGATTATAAGTCTCTGTCGCACCTCATGCAAATTGCTGGGCCTAGTTATGGCTAAGTTAGACCTTAGTATAGAGTCTACCTTCATCATACTGGTATAATTTTAAAAAGTTTTTGTGGTTCGGGGAATCCTGTTTTTCCTTATTAACTTTGACTACTCAGGCCTAGTTTTAAGTTTGAGTAATTTTCTAATAATCTAATATGTACAATTTTAATTTCCAATATCCCCTTAGGCTATGATGATGTGTTTTTATTTTATATTCTAGTTTCATACTTATAACGAGAGTTGATTTATAATCTCGAAACATCACATATTAATTTTCTACACAAATGATGTCAAATGTCCAATTAAACCATATTAATAATATGAACAATCCATCATTATCAAATACCAGAAAACTTGATATTGTATTGAACCATGTAGGTATAGATTTTTTATGAGATGGGTTAGTTGATTCATTTGTTCAGGTATCTTATTCCTTCTCATCCCAACATTGGTAAAATAAAACTGAAATGGTTTAATGGAAATACATATATAGTTCAGACACAGCTAGTGATAGAATGTGATTCTAAAAATCAAAAGTGAAATTTAAATTTATTACAGAACTGTCAAATCAAATTGAGCCTTTTATTACAAGAAGTGGGTTTATCAATTATTTCCATTGAAGAAATTATGATGTCCCTGTGAGGTGCCATCAGAGCTAGGCTCGGCAGTCTCTGCTGGCTGGTTCTATTCCTTAGGTATCTCTTGATTCGTTTAAAAATAAAAAGTCGTCTGTTAACAATACAGTTGTTGCTGGGATCATTGCTAAAATTGCAACTAATTTCTTAGTATTAGGGAGGAAAAATTCATTACAATCCTCATAAGCTTCTAAAATATCCATTCAATGGATTCAGTTGTCACTCGCTTCCTTTTCAACAAATCAAACTCTGTTTCATGGTTTTGTATATTACGTTATTCAAGTACGAATTTTGTATTTAGGAAATTTCAGGTAGTGTCACCTATAAAGAAAACTGGAATTAAAATTTGCAAATATCCTATAATATTTGCATGAGAGATAATTCTAACTCTCAATTCTTCTATAAAATAAACCAGAAATAGATAATAACATTTATTTTGTACTAATGCTGTGGGGTGTTGGTTGCAACATTGATTCTACAAGTTTGTTTTGAAATTACAAGAAGAGCCATAATTTCTCATGTGCCAAGTAAGTTATCTCTTTCCTTCTTTGATAATACTGTAATATAAAACAGTATTATGTCCTGTAGCTTCCAGACTGTCACTGTTTTATCATGTTGATATGTTCATTGCGATTTATGTAACTGTCTGCAAGGCTACATTAAGACTTGATGTCCTATAACTAAATACCTTATTCAAAATCAGTAAAGTAAATATAACAAATTGACAATTCTCCAAGCTTTGTATAAACTGAATGGCTTGTATGTCTTGGCACCTTTCCCAGAGTATGCAGTGCTTCTACAATGTCATTACACATTTCTATGAATCTGCTTACAGCCTTCTCTGTCTATATCATTTTACAAAGAGCTACCAATATTGAGAATGCATAATTTTTCCGAGAGTTCTCTTCAACACAGTGTTTTGTAAGCAAGATTGTCTAAAAAAAAATTATAATATTTTTAACTGTTCCTTATCATAGATACTTTTGATTAATGGGCAAGAACTAAATTGAGAGTTTGTGTCGCACAATGTATGAAGTGCGCTTTAGGTACTTGTAACTTATCAGAAGCTCAAGTATTCTATAAGAAGGTAGATGCCAGGTAACCATGAGAAGTTGCCGTACCTTTTGGTGGATGATAATGCTGATGTTTATAAGTATTCTATATGAACAAACTCATTAAATCCGTCACAAACACTTGATTTTTCACAAGCATTATCAAGATAATACACACAAAGACAATTGTTGCTCTCTTGATTTTTCTTGTGTTTCATCCGCCAAAACTGAGAAATACCTTGGCCCTTATTTTTCATTATCCTGATTATAGTTTTTTTGCACTGATATTAGAACAGTTACATTTTAAGTAAAGATTAGATTTTTTCAAATTTTGTGTTAAGGGTATTTTTAAGTGTTGTGTGATGCAGCTATTTGGTGGTACAATTTAATTGTTTTAGCTATATTTAAAGACCACCTAAGTATGATAAAACTAGTCTGAATGTGTTTTATGATAAGTTCCAGGCTCTTTTAAAGTATATAACTTATAAAGCTCCTATATGTCATATAGTGATTGCTGGTGATTTCAATATTATTTACTTAAGGAAAGTACTCTTAAGCAAGAATTTATGAATATTATTACATCTGGTCTATTAAATATTCATGTTTCTGAGCCAACAAGGATCCAGGAAAATAAAAAAACTTGTATAGACAATATATTAACCAATTTTCATATTAGCATTTGCAGGTTATTGGTGATTGATTAGGGGTTTTCAGGACATACTGCTCAAACAGGCACCATAAATAACTGTTTTATAAAACATAAAATGCCCAATGGGTATTTATCTCTTGGACGCTCCTTTTTGGTGGATAATATTGATATTTTTTATAGAGCTATTTGAAGGGAAAAACTGGGATGAAAAATTTGAAACTTCAAAAGATGGGTACAGCTTAAATTTGAAGTATAATATATTTTAGGAAAATATAATGAAATATATTAATCTGGCTTTAAAAAACAAAACAAATAATTGTATGTAATAAAAGTAAAATTAACAATAAGGGTTAGGTTACATATGGTATAAGATATCAAGTTCTAGAAAAAGGAAGTTGGATGTAATTTCTAAAACATCAAATGATCCAATATTCCTAAAATATTTATCTAACTACAAAAAAAATGTATCTCAGCAGCAAAAATTCAATTTTAAAAGTAAAATATTACACGCTTTCAACAGAACAAGAGCGGTATGGGATGTAGTAAACAATGAAACCCAGGGAACAAAGTACACCAAAATATATAGAAATAGACTTATCGGGCAAAGTTTATAAGCCTCCAGAAGCAGTAGCTAATATTTTCAAAAATTGTTTTGCAAATGCGGTGAATCATTGAAATGTAATGATCACATTTTTTAAAATTTGTTATAACTCTTCTAGCCATTCTTTTTCATTGCATGTAGATATTTTTTGTTTGTAAGCTTTATCTACTTTGATTATTATAAAATTTTGTGATATATTCTATAAATAAGGAACATACTATAAGCTGTTGATACTTCTAGATAAATTACCATTGGTAGAGTGTGTCGCCTTGGTACATACTATTGTAATTTATTTATTTCAGGTGCAACTGTTACTTGAAGCAATCGACACAAGACCTGTTACGGTGAATATCATTGGGTATTTTGATATTAATAAACAATTACTTGTTTTTGTAAGTACTTTAAAATTCCATCAGCATTGATAATGTAAAATTATTCATAATGGTTCAATTTCTATAAAATTAAAATTGTCAGATTACCTACAGAAATTGAAACTTTATATAACCTGTATGTGTATAATTTCTACAATAACTACCTAAACTATAAAAATAATGTTTTAAAATTGTACATTAAAAATATCAGGTGACATATTCTGGTCACTTCTGCCCAAAATATCTTCCACTGACCTAACAATGTAACCTGTTAAGGGAGTGAATATGTATGTTGTAAGTTCTCTATTTTTACTGAGACAAATATTATCATAATTAGGATAGTTATATTTTTTAAATTTTCCTTGCATGTAAACAGTATAAAGTTCTCTGAGTTCATAAAAATAGTTATTTGTATGTCTGTCTATTTTTCGTGTAAGTGCACTTGCAGCCCAGATGAATGAAAACACCTGAGTTAAATTAATGGGTTCGTTACCTCCCCCCCCCCCCTACTCACCTGATTTGTCCCTGCCAAATATTTTTTTATTTCCTAAGCTCAAGAGATGACAATTTGACACATTTTAGGAGATAAAACAAAAATCGCAGAGGAACTAATAGGAATACATCGGGAAGATGTATTTTCTACATGCTTCAGCAGTGGAATGTGTGCTTTTGGAGAAATATGTGACTAAGTAGGGGTAGTACTTTGAAGAGGATAAGGTTGAATGTATTGTAATGTTCTCAATAAATTTATAAAAATTAGTCCTGGAAGTTTTTCATCATGCCTTGTTATATAGGTACGGTATTAAAAAACTTAATGAAATGTTTGTGTAAACAATAGTTTCAATGAAAGTTAATAGCACAATCCAAAGAAGTACCAATAATGGAAGATATTTCTCTATATGGTAGCTTTGATCAACTTCCAAAAATGTTGACTGTTGGTTTTCTAATAGTATTATAGAAGAAAGTGGTACTATCTTTAGAACTTCTATTAAACATAGATTTTCAATTTTCAGCATCAGTATATATATATATATATATATATATATATATATATATATATATACTGAGAAATGTTAGTTGAGAAATTTTTTGAAATGGCCCAAAAACATTGCACAATTCCAATACTACTTACAATACTAAATATTAAAAAACAAAAAGCTTTTCATCATCAGCATCCCAAAAATGCCTATTCATACCAATTTAAAACAGACAATGGCACTCCCTTAAAAATTCAAACTTCTCAAAATTGCCAAACTACTGTATGCATAAACATGGTTGAAATGTGATTGTTTTGAAGACATTTTATTAAAAAATTCAGAAATTAATATTTTCAGAATATTCCAACAAAAATAAATGAATCAGAATAGATCAGTTGTAACTCACTCCATACTTACTTTTTATATGTTATTACAACTCAAATGTTAGGCTTATCCTACTTAAAAAACTTTTGTGATCACAGATTATATTTATAATAATTGTAAAAAATATATAAATACATGTTTCAGAGTTCCTAATGAAATGGTGAACAATATATTTTACATGTTTTGATACACAAAGCTATTTTTTAATTTTATTTTAAGTTATAGATTGGTATTGGAGAATTATTGAATCCAAATGTTAGTGAACATTTTTCCCTGTTCAATGTGACAGATAAAGTGAGTACAATTTATATTTATTACAATATGGAGTTACGGGCAGCAGAACTATGGAATCACTAAAATTTGACTAAGGAATTCAAAACAAATGTTGGCGACTACACTGATATAAATTTTATTTCCATATAAAATGAAATTATTACTTGTTCTTTCATATTCTGACTAATGAATCATAATGATAAAAATTAAGCAAATATAATAGGTGTAATAAACCATGGATTAATTAAATCATTTTTATATAAAAAACATAATCCTCCATGGAACAGATGAAAATATAATATAATGTTCTTAAGGAATGTTTCATCATTATTTGCCCACTCAACAAGATCCTCACAGGTTTCAACCCGATGTTGTTTTGATCCTCCATCATGAGTTGACTAGAATGCAACTCATTATCAGTTTTTTTTTTCTTAGATCTCTTGACACAAACTAAACTAAATGTTGCACTCTCTTCAGTTCATTCTCGGATAGTTAATTGACAATTAACTGGACAAGTCCATTCACTTGAGCAACATGACACTTATCGGTCAATGGTCAAGGTTATCCAGAATGATTGTTATATGCAAGTGATGGCCGACATTCCTTAAACTTTATAATCATTCATGACACCTTGACTAATATAAAACTTCATGTCCGTAAGCAGTTTCTATCATTTGAAAAGTCTCTATGAAAATTTTTCCTAAATTCACACAGAAATTGATGGTAACGTGTTGCTCTTCAATGGAACTTATCACAAAATCACTGAACACACAAAAATGATTTTACAAAAACAATTTCAGCTTCCACAATGAGTTGTGTAAGAGTTGCAAACTTACCTTCTAATGTTAAACCACTCATGAGCTTTGTTTTTTTTTTTTTCATTAATTTACATTTAAGTTTACTGTTGAGTGCCAATAAGTTATTTTACGGAACTTATACTCTATAATTATTTACAAGGCCATGAATTCTTTGAAAAGTGTACTGGGCAAAATCAAATATAGAAGTCTACTTTTCTGAAAATACATACAGTACATATTTATTTTATAAAACACCTGAAATTGACATAAAACAACATGTAAAATTATGACAAAGATAAAAAATAAATTGATCAAATAAATGTAGATGATAGAGTTGTGTTAGATATTTCTAACCAAATTTCAACATTATTAATTCATTTCCACAACAAAGTTTGTAAAATGTTTTTATTGTTTTTTTTTTTTTTATCTGTTAGATATCTTTAACCAAAATTCAATATTATTCATTCAATTCCTAAACAGAGTTTGTAAAATGTTTTAGTTGTGTTATTTTTCGAGTACTATTTTTTGTTAATTCATATTTTAGTAAATAATGTATATATCACATCCTATAGCAAGTGATGCTTTCTTCACTTACTCTAATATACAATCTTTTGATTGTAATGGTTCAAAAACACATCTCTACAAAATAATTCAACATCAGACGCATCTCCCAAACTTTCATGTCCATTCGCCTCTGTTATCTGCTACTAACTGACAAGACATATGTACACATTCATCTGCTTCCTGTTACTAACTCTCACACATCCATTCTCCTCTGCCACCTGCTATTAACTGATCTACCAGTTCTGCCCCCCTAGCAAAATTACTCTCAGTTTATACAACAATACCCTCAAAATGGAAAAGTTACAAACGTATAACTACCTAGTACAGTATTGTAAACATAAATTAATTTATGAGGTAACTTAAAGTTGATTCGAGAGAAAATTTATATACATTAACCGGGAAATGAAAAAAGTAAGACTAATATTACAACATTAGTTGTATAAATAAAAATAACACTTATCATTATGCGAGTTTTCAAGCCAGCCATTCGGTAATTTTATTTTAATGTTTTTTTTACCAATACACATGTACACAAATATACATTATATTAAAATATTTGAAGTTTTAAAATAGTAATTATATTTTTACAAATATACTTTACACTTTTTCTCCTTTTTAAATACATAGTGTTTGTAACAGTAATAACTTTAAGCTTATTCTTCAACTTAGCTTTAAGCATTTTCTTACTTAACTCAAAATTTACACATCCATTATGTTGCTTCACACCATCTTTGGTAGCCATTAGTGCTATAATAGTCACTGTTTTAAAAGTGTTTCTGTGGTAGCTCTTACAGTTTCTGAAATTGCTAAAACACCTTTCAACTGAGTTGTTAGAAAAGAGTAGGACTAAAAGAAGTTTGAAAACCATTTTGAGATTGGGAAAAGTGACCTGGCCAGTTGCATTTTTGCATTTTAAACACTGAAATACATCTGTATCTATATTGACTTGAAGTCCTTCTTCTTCATGGTTGTGTAAGGCGTGAGTTTTCCACTTATTATTCAGCCCTTGTGACCTAATATATTTTTGTAGAATGGGAAACCTTTAGATTATAGGTTTCAGTTATTTTATTTTAAAGCTCTATGCAGTCTCAATCACAGAAACCACATTAAAAAGTTCATCTCCGAAGTCAAATTAGATTTTTATTACAGAAACAAGTTCTACATGAAAAGGAAGCATTGATTTAAAAAAAAAAAAAAAAAAAAAAAAAAAAAAAAAAAAAAAAAACTTCAATATCTTTAGTTTCAACATCTGACATCCTCTGTCATTCACTTAAAGATTCTGTTGCTAATACTCCCAAGTATTTTTGCTCAAGTTTCAGATAAAATTTTGGGTTATTATGCTGAACTTTAAGGATAGGCTAATTTTTATGTATGCTACATCCATGAAGTTTGTACAAACATCCCTGAGTAATTTTTAACCACTGATTTTAACTTGTGCAATAGTGGCTCCTCTGTTTGAAACATTATATTGAGGTCACATAACTTCTCCAAAATCTAATATATATTCTCTAGATAAATCCTTATAAATCTAGTGTTTATTATATCCACCATCGTCTGAAGGGTGTAAGATGGGTCATCAAAGCTAACAGTTAGAGTTAGCTTTGAAAAACCTTCAAAGCTTTGAACTGTTCCAAAAGTTGATCTGCACATTGCTTATGGAACAGCCAACGAGTTGTAGCTAGAGAAAGTATTTTGTGAATGTCTAAAAGAACTCCTGAAAATACTCGAAATCTTTTGCTTTTTATAACTTCTGCTAAAATGGGAGCCAATGTTCCTGAAAAGGCCTTTTACATGCTTGGGTAGTTTTTAAAAAGCCTTGGAAGCTGTTAAATGAATCATGTGGCATGAGCACAGCATGCTATGTCAGGGGAATCTTTTTTCAAGTGTGAAGAAACAAATTGATGTTCTCCAACTATAACATTTATGGTATCTGAACTGAATTCCACAAAGTTTCTAATGTGATTCCTTTTGATGTTAAGCTGTGTTTTATTTATACATATAAGTTTCTACTGTACTGGACGTTACTTCAAACATGTCGAAAAACCACGTTTGAACACATTTGTCCATAAATATTACTGTTAATGCACACTGTTTAATAACAGACATGTTTTGGTTGAAATTTAAAAAATACCCTAGCGGCTTGTCAGTTGGTTTAGTATCTTATCTGAATTAAATGAGTTCTTATCTTTACACTGTAACATAACAAAGAGATATGTTAAATGAAAAGAAACGGTGAAGTCATAACTGTGTATCAGTCATCTAGGTCAGTAATGAACCATTTCATTAGAACACATGTTCTGTTATTATTCGGTCATGATCCAACTAAGGTTATAAAGAAGTGAATCATCAAAAGAAATAATTGATGTTCAGTCCTGATTCAATACATCATAACAAAATGTGGAGATATTTTGCATCCCATCTTGCTTCTATCAATAAATACAGGTATGCTTGTGTATTGTTGGAGCAGTTTAATAGAGTTTTTATGTTTGTACTTCAATGTTTATTTTTATAATTCATTTTCTACAGATGATTGTGCTTTACATTTAGTAATCAAATGTTCATATTAAAATGTTTTAATATTTAATCTCAAAGAAAGTATTTTCTGTACAGAGTAAAGAATCAAAATGGCCCGAGTTAAAAATTATAAAACAGAAAGTGTGTTCTTGAAAAAATTGTCATCAGATTTTGTGCAATAGTATTGGGGGAAAATATCTACAACTAATGCTTTTAGAAAGTTTAATTTAGACTTACTTATATAAATGTAAAATTAAGTAAACACAAACATATACTTTTCAATTGAAATAGTGTAAAAAAACATATATTTTTGTTAAAAAAAAAGTCTAAAATTATATCTTACAGCAGTTTATTTTGGCAGTTTTCTTATCATGATAAAAATATGTAGAATTGAGTAAGGCCATGATATAGTATATATCTTATCTAATGGTGCTATTGCCCTTGTAGGACCATTGCCTCCTTGGAAAGTGATTTCCATTCTCTTTTATTTTTCACTCTTTTCTTAAAACTACAGGTAGCCATTTTTCTCAAATCAAACTCCACATCTTCTTGCATCTTTTTCTTGGCCTACCAACAGGTCTATATCCTTCAAGGTGTCCAAGGCAACTCAATATTTCTGTGACTGTCTCCACTTCTTTTGACCAGTTGGAAGCTCCGGCTGGCTGGAGACCGCGTACACTTTAGCCGAATCTTGTCAGGATGGGCCAAGGAGTCGGGTTAGGACACTAATGTAAATATGGACCTTGTATGGAGGCTAGATGTTGATGTAGGCCTAGTCAATAACAATAAACAAGCTGTCAGCCTCAGGTTGTGTCAGCTGAAATTCTAATCGTTTCAGGCTTGAACCGCTAGGTCTGCATTGACTATGGATTGGTTATAAATGTTGATATTTTACTTTGCTTGAATTAATAATTAAAATTCTTCATGAAGTTTTATAACAATAAAAATTTATTTAATTTCTCCTATCAGGTTGTTATTGACATTGTTACTCTATTACATATGATCTCCATTTTTCATGACTTAATTTTTGATATGTCGCTTAAATGTTCATATATACAGGGCTTACTGTAAGTCTAGTTCCGTTTACAAGTTATTGTACGAAAATCTAAAATCACCAGTATTTTAATTTATTTTATTACGTCTCCGTCAGCTATTATTATTATTATTATTATTATTTTAATGCTACGCGTGATTAGACTTTGTATTCGGATATGGCGTAAGCAATTTTGTTCGCTACGAGTTCATCAACTTTGTTCTCTACGTCGCAAAATATATTTCGTTTGCAAATATATTCTGTTGATACGTACTTTGTACCATTTGCTACAAAGTTAGGCACGTGTCGCTGATGCGTCGTAACTTAATCTCACAGCTGTGCAATATTGCCTTACTTCCAAGTCAACTGAGTTCATCTTTGATATGACAGTTTTCTTTCCATTATACGTTCATTATGTATATAAAAAAAACAATTTTCCGTTTTTATTGCAAATATCGATTCCTATTTTACCTTTATTATATTATATGTGAGATAGAGAGAGAAAAAAAAAGTTTGATTACAGGCATATCCATTGATATGCCACACTTACCGATATCATGTACAGGTTGTCCCGTTCTTTTAAGTCCCGTTTTACATAATATGCAGCAACTTCCGTGCGTTGTTACCCTTTTAGGTCTATCCTTTTTCAGATACCCTTTTAGGTTTATCTGAAATTTTGGGACTTGGTATTGTCATTAAGGGAGTTGAAAGTTATCATTAAGGGAGTTGAAAATTGTCATTAAGGGAGTTGAAAATCGACCACGTGCTTTATTTCAATATATTTAAATTAAAATATTTGGTCAAGTCTTACGCGCTAAAACCCTAATTGGTTCCACATTCCTATCTTATTACTACTATCTTAGTTTTTCAACATAGTTTAAAACATTATTACTTTAATTAATTCATACCATTTTACTTAAAAAATCTGCTCTCCAATTTACTTTAATTCAATCTTACTGTTTATTACTAAGTCAATTCATATTACTTCTCCCAATTTCACTAATTTATTAACTACAACAAAAAATCCTACTACTCTTACAAGAAAAAAAACTATCTATGGCTTTAAATCAATTTTACTTAAATCATTAAACTATAGTATCTCATCTTAAAAGTTTACCTTTAAGGCCCTTCACAAAATTCATAACTTCGTTGTATTAACCTCAAAACTATATTTATTTTAAAAATCATCGTATATTTCCTCGTAAAAAAAAAAAATTATTATTTGCAGAACTCTTTGTTTCTGCCGTAGAATCGTCGTTATTTATTTTTCTTTATAAAAACTCGTAGAACATTATTTACCATATATCTCATAGATTATCATCGTAGCATATTATCTCATCGTAGTACTTCATAAATAAACATAAAAAAAATCATCATTACAACTTCTTAATACAACTAATTACTTCTTTTCTATAAAAAACCCTATAAAGCCTTATTCTTCAACTTTGATACTATAGCCTCATTCATTATTTATAAATTCATCAATATAAACTAATCTTTACCACTTATTTTTTCTCACTTATTTTATTTAACAAATCAATTATGATTTTAAACTTTATTATATGTCTTGCAAAAAAAACTTAAATCTCTTCTTTTAGCACAAAATCTTTAAATTACATTATATTTCTCAAAAACTTCTTATAATTTTATTAACAAAAAAAAAAAATCATCCATCACATATAAAAATCTCAATCATTGGACCTAGCAATTAACATGCTTCATTTAGAGCAACAACTTACAACTGCAATTTAAAACATACCTATCTTTTAGGTTTAATTAACATACTTTTAAAATTTTAAATAAATTATGACTTTTCCCTTAACTACATAAATTAATCTACTAAATTATTTCTTCAATTATTGCCTAATAGTTTTTGAGTTTTCCAAACTTCGGGGATTTGTCCTGAATCATGGAAAATTTTCCTTTTTTTTTTCAAAAAAAAATTTCCTTGATACGCCTTTCCCCTCATGAATGATCTCTAATCTTTCATACGTTTGGAAAATTCTGTTTGGAAGATTCTGTAAATTAAAAATTTAAAAACAATTGTCTTTTTGGTGTCTTTTTTTGGGGTGTCTTTTTTGTGTCTTTTTGGGACGAGGTCAGTGAAATATATTTAGTAATTTAAAAATAAAGGAATTTAAATTTTCTCTTTTTTTTTAATACATAATTTAGAGCGTTAATTTTAGTTAAAATTCAAATAAATATTTGTGATTTCTTACCTGAGTTGCGTTCGATGTCCTCTCCCAAAAAGGAAACAGAGACGTTCGGATCCCACTTCTGACACCAGTTGTGACCGTCTCCACTTCTTTTGACCAGCTGGAAGCTCCGGCTGGCTGGAGACTGTGTACACTTTAGCCGAATCTTGTCAGGATGGGCCAAGGAGTCGGGTTAGGACGCTAATGAACGCACGCAACGCAAGTGAAATTAAATATTATATTTTATTTACTGTCAAATTAAAAGATTACAGAATTATTATAATTTATAAAAAATACATAACGCCAAGATAAAGCATTAATGGTGGCCGAAAAGCATACCGTTTATTTAGCTAGCATGTGGCCGAAAATGGACTGACCTCGTCCCGTAGCGGTCTTTCTTCTTGCGACTCTCGCTCAGCTCGCTGGTTCAAGCCCTCCTCGTCTCTCCCCCCTTCTACGTCACATTGCACTGCTCAACAAAATCGCAAGTGCCAATTCATATTGTATCATTTAAAATCCCTTTCCATTACATCCTAATTTATGCTTATTATAGTTTTGGTTTGGTGGGCTCCTTGGCTGGGCCACATTTCTTTCTAATTTCTTCAACTAAATCTTCTAATATCTTCATTAGTCCACATTATCCAGACTCCCTTTTACAAACTGGTTCAAATGTGACGGTACTTTATATGGTCCAAATATAGTATGTATTTAATCAAATGGAAAGAATTTTTTTTTAAATTGTCTTTGGCAAAAATAGAAACAACGTTATCAAGATTGATTAATTTAGCATCTTTTGATTTTACTTGCTAAACACATGGAACAAATATGTGCAAACTTAATACATACAACTTATATAACTAAAACATTGTTTACAAAATTTAGTTTTGGAAAACTTTTTAATAAATTTTTGATTTTTGTACGATTAATTTATCACCATTCGATCCTTGTTAAAATTGATGGAAATTAAAGTGTCCACATGCCATAAGAATAAAATATAACATTCTGGTGATTTATTTTTAAATTTCTGCAAAATTACAAAATGTGGGTTTCTCCTGTTCAGATTTCTTAACTTGAATACAATCTAACAAGGGTATTCACATTTAACTCTCATAATCTAAATTTTTACATCTCCCTCAATACCGGTATATATATATTTATTTATTTAAAGTTAGAGAAAGGTTAAACCTATCTGGGGGTTCACAATTCTTTCACTACATGTTTCAATTGGCATTGGTGATGGTGAAGAGATGGTTTGATTGTCTGTTTGTCTAATTTTAGATAGTTGATATAAATATGGTGTAAACAAATTATATTGTTAACCTTTTTATATGCAATATTATATTCAGTAACCTTTTCCACAACGGAGAGTTTCATTTATAGCTATAGTATAATGAAATCTCTCCATTTTCTCTATTGTCTTTCCAATTTTACTTAGTTGTAAAATCTCACCAGCAACTTATCTCCCAGTTAGAATTTTCATTTAACAGTTGTAGATATAGGATTCATATACAAGACTGGAATTATAAGATCAAGCCCTAACCTAATTATTCTTTCAAGATGTAATATTGTTGCAGAGAATCCAGTTGTAGTGTGGGGGTTTTGTGAGTCAGTCATCCCTAAGGTGGCTTTTACTGAATTTTTAAAAGTTTGTAAACAATGTTCAGCTGTTCCATTACTTGTATGATATACAAACATACTTCATAAAATGCTTAGTTTTCTGTCTAGCAGCATTTTCTGTTTTTAACAAAAAAATCATATCTTTTTAATGGTAAATCATATGGAGTTGAAATTTTGTATGCTACTTAGTGTTATAAAACCCCAATTTGCAAAAACAAAAAATCAACTGATTTCCTTTACTCATTTCAAAATAGCAGCTATTCTAATGTATAAACTTTCTAATGTAGAATAACTTCAAGTTCATTAATTTCACAAAATGTTTTTCTTCCTTAACGACAAACAAAATTAAATAAAAAACAAACTTTTTCTAGCTAAACGAGTTATCAACAAAAAACGGAAAACATTAATTCTTGGTATTGTATACAACACCCAAGATTACTCTAGAAACAAATATTTTGTTTGAATTTTGCAAGACATTACAACTTTCCAAATTAAAATAATATAATAATGTCTGTTTTAACAAAACATTATTAATAATAATTGTTGTTAGAACTTTTTATTCTGAATCCAGCGATGTATGTTTAAAAGAAATCGGATAAATAATAACAGAGTGGTGGCATCACACAATATGACATGTTTGATACCAATCCGGTAACATTATTACATTATTACTACAACATCTGACTATGTTTAAATAATAAAAGCTGATTTGATGTTTAATGAAAAAAGAATTTTTGTAACTGTGAATAAAAAATAAAGCTAATAAAAAAGTCAACCAATTGAACTTGTGATTTAAGTGTTCTTTAGTTTCATTTCAAGTAAGTTTATTAGGCATATTCATTATGACAGATAATTATAACTACCAATTTACAAACTCAGAAATGGCTGATATGCACTTAACATATGGTCTTGCACATTGCAATAGTTTGAAAGCTAGACGACTATATCAGGAACACTTTCCAAATTGAGTATTGCATTGTCACACAATGTTTTCAGCTATTCATCTAACAGCTCAGAGAGACAGGAAACTAAAAAAATCAAAAGCTTGGTAAAACAGAATGGCCAAGTTTGATAAGAACACCTGAATTCTTATCTAATAATCTTAACAAGTATTAGAGAACTAGTCTTACAGAAGAATGTTTGTAATGCAACTATTTGGAATGTAGGGCCTATTGTTTGAACAGGAACTTCACTATATTACATTTAGAAAGTTCAAGCTCTGTTACCTGATGATTATCCTCCAATAATAATCTATGTCAATAGTTTATTTAACAATGTGGTAATCCAAATTTCTTGAACAATGTTTTATTTACTGATGAACCCAAAATTCACAAGAACGGCTATTTGGTCCATTGAAAACCCCCATGTAATTGCACTGAACCATCGCCAATATCAGTTCAGTTTAAATGTTTGGCTGGTATTGTGGGTGAAAGTTACTTGTATACAACATCCTGTTAGTACAGTGGAAGAGCTGATCTCAAAAATTTTGAATTCATCAG
The DNA here is from genome assembly GCA_963513935.1 of Aphrophora alni. NCBI lineage: Eukaryota > Metazoa > Arthropoda > Insecta > Hemiptera > Aphrophoridae > Aphrophora > Aphrophora alni. The sequence continues at coordinate 75,868,137 of OY740767.1, forward strand.
ATATAAGGCATCTTTGAAAGAGTGCAACTGTCAATGAGAAAGTGCCTAGATGCATGCATCTTGAATGAGGGCCGCCACTTTGATGAGCTCCTATAGTTTGTTTTTATAATGTTTTATCTCCATCTAGTTAAATTATTATTGTTAGATAAAATGTAATTTCAGGCCTCAATAATATTAATCAATAAATATTATATTCACAGTTACAATGCTTTATTTATTAAAATTAAAATCAGCTTTTATTATTTAAACAGAGTCAGCTGTTGCAGACAATTAATGACAATAATTGATGTGTTCAGCTTTTTGTCACTAACTTAGTTATTCTTCAAGCTAGAGAAAGATAAAAAAAATAAAAAACAACATTTTGTTTGTTGTTAAAAAAGAAAAATATTTTGTCTTTTGGAAATATTTTGTACAATTAACGGATTTCGAGATATTCTACGTTAAAAAGTTTAAATAAATAGCAACCATTTTGAAATAAGTAAATGAAATCGTCTGATTTTTATTTATTTTTTTTTTTTTCAAATTGGGTCTTTAAATCACTATGTGGTATACAAAATTTCAACTCCATATCATTTACTATTTTAAAAAATATGATTTTTTTTTTTGTCAAATATATAAAATTCTATCCAGATTGAAAACTAAGCATTGTAGAAAGTATGACTATATAAACTTATTATAGTGTTGATGTGAGGAATAAGTAACCTGAATTTCTGAAATGTTATCTTTTAGCATCCTGTATACCTATATAATTTAATAAGTTTATGAGAAGTAAAAAAAATGACTCCTTAGGTAACAATCATTTTCTAATCACTTTTACTATTGACTGGACCCAGTTGTTAAACAATGAGCAAAATAAAACAAATATCATACATAGATTGTTTCAGACAAATAAACGGTATAAAAAAAAAGCCAAGTGGTAGATTTTCAAGGAAATAATTAGTAGGGAACAGAACACTTTAAATTGGAAAAAAGAAGAAATTGATAGTAAAAAGTTTTTCTGATCATAGCTGTTCCAAAATTTAAAATTCCTAGCAAATATAAGAGTAAAAAAAACACTTCAAGCCTTATAAATAGTGGTCTGAAGAGTGCTCCATGGCAGTTGCCAAAAGAAGACATGCTTCTAAAATGTGGAAATTAAATCCAACAATTCAAATGCATCAATAATCTGATTTCAATAAACAAGCAAAAAATATGATTAATAGTTCTAAAACAAAAGCTTGGTAAAGTTGTTGTGAGACACTGGGATATCTACACTGGTTAAAGTATGAAAATTATTAAATCAAATAGAACTAATACAACAAATTTAATAAATACAAGTAAAAAAATGGGCTTTTAGTACAGTAATGTTCCAATTAAAGAATAGTATAATATTAATTTTAACAAACTGATTAATAGTTCTCACAACTTTGATTTTCTTGAGTTAGGCTTTTCTCTAAACAAATTAAAAATGTACTTCGTTTTCAAAATCTTGATACTGCTCCTGGGCTTGGTGGAGTACATATTTGATGTTATCAATTCTAGCTGATGAAGGTTTAAAATCTTTGTTGACAATACACAATTCTTTATGGGCTTCAAAAAAAATTCCAGACCAATGGAAACAAGTCCAAATTATACCAATTGTTTAACTTCCTAAATAAAAAACAGGATGTAATTTCGTAGAGACCTATTTCTATCTTATAATTAAGGCTTTCTTTCTCCATATAAATAACATGATGGTTACATCTAGGTTTAGAAAGGTTGTTTGAGCAAATACAATTTATTTCCAAGAGACAATATGGTTTTAGCAAACATAGAGGCTGTCAAGATCATTTATTACCAATAATTATTTGGGTTTAATGAACAATTCATCTACAATTGTTGCACGTTTAGATATAAGCAACGCTTATGAAAATGAAAATATTCTGTTCTAGTAGATCAAATGATAAAGTTTAATAGACCTATTAAATTCATCATATTGATTCATTCCTTTCTTACAGGGTGAGTAAATTATGTTTATGTAGCAGAAACATTATTGAAAGAGTTATTCATAAATGGAAGTGTTTTAAGCCCTATTATTTTCTCTCTGTATGTGTCAGAAATTTATGCTCTTCTTAAATGAATTATGAATTTAGTACAATATACACATAATGTATTGTTATACACAATAGATAAAGAATTGTGTAACACAAGATGCATTAATGAACTCCTTAACTTTGTTTCATGATAAATTTGTTATAATTTAAATCTTTAACCCTTTGACCACCAAGAGTCCATATATCGGCTTGTGTACTGTGATACATGCACTGCTAAGAGCCCATATGTTGGCCTAGCCACGTATCTCCCCAGACCGCCAGGAGCCCAATTTTTGGCCTCCTGCCCTATACCTTACATAGGAGCTCCATATTTGTATGGATCTTTACGAAATTTTATGCATACAATCTGAAAATAATTACCCTATAATTATTAATTGAACATTTGTTTTAATTTTGTTGTGTTTTATATAATAATACTTTTTTGTTTGCGTGTGTTGTAGTCTATTTTGGATGAAGTGTTTTCTAAAAATGAAAAATCATAGTTCTTAAGTATATTTCTAGATATAATTTAAATTTTACTCAATGATTTCATATAACACAATGTATTTTTAATAAATATCAACTTAATTACAAAAAAGTTATTATATATATATATATATATATATATATATATATATATATATATATATATATATATATATATATATACAGTGTGAGTCAAAAGTATGGATACACCCTGTTAAATTTTAAATGGATAAAGATAGAAAAATGAAACTCAGAACACCTTTCTAGGAAATAAAAGTGAACTTTTTAGTCACTATTACAACTTTGCCCCCTTCCCCAAAATGGGATTTTTGGGGGGCAGCTCAAAATTTTTAAATATAAAGGTTCATTAAGTGACACCTCATTTTAAAGTCCTTGATTAAAGAAGAAGAACTGTGGAAACCAGAGCTTTCTATCTCAACCCAGTACAAAATGGCAGCTCATTGAAATTAAGTAAAACTTCATTTAGGCACCTGTGAGTCAAAAGTATGGATACACCCTGTTAAATTTTAAATGGATAAAGATAGAAAAATGAAAGTCATTACACCTTTCTAGGAAATAAAAGTGAACTGTTTAGTCACTATTACAACTTTGCCCATTTCCCCAAAATGGTATTTTTGGGGGGCAGCTCAAAATTTTTAAATGTAAAGACCCATTAAGTGACACCTCATTTTAAAGTCCTTGATTAAAGAAGAAGAACAGTGGAAACCAGAGCTTTCTATCTCAACCCAGTGCAAAATGGCAGCTCATTGAAATTAAGTAAAACTTCATTGAGGCACCTGTGAGTCAAAAGTATGGATACACCCTGTTAAATTTTAAAGGGATAAAGATAAAAAAATGAAAGTCAGGACACCTTTCTAGGAAATAAAAATGAACTTTTTAGTCACTATTACAACTTTGCCCATTTTCCCAAAATGTGATTTTTGGGGGGCAGCTCAAAATTTTTAAATGTAAAGACCCATTTTTATCACCTTTATTATTTATAAGACGGAAAGTGATAAGCAAAATCTCTTCTCGGGAAAGTTATTCATCATTAGAGGAACATTAGAAAAAACTATTTACAAAATACAAAAACCCCACCACCTTTGCAAATCAACACCTACTTCAACAAACAAAAGAACAAATATCAATAGTGTACACAGTGAAAGGCACATACTACTTCAATGATAACATATTTTTTTCAGTTGATAAATTATTTTTTCACTCCAAAAGTATTATCCTAAGTCTATAAGCGGATACCAGATACCTATTGAGAGGATCATATCTGCAAGATCTAAACTATCAATACAAAATTGTTGCTTCAATACTATCTGAAATCAATAACAAAGTATGTGCATTATTTTGGAAAAAATGGAAAAATGTTTGTATTACATCCACTACCGTAGTTCAGAAAAATGGCTAAAAAAACAGTTTTTGCAACAATGCTAATTTTCCTAACTGCTTGGGTGAACTGGATGTAAAACACATCAGATTAATTAACCCAGCAGACAGTGGTTCATTATACTACAATTAAGAAGTATTTTTCCATAGTTTTACTTGCAGTTTGTGATGGTAATTATCAATTTACCTATGTCGACATTGGATCTTATGGAAGAAATTCATATATGTCTATATTCATGAATTCTACATTATGGCAATCATTTGTATTTGGTTCAATGGATATTCCTGAACAGTCACATTTAGGGTCAATATTATCATCTAAAATTCATTGGTTTTTGTGGCCGATGAAGCATTTGGTCTCGCGAAACATATAATAAGACCGTACAGTGAGATATGTCTTACTTTGAAGAAGAAAATTTATAACTATCAGTTGACAAGAGCAAGGAGGTACATAGAGTTTTCATTTGGAATTCTTGCTATTAAATGGAGAATTCTCTGCAGACCATTAAATGTGGAAATAGTATTAGCTACAAATATAATCAAAGCCTGGACAATTCTTCACAACTTCATTCGTTCCCAAGAAGAATACGGATTTGATGATACATTGACATATTAAGAATTACCTGTTATTGGAAATGCCAATATTAGTAGTAGACAGCAATCAAACCAAATAAGAGAACAATTTGCAGAATATTTTGTGGGGAAGGGAGACATAGAATGGCAATACAACACAATTTTAAATTAATTTCTTTTTATCAATTTATGTATATGATACATTTTATCCAATATTATAAACATTTATAAAAGAGAAATATTCTTACTCTTCTTCTCCTTGACATCTAGCGGAAGGTTTTCAAAATCTTGTATAAAGCCAAAGAAAATATCATTCCAGCAATTTAAAAAAAAATAAAAATCATTTGAGTAATCATCACTTGTTAATCCCACAAACAATCGTGAATGACTTCAGTAACCCAATAACTGCCTTAGTGTAAAAATTTTCTACTTGCATTTTTAAATGAATACCAATTTTGTTTAAATTTGTAAAAGTATAAATAATGTTTAAAATAAAGACTGAAAGAATCGACACACTACATAAATTGTAAAACAGTACAAAGTAAAATAGGCCTTCAAATGCAAATAATATACTAAGCTTTAGATGGTAGCGCACTACTAGTATCTCATCTAATGGTCACTATTTAAATGAATGCCCTTGTGGAATTACATACACTGTCTGTTGTCTCTGCTTCTGACAGGGAGAGACAACATGAAGCCACAGAATTTGGCAGCACAGTACTCAGAATCTCTGTTTGTTAACATACATTTATCTCATCTGTTGTTACCCTCAAAGATCCTTGAGATAACCTGTCTTGATTAAATGAAAATTCCAAACACTTAAATATAGTAAATTAACTACGACTAATGATGCAGAAATAAGTTTTATCTCAAAATACCTAGACCTGCCAAAAAAATAAAGAGAAGTTAAAATTTTGAACTAAAAATTTAGTACATTTATTCTCAAATTAGAAATTCTAGACTGCCAAAGTTAACCATGTGACCATCTCCACTTCTTTTGACAAGCTGGAAGCTCCGGCTGGCTGGAGACTGTGTACGCTTTAGCCGAATCTTGTCAGGATGGGCCAAGAAATCGGGTTAGGACACTAATGAACGCACACAACGCATGTTAAATTAAATGTTCTCTTTTATTTTAGCGCTGAATTAGAAGATTACAGAAATAATTATAATTTATAAAAAAGATATAATGGCTAGATAAAGCCTTAATAGTGGCCGAAAAGCATACCGATTAATTATAGCTAGCACGTGGCCGAAAATGGACTGACCTCGTCCCGTAGCGGTCTGCCGTTCAACTTCCTTCTCACGGCTCTCGGAACAGACTCTCTCTCGGCTCGCTGATTCAAGCCCTCCACTCCTCGTCTCTCCCCCCCTTCTACGTAATCTTGCACTGCTCAACAAAATTGCAAGTGCCTATTGATATTTTATTATTTAGAATCCCTTCCCATTACATCCAAATTTATACTTATTATGGTTTTTATTTGGTTGGTTCCTTGGCTGGGCCACAACCAAAAAAAAAAAAAATTTGAGAATTGCAAGTAAATGATTCAATTGGTAAAAACCAAAAGCTCAATACCAAATACAAATAAAGATTATAATTTTGAGCAGAACATCAGTTTAGATTTTGACTACTTAATAACAACCTGTTAAGCTCAATAGCATTGGTGAACCCCTTAAACATAAACATAATCTCTTATTCTGGAAGAATTAGTAATAAAGTAAACGGAAATAAATAAAATAAACCTGTTTTGAAGTGGAGATTTTAAAGGTGAAATTCTTAAAGATGGATAAGCAGACATGGTATATTTTATGTATGAGAACTTTAAAATAGTTAACTGACTTCATGAGCAATTAATATTTCAATTCAATAATGTCTAACTTGTATTTTATGTTTTGAAGGAAAGAAACAGAAAGTAGATTTCTTATTATAAAACTGTCATACTCCTTCCACTGAGTGGTCCCTTTAGGGCCTCACATGTAATGAGTCTAGGTGTGCATTCGTGAGTTACCTATTTGGATCTACACCTTTCTTCATCTGTACTTTTCAATTATATCCCTCTCTTTCATCTTTCCTATCATGTCTCTCTTGACAAACTCTAGTTCTCTTCCGACACTATTGCTATTATAGTTAAGGGACGAGGAGTCTCTATTTCAAACACTTTTTTTTTAAGACAAACAAAATATTCATAATAAATGTTATACTAATTTTAATAATTTTCACAGAGAGTATTTAAACATGATTGGCAACCAAAACTGAATGTAACAAACAAATAAATAACAGTATAAAAAGTAACAAATATTTTAATTATGAAATTAAACAGTAATATTAAAATATCCATAAAAATTACAGTACCTATAAACTCAAATTAAAAAAATTGTACCCAAGTTGGCACTTCAGACTGCAAAAAACAAAATAAAGTTTTTAAACTAATTTAAGTTGGATTACAACTCAAGCTGTTTGATCAATCACATACACAATCATGTAACTCATGTGACTTAAATATTATTAATTAGTTTTAAATAACTCCCATTTTTATTCTCGCAGATAATCACATTATTTTAATAGAATCTCCTCTTACCCTTGAACTTTATTTCTTCCTGTGACACATTAACTTCTTTTTTGAGATCAAAAGAGCCTAAACAATAATCCCTGTGAAATCCTTTGTAACACAGATCCTAGATAGTTTGGATCTCACTACTACACATTGCCTTCTAGTCAAGAATATGTAAGACTAAAGCCATTTTTTTTTCTTTAATTACAGCATGTTTCAATGCAATTTTATAATATCACAGTCATTGTCTTTATGTACGTCTAGAAAACACTTTGTGTTTTGAGTATATTCTATCAGATTTTAATAAAATTTATTCAACCAATTTTATTACCCAATTTACCATACCGGTACCAATTTTTGACTTATACAGAATAATTTCAACTTATATGATTGCAAATTAATTTCTTAATACTTTTTACAATCAATAGTAAAAGTGTTGCTGATCTCTTTTAATTTAATTTATAACATTAAAGTTCTCAGTTTTTTCTTCTTTCATACCTAATGATGAACTTCCTAAGAGTAGATTAAATGTTTATTAACTGCAACAAAGAGGGTCATTCCTTAAACAAAGAAATTTACTTAAGTGTCTAAAGTTTTTACATAAAGAAAAAAAAAAACAAATCTGTTTCATTAATTGGTTTGAATATGAAGTATTTTTGTGTAATTCATACTGTACTAGGTTCCAGAGAAATTTAAATCTTCAATAAAATTGTTCTAGGTCTTTCAAAAAATTTCAACTTGCTAATCCTTCCATCCCTCCACCACTGAAGTGTATATTTTTAACATTGCCTTTGTTGTCAGTAATATTTAAAATACTGTGAAGTCTAGATTGCGTTTTTCTTCATCATCTACAATTTTTAATTTCATTAAAATATATATGTTGGTTTTACAGTCTCTTTGCAGCACTTTATATATAGAATTAAATTCATTTCTAGGTGTTATGTTTTATAGAAATATGTATTTAGAAACGATAAAATTCTTAGCAGTTAAAATTCTTAGGAGTTAGGCGCAACTATAAGACAATTATTCATGATACCATTGATAAATCCTAATAGTTTTAATAATAAATACAGTATAATTTAGGTATTCACTTATACTAGTGTAAATAGAGAAATAGGTCAATGTTCAATGTATCAAGGTGTATGAATGAAGTTAGTCCATACAAAAGTCTCTTCCATTGAAGTAACTAGTAATTTCCACCTGTCCAAATATAATGATAAATCCATAAGGAACATTGAAAACCTTTTACAATTAATTAACAGAGTATTTCAGAATGGTTATTAGTTGAGACTTGAGTAATATGTTTGTACTGAAAAACAAACATTGGTAATTTTTCCTTATAAAGTTGTGTACCATACTGGGTAGAAAAATAGATGTACTTTAAAGTTAAAAATAAGTTCATTAATCATAACATTTATAAAGTGATATTAGTTTGAACCAGATTAGGGAATAATAGGAAACTGGAGTAAGAAGCATGTGCTTCTTCTAATTGAATATATATATATATATATATATATATCTTTTAGAATGAATAACACATTAGGTGAAAGTTGGGTGGTTGTCACCATGGTGTAAATATAGCAACTGGTATTTTTTAAATTTGATTATTATTCACAGTAAGTTAATAAAGATATAAAATAAAAATATTTACCCAATTAACATTGGGATTGTTTGAAGTTATATTCATTATTCACTAATTTATTACAATTAATGAGTTTTTATTTTCATAATGCAAATATTTTAGTGAGCAAAATTATGAAAATTAAAAGTCAAAAAGTTCTCAATTCAGACACTAGGCGCAGTACCTGATGGGGAAAAGCTAAAGACAGACATATTTTAAATTCTACTATTTCTTTTGCAGATCTTTTGTATCATGACTGGAAAAATAAAACTATTTGAGCATTTTATTTGCCTTTCTTTTTTTTAATGCAACATGGAAAAGGGGAAATATTCAAACTGATAATTTAAAGAAAATAATTCTGGAATTCTGGAAATAGGTCAAATGAAGTGCTAGATATCGGTAAACTGTAAGAAACAATATTACCAGAAAATGTACTTGATTGGCAATAAACAAGATTTGTTGTAAATTAATTTCAATAAATAAATAATTTAAAACAATAATATTATTAGATTCAATGTTGAACCTAACGATTAAACGATACCATCTCACTAATTTAGGTATTATTATTGAATTTATATCAATATTCCCAAACATATGAATTTCACAATACAGAAGAATAATTGAATATGGGGATGATTCACATATTTATGTAGGTTGGTTTTCTTCTACAAATGTTTGTATCTGAACTCTACAAATGTTTTAGCAATTTGTTCACTGACTATTTAGATATTTCTTTATTTACATCTTCTGCTAGATGAAAACAATACTTGATATCCTTTTTAAGTTGTACCATTTTATCCTGATTATTATTATTATTATTTATAGTTTAGTTTTAATTAATATGTTGTGAAAACTCTTAAAATATTAAGTACAATTTTATAAACTCCCAAAAAGCATTTGGTCAATGATCACTTTTTCTCCTTGTCTATTTTTATGCCACAATGACAATCACCCAACTTACTATCAATGTATCCCACCGCCCGATTAGACTACTAATCGCAAAAACCTATCCCAGCTCTCTTTTTCTTGTTCTGAGAGCTATTCTTTCCATAGTCCGCATAACTCCTTTACATGCTGTCTGCCTGTTTCTAATCTTTAATATTGAAGATTTTCTTTCTTCTTCTCTTCCTCTTGTTTGATTCTTATGTTTCAGGCAAACCCTAATGGATTCATACGACCAATGCCTAATGTAGGAATGTCTCTTGGCTCTATTCAGTGCAGAGATGTAAACGGAGCCTCCAGGAGTTAGGCAATCTTCTGGCTCTGTCTGGTATGACAGTTCTTTCCTTAGCTTCTTGTGAGATCTACATGGATCACCATTGTACCGTTTATTTAAATACGCTACATATTTTTATTCATAAACAACCTGAAATATCTTTGTCATACAATCTAATCAAAATTTTGTAACGTAGCTTCACCATTTTTTTTTTTTTTTTTTTTTTTTTTTTTTTGGTAAAGAGTAATGCCTAACATAAACTTAAATTTCATCTTAAAACATGAAAAATCAAGTTGTCTGCCTTACTAATGTCTGCCTTTGTATTTGTGAATACAGTTATTAACTGGTCGAAGAATGAGGCCACATCACGGTCCATTATATGAAGCTGAGTGAAATTTGGTCTTCGCCCAACAAAAAACTATCTGTGTGTGAAATGATGTGAAATTATTACTAAGGCAAATCAGACTCAATTAACATATTTTTTTTTAAATTTAGGATGGGACATGCTAGCAAACTTTCGGCTTCAGGACCCCAAAGGGGTTTGATGTCAAAACCTTATGAAATTTTTATATAAATAAGTTTTTTTTTACTGTTGGCCAACTAATTAACTAAGATATGTAATCTACTTCTACTTGTGTATATATATATATATATATATATATATATATATATATATATATATATATATTTTTTTTTAACTTGTTATATTTAATATAAATTTGTATTAAAACTCATTTTTGTGAAATAAGATATTTTGTAATTTTGAATAAAAAAGGGGAGGGTTTGTTAAATTTTCTTTTTGAGGTGAGATCTTTCATTGTTGTTAAAAAAAATAAAATAAAATAAAAAATTATAGGTTTCATTAAATATTTTTTTTATTATCTAAGGGCGTATTAACTTTTTTTAAATATATATATATATATATATATATATATATATATATATATATATATATATATTCTTTTCAAGAAAAATAAATTAGCTTGTTATTTGTGATTCTGCTTTGTCATTTATTTTCTGTAAATAGTGAACTCAGGTAAGTTCAGGAACCAATATAACCTAAAGGTTCCATCACTGAACATGACCTTTCATTTTCTGGTTTTTCAGAACTCAGCACGACTTTAATCTTTTTTTTAAATTTCCCTTCCGGAACGATTCCCCAGTAGAAGTCATTTAGGCATTTTCAAGACCAAACTCAAAGCGAGTGAGTTTTTCATCTGGCCTTCACTCGCAAAAGATGTCACCCGAAAGGTTAGAAGTTGTGAGATATGTGCTGATTAAGCTGTAACTGTGGAGGCTGCTGCACCATCTACCCTCCGATTGGAATCGGCCATTGAATCGGCTTCCAATTTGAATGCATTGGTTGTTTCTAGAAAGGGAGAAGATGAACTCCAAAGGTCCAGGATACACCAGGTTTTTCTAGTTCACTTGACGATGCTATAAGGCAACTCAGTGAACTGAAATTCAAAAACCTAATCTCACCATTAAATAATTCCTCCAAATAAGAGAAGAGAGAAGAGGAAATCAGAGTCGGATATCATCTCTGGCTATGTTAGGGGTTCTGAGGCAAAAGTGGGTGTGGTAAAACCTTGTAGAGGTGAATTGACCACTTCACCTCCTGCCAAATGACCTTCAAAAAAGCCAGGGTTGAGACTCAAGTCTCTGATACAAATCCTAAATGTTCGGAGCCATCTGGAAAGGAATTAACGACTTGTTTAAAAACATATAAAGACAAATTTTTATATCTCCTGCTTCCTTATTTTGTTTTTATTAGGCTTGTTCATTTAATATATAGGATCATAAGGTATTGTAAAATACCATCAAACTTCATGAAGTGTTTTGATTCATTTTAAATCAAATGTACATGTATATTTACATCTATAGGTATTTCTATATACTATGATACTTCTATGATAATTTCTATGATACTAACTTGAACTTAAGCCTATACTTGAAGTATAGGCATAGTTTTACTAACTTGATATTTGAATAAATAATTAATTGATTAAAAAATACAGAAATACCTATAATAATTGAAATATATTTTGTTCTATGCAACCTTTATTGAATTTTGACCTGAAAACATGAAAAATTAAAAGGTAAATGTAGGCCCAAAACATAATTTTTATATCTCTGAGATAAAAATGGTGCTAAATTTTTCATATTGTTTTGATTGATCAACAATTCACAACCAGTTATTAAAATATTTCCTTTAGAGAGATTGCAACACGTTTAAATTTGTTGTATGTGCTAAAATTTCATTATCACTCACTAACAGATTTGAAATTCAATCCCTTGATAAAATATCTCTTAACTTTGAATTATTTTTTGTGATCTTTTTGTATTTAAAGTTCCATTCATTTTCTGTAGACATCTACCAATGTTAAAAAGTATTTTGCTTAGTTTCAGAGTGGCCACGAAGTCCACTTTTTTCTACAGTTTTTGTCATATCAATTTTCAGTCTAAATGAGTTTCTGTACTACTTATACTACTTTTTGTGATGTGTTGAAATTTTCAACTGCCATCTTGAATCTGCACTATTGAATTTTAAAAAAATATATTAATGCCAACATCGTGTTTTTATACATGATTTAATCTTGGTTTTTAATCCTGAGTTCAGTGGCATAATTATTTTGTATATATCTCACCTGTATTCAGTTATTCACGAAAAACCACAGGAAATGTATGCAATTTGACTTTTTTCAAATATTGCACATTTAATGTTTCATTTGAGTGAGGTGCATGTTACTTCACTAGACATTAATGTTCAAACTGTAATCCACTGACATCTTGGCAGTAATAGGCTCAGTTTATAAAAAAAAATGTCTGATATTCACAAACACATTTGGGTTTATTTTACTATTTCTTCTACTATTCTCGTCCATATCTTCAATGTTTCAAACTTGAATTTTTTACTTCAATTCAATTCACTATGGGTGGTCTTTGATACCCAAGGCACTTCAGCCATTAAGATATGCACTTCCGGAAGATGGTGTGTGCCCCAAACCATCATCCTATAAATCCAAAAATTGGGGATCTTTCCTATGAAGTTGTCTTCAAGAATTGTTAGCCCCTTCTCCATGTCGCAATGAGCTTATGTATCAACTTGGAGTGTAGAATTCGTGTCCCACTTTGTTAGGCCACTTTGTAACATTGTGAATTTTTGAGTGTTGTTAGTTTGTGAAATAGAGAACAGGTGTTTGAATAAGGGAGGAACTAAGCAAAATGTATAATGGGGGGTATGTATAACAGAAGTAACGGCAGAATGGAACAGCCAAATAGTCTGCGAAAATTATCTTTTATAATTTAAGAAAGAACAAAATTCGAAGAGATATAAATGATGAAAAGTAATTATATTCCCTATTGTAGTTAGATATAAGTAGAGAATAACTGTTGTAATTAGAAATAAGTAAAAATGTGCATAGGCTGTATGGAATTAGTGCGCGAGAAGAAATAGCCCGAACATTTATTTTTAATAACATGAGAAATGACTACATATTAAAAGATGTAAATAATCAGAAACAATCTAAGAAATATATGTGATGTCTGGAAATAGGTAGAACAAAAAGAACTATTGTAAGTGGAATATAAGTGAGACATGTGACTTGTTCCAGGGAGGCTTTTAGCGGTAAGCAGTCTACCGTAGAACTCTTGAGATGTGAGTCGCCAATGATGGCTAATTACAATTTTGAAGTAAAAAGTGTAGTTATCTGGCACTAATAGTAAATAAGCGAACAATTGTATTGCTGTAGATAATACATATGGCCAACGATAATTGGTTTGTAATAAAAATGACACGAATTTGGTTAAAAAACTATATATAATGAACGACTACATGTTGGTGGGAGTAAGATAAGTTTCGATCTTAAACGACGAATAGAAAAACCGAGTGTTCTCTATAAATGATGTATGTTGTATATTAGTCAATGTTCATACATTGAACTAGTGATAGTGACAATAGAAAATGTTTGAATAGAAAATCTAAACTTGAAATGGTGTGTGTAATAGGGCCCAGACCTTTACCTCCCATGTGCTTCGATGGCTACGGTATAAGTGTGTTGTTGATACAATAACTACGTATGTAATAAAAGACACAGATTATATCTAGTATGTATTAGTTTTAGTTAATGTTATTGAATTTATTAAAAGATTTCTGTATTTTTTTTTTTTATTTACAATATTTCATGAGAACATGAATGTCTGTAGTTTTCTAGTTGTTTTTGTACTTCATAAATGTTAAAATAATTAATTTGAGAGCATATTGATAAACTCATAATCCTGAAACATAAGAGAAATGATAAAGTCTACTGAAAGTTTTAGTTTGCTAAATTGATATTTTGTTAGTTACTATGTAATTGTTAGTTTAGGAATTTTTGAATTTACTAATAATTGTAGAATCTTCTTATATATATATATATATATGTGTGTGTGTGTGTGTGTGTGTGTTCTTGTGTTTGGCTAATTAAATAAGATGTTTGTTTAAAAGTATAAAAGACTTCTACATTCCATTCCAGTATTCCATCAAGTACACTGTTTCAAAAGAATTCACGACCCTTTAAAATTAATATTCAAAATTAATTTTAATTTGGCAAATATGCACTTGCCATGGCGCCCAACATTTTATTACTTTTCATTCATTATTAACTCTCCCCTTTTAGTAAATTATCACAATTATCACACAAAGTTGGGCAATTTGTTATTTTAAGTGAATTTCAACCCCACAGTTTCTAATTATGACAATTGTTGCAAGACATGTGGTCAGCTCCCCTGTTTTTTAAATTATTAGGCCTACAACTTACAATGCACTTTGCTTTACTTGGATGTCACTTTTGTCACTTGCAATAAGCTACCATCCAGTGGCGGCTCTAGCGGGTAGGCCGGGGCCTACCCAACTTATTTGGTTTTCGGCCGGTGACACGCCTAAATGTACATATTACCGTTTTAAGGTGTATTAACAAGCTGTATGGTTTACTTTGATTTAAATATTTTTTCTCAACAACTACTTTTGTGACACTTATAGGCAATCAAATATATTATATATTATAAAATAACAAAAATATTTTTATTTTTCATAGTTGACCTGGCTCCATAGTTTTAAAATTAACAGTGTGGTGTATGCTTTTATCTTCAATAAGCAGTCCCCCCTTATCCTAGGGGGTATTTACCCAGGTCCCCCGCCATAGTCATGACACCCCTAGACTGTGCCTACCCAAAAAATAAATCCTGAAGCCGCCCCTGCTACCTTCTATGGTGTAAGATTTTATATGTTTTAAGTTTTAATCTAAATATGAACTTCTAGCCCCAAAGTGATTTCTACTTTGAACAATCTACCTTACTATTTGCTCGATTGCAAGAATGAAATCTTACTTTTTATTCTTTTCAAATAAAATTTATTCTTGATTTTAAGTTGTTTTTTTTAATTTGATTTATTTAATTTTTTGGTCTAGCTTTACTTTTCTCTTTCTATTCGACCTCTCTCTCGAGGAGTGTCAATTACAAAACTTTAATTATATTGTAAAATATGACCTCGTATATTCGAACAAATTAATTAAACAATCCTTAAAAACACATAAGGTTAATTTAATATCAAAAATACACAAACACAAAACATAAAATGGATTCAATATTTATTTTATTTAATGTAATTTCCTTTAAATACATCTTTTAATATTGCTCAGTAAGTAATTTTTTACTCTTAAGAGATCATAGAATTATTTACAATTGCAATAGAGAACACTGCATGCTGTAAGTGACCATTTACCCCTATATCTATGATATGGTTAATATGTGAACCCCAGTTAAGTCTATTATCCAGGATTATGCCCAAATATCTAACCATGGATTCAATTTTGATTTCATTATCAAAAATAATAATTAGATGTACAAGACTCCCTAACTTACTTCTTCAATAAATGGAGTGGCATCAGTCTTGGCCAGATTCAGAGAAAACCAATCTTCTTACACCAATGTTCCACTGTCCTTAGTGCAAATCCAAGCAGTTCCATATCAGTTGATGTAAACTTCTCAAAAACAAATATCACATCATTATAGCCCTGAGAATACATGGCAATGTTGTTAAGTTTAATGATGATGTCATCAACCAATAAGTTCCACAATATGGGGAACAATACTCCTTCCTATGGACACCATCATGTTGCATTGACCTCTACATTCTTGTAATCAGTGAGGATTTTGTAATCCTGCTTTCCAACACGGTTTTGATCCATCTACGTACCATTCCATTATTTCCACGACCTATGATGTATCCATAATGGACTGGGTTGTAGTGTTATCATAAGCTCCTTCAATGTTTAGAAATGCACCTAATACCACATCTTTATTTTAGAGAGCATTTTTATTCTCCTCACCAACTTATGCAGAGCAGAGTCATAGGATTTCCTTAGGATATAAGCATGTTGATTAATATGGAAATGGTTCTCCATTAGCCCTTCCCACAGAAAGATATGAATTACCTTCTGCAATACCTTATGGAGGAATGAAGTCAAGCTTATAGGGCAAAACGACTTTTTTTCATTATAACTTGCCATTCCTGGCTTGGGTATAAACACGACTTTGAATGCCTGCCATGCTTGTGGAATGTATGCCAGAGTAAAGCTGCCTCTATATAGCCCACAAAGCGTAGGCAGTATGATTTCAATACCTTGCTGTAAGCAAACAGGTCTAATACCATTTTGGAAGGATATTTATATAGGTTAACCACTTACTGGATTAACCCGAGTTTACTCGGGCATGTGCCTAGTTGTCAAAATGGATTAACCCGAGCTTACTCGGGCATTTAGTTAAAAGATGAAACCTAATGGATCTACCCGAAATAAATCGTTTTTTGTATTCTACAAACAGTAGGCTACACTATGTTACTGTGAGGCTGCAGCACCTACTAGGCGTCGTTTCCAAGTAGTGTGTTTGCTCCCTAGATGGAACCAGTACTGCATTGCGCAGTACGAGTACAGAGTTCAGACGTATTCATACGCATAACCTATCAATCATGTGATCTATTTTGTTGTGTATTTTATTAACCGTTTTGATTTTACAACTATCTACTGTATATATTCTCTGTAGGCTATATATAGACAATGAATAGTGAAGAAGAGTTTGAGACGGAGAGTGAAGACTTGGAAGAAAGTGGAAGTGAAAGTGACAGTGAATCAGAGAGTGAGAGAGAAAGTAAATCAGATGGATCTGATGATTTGGCCCGTGTTCGACAATGGATTGAGGTAAACCCAAACAATTCACCACCAGCCCCCCTCGATTCCCATTTACTGAAATACCGAGCATAAATGTAGGCCCCTTTGATACCAATGGCAATATGTTACAGTTTTTTGAAAACTACTTGACGGATGAACTTTGCCAGCACATATGTCAAGAATGAAATCGGTATGCGAACGAGCATATTCGTACAGACAGAAGAACTAGGCCTTTTCCTGAGCTAACCGTGAATGAATTTAGGGTGTTTATAGCTCGAAATATGTTACAGGGGTTTTTGAAAAAACCGGAAATGGAGCAATACTGGTCAAAAAATCCCTTAATTACAACACCATGTTTTCTTCAATGTATGCATTACCGTAGATTTAAAAAAATCAAACAGTTCTTGCATTTCTACGATAATAATGAATATGATAGTAGAACACATCCCAATCCCAAATTGTATAAAATATGGCCGGTTTTGGAAAAATGTTCAAAGAGAGTATTACCCCTGAGAGAGACATTACAATTGATGAAAATTTGTTGATGTTCAAAGGACGTTTGTCCTAGAAGCAGTTCTTACCACTGAAGAGGGCACGTTTTGGCATAAAAAGTTATATGCTATGCGAGTCTAAAAGTGGATATGTTATTGATCTTATAATATACACTGGTAAGGGGGCAATCCCTAACAATGAAGTGAGTACTGACTTTCAAAGCGTTCCTAAATCAACACAAATTGTGCTCACACTATGCAAAGATTTATTAGGAAAAAGTTATTTTTTGACTACGGATAATTTTTACATCCCCTCAATTAGCTGATATACTTGTTTCGCATAGGACTGATATGTATGGTACATTGAAATTGTCACAAAAAGAGGTTCCACAGAAAATGAAAAAACAAGAATTGAAGAAAAAGAAAATGAAAACAGGAGATATTGTTGGATGTCAAAAGGGAAAAGTTACGATTATGTGTTGGAAAGACAAAAAACTCGTTTCTCTTCTTTCCACCATTCATTCACTAGAAATGGTTGACATACAAAAGAGGGGAGATATAAAAAAAGAGGCCAGGTTGTGTTGTAAGCTATAACGATACAATGGGTGGTGTTGATCGAGTAGATCAGCACATTTCTAACTATTCCACTCCAAGGAAACGTAGTAAAAAATACTATAAGAAAATCTTTTTCCACCTCATTGACCTGTGTTTATGGAACTCTTTTGTGTTGTACAAAAAATGTGATGGAAAACTAAACCCCCTTATGTACAGACTGGCTGTCATTCAAAAGTCCATGGAAGATTACTTGTCAGAGGACATGAAACCTAGAAGGGGAAGACTCAGCCAGACCCTCAATCCAGTAAGACTGACGAAGTGCCATTTCTTGGACTACATTCCCGCCACAGAGAAAAGAGCCAACCCAACTCGTCAGTGTGCGATGTGTAGCAGAGTGCAAGACGCCCAGGGAAAGAAAATTCGTCGGGAGTCATGGTATTACTGCCCAGACTGTGATGTTGCTCTTTGTGTGGCGCCATGATTCCGAGTCTACCACACTGTTGATGACATCTAACGACTGTATGTTATTATTTATTTTGATTTCTTACAAACTTATCTGACATATTCAACTAACTTTATGTAAAACCACATTATTAGTAAATTAAAAACAAAACAAAAAGTATAGGAATATTTATTTATTCCCCCCCCCCCCCATTAACGAGTAAACTCGGGTTAATTATATTTCAGTATTTTACAAGCAAAAAATAACAATAATTTAAAATAAAATAAAAATTTACACCGCCATTTGTTTAGGCATAAAACAAAGTACAGAAATCACAACAATAAAAATATGACCTGAATAATACATTTCTTGATACAAAATTAGACCGTTAAGTGGTTAAATGTATTAATTGCCCATTTCATTTTACTAAATGTAATTATAAGATTGGCCAATCATTAGTACTTACTTTGCTACAAGTCTGATCACCCTTTGATATATTCTCCTACATATATTTTCTTATGATGTATCCTGAAAAGTTGATACTTCATATGAAATGGATCTAACTATGATGAACTTCCAACATCTCCTTAGCTTCCACAAGAAACTCACCATTAGTATTCCAAATAGTTCCTATTGGTAAAACTGGATCTTTGGATAGTGTCCTCTGGAGTCTAGCAGATTCCTGTATTACTTCAACATCCGAACAGAACTTTTTTAAGTGTTTATAAAAATATTTAACAATTTTCCTACATATTTTAACTGTAAAACTTTTTTTTTACCACCACTACAAGTATGTTTAAAAAAATAATTAATCTGGAAAAAAAAATCGAAAAAAATATAAATATTATTTTATTGGAAAAGTTAATTGGATATTCATAAAATACATCATTTTTAAGTGTTTACTTTATATAAAAAGAGAAAAATGATTTACAATAAGTTCATTAGATAGAATGCTAAAAATACCAAAATTAGAGTCCTGTCTTCACTGAGAATCACATTCCTTGTAGTGATTAATATACACTTAGTAGCTAAATCAAACACTTTGAACTCTAAAATCACTATTTACAAAATTAACTATTTACAACACTAAAAAACTAACAATAATTTACAAAAATATATTCAAACACTTAATAGTTAAAACTTTCGCAAACACTATTCTTTCGTAAAATATATGACACGAGCTTGAGTACGGTAATAACGGTTCAACCTTGAGCTTAGCCCAAGAGACACTGGCCTCTATTCACAATGTCGGAAAGGTAAAAAAAAAGAGACAGAGCGTGTCCGTCTTTTGTCTACGAGTTCTCCTAATTTTACAAAGGGCGGGTCGTTATTTTTATGAATGAGTTTTGTTCTAGGGTTAAAGTTTTAAAAGATCTTTGAATTGAACTGTAACATAAAGATTGTTGTGCTAATGTGATTCTTGAAGTAAAACTTAAAACTTTTTGCCCTTTCTGATGGTTTTGTTGACTGCACTCCCCTCCCCCACTTGACAATTTTGCTTTACCCAATGATTGAAAAGCATTAACCAACCAAATTAGAACTTTGTCTTTTTAAACTCTAACTGATTTTTCAGTTCTTTTTTCGTTACTCTATTTTTTCTTTTCTATGCCTGTGTACATGACTAACGACATGTCCGTTCTTTCTTACCACGCTACTTTCTCTTTACTTATTTGCTGGCTACAACAAAATATACGACTGTTTGCTTAATTGAACAAAATTTATTGGCTTGTATTTAAAGTAAATATGAAATTTTCTCTTTGTTATAATATAGTATATCGGGTATATTTTGTATGGACAGGAAACAAAGGCTTACCTTGGAAAGTGGTCCTTGGTATTACATAGTATTACCTAGTGTTACATAAATAGGAAAACCCACAATAAAACACTAAAATTCTAAATTATTTTGTAAAAATTGTTCAATTTCTTAATCAGTAGAAAGTATAAACAGGGCGGGTTTTCTTTTTATACTCCCTGCTGATTGAACAGTGTTAGTTAGTACTTTTGTGAGTTATCTTATATCATCTACAATTTGTTGACGTATAGCATTTGGTTCCATTTTGTTACAAAGAAGCTCATCCCAACCTTGCCAATGACTGTCAGAAATAATCAGTATTTACTACTTGCTTTTGTGTTGAGAATCTATACTTGCAGAATAGATGTTCATATTTTTTAAAGTTTTTTAACTAGAATTTACATGCATTTTAAAATTTTTATTTGACAACAGTTTATTATATTCTTCTTCTCTTGACAATACACCAAAATGGTTTACTATTTTTAGTTGGATTGAATTTTTAACATGTCAAGGTTTAACAATTTTTTTCTAGAAGTAAAATTATGGTTTACTAGCTCTAATTTTTCTGAAGTTTTTTAAGTTTGAGGAAAGAAAGTAATAATATTGCTGAATGTTGTTTCGAGATTTAAGTAGTTGTTTTCAGCCATTAAATCATCACTCTTTTTGTCCTCCATAAATGCATGTTATACAATTACTTTGTATTGTACTTTGTGTTTTTGTAAATAGGGCAATTCTGATCCATCTCTCATTCTGATGTATATTTTTCCCAACTTTGGACCCTTTGAGAAGTGTCATTCAGAGTACTCAAGCACTCTGAGACAAAGGATTTTATCTCAGCACCTGCTTTTCTACCATAAAGTCTTTTAAATACTTCATAAAAACCTAGTGCAAGAGGCTTAACACTTCATTCATTAAAGCCTTCTAAACCAATCATTTCCCTGAATCTCCATTCTTCACGACTGATCATGTTTTTACCATGACCAATGAAAAACAACACCTTGGTATTAAATATGCAAACCACCGTACAACAAAACATATTTGAATTAATTCAAATACACAAAGTTATATATATATATATATATATATATATATATATATATATATATATATATATATATATAAAAGGAGTCAAAAGTTTAAATAAATCATGTTTAATATGTACAAATTGTCAATTAATAGTTTCTCTCTCAGTAACTTGAAAAGTTATGATTTTATAGATAAAAAATCTGCACAATATGCAAGTTACTCTGTAACCCTACATCTGTCAAGTAAACTTTATCTTTGGTACAAAGTTCAATTGAAGCAAATCAAAAAGTTTTATCTGATTTTTATTTGATAAACAAATAATTAGTAAGTCAACAGAGTAGACAGATTACAAAATTGTTCCCGGTATATCATGAATGAACTGATGTTCATGTTTCAAAAATTTTCATTTTTAGGCTGATCAAAAAAGTATTCTACCAGTTCTGTAACTCCTTACTAAACTGTTTAATTTAATACAAACTACACTTAAATCAGCCAAGTTTTACCACCATATGGTAAACTTCAAGAAATATACAAAACACAACCTGTTCCAAGTTATACTCAGTCTGATGACGACCCGGCAACGCACAATAAAAGCCATCCACGTACCCCCCCCAAGTTACCTCCGCACTTAGTTTTTTGTTCAAGAATGATTTAAATGAACTGACAGTCTGTAAATTATGAAATATACAATAAGTCTTTAGTTCTGTATTGATGTATCCCTCTCCCTCAATTGTTCATTCAAATAATTTTATTTAGAAATTTGAGTACTAAACAAATTTGTATAGTGAGTTAAGGAGTTCCTTCAACTATATGTGTTCCTCCAAAATCCTGGATCAGATTTAGATAATGAGTAACTATAAAATAAATAGTTTCTAGGTTGAAAATAAATTTAAAGTTATTGCATAAATGAACATTCCTTTTTCAATAAAAAACCATTATTATTGCTACATTTTTCTAAAACCTATATATTTTTAAGAGAAAACAGAACAATGCTCATAATTTTCTCAATTTTACAAGCTTACCATACTAAAATTTACTTGAAAATGCTTAAGACTGGTGTGTTTATTGTGTATACACCTACCCAGTTCCTAAAGTGTTAATATTTTTAGCAGTTTCTACAAAATACATTTATATCTGAATCATCTATAAATCAAAAATATTGCAAAACATTTCTCACATAAATGCTTACAAGGAAATATATAAATTACAAAAAACAGTTTGTTTTGTTTTGTTTGTTTGTTTGTTTGTTTGTTTATTAATGAGATGTTAATGACAGTAGTGATTACTTTTCACTTTACATAATTTCTTCTCAAACCATAACTTACGTTTTTATTTTGTAACATTTTATTTAAATAATTTTTAACTAAATAAGATTTTTTAAATTCTTTACGTGTCAAGAATGAGTTACAGTCACAACAAAGCTAGTCATAATCACAGTTGATATGATTGCTGGCTATGTTAAAATATGACGAAGTATAAAGTTTGTAAATAACAGAAGTAAAGTTTAAATGGTTTGGTAGGATTTTATGTATTTTTTATTGAACTAGTGAACCAATAAAGTTGTATTTAAATATCTGCATAGCTTTTGATAGATACAAAGTGCCCATATGAACTGCAAAAATTATTTTTCTGTTTAATACAATCATTATTTATATTAATTATGATTATCTAATTAAGGTACCGTATCTGTAGTTGAGGCAATCAATTAGTTATAATTTAGTTTCATCAAAAAAGCCAAACAAAACCAACCCAATCCATTAAGTTAATTAATTAATTATCATTAACGATAAGCATTGTTGACTTGTCAATTTGAACTATTCTTAACAGTACATTCATTCAAGCCAGAGTAGAACCACAGTTAAGTGTAATGGCTTTGAGTGCAGTTGATGAAAACATTTCTGAAGTATTGAAGTGTTATGAGGTCTTCAAAACACTAGCTATTATCTTTGGTCTTGGAGTGTGGTCATTTGATTCACAAAATATTAAAAAAACTAATTTTCAAATTTGGCATTTTATTTGGGGTGTATTTTTAATCTTCATTGGAATATTAATTGCTGTTGTTCCTCCTATATTCAACTTTTGTGTTGCAATTGATTCTTTTTTTTTAACTCTTTTTATTTTAATCTTCTCTTCAATCTGGTTGTCCTCATATTCTCTGCAAATATTTTTTAACAACTTATATAAATTTGATGAATGCTTGATTGAGATAAGTGGAAATAAATTATTTGGCATTCCAAAGAGTAAAAAATATGTATTTTGCTACACAATGTTTTTTGCAACATGGCTATACGTGATTATTTGTAAATTTGTTTACACTTTCCTATCATATAATGAGATCTGTCTTACTATGGTTATTGAGATTATTGTTTCACTTTTAATGCATGGAACAAGGTTGACAGTATTCTGTATTTTTATCACATTATGTAAAATATTGTCTTACAGATTTTTAATATTGTCCACAATTTGGAATCTGAATCTAAGTGGAAATTTTAAATTCCAAAGAACATTGTTTAAAATGGAAAAAGTACGACTATTACATTCGGAATTAACATACCTTGTCTATGACTTCAGTAATTCTTTTGGGCAAGTAGTGCTTGTAATATTCATCAGTTTTTTGTTTGCAATAATAAATCTATTCTATGAACTTGTTTATGGTAATGAAGAAATCCCTGAGATTTTATTTTTTCTGCTGGGCTTGGATGCATTCATTATATATCTAATTATTCTTTCAGCATGTCAACTTGAATCAAATGTAAGTATAATACTTTATTTTTTATTGAACTATTAAATTAACATATCTATTTATATGCTTATTTATTAATAAATATTATATTTACAGAGCTCAGAAATTTGTAGTGAGTTGTCAATAAGAAAACTGTGTAATTTACCAATCTCAAGTCAGTTACAGGTAATACTATAATGATTTCTATTTAATTATATTCATTAATTATATATAGCCATATATTCAGTAATTTTTTGTTTATAAACATAGTCAAGAATAGTGATGTAATGATTTGAGAATTATAGTTCTAGTAAGGATGGTCTTTCTTTTCTACAACACTTGATATTATTATGGTGTAATCAGATATTTGCCATCATTTGTTTATAAAAAATTAATAAACAAAATTTCGAGAATATAAATGAACTCTTGTTATCAAGTGTGAAACTAGAATATAAAAGAAAACTACAACATAGCCTAGTACTCTAAGGGCGTTTTGGGAACTAAAATTAAATCTATAATCTAAAAAAAGTACTATGCTTAAAATTAGACCTGATCAGTCAAAGCTAATAAGGAAAAAAAACTGATTCCCCAAACTACAAAAACTTTATTAAATTATACCAGCATGATGAAACACCTTTAGGTAGAGTTGGACCTACACTAAGGTCTAACTTAGCTATAGCTGGTGTACAATCCTATTAGCCAAACTATTTTAGAAACAAGGGCATTATGGCTTCTCTAAAGAAAAAAGGAATAAAAATTCTTTTACTTTAAATAAGGCTGAAATTTGGTCACTTATTCCACAAATGGGAATCTTGACAGGATATAAGAATAAACTCTTGAAAATGAGGAAAAAGGTTGTTTTCCATGATAATTATTAGGACAACTTTCTCTTGGCTCCATCCCTTACAATCAGTCACTTGCTGTCCTTTGTGTAGTATAGACTTGTGTGTTGTGGTTATATCTGTCATATTTGTATTTAGACTTAGCTTAGATTATAAGTCTCTGTCGCACCTCATGCAAATTGCTGGGCCTAGTTATGGCTAAGTTAGACCTTAGTATAGAGTCTACCTTCATCATACTGGTATAATTTTAAAAAGTTTTTGTGGTTCGGGGAATCCTGTTTTTCCTTATTAACTTTGACTACTCAGGCCTAGTTTTAAGTTTGAGTAATTTTCTAATAATCTAATATGTACAATTTTAATTTCCAATATCCCCTTAGGCTATGATGATGTGTTTTTATTTTATATTCTAGTTTCATACTTATAACGAGAGTTGATTTATAATCTCGAAACATCACATATTAATTTTCTACACAAATGATGTCAAATGTCCAATTAAACCATATTAATAATATGAACAATCCATCATTATCAAATACCAGAAAACTTGATATTGTATTGAACCATGTAGGTATAGATTTTTTATGAGATGGGTTAGTTGATTCATTTGTTCAGGTATCTTATTCCTTCTCATCCCAACATTGGTAAAATAAAACTGAAATGGTTTAATGGAAATACATATATAGTTCAGACACAGCTAGTGATAGAATGTGATTCTAAAAATCAAAAGTGAAATTTAAATTTATTACAGAACTGTCAAATCAAATTGAGCCTTTTATTACAAGAAGTGGGTTTATCAATTATTTCCATTGAAGAAATTATGATGTCCCTGTGAGGTGCCATCAGAGCTAGGCTCGGCAGTCTCTGCTGGCTGGTTCTATTCCTTAGGTATCTCTTGATTCGTTTAAAAATAAAAAGTCGTCTGTTAACAATACAGTTGTTGCTGGGATCATTGCTAAAATTGCAACTAATTTCTTAGTATTAGGGAGGAAAAATTCATTACAATCCTCATAAGCTTCTAAAATATCCATTCAATGGATTCAGTTGTCACTCGCTTCCTTTTCAACAAATCAAACTCTGTTTCATGGTTTTGTATATTACGTTATTCAAGTACGAATTTTGTATTTAGGAAATTTCAGGTAGTGTCACCTATAAAGAAAACTGGAATTAAAATTTGCAAATATCCTATAATATTTGCATGAGAGATAATTCTAACTCTCAATTCTTCTATAAAATAAACCAGAAATAGATAATAACATTTATTTTGTACTAATGCTGTGGGGTGTTGGTTGCAACATTGATTCTACAAGTTTGTTTTGAAATTACAAGAAGAGCCATAATTTCTCATGTGCCAAGTAAGTTATCTCTTTGCTTCTTTGATAATACTGTAATATAAAACAGTATTATGTCCTGTAGCTTCCAGACTGTCACTGTTTTATCATGTTGATATGTTCATTGCGATTTATGTAACTGTCTGCAAGGCTACATTAAGACTTGATGTCCTATAACTAAATACCTTATTCAAAATCAGTAAAGTAAATATAACAAATTGACAATTCTCCAAGCTTTGTATAAACTGAATGGCTTGTATGTCTTGGCACCTTTCCCAGAGTATGCAGTGCTTCTACAATGTCATTACACATTTCTATGAATCTGCTTACAGCCTTCTCTGTCTATATCATTTTACAAAGAGCTACCAATATTGAGAATGCATAATTTTTCCGAGAGTTCTCTTCAACACAGTGTTTTGTAAGCAAGATTGTCTAAAAAAAAATTATAATATTTTTAACTGTTCCTTATCATAGATACTTTTGATTAATGGGCAAGAACTAAATTGAGAGTTTGTGTCGCACAATGTATGAAGTGCGCTTTAGGTACTTGTAACTTATCAGAAGCTCAAGTATTCTATAAGAAGGTAGATGCCAGGTAACCATGAGAAGTTGCCGTACCTTTTGGTGGATGATAATGCTGATGTTTATAAGTATTCTATATGAACAAACTCATTAAATCCGTCACAAACACTTGATTTTTCACAAGCATTATCAAGATAATACACACAAAGACAATTGTTGCTCTCTTGATTTTTCTTGTGTTTCATCCGCCAAAACTGAGAAATACCTTGGCCCTTATTTTTCATTATCCTGATTATAGTTTTTTTGCACTGATATTAGAACAGTTACATTTTAAGTAAAGATTAGATTTTTTCAAATTTTGTGTTAAGGGTATTTTTAAGTGTTGTGTGATGCAGCTATTGGGTGGTACAATTTAATTGTTTTAGCTATATTTAAAGACCACCTAAGTATGATAAAACTAGTCTGAATGTGTTTTATGATAAGTTCCAGGCTCTTTTAAAGTATATAACTTATAAAGCTCCTATATGTCATATAGTGATTGCTGGTGATTTCAATATTATTTACTTAAGGAAAGTACTCTTAAGCAAGAATTTATGAATATTATTACATCTGGTCTATTAAATATTCATCTTTCTGAGCCAACAAGGATCCAGGAAAATAAAAAAACTTGTATAGACAATATATTAACCAATTTTCATATTAGCATTTGCAGGTTATTGGTGATTGATTAGGGGTTTTCAGGACATACTGCTCAAACAGGCACCATAAATAACTGTTTTATAAAACATAAAATGCCCAATGGGTATTTATCTCTTGGACGCTCCTTTTTGGTGGATAATATTGATATTTTTTATAGAGCTATTTGAAGGGAAAAACTGGGATGAAAAATTTGAAACTTCAAAAGATGGGTACAGCTTAAATTTGAAGTATAATATATTTTAGGAAAATATAATGAAATATATTAATCTGGCTTTAAAAAACAAAACAAATAATTGTATGTAATAAAAGTAAAATTAACAATAAGGGTTAGGTTACATATGGTATAAGATATCAAGTTCTAGAAAAAGGAAGTTGGATGTAATTTCTAAAACATCAAATGATCCAATATTCCTAAAATATTTATCTAACTACAAAAAAAAATGTATCTCAGCAGCAAAAATTCAATTTTAAAAGTAAAATATTACACGCTTTCAACAGAACAAGAGCGGTATGGGATGTAGTAAACAATGAAACCCAGGGAACAAAGTACACCAAAATATATAGAAATAGACTTATCGGGCAAAGTTTATAAGCCTCCAGAAGCAGTAGCTAATATTTTCAAAAATTGTTTTGCAAATGCGGTGAATCATTGAAATGTAATGATCACATTTTTTAAAATTTGTTATAACTCTTCTAGCCATTCTTTTTCATTGCATGTAGATATTTTTTGTTTGTAAGCTTTATCTACTTTGATTATTATAAAATTTTGTGATATATTCTATAAATAAGGAACATACTATAAGCTGTTGATACTTCTAGATAAATTACCATTGGTAGAGTGTGTCGCCTTGGTACATACTATTGTAATTTATTTATTTCAGGTGCAACTGTTACTTGAAGCAATCGACACAAGACCTGTTACGGTGAATATCATTGGGTATTTTGATATTAATAAACAATTACTTGTTTTTGTAAGTACTTTAAAATTCCATCAGCATTGATAATGTAAAATAATTCATAATGGTTCAATTTCTATAAAATTAAAATTGTCAGATTACCTACAGAAATTGAAACTTTATATAACCTGTATGTGTATAATTTCTACAATAACTACCTAAACTATAAAAATAATGTTTTAAAATTGTACATTAAAAATATCAGGTGACATATTCTGGTCACTTCTGCCCAAAATATCTTCCACTGACCTAACAATGTAACCTGTTAAGGGAGTGAATATGTATGTTGTAAGTTCTCTATTTTTACTGAGACAAATATTATCATAATTAGGATAGTTATATTTTTTAAATTTTCCTTGCATGTAAACAGTATAAAGTTCTCTGAGTTCATAAAAATAGTTATTTGTATGTCTGTCTATTTTTCGTGTAAGTGCACTTGCAGCCCAGATGAATGAAAACACCTGAGTTAAATTAATGGGTTCGTTACCTCCCCCCCCCTACTCACCTGATTTGTCCCTGCCAAATATTTTTTTATTTCCTAAGCTCAAGAGATGACAATTTGACACATTTTAGGAGATAAAACAAAAATCGCAGAGGAACTAATAGGAATACATCGGGAAGATGTATTTTCTACATGCTTCAGCAGTGGAATGTGTGCTTTGGGAGAAATATGTGACTAAGTAGGGGTAGTACTTTGAAGAGGATAAGGTTGAATGTATTGTAATGTTCTCAATAAATTTATAAAAATTAGTCCTGGAAGTTTTTCATCATGCCTTGTTATATAGGTACGGTATTAAAAAACTTAATGAAATGTTTGTGTAAACAATAGTTTCAATGAAAGTTAATAGCACAATCCAAAGAAGTACCAATAATGGAAGATATTTCTCTATATGGTAGCTTTGATCAACTTCCAAAAATTTTGACTGTTGGTTTTCTAATAGTATTATAGAAGAAAGTGGTACTATCTTTAGAACTTCTATTAAACATAGATTTTCAATTTTCAGCATCAGTATATATATATATATATATATATATATATATATATATATATATATATATATATACTGAGAAATGTTAGTTGAGAAATTTTTTGAAATGGCCCAAAAACATTGCACAATTCCAATACTACTTACAATACTAAATATTAAAAAACAAAAAGCTTTTCATCATCAGCATCCCAAAAATGCCTATTCATACCAATTTAAAACAGACAATGGCACTCCCTTAAAAATTCAAACTTCTCAAAATTGCCAAACTACTGTATGCATAAACATGGTTGAAATGTGATTGTTTTGAAGACATTTTATTAAAAAATTCAGAAATTAATATTTTCAGAATATTCCAACAAAAATAAATGAATCAGAATAGATCAGTTGTAACTCACTCCATACTTACTTTTTATATGTTATTACAACTCAAATGTTAGGCTTATCCTACTTAAAAAACTTTTGTGATCACAGATTATATTTATAATAATTGTAAAAAATATATAAATACATGTTTCAGAGTTCCTAATGAAATGGTGAACAATATATTTTACATGTTTTGATACACAAAGCTATTTTTTAATTTTATTTTAAGTTATAGATTGGTATTGGAGAATTATTGAATCCAAATGTTAGTGAACATTTTTCCCTGTTCAATGTGACAGATAAAGTGAGTACAATTTATATTTATTACAATATGGAGTTACGGGCAGCAGAACTATGGAATCACTAAAATTTGACTAAGGAATTCAAAACAAATGTTGGCGACTACACTGATATAAATTTTATTTCCATATAAAATGAAATTATTACTTGTTCTTTCATATTCTGACTAATGAATCATAATGATAAAAATTAAGCAAATATAATAGGTGTAATAAACCATGGATTAATTAAATCATTTTTATATAAAAAACATAATCCTCCATGGAACAGATGAAAATATAATATAATGTTCTTAAGGAATGTTTCATCATTATTTGCCCACTCAACAAGATCCTCACAGGTTTCAACCCGATGTTGTTTTGATCCTCCATCATGAGTTGACTAGAATGCAACTCATTATCAGTTTTTTTTTTCTTAGATCTCTTGACACAAACTAAACTAAATGTTGCACTCTCTTCAGTTCATTCTCGGATAGTTAATTGACAATTAACTGGACAAGTCCATTCACTTGAGCAACATGACACTTATCGGTCAATGGTCAAGGTTATCCAGAATGATTGTTATATGCAAGTGATGGCCGACATTCCTTAAACTTTATAATCATTCATGACACCTTGACTAATATAAAACTTCATGTCCGTAAGCAGTTTCTATCATTTGAAAAGTCTCTATGAAAATTTTTCCTAAATTCACACAGAAATTGATGGTAACGTGTTGCTCTTCAATGGAACTTATCACAAAATCACTGAACACACAAAAATGATTTTACAAAAACAATTTCAGCTTCCACAATGAGTTGTGTAAGAGTTGCAAACTTACCTTCTAATGTTAAACCACTCATGAGCTTTGTTTTTTTTTTTTTCATTAATTTACATTTAAGTTTACTGTTGAGTGCCAATAAGTTATTTTACGGAACTTATACTCTATAATTATTTACAAGGCCATGAATTCTTTGAAAAGTGTACTGGGCAAAATCAAATATAGAAGTCTACTTTTCTGAAAATACATACAGTACATATTTATTTTATAAAACACCTGAAATTGACATAAAACAACATGTAAAATTATGACAAAGATAAAAAATAAATTGATCAAATAAATGTAGATGATAGAGTTGTGTTAGATATTTCTAACCAAATTTCAACATTATTAATTCATTTCCACAACAAAGTTTGTAAAATGTTTTTATTGTTTTTTTTTTTTTTTATCTGTTAGATATCTTTAACCAAAATTCAATATTATTCATTCAATTCCTAAACAGAGTTTGTAAAATGTTTTAGTTGTGTTATTTTTCGAGTACTATTTTTTGTTAATTCATATTTTAGTAAATAATGTATATATCACATCCTATAGCAAGTGATGCTTTCTTCACTTACTCTAATATACAATCTTTTGATTGTAATGGTTCAAAAACACATCTCTACAAAATAATTCAACATCAGACGCATCTCCCAAACTTTCATGTCCATTCGCCTCTGTTATCTGCTACTAACTGACAAGACATATGTACACATTCATCTGCTTCCTGTTACTAACTCTCACACATCCATTCTCCTCTGCCACCTGCTATTAACTGATCTACCAGTTCTGCCCCCCTAGCAAAATTACTCTCAGTTTATACAACAATACCCTCAAAATGGAAAAGTTACAAACGTATAACTACCTAGTACAGTATTGTAAACATAAATTAATTTATGAGGTAACTTAAAGTTGATTCGAGAGAAAATTTATATACATTAACCGGGAAATGAAAAAAGTAAGACTAATATTACAACATTAGTTGTATAAATAAAAATAACACTTATCATTATGCGAGTTTTCAAGCCAGCCATTCGGTAATTTTATTTTAATGTTTTTTTTACCAATACACATGTACACAAATATACATTATATTAAAATATTTGAAGTTTTAAAATAGTAATTATATTTTTACAAATATACTTTACACTTTTTCTCCTTTTTAAATACATAGTGTTTGTAACAGTAATAACTTTAAGCTTATTCTTCAACTTAGCTTTAAGCATTTTCTTACTTAACTCAAAATTTACACATCCATTATGTTGCTTCACACCATCTTTGGTAGCCATTAGTGCTATAATAGTCACTGTTTTAAAAGTGTTTCTGTGGTAGCTCTTACAGTTTCTGAAATTGCTAAAACACCTTTCAACTGAGTTGTTAGAAAAGAGTAGGACTAAAAGAAGTTTGAAAACCATTTTGAGATTGGGAAAAGTGACCTGGCCAGTTGCATTTTTGCATTTTAAACACTGAAATACATCTGTATCTATATTGACTTGAAGTCCTTCTTCTTCATGGTTGTGTAAGGCGTGAGTTTTCCACTTATTATTCAGCCCTTGTGACCTAATATATTTTTGTAGAATGGGAAACCTTTAGATTATAGGTTTCAGTTATTTTATTTTAAAGCTCTATGCAGTCTCAATCACAGAAACCACATTAAAAAGTTCATCTCCGAAGTCAAATTAGATTTTTATTACAGAAACAAGTTCTACATGAAAAGGAAGCATTGATTTAAAAAAAAAAAAAAAAAAAAAAAAAAAAAAAAAAAAAAAAAACTTCAATATCTTTAGTTTCAACATCTGACATCCTCTGTCATTCACTTAAAGATTCTGTTGCTAATACTCCCAAGTATTTTTGCTCAAGTTTCAGATAAAATTTTGGGTTATTATGCTGAACTTTAAGGATAGGCTAATTTTTATGTATGCTACATCCATGAAGTTTGTACAAACATCCCTGAGTAATTTTTAACCACTGATTTTAACTTGTGCAATAGTGGCTCCTCTGTTTGAAACATTATATTGAGGTCACATAACTTCTCCAAAATCTAATATATATTCTCTAGATAAATCCTTATAAATCTAGTGTTTATTATATCCACCATCGTCTGAAGGGTGTAAGATGGGTCATCAAAGCTAACAGTTAGAGTTAGCTTTGAAAAACCTTCAAAGCTTTGAACTGTTCCAAAAGTTGATCTGCACATTGCTTATGGAACAGCCAACGAGTTGTAGCTAGAGAAAGTATTTTGTGAATGTCTAAAAGAACTCCTGAAAATACTCGAAATCTTTTGCTTTTTATAACTTCTGCTAAAATGGGAGCCAATGTTCCTGAAAAGGCCTTTTACATGCTTGGGTAGTTTTTAAAAAGCCTTGGAAGCTGTTAAATGAATCATGTGGCATGAGCACAGCATGCTATGTCAGGGGAATCTTTTTTCAAGTGTGAAGAAACAAATTGATGTTCTCCAACTATAACATTTATGGTATCTGAACTGAATTCCACAAAGTTTCTAATGTGATTCCTTTTGATGTTAAGCTGTGTTTTATTTATACATATAAGTTTCTACTGTACTGGATGTTACTTCAAACATGTCGAAAAACCACGTTTGAACACATTTGTCCATAAATATTACTGTTAATGCACACTGTTTAATAACAGACATGTTTTGGTTGAAATTTAAAAAATACCCTAGCGGCTTGTCAGTTGGTTTAGTATCTTATCTGAATTAAATGAGTTCTTATCTTTACACTGTAACATAACAAAGAGATATGTTAAATGAAAAGAAACGGTGAAGTCATAACTGTGTATCAGTCATCTAGGTCAGTAATGAACCATTTCATTAGAACACATGTTCTGTTATTATTCGGTCATGATCCAACTAAGGTTATAAAGAAGTGAATCATCAAAAGAAATAATTGATGTTCAGTCCTGATTCAATACATCATAACAAAATGTGGAGATATTTTGCATCCCATCTTGCTTCTATCAATAAATACAGGTATGCTTGTGTATTGTTGGAGCAGTTTAATAGAGTTTTTATGTTTGTACTTCAATGTTTATTTTTATAATTCATTTTCTACAGATGATTGTGCTTTACATTTAGTAATCAAATGTTCATATTAAAATGTTTTAATATTTAATCTCAAAGAAAGTATTTTCTGTACAGAGTAAAGAATCAAAATGGCCCGAGTTAAAAATTATAAAACAGAAAGTGTGTTCTTGAAAAAATTGTCATCAGATTTTGTGCAATAGTATTGGGGAAAAATATCTACAACTAATGCTTTTAGAAAGTTTAATTTAGACTTACTTATATAAATGTAAAATTAAGTAAACACAAACATATACTTTTCAATTGAAATAGTGTAAAAAAACATATATTTTTGTTAAAAAAAAAGTCTAAAATTATATCTTACAGCAGTTTATTTTGGCAGTTTTCTTATCATGATAAAAATATGTAGAATTGAGTAAGGCCATGATATAGTATATATCTTATCTAATGGTGCTATGGCCCTTGTAGGACCATTGCCTCCTTGGAAAGTGATTTCCATTCTCTTTTATTTTTCACTCTTTTCTTAAAACTACAGGTAGCCATTTTTCTCAAATCAAACTCCACATCTTCTTGCATCTTTTTCTTGGCCTACCAACAGGTCTATATCCTTCAAGGTGTCCAAGGCAACTCAATATTTCTGTGACTGTCTCCACTTCTTTTGACCAGCTGGAAGCTCCGGCTGGCTGGAGACCGCGTACACTTTAGCCGAATCTTGTCAGGATGGGCCAAGGAGTCGGGTTAGGACACTAATGTAAATATGGACCTTGTATGGAGGCTAGATGTTGATGTAGGCCTAGTCAATAACAATAAACAAGCTGTCAGTCTCAGGTTGTGTCAGCTGAAATTCTAATCGTTTCAGGCTTGAACCGCTAGGTCTGCATTGACTATGGATTGGTTATAAATGTTGATATTTTACTTTGCTTGAATTAATAATTAAAATTCTTCATGAAGTTTTATAACAATAAAAATTTATTTAATTTCTCCTATCAGGTTGTTATTGACATTGTTACTCTATTACATATGATCTCCATTTTTCATGACTTAATTTTTGATATGTCGTTTAAATGTTCATATATACAGGGCTTACTGTAAGTCTAGTTCCGTTTACAAGTTATTGTACGAAAATCTAAAATCACCAGTATTTTAATTTATTTTATTACGCCTCCGTCAGCTATTATTATTATTATTATTATTTTAATGCTACGCGTGATTAGACTTTGTATTCGGATATGGCGTAAGCAATTTTGTTCGCTACGAGTTCATCAACTTTGTTCTCTACGTCGCAAAATATATTTCGTTTGCAAATATATTCTGTTGATACGTACTTTGTACCATTTGCTACAAAGTTAGGCACGTGTCGCTGATGCGTCGTAACTTAATCTCACAGCTGTGCAATATTGCCTTACTTCCAAGTTAACTGAGTTCATCTTTGATATGACAGTTTTCTTTCCATTATACGTTCATTATGTATATAAAAAAAACAATTTTCCGTTTTTATTGCAAATATCGATTCCTATTTTACCTTTATTATATTATATGTGAGATAGAGAGAGAAAAAAAAAGTTTGATTACAGGCATATCCATTGATATGCCACACTTACCGATATCATGTACAGGTTGTCCCGTTCTTTTAAGTCCCGTTTTACATAATATGCAGCAACTTCCGTGCGTTGTTACCGTTTTAGGTCTATCCTTTTTCAGATACCCTTTTAGGTTTATCTGAAATTTTGGGACTTGGTATTGTCATTAAGGGAGTTGAAAATTGTCATTAAGGGAGTTGAAAATCGACCACGTGCTTTATTTCAATATATTTAAATTAAAATATTTGGTCAAGTCTTACGCGCTAAAACCCTAATTGGTTCCACATTCCTATCTTATTACTACTATCTTAGTTTTTCAACATAGTTTAAAAAATTATTACTTTAATTAATTCATACCATTTTACTTAAAAAATCTGCTCTCCAATTTACTTTAATTCAATCTTACTGTTTATTACTAAGTCAATTCATATTACTTCTCCCAATTTCACTAATTTATTAACTACAACAAAAAATCCTACTACTCTTACAAGAAAAAAAACTATCTATGGCTTTAAATCAATTTTACTTAAATCATTAAACTATAGTATCTCATCTTAAAAGTTTACCTTTAAGGCCCTTCACAAAATTCATAACTTCGTTGTATTAACCTCAAAACTATATTTATTTTAAAAATCGTCGTATATTTCCTCGTAAAAAAAAAAAATTATTATTTGCAGAACTCTTTGTTTCTGCCGTAGAATCGTCGTTATTTATTTTTCTTTATAAAAACTCGTAGAACATTATTTACCATATATCTCATAGATTATCATCGTAGCATATTATCTCATCGTAGTACTTCATAAATAAACATAAAAAAAATCATCATTACAACTTCTTAATACAACTAATTACTTCTTTTCTATAAAAAACCCTATAAAGCCTTATTCTTCAACTTTGATACTATAGCCTCATTCATTATTTATAAATTCATCAATATAAACTAATCTTTACCACTTATTTTTTCTCACTTATTTTATTTAACAAATCAATTATGATTTTAAACTTTATTGTATGTCTTGCAAAAAAAACTTAAATCTCTTCTTTTAGCACAAAATCTTTAAATTACATTATATTTCTCAAAAACTTCTTATAATTTTATTAACAAAAAAAAAAATCATCCATCACATATAAAAATCTCAATCATTGGACCTAGCAATTAACATGCTTCATTTAGAGCAACAACTTACAACTGCAATTTAAAACATACCTATCTTTTAGGTTTAATTAACATACTTTTAAAATTTTAAATAAATTATGACTTTTCCCTTAACTACATAAATTAATCTACTAAATTATTTCTTAAATTATTGCCTAATAGTTTTTGAGTTTTCCAAACTTCGGGGATTTGTCCTGAATCATGGAAAATTTTCCTTTTTTTTTTCAAAAAAAAATTTCCTTGATACGCCTTTCCCCTCATGAATGATCTCTAATCCTTCATACGTTTGGAAAATTCTGTTTGGAAGATTCTGTAAATTAAAAATTTAAAAACAATTGTCTTTTTGGTGTCTTTTTTTGGGGTGTCTTTTTTGTGTCTTTTTGGGACGAGGTCAGTGAAATATATTTAGTAATTTAAAAATAAAGGAATTTAAATTTTCTCTTTTTTTTAATACATAATTTAGAGCGTTAATTTTAGTTAAAATTCAAATAAATATTTGTGATTTCTTACCTGAGTTGCGTTCGATGTCCTCTCCCAAAAAGGAAACAGAGACGTTCGGATCCCACTTCTGACACCAGTTGTGACCGTCTCCACTTCTTTTGACCAGCTGGAAGCTCCGGCTGGCTGGAGACTGTGTACACTTTAGCCGAATCTTGTCAGGATGGGCCAAGGAGTCGGGTTAGGACGCTAATGAACGCACGCAACGCAAGTGAAATTAAATATTATATTTTATTTACTGTCAAATTAAAAGATTACAGAATTATTATAATTTATAAAAAATACATAACGCCAAGATAAAGCATTAATGGTGGCCGAAAAGCATACCGTTTAATTTAGCTAGCATGTGGCCGAAAATGGACTGACCTCGTCCCGTAGCGGTCTTTCTTCTTGCGACTCTTGCTCAGCTCGCTGGTTCAAGCCCTCCTCGTCTCTCCCCCCTTCTACGTCACATTGCACTGCTCAACAAAATCGCAAGTGCCAATTCATATTGTATCATTTAAAATCCCTTTCCATTATATCCTAATTTATGCTTATTATAGTTTTGGTTTGGTGGGCTCCTTGGCTGGGCCACATTTCTTTCTAATTTCTTCAACTAAATCTTCTAATATCTTCATTAGTCCACATTATCCAGACTCCCTTTTACAAACTGGTTCAAATGTGACGGTACTTTATATGGTCCAAAATAGTATGTATTTAATCAAATGGAAAGAAATTTTTTTTAAATTGTCTTTGGCAAAAATAGAAACAACGTTATCAAGATTGATTAATTTAGCATCTTTTGATTTTACTTGCTAAACACATGGAACAAATATGTGCAAACTTAATACATACAACTTATATAACTAAAACATTGTTTACAAAATTTAGTTTTGGAAAACTTTTTAATAAATTTTTGATTTTTGTACGATTAATTTATCACCATTCGATCCTTGTTAAAATTGATGGAAATTAAAGTGTCCACATGCCATAAGAATAAAATATAACATTCTGGTGATTTATTTTTAAATTTCTGCAAAATTACAAAATGGGGGTTTCTCCTGTTCAGATTTCTTAACTTGAATACAATCTAACAAGGGTATTCACATTTAACCCTCATAATCTAAATTTTTAGATCTCCCTCAATACCGGTATATATATATTTATTTATTTAAAGTTAGAGAAAGGTTAAACCTATCTGGGGGTTCACAATTCTTTCACTACATGTTTCAATTGGCATTGGTGATGGTGAAGAGATGGTTTGATTGTCTGTTTGTCTAATTTTAGATAGTTGATATAAATATGGTGTAAACAAATTATATTGTTAACCTTTTTATATGCAATATTATATTCAGTAACCTTTTCCACAATGGAGAGTTTCATTTATAGCTATAGTATAATGAAATCTCTCCATTTTCTCTATTGTCTTTTCCAATTTTACTTAGTTGTAAAATCTCACCAGCAACTTATCTCCCAGTTAGAATTTTCATTTAACAGTTGTAGATATAGGATTCATATACAAGACTGGAATTATAAGATCAAGCCCTAACCTAATTATTCTTTCAAGATGTAATATTGTTGCAGAGAATCCAGTTGTAGTGTGGGGGTTTTGTGAGTCAGTCATCCCTAAGGTGGCTTTTACTGAATTTTTAAAAGTTTGTAAACAATGTTCAGCTGTTCCATTACTTGTATGATATACAAACATACTTCATAAAATGCTTAGTTTTCTGTCTAGCAGCATTTTCTGTTTTTAACAAAAAAATCATATCTTTTTAATGGTAAATCATATGGAGTTGAAATTTTGTATGCTACTTAGTGTTATAAAACCCCAATTTGCAAAAACAAAAAATCAACTGATTTCCTTTACTCATTTCAAAATAGCAGCTATTCTAATGTATAAACTTTCTAATGTAGAATAACTTCAAGTTCATTAATTTCACAAAATGTTTTTCTTCCTTAACGACAAACAAAATTAAATAAAAAACAAACTTTTTCTAGCTAAACGAGTTATCAACAAAAAACGGAAAACATTAATTCTTGGTATTGTATACTACACCCAAGATTACTCTAGAAACAAATATTTTGTTTGAATTTTGCAAGACATTACAACTTTCCAAATTAAAATAATATAATAATGTCTGTTTTAACAAAACATTATTAATAATAATTGTTGTTAGAACTTTTTATTCTGAATCCAGCGATGTATGTTTAAAAGAAATCGGATAAATAATATCAGAGTGGTGGCATCACACAATATGACATGTTTGATACCAATCCGGTAACATTATTACATTATTACTACAACATCTGACTATGTTTAAATAATAAAAGCTGATTTGATGTTTAATGAAAAAAGAATTTTTGTAACTGTGAATAAAAAATAAAGCTAATAAAAAAGTCAACCAATTGAACTTGTGATTTAAGTGTTCTTTAGTTTCATTTCAAGTAAGTTTATTAGGCATATTCATTATGACAGATAATTATAACTACCAATTTACAAACTCAGAAATGGCTGATATGCACTTAACATATGGTCTTGCACATTGCAATAGTTTGAAAGCTAGACGACTATATCAGGAACACTTTCCAAATTGAGTATTGCATTGTCACACAATGTTTTCAGCTATTCATCTAACAGCTCAGAGAGACAGGAAACTAAAAAAATCAAAAGCTTGGTAAAACAGAATGGCCAAGTTTGATAAGAACACCTGAATTCTTATCTAATAATCTTAACAAGTATTAGAGAACTAGTCTTACAGAAGAATGTTTGTAATGCAACTATTTGGAATGTAGGGCCTATTGTTTGAACAGGAACTTCACT
The DNA here is from genome assembly GCA_963513935.1 of Aphrophora alni. Lineage (NCBI taxonomy): Eukaryota > Metazoa > Arthropoda > Insecta > Hemiptera > Aphrophoridae > Aphrophora > Aphrophora alni. The sequence goes on from OY740767.1 coordinate 75,908,135, forward strand.
ATATTACATTTAGAAAGTTCAAGCTCTGTTACCTGATGATTATCCTCCAATAATAATCTATGTCAATAGTTTATTTAACAATGTGGTAATCCAAATTTCTTGAACAATGTTTTATTTACTGATGAACCCAAAATTCACAAGAACGGCTATTTGGTCCATTGAAAACCCCCATGTAATTGCACTGAACCATCGCCAATATCAGTTCAGTTTAAATGTTTGGCTGGTATTGTGGGTGAAATTGTTTGTTTTGTTTTTACCTACAAATTTTAATGATGGTAGATATGTATACTTCTCGACAGTTGATCTTCCAACCAAGGGCGTACCCAGGATCAAAACTAGAGGGGGGCAAGCCATGGTCATTCAATATAAAACTGATTATTAAAATAGTTATTTCAAAAACTGTATTAAATTCCAGCAACAAAATGTATAATAAGGATTTATTTTTTTTGCTTCCAGGGGGGATAGCTGCCCCCCTGCCCCTCGCTGGGTACGCCCATGCTTCCAACTTTACTTGGAAGATATACTGCTGAACATACACTACCATATGTGGTTTATACTTGATGGGGCTATTCCTCATTTCAGTTTACAAGTCAGAGATTACCTAAATAAACACTTAGGTTAAACAAATGGATTGGTCAAGGACGTTCAGTGACATGGCCTGAAAGATCAACAGACCTCAATCCTCTCGATTTTTATATATGGGGTCATCTGAAGTTACTTGTATACAACATCCTGTTAGTACAGTGGAAGAGCTGATCTCAAAAATTTTGAATTCATCAGATATAAGGCATCTTTGAAAGAGTGCAACTGTCAATGAGAAAGTGCCTAGATGCATGCATCTTGAATGAGGGCCGCCACTTTGATGAGCTCCTATAGTTTGTTTTTATAATGTTTTATCTCCATCTAGTTAAATTATTATTGTTAGATAAAATGTAATTTCAGGCCTCAATAATATTAATCAATAAATATTATATTCACAGTTACAATGCTTTATTTATTAAAATTAAAATCAGCTTTTATTATTTAAACAGAGTCAGCTGTTGCAGACAATTAATGACAATAATTGATGTGTTCAGCTTTTTGTCACTAACTTAGTTATTCTTCAAGCTAGAGAAAGATAAAAAAAATAAAAAACAACATTTTGTTTGTTGTTAAAAAAGAAAAATATTTTGTCTTTTGGAAATATTTTGTACAATTAACGGATTTCGATATATTCTACTTTAAAAAGTTTAAATAAATAGCAACCATTTTGAAATAAGTAAATGAAATCGTCTGATTTTTATTTTTATTTTTTTTTTTTTCAAATTGGGTCTTTAAATCACTATGTGGTATACAAAATTTCAACTCCATATCATTTACTATTTTAAAAAATATGATTTTTTTTTTGTCAAATATATAAAATTCTATCCAGATTGAAAACTAAGCATGGTAGAAAGTATGACTATATAAACTTATTAATCAGTGTTGATGTGAGGAATAAGTAACCTGAATTTCTGAAATGTTATCTTTTAGCATCCTGTATACCTATATAATTTAATAAGTTTATGAGAAGTAAAAAAAATGACTCCTTAGGTAACAATCATTTTCTAATCACTTTTACTATTGACTGGACCCAGTTGTTAAACAATGAGCAAAATAAAACAAATATCATACATAGATTGTTTCAGACAAATAAACGGTATAAAAAAAAAGCCAAGTGGTAGATTTTCAAGGAAATAATTAGTAGGGAACAGAACACTTTAAATTGGAAAAAAGAAGAAATTGATAGTAAAAAGTTTTTCTGATCACAGCTGTTCCAAAATTTAAAATTCCTAGCAAATATAAGAGTAAAAAAAACACTTCAAGCCTTATAAATAGTGGTCTGAAGAGTGCTCCATGGCAGTTGCCAAAAGAAGACATGCTTCTAAAATGTGGAAATTAAATCCAACAATTCAAATGCATCAATAATCTGATTTCAATAAACAAGCAAAAAATATGATTAATAGTTCTAAAACAAAAGCTTGGTAAAGTTGTTGTGAGACACTGGGATATCTACACTGGTTAAAGTATGAAAATTATTAAATGAAATAGAACTAATACAACAAATTTAATAAATACAAGTAAAAAAATGGGCTTTTAGTACAGTAATGTTCCAATTAAAGAATAGTATAATATTAATTTTAACAAACTGATTAATAGTTCTCACAACTTTGATTTTCTTGAGTTAGGCTTTTCTCTAAACAAATTAAAAATGTACTTCGTTTTCAAAATCTTGATACTGCTCCTGGGCTTGGTGGAGTACATATTTGATGTTATCAATTCTAGCTGATGAAGGTTTAAAATCTTTGTTGACAATACACAATTCTTTATGGGCTTCAAAAAAAATTCCAGACCAATGGAAACAAGTCCAAATTATACCAATTGTTTAACTTCCTAAATAAAAAACAGGATGTAATTTCGTAGAGACCTATTTCTATCTTATAATTAAGGCTTTCTTTTTCCATATAAATAACATGATGGTTACATCTAGGTTTAGAAAGGTTGTTTGAGCAAATACAATTTATTTCCAAGAGACAATATGGTTTTAGCAAACATAGAGGCTGTCAAGATCATTTATTACCAATAATTATTTGGGTTTAATGAACAATTCATCTACAATTGTTGCACGTTTAGATATAAGCAACGCTTATGAAAATGAAAATATTCTGTTCTAGTAGATCAAATGATAAAGTTTAATAGACCAATTAAATTCATCATATTGATTCATTCCTTTCTTACAGGGTGAGTAAATTATGTTTATGTAGCAGAAACATTATTGAAAGAGTTATTCATAAATGGAAGTGTTTTAAGCCCTATTATTTTCTCTCTGTATGTGTCAGAAATTTATGCTCTTCTTAAATGAATTATGAATTTAGTACAATATACACATAATGTATTGTTATACATAATAGATAAAGAATTGTGTAACACAAGATGCATTAATGAACTCCTTAACTTTGTTTCATGATAAATTTGTTATAATTTAAATCTTTAACCCTTTGACCACCAAGAGTCCATATATCGGCTTGTGTACTGTGATACATGCACTGCTAAGAGCCCATATGTTGGCCTAGCCACGTATCTCCCCAGACCGCCAGGAGCCCAATTTTTGGCCTCCTGCCCTATACCTTACATAGGAGCTCCATATTTGTATGGATCTTTACGAAATTTTATGCATACAATCTGAAAATAATTACCCTATAATTATTAATTGAACATTTGTTTTAATTTTGTTGTGTTTTATATAATAATACTTTTTTGTTTGCGTGTGTTGTAGTCTATTTTGGATGAAGTGTTTTCTAAAAATGAAAAATCATAGTTCTTAAGTATATTTCTAGATATAATTTAAATTTTACTCAATGATTTCATATAACACAATGTATTTTTAATAAATATCAACTTCATTACAAAAAAGTTATAATATATATATATATATATATATATATATACAGTGTGAGTCAAAAGTATGGATACACCCTGTTAAATTTTAAATGGATAAAGATAGAAAAATGAAACTCAGAACACCTTTCTAAGAAATAAAAGTGAACTTTTTAGTCACTATTACAACTTTGCCCCTTTCCCGAAAATGGGATTTTTGGGGGGCAGCTCAAAATTTTTAAATATAAAGGTTCATTAAGTGACACCTCATTTTAAAGTCCTTGATTAAAGAAGAAGAACTGTGGAAACCAGAGCTTTCTATCTCAACCCAGTACAAAATGGCAGCTCATTGAAATTAAGTAAAACTTCATTTAGGCACCTGTGAGTCAAAAGTATGGATACACCCTGTTAAATTTTAAATGGATAAAGATAGAAAAATGAAAGTCATTACACCTTTCTAGGAAATAAAAGTGAACTGTTTAGTCACTATTACAACTTTGCCCATTTCCCCAAAATGGTATTTTTGGGGGGCAGCTCAAAATTTTTAAATGTAAAGACCCATTAAGTGACACCTCATTTTAAAGTCCTTGATTAAAGAAGAAGAACAGTGGAAACCAGAGCTTTCTATCTCAACCCAGTGCAAAATGGCAGCTCATTGAAATTAAGTAAAACTTCATTGAGGCACCTGTGAGTCAAAAGTATGGATACACCCTGTTAAATTTTAAAGGGATAAAGATAAAAAAATGAAAGTCAGGACACCTTTCTAGGAAATAAAAATGAACTTTTTAGTCACTATTACAACTTTGCCCATTTTCCCAAAATGTGATTTTTGGGGGGCAGCTCAAAATTTTTAAATGTAAAGACCCATTAAGTGACACCTCATTTTAAAGTCCTTAATTGAAGAAGAAGGACAGTGGAAACCAGAGCTTTCTATCTCAACCCAGTACAAAATGGCAGCTCATTGGTTGTCTATTGGCATTATTTACCACCTGAATGTGGATGTTCATATTTCGCCTCAATGAAGTTTTACTTAATTTCAATGAGCTGCCATTTTGTACTGGGTTGAGATAGAAAGCTCTGGTTTCCACTGTTCTTCTTCTTTAATCAAGGACTTTAAAATGAGGTGTCACTTAATGGGTCTTTATATTTAAAAATTTTGAGCTGCCCCCCAAAAATCCCATTTTGGGGAAATGGGCAAAGTTGTAATAGTGACTAAAAAGTTCACTTTTATTTACTAGAAAGGTGTTCTGAGTTTCATTTTTCTATCTTTATCCATTTAAAATTTAACAGGGTGTATCGTATCCATACTTTTGACTCACACTGTATATATGTTTATTACATCTCAAAGTCAATAATAATATATTATAATTATATATATATATATATATATATATATATATATATATTTAAAAAAATCAATTTTGCTTTTCAATATTTCTGATTTTTTATATAATGGTTATAATTGACAATACTGCAAACAAATAAAATAAAAATGATCACTCTTATTAAAAAATTGTAGAACTAAGAACTTATCAATAATTCCTATAACTATGAAAAACAGTCATTTTGGAATGGTGGACAGTCTAGCAACACATGACACAAAAAATGGTGGCAGTCAAGGTCATACACTCACCACAGAAGCTTGACAGTGATGACTAAAACTCTACAGTAGTGCATGACTGTCAAAGGGTCATTTATTTACCCTAATAAATGTAAAATCACTATTTTTTGAGTTATTTAAAATTCTGGTTCATTTAAGATTTATGACGCAACTATGCCAAACATTTATTCCAAAAAATCTTGGGAGTATGATTGGGTTGGAAAATGAGTTATATTAAATTATACATATGTCATGTATACATCATGTCATGAATTAATATCCAGTCAAAGTTGGGGTTGTCATTATGTACACATGATAAGTACTGTATAACAAAAGTTTTATCAGGTTCAAAATGAAATACTGTTATTCCCTATTTGCTTCTACACACAACCTTTCCATACATTGAAAAATCCTTTTCATGCGTAATGCCTGGGTGCATTTAAAAGTACTCTCATTTCTTTCCAACAAAGTGAACATTCTATTCTTTTCTTTAGATTTCAATTTTTGTTCTATAAACTAATAAAGAAGTGTTTTTCAAATTGCAAAAATCTCTGTTTTCCCATTCTCCATGAATTAAACTAGAACTTCAGGGAAAATCCATTCTGAAAAAATATAGAGTACAAATATTTATTTAAAGTTTTGAAAGATGTGAAGTTTAAAGAGAATATTTTGCTTCTTTCAGCAAATGCAAGCCGAGTATATTTTTACATCAACTAACCTATAGGCTATCTATGTTTGGGTCATTGGATTTAGATGTATCTTTGGCATTAGATTCTATCTCATAAAAAAGAATTTTCATCCACAAATCATTGAATTGGAATTTAATTATTTATTACACAACAGGTACTCGGTTAATTATAGACTGTTATTTAATAAACAGTTAATGATCTAATGACTTGATTGGATCTGATGTTTATGACCCTCAGAATAAGGAGCACTTATCCATCAAAATGACCCCTGAGACTAGTATTATTACAGCAGATATGAATGGAGTTATGTTAGGTGTAAAATTTGAGATATCAAAATCTTATACTACATATCCTTTTTTTAATAATTCTCCTTCTTCGTTACACATGCTCAATGAACTTCAATATAGAAAGTGTCAAAATTATATAGTATTTATTATTATGGATATGCAAAGGACGTCTAATTGTAGTTTCCACTTCAATGGGTTCCTAACCATACTAATATAAAAGGCAAAGCAATTATTGATAAGTTAGTATTTGAAGCATCAAAATATAGAAAAATTTTGAATAATTTTATATACACTGAGAATATTGTTATTAATGTTTTAAAACAAAAGCATTGGCAATAAAGACTTCAAGAATACATGAAAGTGACAAAAGAAGACAGTATAAACTTAGTCAACTGGAGTTAAACATTCATGGTTCAATTATTCCCCTTTTAAAAGTTGGTTAAGAAATTATGTAATATGTAAGTTATAATAAAGTAAGAATGAGGTTAGGCCACACATCTACATATTCAAGATTACATATCATAAGAAAATCATTACTCCTAATCTCCCAATTATGCACCTGTTTTAAAATGGAGGATTTATAACATATTATAATATTTGAGTGTGATACATATAATTCAGAAATAAAAGATTATTTTATTAAGTGGGAAAAAATCAACAATCTTTCAATTTAAACTATATAATGAACATTAACAATATCAATGTAATAAAGGATACCATAACATTTTTAACAAAATTTAATATTATAAGAATTTATGAGAAACATTAAAAAAATTGCGAGTGGGTTAATGGATATATACAAAGTCAATAAACTTGTAATAATGTTTTAAGATCATTAAAATTTTACCCAACTTTTTTCAGGGTTTAGTCCTAAATAGAATTTGCCATTTGATCATATTATGTTAACTAGTTCAGTGATTCCAAGATATTGTGTAATTTATGGTAAACTTGAACTAATTTGGACAGAAATTTCCTACATCTAGCACATTAAAACACACATTTACTTAATAAGAAATAATATATTTTAGATTTTTGTAAACTATACAAATATTATATTCAAATGATATTGCCAACACATTAAAATGGTCTCTTCCCTAGGTCTAATAGAGGTTTTTTATGGTTTTTATTTTCTATTTGGTTTTAGTAAAACAACAAACATGAAACATGTGACTAAAATGTATTAGCATACAACTGTTTCGAAAAACAGCTGATTTTAAGTTTTAGGTTATATTAAATTTATAAAGTTTGATAAATTACTAAAACAACAATTCGTCTATGTTGTTTTTTTTTTATTTGGTAACATTTAAATTTAATTACATCTATTAATTATATTACATTTTACTACTTCATTAGGAAAAAGTAATTATTTATTTTAAACATGAAGTGCAATATAAGTTATCCTGTTGAGAAAAAATACATACAAATTGAACCATCAAATCATTATCATACATCATTAACACCAGTTATGTCTTACTCATATTCTTGTGTACAAGCTTATTCTGAAAATCGTGAGGTAATTAAAAATAATACATTACATTATAATCGAAAAAATGTGAACATCTACCCAGATAATCGATTTCATATTTCTGGAGAAAGAGACTGCCCTATTAACAGTCCATTTTATTTTAAAAGAACTATGAATATAGATGAAAAAATATCAGATGCTTTAGCAAAAGAAATATCATCAACTGGGAATCTTAAAACAACAGAGCATAAGCATAACCTAGACACTGATTCAACATCAAATAATAAATATGGCTTTGTTATTTTAAATTGGATTAAATCTCAATTGAAATATGTTAAACCATTTTTGATATGTTCTTCACCATCAAATCCCAATATTGGAAGACCATTTTTTGATAGAAGGAAAGGAACACAAGCTCAAGTTCTATTAGATTATAATATAAACTCAGCAGTTAAGAATGAAATATTAAAGTTTGTGAGAGATTTAAATTTAAAAGCTAAAGAAATAAAAAGTTTAAATGAAGAGAAAACCATTCAGATTGATGTAACTCCGCTTATGAATAATCCTAAATGTTTACAGAAACTTGTCAATGCTATAAAAATAATTGAAAACAAGATAAATATGTCTAAGCATGAATTAAACAATTACCATGATTCAGTTAGCAATAATTATAATTTAAATGAAATTGAAGAAAGAAATGTAATACATTTGAATACAAAATTAGGAAATAAACTAAACCAAAATATCATAAAAAATGGTAATAGTAACTCACATAGGCCCTTGTTACAAGGGGATATTAGTAAACTTAATAAAAATGAAGCAGACAGAAGACATGATAATTGTTTGGATAATAATTCATTTGAAATTATTTATGATCACCATCAGAATAATATCGGTACCAGTATACCACTTAATCCAAGTATGAGAAATTTAAATTTTCAATCGAGAAATAAATTCCAAATTAAAAGGACAAATTCTGGAGAAAATCATAATTTTGGTGAGCCAGTTGTTTTTCAAAAACAATTGACCACTGTGTTCCCTATCAATAATACACCTAATAATACTACTATGTTGCCACAAAACAAACGGTTTGTTAATAAAATAAATATTAATTCAGTTAATAAGGAGGTATTATATAGTGATAGTAATTCAGATTTGGCAGCTCCTATTACAACTAATATGGGATTAAATTACAAGTATTGTACTAACAATACAATAGACAACATAAATGTAAATCTAAAACAAAGAAATGAAGTAGCCTGTACTTTTGAACCATGTACTATGCAATCTGAAAGTAACTTTTTTAATATCACAAAAGAAAATGATTATAACAAAAATGCATTGAAAAAAGAACTACAGCTTGTACTTAATAACACTGATACAAAACAATTTAATAAGCACTATTTTAATAACTTGCAAGAGAACATTGATAACAAAAACAACCAGGAATTAATAAATAACATAAATTTACCTCAATTTATAATTCCTGAATGTTCACATATTATGGTAAAACCAAATGTCCAACATATTAATACTGTGCAGAATATTTCCAGTAATAATCAAATGTTGAAAAATAGTATACATCATGGTAATATGACTAATAATATTATTCAAATGTCATTGGAGAATGAAAAACCAATTACTAATAACAACCATGACATTCAAAAAGGTACAGTAAATAATGTACTATGTAATATTTGTAAAAGTCCAAGCAAAGTGGAGACTTGTAAATCTGTTAGAAATATAAAAGGAAATATCACACAAAAACAAATAATAACAAATGAACTATGGCATGTTTCAAAACCAGATAATTATATTTATAAGGCAGTAACAAGTAAAAAACATGTTAACAGATTAAAACATGTTTCTGAAAACAAGTGCACAATAAACATGGACTTAAGAAATGTTTCTAGAAGCCCAAAAGATAGTTGTGTACATTTTGCAAGTGAACAAGGTGATAATATAGGATGCAATATTAATAAACAATTATTTAACTACGAAAATGATGAAACTATTACAAGTTCCATTGATATTGCTACTGGATTAGGAGGAAATGGTGATAGTGCTAAAACTGTTGATAAACAAAAATTATCGAAAGAATTTTACAGTCAGCCTTTTAATTTCAATGATTATGTTGTTGACTTTATACATAATATAAGTAATATAAGAGAAAATGAATATAATAATAATAATAAACACTGTCATGAAAATATAGACCAACCATATAATGATACAGATTGGCAGCATGATTTAAACATTAATTCAAAACTTTCAATAAAAGGTAGGAATCACATTTTTAATTTTCCAGATGAAAAAAGGAAAACAAATCATTCTTCTAATGTTGGTAGTGGATGTACAGTTCAACAAATTGTGAAATATAATAATAATGGTAAACAAAAAACAAAGGCACAGTTAAAGAGAAGTTCAGAATTAGATAATGTACAACAAATGAAAACCAATATTAAAACTAATATAGTAAACAAACATAACATGTTAGAAGAATGCCTAATTAATAAATTAAGTACTGAAGTCAATGAAATATTTGTATCATCTTCAACAATGCCATTTAGTAGTTCTAGTCAATCTTACAAGAATAAAAGTCACAATAAAATGCTAAGGTCAAAAGTCAGAAAACAAACAACATTTACAAATACATTTAAAAATAATTCTAAAAAAACATACTTCCCTAAATCTAATAAAAGTATTATTTCTATAAAATCTAAACTAAACCAGTTTTCAAATAATCTAAGAAAGAAAACTAAAAAAACATCTTTAACTAGTAATCGAGCTGAAAATGACAATGTTAAACGTATAATACCTTCTTATACTGTCAATAGGATAACCAAAATAACTTCTTTACCAAAGTTGCTAGAAAGTGGAAGAATCAAGAGTTCTCAACAAACTAATCTACCAAGAACTAGTAAAAGAATCATTGTACAATGTTCTGCATCAAAGCCAACTGGAGATGTAAGCACGTTGTTTTGCGAATTTAATAGATGTTCAAATAATGATAAATCTAATGCAATACATAAAATAGTTGCATTAGAAAAATCAAAAGATACTGGGAGTAAAGATAATATTACATGTAATAAGCATCCAAACACTGACAAGAATAACATGACTTCTTCACAAAAACTCTTAGAAAATATGAATGTCATAGATATTACCTCCCATAGGTCTGTCCATCATTACACAGGACCTGGAAAAATACATACAAACAAGGATTCCATTTGCTATAATAATGAAAATTGTAAACAAGTTAGAAACGATAAAAATATGGATTCTGGAAAAAATAGTACATTTTGCCAAAGTAGTTTTGTTTCTGATATGGGGAATTTTATTACTGATTATACATCAAATAAACAAGAATCATTTCAGTACAGCAAACAAAATAAAATAAAATCACAGGAAATTTTAAACTCTGACTGTGTATGCCTAAATAGCCTAACATATGGTACAAAAATGATAAATAAAAATATTTTTATTAATAAAGTAGATAATTTTAAACAACCTGAAAGTAGAACTGAGCATATTTTGGCAAAAAAACCAAAGTATAACCATATTTGTCATGACACTCAGATGTACAGGACAGACAAATTAAATAAATATAATCCATATAATAAAAGAGAACTATATTATAAACAAAATGAAATGAAAACTAAACCATATATTAAAACAAACTCTCTTAATGTTTGTAATGATACATTGATTTACAATGGGAGAAAAATAAATGAACATCTTCCACATGATGAAAAAGAATATCATAATCATAGCAAGAATAAATCAGAAGATATGTTACCTTCTAATTGTGTTTGTCATGGTTCACTAACTTACAACAAAAGAGCACAAAATCCTATTCCTTTACACAATGAAAGAAAATATCCTACTGTTAATAAAAGTAAAATTAAATCACATGATTCAAACTCTAGAAATATTTGGAATGATATGTTGATTTACAACAGTAAAAATATAAATTACAATTTACCAAACAGTGAAAACCAATTTCGAATTCATAGTCAAACTAAAAAAAATGTAGAATGCATATCAAATATTCATAATTTTAACTCTGATAGAATGGTATACAATAATTTAAATATAAATCAAAATCTCCTACATAACCAAAGTGAAAATAAAAATAAATCACATGAAAAATTAAAAAATCAAAATATTTGTCATGATACATTGACTTACAACAAAGGAAAATTAAATCATCAAAATATTTGTCATGATACATTGACTTACAACAAAGGAAAATTAAATCATCAAAATATTTGTCATGATACATTGACTTACAACAAAGAAAAAATAAATCATCAAAATATTTGTCATGATACATTGACTTACAACAAAGGAAAATTAAATCATCAAAATATTTGTCATGATACATTGACTTACAACAAAGAAAAAATAAATCATCAAAATACTTATCAAGATAAGTTAACTACTAATAAAGAAAAATTAATGAATGGTATACAACCTAATGCAAAAGGATACGACAGCTGTAGACAAAATGAAAATAAATCTCAAAGCCTATCAAACTATAATTATTTTTGTCATGATATGCTGACTTTCAACAATGAAAAGATAAATGATAATCTTCTACACAATGAAAGAGAATACGGTGATATCTGTGAAATTAAACCTAGGTCACAGAATAAACCAGACTATGAAAATGTTTGTCATGATACACTAACATACAATAAAAACAAATTTAATAACACTCTGCAACATAATGAAAGGGGAAGTCATAATTATGGACAAAGTGAAAATACATTATTAGGCTCATCAAACTGTAATTATTTTTGTCATGATATGCAGACTTTCAACAATGAAAAAATAAGTTATAACTTTCAACACATTTCAAGAGAACATAGTGATATCTGTGAAAAAAAATCAAGATTACAGGATAAACTAGACTATAAAAATATTTGTTGTCATACTTTAAATTATAATAAAAGAAAACTTAATGAAAATCTACAGAGAGATAAAGGAAATTTCATTCGTAGTGAAAGTAAAACCAAAACAGATAATAAATTCAACTGTGAAGGTATGTTCCATGATTCATTGATATGTGATAAGAAAAAACAAAATTTCCATGAATATAAGACTTTCGACTCGGAAAGTAAATTTATGAAAAGTCTACATAAAGATTGCAACACATGTGTTACTACTATTTGTTACCCTTGCACATGTTCTTTAAACTCTGAACTGGAGAAACAATCAAAAATATCTGTAAATGGTAATGCAAATTCGTCAATACAAAATTACCCTGATTGTAGTCAAGGCAAATGTAGAGGGGGGAAAAATAGTACTCAGTTAGGTTATAATGGAATAAAAGAAAATATGTTTCATACTAAAACTAGAGAAAATATTACAGAACAAGTCGAAAAAGTACAAAATAAATCAATAGGTGCTAATAATTTATATTATTTTGATAAACATAATATTATTAAATCCACTAAATCCAAGCAGAGACATTTAATATATGGTGCATCAAATTCTCCCAAGTCAGACGTACAAGATGGTAATTTATGGAAACAGGATAATTGTAAATTCACAATCAATTTATCTGATGAAAGTAAATTATATACTCCCAATGATCCATCCATATTAAAATGTAAAATACTGGTAAAGGATAATCAATCAAATGTTGATATCTTAACTAGTGATGCAATGCCTGTATCTGATAACAAATTTACAATGTGCAGTGAAATAAATCATGATGCTAGATGTCTAAGAGAACCAATTCTTGATGTTGAGAAGGAACAAAATGAAAATAAAACTTTAAATGTGTGTTTTGACAGTCAATACTACAAAAATCCTATTTTTAACCCTGGACAAAAAAATGTGAATGATTCGGAAACATTATTGAGTAGTAATAATAGTAGACATAATAATACAACTACTACATATAGTCCTGGTACTTCCACTACCAACCGAAATACCCCTTTAGAATATGATATTGTTTTACACAGTGAAAGTGATTCTGGATCTAGTTCATCCGGTTTGATCATTGGAGATTCATCAAGTGGCATCAATACACCTATTAAACTATTATTAAAAATTTGCAATGATTTTGATTTTTTAGAAAATTTAAATGAATATTCTGAAAACCATAATTCTGAAGGTGGTCAACATTTTGGCAAAAGTAATTGTAAACAATTAAGTAATGATAATGATTTAAATACAAGTTGTGTGGACATTGGAAAAGTAACTGATAGGACATTGTCAGGGAGTGTTAATAGTCGATTTATGGACTTTAATTTACATAAATGTGGAGGTGGATTTCATAATAATCAAACACAATATAGACAGGCTAAATTAAATAAAAGAAAGACAGGAATAGTAATAAACAATAATAATGTAAAACCTGATTTTAAGCAAGAAAATATAAATCAGCCCCTAGTTTGTGCTAACATTTGTAGTAATTTCAAAGAAGTAAAAAAACAAGTAGATAATATAGTAAAATATGAACAGAAGGCATTGTTCAGAGACCAGCCCAATAATAGAAATAAAATAATAAGAGTTGAAAGGCATCCTAATTACATTTACACACAGGAAAGAACTAATACTGATGACTGTTTGAAGTCTGAAAAAAAACAAAAAAAAAATTGTAGACCTACTTTTAACCCAAAAGTATTTAGAGAAATTACATCAATTGATAAGTTTAATAAAATAAGTGAAGAAAGATCAGTTATCTATGCATGTGCTGATAAAGCTGCAAGTCTTAAAAACACCAAAAATAATATTAATCAAGATTTTAATAACGAAAACAGAGACTACATTCACATTGACAGTACAGCTATCGACAGCAATATTAAAGATAACAAAAGCTGTAATAAACTAAAGGAGAGCAATTCAATAAGCTTATTGATTCCTAAAAAAATAAGTAAATTTATATATAAATTGAAAAATTTTCATAAATCAAACAATTTAGACAAAAATGATTCGTTTGATCGCAATATAATCGAGAACTTAAAAAAAGAGCTTCACTCCCAACGGCAGGAAATTTCAGACATAAAAAAAGATTTTATCAAGGTGTGTCAAGTTTTAAGTGAAGAAAAGACATTGACAAATAAATGAGATTAAAGGAATTTAAATTTAATCAATAATAAATATAATAATTTGGTGAACTGAAGTTAAGAAAAAAAAGAATTATGTGGTGCTTGTCGTAATGTAATTAAACCAAAATATTATTTGAAATTGTAACTAAATCTTGTGATTATTAAAATTATTTTATTTTGTGGTGTATTAAATAAAATAACAATATAACTTTAAATAAGTTAACTATTTTACTTGCATAGCGCAAAGCCTATATACGAACAAAATTATAATTATCAAATGTTGCTGAAAATGGGCCAATAAAAGGAAGTACAACTGCGGACAGCTGATTTCCTGACCTCATAGGGTGTGTATTATGATCAATGAAATTAGTACGGCAGTTATTATTGACATGGACTTTTTATCAACTTGTGCCAAGCCAAAAAAAATTAAAATTAATAGACTCAAGTAGGACTTATGAGTAATGAATAAACTCCTGGAAAACCATTAAAATAAGCCATAATTTTTCATTTATTAGATGGTTTTTATTTGTTATTAATAATAGGCTTATGATAAATGAATAATAAAACACAATTTATGTTCCAAATTTAACCGAAATCTAGCTAAATGGATTACTATTAATATGTTTCATAGTTTCAGGTCTTATAATAAAAATATATTTTCTTTTAACAAAAACTATTTTAATTGGTTTATTGTATAAAAAACATAATATTATATAAATAAATATTGAGCTTGACTTGTGACATAATATTAGATAGGGAAAAAAACTCGAACACAAGATTTCACAAAAATTATGTTTACCTAATCAAACTCATTGCATTTCAACAAAAAAGTTGCCATTGTATCACTGATTATGCTGACTTTGTTGTTGAAACACGTTTGATTAAGTAAATGTAATTTTTGTGTGATCTTGTGTTTAAGTTTTTTTCCATATAATATTATATGGATTTCATTGAATGGAGATTTTCAAGCTACACACAAGCTTGTGGGACATTGTCGCACTTATAGGTGACAAATTATAGGTAGTATCATAAAACTACATAAAAATAAGCAACCATTTAAAAATAGCCAACCAATTTTTTTTTTTTTGCCAATAAATTTGTCCATAGTTATGTAAAAAGGTATGTAGTATTCCTTCCAAGTATGAAACAAAAATTGCAACTGTTGATAGTAACAGCATCATATGCACATACAAAACAATTTATTAATATCAACAATGTATTATGTAGATTTTACTGTTGCAGGCCACTTTTATTGTTTATTATCAATGAATATTAATGTAGGTTTTCTTGTATCAAACCACCAATTATGTTTTCTACAACATAATTTGTATCTACTTCATCCTACCTCATATCAATGTGAATTTTTCTCATAAATCATAACTGCTTCTGGTATGAAAAGAAATGGGAAGGAAAGAATGTGTGTTAATATTTGTATTTGTTTGTTTAATTTCAGATAATAATGGTGATAACAGCATATTGCAATGCCATTGTACAAATCGTTCCTAATCTCGATACAATAAACAAAATGAGATCCAACAATACAATTTCAACAACTAGTAATATCTAATTCTCACTTGACCAAGAGAAATGAACAGTTGATTATACATATAATTTGTGTTGCTAGTAGAAATGTATACTAAAATAAACAAATATAATATATGCACTCCTTTCATCCAGTTTTTATTAAAGGACATTCTGTTTCATTAAATGTCAGTTAATGTGTTTTACTTTCTCACTGTATATTAAGTATGATTATAAAATTTTGTCATGTGAAAACAAGATAAAAGAGTCATTCAACATCATTACCATTAGTACCATTACATCCAGAATTGAAACATTTATCTAATTTATGCTGTTATATGTTGAATAACAGATGATGTCCTTACATACAGATGAATATGATGGACAATGGGATGTTGAATATCACTTTTATGATTTCCTGAGGCCATGTATAAATGTCAATATTACTAAAAAAACACTGGTAATATTATTTAGTATTGCATTTGTTCAGTATCAACAAGCATGAAAACTTGAAGTTTGATCAATATTTTAAAATAATGACAAAGAAAAAAAAAATACTATCCATTCTGAAATTCATCTTGATTATTTGTATACTTACCCAAGAAATGGATAAGCTTGGTAATTGCAAAAGAAAAAAAAAAGAACTCTGTTTTTATTGATCTTCACGTTTTATAGCCTAATGAAACCGAAAAAGTGACTTTCGACTAGCCTTTCTTGCCTGTAAATAAGCATGATAGTGTTTACAAAATTAAGATAGAAACATGAAATCTTGTATATGGGATTACAGTGTGCCC
Organism: Aphrophora alni; assembly: GCA_963513935.1. NCBI lineage: Eukaryota > Metazoa > Arthropoda > Insecta > Hemiptera > Aphrophoridae > Aphrophora > Aphrophora alni. The sequence goes on from OY740767.1 coordinate 75,924,951, forward strand.
TATTGAAATTCAGAAAAACAAATTGAAAATGTCAAAATAGGGACCATTTCAAAATTTCTGTTTGTTCATACAGTAGAACCCCTCAAACTCGACACAATGTGGACTTTAAGGTTGTCGAGTTTGGGGGTTGTCGAGTTTTAGGGAACTTTGATATTTAATGGTTAGGCTTGCAACAAATACTTTAAATAACTGTACATTTATTGAATATCAATGATTACACGTTTATTGCAAAAAAAGTCCCTGCCTGACAACAACAAAAATAGTGTGTTCAATCACACATTAAAATGAAATTTATAGATGGGTCAAATGAGATTTTAAAAGTATTGGCCTTGTACAATAGGCTCAGTAAGCTAAAAAGGCTTCTGTAATAAAATTTACAGTAAAGTCTAGAGTAAAAAAAAACACGGAAATAACACTATTCTTGGAAATAACACGGTCCAATATAAATGCTATAAATTGAACTGCTGATCGCATATAATTAAGAGTCGGGTCATTTTTTTCACCTGGTTAAGACCTTTATTACAAAACTTGAATCATAGTTCTACGACGCTCCGTTGAATTGTTATGACAAAAGATTTGCCGCTTACTTTTAATGGAATCGGTGCTAATGACCGGTAGCATCCGGGTGGTAGGCGCTTGGGTTCACAACAATATGAATATTTTGACAACACATGATTGGGGCTGTCCCGGTCTACCTGGACCCTTTATCTTTAAATTTGGCCTCTACTATACAGTAAGATTAGAAAGTGGCTAGACAAAGGAGCAACCCTCACAGCCATATAAACAAAAGTGACAAGCCTCAACCTCCCGGCATCTGGCAGGCGCACATGGCATAAAACAATGCAGTAAATGACCTTGGAAATCCCATGCTCCTGGTCACTGGCCCTGTCGAGTTTGACGGAATGTCGAGTTTGAGGGGGTCGAGTTTGAGGGGTTCTACTGTATATTGTATGTTATTTAATTAATAACATACTAGCTTAGATAAATTTTGCAGATTTAAATTCTGGATGTAGTAGTACCAACCCGACCTCTTTATGATGAAAAATAGCAAAGTTATATATATATATATATATATATATATATATATATATATATATATATATATATATATATATATAACATAATGACTCCTGTTCAGAATAATTGTTAAGAACAGTTGTCAGGTAAAATTATTAGGAAAAAAGTGTCAAAATAGCTGACTCTAGACAAAACACCTGGTTAAATAACCCAGGAAGGTAAATAAACTCACCATAACCTCAAAAGAGGGCCAGTCATAAGTGAACGGTGATAGTTGGAGGTCCTTTTCATCATTGACCAAGACCATTGGTCAGTTATTTTTAAAGACCCGATTATGATAGCCAGAGAGGCTCTGCAGGTCGATTGATCAAGAGCATTGGTTAGTCATTATTAAAGACACCAACAGTGATAACCAGAGCCTCTGCTCATTGATTGACCATGAGCATTGTTCGGAACAATCAACGGAATCCATAAGAATCAGCTTTGGGAACATTACGGGCAAAATCATGTTAGCGGATACTTGCAGTAAAAGAGGTGCTAACTGACAGTGAATCTTAAATGAATTTTATAAGAAATATTGCAAAAGATAGTAGACGTATTTGAATTTTTGAATATTTCACAATAATATTCAGCTTGCTTTATCTTGCGACTAATTAATATAGTTTACAATAGTTATGTATTTCTTAGAGTTATAAAGAACTGAACCACTAATGGCTATATGTATTTTATTTAACCAATAATCGCTTTATCTTAAATAAACATTCTCATTCATAATAAATTACACAAATTTCATTTCAACCTAAAATTAGGTCTTAAGGAAAAAGTAATTCCTGACAAATGATGAGTTAGTCATATCTAGGGAAAACTATTTCCTAACAAATTTTATTTGCACCCAAAATTAGGTCTTAGATACTACTAATTCCTAAGAAATGTAGTACATCTACCGTGACTTAGTTTTTACTGAAAAAATTTGGCCAAATTTTATAGTTTTATTTGTTTAAAAAATTATTACATAGTTGTATTTAATACAAATACATAATGGGAAATTGTTCCTTATATTGGTAGAATATTTTATAAAAATTAGAGTCCATTTTAAATTAATTTGAAAAGGTTTATTTATAAAATATTTTCAAAATTTTGTCATCATATCATATTGTGATAGAATTAAGTTATTAGTACCAAATATTACTATATATAAAACCAAGATATTTATAAATAAATAAAAATAAAAATAGGGTAATTTATTAAATTTGAATACTATTCCAAAATCATAATAGAATGTTTAACACTCCAGTAGGCGCACGAGTACAGGTGACGTGAGGGGTCGCGCGGATTACACTTGTAATCCAATTTGATTTAGTTGTTTTGGGCACATTTCTTATACATTTAATCTAACTTTTGGTTTTTATGGTTGGAATAAGTATTTTTACACATTTTTATCTAAAAACCAAAATTTATTTTACATTATTGTAGTCAACAGATTTTTTTTTGTTCTTAATCGTAACAATTTTGGAAGTGAACTCTTTTTTTTGTACTTATGAACTAAAACAAGTTAAAATAGTAAGTAATTGTTTCTTAGGAATAGAAATGGAACTCAGAAAAAGATAATTATCTCATAGAAAATGGGTAACAGATAGTTATGTTAAGCTAAAATTACATGTTTGTAATAAACCTAACACTGAAAGAAAACTTTACTTTGTAAACTTAATCTGTATTCAAACATAAGTTATTTTAATTTATAATCTAAAATAAAGTTGAAAAGCTTAGGGAAAGATATTTTAAAATACTGACTTTACAAAATAGAATTTTAAATTGTGAAAAAAAAAATTTTAAAAAACATATAGGCCTAGTTGAAAAATCACCGGTCCCCACCGTAACATTGATTTTTTGCTAAATCTTATACATAAGACTCGTGCAATGAAGTGAACTAAAAAAAAAGAGTATTAGTATATGTATTAGTTAATTGTGTGTATTATTATCTGTAACTTTATTAATATACATTGATGTCCCACAGGGGCTTACAACTAGTGAGTACTGGGACTGGCGCCCCCGGGGTGATCTAGTTGGGTCTAGCATCTTCATCTTGTCTAGGGCTAGATCCCTCTATCTTTCCTGTCAGGTCTCTCTTGGCCAAACTTCTTCCAACCCAGACGCTATTAGGGTATCCGAGGGCTAGGGGTTTTTCTTACTTTATTCTCTCCCCTTCAATTGCGCTTTAATTGATATGTGTGATCAAAATACGAAACTACCCCAAGTGGATAAGGCCAGTACGCCGAATTCCACCACTGGCTTCGATCGAGTGAAAGCCTTGGTGACCAGGGCCGGTCGAGAGGATTTTGAGGGCGACCAGACACACATTCAGGAAACTACTAAAGGGGATTAATAAGTGGATAAAAAAGATAACGGAACAGAACCCTCCAAGAGAAGCCTGCTGTAGCAGAGAACACCACCATCATCCGGTAATAAATGTAGAGACCTTAAGATTGATAAACTCGGCAAGTTAATGGAGAGTTTGGGCACAGAAAGAGGAGATAGGCACGAGGGAACTCACAAAGAGATGTCTCTAAAGCAGAGACCAAGAATCCATTCAGCATCTTGGTGAGCTGAAGAAGGGTGAGCTCTGGCGAAAAGGAGCCACACAGGGATTATAGCACTCTTAGTGCTATTTATCAGGTGACCAAGCTGAGAAGGGAGCAGGAGGCAGCCCTACCCCACTGTTCAGGCCTGTTGGTAACAATGCTTGCGGCAGTAGAGAGGCAAAGGAACATTAGTATGGATGTTAAAAAGGGCTAAGCAAAGATGGAGAAATCTTTTCAGAAGATCAAAACCCTCAGGGAAGCCTGGAAATTGGTGGAAAGAAATATGTATAAGGATAAACGGAAGGCGCTCACTAAAGACAAATTGTCTCAAACCGGATGTAACGATAGCAAGAAGAGGGCCGCATCAAGCCCAGCCGAACAGGTGGTTGGGAAAAAACCTAGAGATACGCAGAGTTCGAGCAGTGCAGGAGCAGACAAGGAAAGAGATCCGGAGCCGAGAACAGAAAGCTGGCAGTTAGTTCGCAAAAATAAGCCTTCCCGGCAGAATGAAGTCCAAGAAGAACATCAAGGAGTCAAGTTTCCAAGTGTCAAGTGGATGCTAGGTAGAACTAGGAACAAGCAGAGGTCAGATGCAGTCATCTTGACAGCAAAATAAAATGTCTCGTATGCTGACATCCTTAGAGGCATGGAGGAAGGTTTATCACAGGAGGACACAAAAGAAGCTTCCTTCAAATTGAAACACATGTTAGCAGATGAAATTGTTATAGTGATGAATGATGAACAAGACCCAAAAGTGATGGGGGAGATCTTAGGGAAAATTGTTGGTTATAAAGCACTGATAAAGTCCGTAGTTCCGCGTAAGAGCAACAGAAATTAGAGACTTGGACATGATATGAACAGTGGAGGTAGTTGTTGAGGCGGTTGCGAGGGAAACGGAAATGGACATTTCGATAAATGACTGCAAAATGTTCAGTAGGCCAAAATCTGGAAGACAAGTCCTGATTACCGGAGATTTCAATAGTAAATCGTCGAAAAGACAACAAAAACAAATATTTTATAATGCTCAATTGGTCAGATACTTACAAACTAACTGTAGAATAAATGTATCCCCATATATGACTATACCTCCAAACCTCTTAGCGACCTCAAATCCTAAACTCCCACTAAACAAAAAAATAAATGACCTTATTCATACCCAAAACCATTTTAGACTAATGCTATCACCTACCCATTACTTCCTGCATTATATCCCCACAATCTGTTATTTCCACCATTGACAACAAGACTGGAAACTCTATGAATATATACTGATACCATTAAACTTGAAGAACAACACTTTTCCATCTATGTTAACATCTGAGAGAACTATCATTGTCACAGACAGAACATCACTCAGAACAATTAAATAACAGTTGCCCATAGAACACGGAGATGTGTTTTCCAACACGGCAGCAAATATCAGGGTTGATATCTGAATCGCGCACTGCACAAGTTCTCAATGGAGATGATCGCATAGCCCAGAGATGCACATTCCACTGCAGTCCAAGCAACAGACAACTCATTGTAAATGAAATCACAGGAGACCTATCGCCAACCCTACTTCCCAAACCCATTTAAGATCCAATGACATATCCCACAATAACCTCACCCCAGGGAATGCCAGGCACAATGGAGATCACTCTACCATGTCATGGTTAATTAAAAGAAGGAAAACAATTCCAAAATATCCATTAAACCAATGATATAGAACGTACTCCCTATTTCTTGAACTACAGCAACATAATAGATATTATGAAATAAAACAATTCTTAGAAATTAAACCTTTTTCATCACAAGTCCACCCGAAATTTTTCCATGCCTCCAATTTCCTCAATTTTAACACAGTGATGAGGATGACATTTTTCAGAGGGACAGTGTTGTTAGGAATAATTGTTAAGGATAGTTGTTAGGTAAAATTATAAAAACAATCAAATATAATTTTTATTCTAAGTCCCAAAACAATTCACAAAAGGTAGCTTATTGTTGTGAAATATATCAAAAAGTGTCGTAATAGCTGACTCTAGCAGTGGCGGCTTACTCATAAGGACTCTCGGACGCCGCTCCCCCCCAATGATAATATTATTTTAATAATGTAAATAACTATATGTATTTAATTCTGTGGAGATAAATGAATTATGAATTGCCGCTATGGATTTCACCATCATTTGTAGCGGAAGTTTTACAATATAAAATATTTGACGAATGTATTCTGGAGTTCGGACGGTGGCCAGAGCGTCCCAGTTTCATTGCATTTAGTCATATGGGGCAAGCAGCAGACAGAGCTGAGGGTGCCGTGACGGCATTTACACAGCGTGTAATGGGCTTCTAGGGCAGAGTCCGAAGCTGCGCGCGCAGACATCAGTCAGTGAAGCCACCATAAATTAGATGTTCCGCATTACTAAAATCCTTGTTTTCGATGGGCAAAATAAGTTGGCGCAACTGTTCTAAATAGTGTCTCGCCACTCACACGAGTTGTTTGTTTATGTTTTTAAGTTTAACCCTTTGTGATTGTGAATGTTAAGTGAATGATAACATGCCTTCCCTTACGTGTATAAAATAAAACAGAGCCCTCCCATTGCCCTTAACCATCGGCCGCTACTGGACTCTAGACATAATAAATCGTTCATAAACCTAGGAAGGTAGTATATAAACTCACCATGACCTAAAAAGATGGTCAGTCATAATTGAATGGTGATAGCTGGATGCTCTCCTTGTCGATTGACCAAGAAGAGCATTGGTCAGTCATTACTAAAGTCTGTGACTATGTCTGCTAGAGTTTCTTCTCATGAATTAACTTATGTATATTGTATTCTTATGTACATTTTATTTATTTCATATTCATATATAATATCTTTAAAATAATATCACTATATTTTAGGTCTAATTTTTGTTTAAATTTTCGAATTACTACCAGTAAAAATGAACTTGTAATCATAACATATTTTAAAACCTTAATATTATAATGAGTCTTTAAATATTCAATTATAATTCACATTATATCAAAACTATTGCTAACATGTGTGTTATGTATAATTTCATATTCACAATTCATGATTTATCCAGAGTGTTCTTCCTGCCTGCCTTAGGTATAAAAATAACCTTTACCTCCCTCCAACTTTTTGGAATATATGCTAGGGAAAAGCTAGCCATAAACAGTGATACCAATATTGGCAAGAGTTCTTCCAAGCCCTGCTGCAACAGGGCTGGAGAAATCCCGCCCACCTTACGATTTGTATGGTTTGTGGCTCACCACTGCCCACCTAACCTTGTTATTATTAAAGATAATGGATGCTAACCACTTTCTCCAACTAAGGAAGTGAGGCATAAGATGATCCTCAATAGTAGTTTGTGTGGGATTGAACATGGTAGAGCTGGGGAAATGATTTAATAATAGGTACATAGTCTCCCCCACACTCTCCGTATACGATGCATCTACTTTCTTTAGGAAACATATAGGGTTCAAGTGATCTTTGCTTAAAACCTTTCGGAGTCGAGCCGCGCTTGGGATATTATTTATCCTTTCACCGAAACTCTTCCATGTCCTTCTTTTAGACTTTCTCAACTCCTTATTATAATATATGACAGATGTTTTATAAGCCTCCCAGTTACCAATAAGCTTTGACCTGTTGAACAATCTGCATACAGCAGCTCTCAACTATGACAGCCTTGAGTTCCACCAAGGCACCTTTGCCTTAACTCTTCTTTCCATAACAGGACAGCTGCTTTCAAAAGAATTTACAATTATACCTTGTAATGTTTCTGTAGCTATTTCTAGATCTAGGCTTTCAAATTCTACCAATTCAGATTTCAGGATTGCTTTGTATTTAACCCAGTTGGTGTACTGTGGGATTCGGTTTTTAACTATCTGGTTTTGAGTAGATATCATTTTGAATTTAATGTACATGTGTTCAGACAGTTTAATTTCATCTGATACATGCCAATTGAGGATACAATCACCTAAACTGTGACAATGCAGATTCAGGTCTATTGAACCTTTATGTCCTGCTTCATTAAAAGTAGGTTTGTCCCTCCCCCCAATTGCCTATCTCTACATTATGAGCATAAAGATATTCAAGATGGTACTTACCTCTTTGATTGTTCCTCATACTTCCTCAAGTAGTATGGTGCGAATTGGAGTCACATCCAATGATGAAGCGTTTCCCACTTTTTATTGGATTCACCAGGATATTAAGACGAGGCAATATAACCTCCTGCTCCCCATCATCAGTTCTTATTTTTACTAGCAAAGCGATCAAGTCCTGTATTAGAAACTCTAAAATCAGAAGAAAATTAACACTAATACTTAACAATATATAGCTGCTCTCGGTATTTCTACCATGTTATTACAAATTAACTTCCATTTTTTAGCTGGGAGTCCTGTGATCATTCCTTTGTTGACACATGGCTTTTGAATTAGAGCTATGTCTTCAGTAAATCACATGTCGAGGACAGCCGAAACCATCCTTGCATGGTTAGGATTTTTCTGAATGACATTCAGATTGTTGAAGTCATTTTACTTCTTTATATCAGGGACTTCATGTCCCCGATGTTGGAGTGTTTAAATTCAGTGTGGTCTGTATTAGTTCACTCCTTTGACCTCCTACTGACAAGTTCTTTTTGTTGGAACTTTTATTTGCTTCTGTTGATGGCCCCTTAGGTTTTGCACCTTTTGAAGGAAGGAACTGCTAGATGCCGCATCCCCACCAACCCCATTCCTCAGAAATACAGGCCAAGGCTGTATTACACCTTATGCCTGCATGGTTTTGGAGAAAACCTTGACCTGTTACACAGCAACAGACATTCTATCCTTACTTTGAGGTGTGGAGCTAGGCTCACTAGAAGTTTCAGCTCCCCCTGCCTGCAAGAGATCCAGCTCTTGGCACCTTCTCAGGAGCTTTTTGACAGCAAACCAGGATCACAACCACCAGCTGGAAAAGCCTTCACCGTAGTAGCCTTTGGTACATTTAAGAGGAAGATTATGTTTCCCTTTTAGTAGACCTTGAATTTCTTTAAACTTGTAAGTAAGTTTAGAACTATTGTTTTTTTAGTTTTGTGGCTGTCAAAACATCCACTGAGAGGAGCAGAAGTGTCATAAAGAGGGCTTTTTTGCACTCTACGAAGAACTTTCCATTGATCAACACTTAGGTTTTCATTTTGTGCCTTCAAGTAATGAAGAATGGTCTCATTATAGGGATCCTCACTAATAGGGAAATAAGCCATCCTAACCTGCACACGAGGAATCTCCCCCTCTAAGACAATTTTGAGAGCAGCATTATCCCATGGCTTTAACTTTTTGGCTTTGTTTTTGAGCCAGTTAGCTGTTTCTTCATTCGAACAAATGATGATGAGGTATCCTGGCTTAGATATTACACCTAGGAACCTGGTTTTGATCCCCTCCCTTTGCTGCAATACCTTTCCCAGAATCTCCTGTTGCACCAATTTTATTTGGCTCTCTGTGAGCAGAGTATTAAGGAAATCTTCAGCTAGGAAGTTTATCCTTATCCCTGCTGTCACTTGGCCATAAGTTGAAGCTTTTGTATGTTCAACCTCTAAGTTTGGACCTCGGCTTCTAGGTCTTTTTGCCAATCTGGATTCCGAAATATTCTCAAAAGATCAGACTTGTTTTTCATTTTGTAAAGGTGGTCGCTTATACTGCCTCTACCCGTGCTTGAGCCGCACTGTAGTCTTGCTCAATTAGCCACTTCGTTATCTTCCTGCCAGCGCCACTTAGTCTGCCTGCTTCTCTTGTTATATTGGATGCTGCTTGTTCCTACACTGTTGTTTCATACTCTGAAATTGGTAGACATTGTGAGCTTAAATCTACTCTCAAGGAATTATCTTTCTCCAAATCCTTAGGCATTTTTTCAGCAATGCTATAACCCCCTGCTGGCAGGCCATTTTTATTGCATTTTAATAAGTTTTTTTTTTTTTTTTTAATCACAAAAAACTTATAAAACACCATATTTTTCAGAAAATTCAATGGAATTCATACTGTATATTTTATGTTTTTTGTAAAATTAGTGGAGAAGTGAAGATAAAATTGTAAATAAACACCTGAATATGAAATGAACAAAATATTTTGTAACTTTTTCCAAGATATACAAAAGTTTAACCATTTGTTGGTAATTATATTCTGTAAAAATACATCAAATAATTATCAGTAAAAATATTTTATTTTTGAAAAAACTAAAACATAGCCAAATAATTAGGCATATATTTAAAATCCATAAAAATATAAATATTAGGCCTATTCAACTCAAACTTATATGATACCATTTTTTTTTTCAGAAAGTTGTATAGAATACATATATGTTTGGAATAAAAAAGTAGCTGTTAGGCAAGCTAAAATTTCTACATAAACGCCTATATAAATATTACAATTAATTTTTTGTAATTTTTCCCATGATATAAACAAGTTTTACCATTTAGTTGTCAATAAGATTCTGTAACAAAGTTTTTCAATTTATCAAATTGTTATTAGGAAAAAGTCAGTTTTTTCTAAAAGTACAAAACAGATAATAGGTTAGGCTAGGTTAGATATTTGTTTCAGGTTTATGATAATATATAATCATAATATAAAAATATATTTGTCTACTTACTTATTTTAGCCATCCTGTCAGCATAATGAGGATGGTTGAGCTCCGAAATAACAAGATTTCCAGTTTTCACTGCATGTTCTTGATGTTTTTAATAGCTTCCCTATCCTGTGGTTTCCAGTTTTGGGAAACAGTCTTTGTGAACAGCTACATTACAGGGTGGATACCAGGTTTGCGTTTTATGTCTGTCAACTTTTTCGCTATAGCACACAACACAAATCCTTGAAGTACTGGAATAGAATGCAACGAATTAGATGATAAACCAAAAGATGAAGTTGTCGGAGGCGGCAACGTAGAAAGTGATGTATCCGACTCAGCAAGCGAAGGAAGATCTGGTAGTTTGGAAAGTAGTCCTTTAACTATGTCACCCATGAACATTATTCTTTTAGACTTTTGATGCTGTATTTTATACAGAATCCAAGCATTCAGAATAGCCATGTCCACTAAATTGTAGACTATTTTCCGCCAGAATTACTTGCAGGGCCTAGCACCCAACCATCTAGCTGTTTTACTGATCAAGATTGGTTTGGTTCTTGTTATACCACTCCTACTTGTAATATCTTTTTCTTCAGCATGACTTGCAGTGGATGCAAGAATCACAGGCTTATTGGACTTTTTCTGTTTTTATTTCGTGACAAGTATTGCATTTTTCCTGAAATAAAAGCTACTCCATGGTCAGCTGTGACAAGTTTTTTACTCAACTCATCTGAATTTATGTTAACCGTTCCTGTCAAATGGCTTTTATTGGCTAACATAAATCTGCAAAGAGGTAGTTTTGTGTAGAAATTATCTTTAAACAAGCGGTATCATTTCCCCAAACAATGTACTATGTACTCAATCAGATTCGTCACAACTTTATAAGTAAAGTACCTTCGCTGAAGAAATCTCTACCACTATAGAAGGAAACATGCAGGTCCTACGAAGTACAGTAGAAGATTGACACAAGTTTAACTTCTTTATACCATAACGAGCCTGTCTTTTGTTAGGCATATACTGAATGAAAACACATTAGTTTTTTTCAAGCAGATTATGGATTCATCAATACATACATTCTGATACGGGACAATGTACTTTTTGAATGAGACATTCATCATTTCACAAAGTTCTAAATTTTTGACCATGGATCAAATCTATGTTGACCACGTTACGGACTGTCCGAAGTTGACAAATGAAAAATTACCATTATATTTTGAAACCGTTTCAGTGACATTGTTCTTCTATAAAAAGGAATATGTTGGTAATAAAATAAGTCCCAATAACTAACGATAATCATCCTACTTGTTAGGCCCATGTTTATCAGTATAGTCCAAAATCTCTTCAAGTGTTATGTCAACCAACACTCTGAGTCAGTAATTATGCCACAACGTTTCAGCCTCTGATGAAACACAGCCTGTGAGTACTTATTGGTCTCTCCGACCATGAGATTCCACAAACCTGTTTAAATAATTCTATGTTTATTTTTCTTCATCAGTTTGACATATTATAACTCTTTATAATATTTAATTATTCACATGAAATATAAAACTTAATCTACCCTAATCAGACCTTTAAATTTTCAACCCAGAGCAATGGCAAATTTTGAATTTAACCATTATTTTGTAAACACATGAATCTGCTCACCTTCTCAATATAGACCATGCATATTCATAAACTGCCAGTGGGCCCCTTTTGCTAGTGCGTCTCTGGGCCAAGTCTCTTTGGTGAGCAGCAGAGTTTCCTCGTCCCTGCTAAAGTCTCGGATCCAAGTCTCGTATTCTAGGTTACTAGTTACTAGCACTTTATATAGAGCTTTGCTATCCATGTTATGTTAATGACCTACAAGCTAGGCAGTTGTGACACTTTTTGAATTATTTCCCAAAAACTACCATATGTGTGATATTGAAGATCTATCTGGTGATAACATTTGACTATTTATTGATAATAACATATTTTCAAACTTGTAATAAATATTTTCTTATCCTAAATCCTAACAACACCAATGCCCTTGGAAACTTTCTCCTGACTTCTAAGGAAATCGACATGTTGTTGTTGTTCCCTTTGTTGTGTCCTGCATCCTGGTTTGTTATTTTGATGATGTGAGAATGTTGAGTTGTTGAGTCTATTAATTTTCCGTTTTTTAAAATTTTTATGCGGCTGTCCAGGGTGATCATGACACACCTTAGCTCTACAAGTTTTTTGAATACAATGTTGTTCATAATGTCCTTTTCTTCTGCACTTAAAACAACCTTCTTCCTTATATTGTTCGACTGCCTCCCTTTCCGATCTGTTTATGCTATGGACATTTGTAATATATCTTATTTCTTATTGTCTCCTAAATCTATTCCCCGATATATCTCGTGTAGTATGACTGTAGTCACGTTTCCATTGATCACTATAATACTCGTAACGTTGTTTAATTTTATTTGATGGTGGTTTATAGTGTCGTTTGTAATTTTGGTGTTGTGAATTATAATATCTATCTCTATGCTCATAATTGTCAAAAAAAGTTAAAGCTACCCATTCTAAGTACATGGGAAAATATATTATTTTTCTTTCATTATTCCAACCATTGGCTAAGGCAGCTCACTCAAAACGTCCTATATGACTGGCAATGTCATCTTCTCTATTTCCTCCAAATTTTCCTGGTTCAAAAAATGGTAATTTTTACTATTTTTTTCCTTGTCTATCTTTGAGAATTGTCAATGATGTTTGTGTTTAAATCAGTGTTGTTTGGAAGGTGTACCTGATCTTAAATATTGTTGTCCTGAAAAGAGACTTTTTATTCTTTTTGTGTTTCGTGCTGGTCTATCATCCAATTGTCATATACCAACGTACTGTTGTCATCCGTAGCTAACTTTATCATTCGCAAAAAAAATTGAACGTACAGTAGATACACAAAATCTGCCTGTTGTGTTACTTTTAATCCTAATTCTTCCCAAATTTTAGTCGCTACAATTAAATTTAATTTTGTTATTTCTGATGGGTGAGATTCATTAAGATTCAGTTCAGATTGTTCTGAATTTGGTAAATGAATTAACTACACAGATTTTCGCAAAAATTTACTTACAATTGTTTAAAATTATTTATTCTAGAAGAGTTATACTAAACACGTTATCCTGAGTCAGTCATTTTTGTTGAAACGTTCGCTATATTTCTAAACGACAAAGTATTGTCTTTCACTATTATGCAATATGAACTACAAGAGAAGGCTTATTATTTGATAATTTAATGTGCATACATTTTTACTATTCAATTCTCTAAATCTAATAAACAGATTGCCATTATCAAAATTTGTTTACCCCAACTGTGAAGTTTTATTTTTCGATGAAAAAAAAGCAATGAAAATTGAATAAAGGAATTTTTTCTAATCCATTTAAAGTGTGTTTCGTTTCAAAGTATTTGTTGAAACGATTAATAGTTGCATTCACATGTAGATGTAATAAATAATGTGTAAATGATATATATTGAACGTAAAATATTACATACAACATTCAGTAGCATTAGAACATGAAATAAAATAATTATACTAATAATCATTAATTATTAAAAGAATAATTATAAGATTAATGATTAGAATATAAATATTAGAGCATACAGTTGTACATAATAATTATTTTAGTAAATTCTTCCAATTTGAGAACCAAACAGAAAGGTTCTTTTTTATGTGGCAAATTGTTTGAATTAAATTTCATAAATTTAAAATTTAAAACAACTTCTTCCCACAGATAAATAATAATTATTGTTATTTTTATTACATCATCAATTAAATTGAGTAGTTCCAGTTAATTAACTTCAAACACCAAATAAATTATTTAGACATGTATGTTTAACATCTATTACAACTTTTAAACGGTGTGTCACAAGTTAAATGTAATAAACGAATAAAAATATTCAATAACACTCAACACTAAATATTTAACCTATTTTTTCTTCCTGTCTGTACAGCAATAAGTTTACAGTAAAAACTGATTATGTAAAAAATACAGCTGATGCACCAAATTTTGTAGATGAAACAATATCAATTATTTTTATTAAGGACTAAAATTTCGGCATTACAAACTAACTTTTATTTTGGGTCTACAGCTCAGTAAAAACTTTACAAAACCTAACACTATACTTTCAAAATTAGCAGAAACATCAAATAATGTTATTGTACTAAAAGGTTATGTTAACTATTTTGTAAAATGGAAAAAACTGAACTTTTAATAAGGAACAAATTTTACACACGAATAAGTTTTTGGTGAGAAACTATAAACATGGCCGATGCACCATTTATTAGGGATAGGTTTTTCTTATACCTAATTTATATGGGTTCATTGGATAATCAAAAACAGAGTACTATAACCAATTCGGTCGTTCAAATTGTTAATGCTGATTTATTATTTATTTCCCAATAGTTATTAAAATTTCTTTAGATATGTAAATAATTCTGTTTACTTTTCTTCATATGTTAGACATATTATAACTCTTTCTAATATTTAATTATTCAAACGAAATGTAATACGTCATCTTTCCTAATCAGACCTTTAAATCTTCAATCCAGAACAATGCATTTTTTTAAATTTAATAACTCTTGTTTTGTAAACACATGAATCTGCTCATCTTTTCAAAATAGATCATTCATATCTATAAATTGCCAGTGGGTCCCTCTTGTAAGTACGTCTCAGGGTCTCGTCTCTCTGGTGACCATAGCGTATCCTCGTCCCTGCCAAAATCTCGGATCCAACCGACCATCTTTCTTGGTCATTAGCAGTGTATATAGAGTTTCGCTATCCATGTCATGTTAATGATCTGCAAGTTAGAATGTTGTGACACTTTTTGAATTATTACCCAACAACTATCATAAGTCTGATATTGAAGATTTATCTGGTGCTAGTATTTGACTATTTATTTTTATTAAAATATTTAACTTATAATAAATATTTTCTTATCCTAAATATTAACACCAGAGACAATATCTTTATCGAAACACAATTGCTTCTCGTAAAATACAATTATTCTATTACTCCATTTAAATTAAATTATTAAATTATTGCTAATGAAAAATAAATATATTTTAATGATTGGTAAGCTTTCATGCCGTGAATTTGAATAGTTGACTTTCAAAAATGTATGAACACATGTGTGTAGCCTATGTTACCATACGAATGCTTGTGCAGTGATTGGAGTACGACACAAAATAGATTTGTACCACAAACTGATGAAAATAAATCTAATTCTAATAACAATTTTCTCTCTAGGCGTCACAAAAACTACACCATTAACCAGAATGGAAACGTAAAGTAAAAATCGTGGATTTTTATAACAGATAAAAGATGACGTCATAAACTTGTATTCTAGAAAAAATCTATAATGCTCATATATTGTGTTACAACAACGTGAATATCCGTTCCTGAGATAAAATTAAGTAAAAGATAAAGTTACTCAAATCAGTTGGGAGAAAGTAAAAAGTAAACATCATAACAAAGTATTTCTTTTGGAAATGCTTGCGTCATTTACACATTTTGCATAATAATGTGTTTATTTACCGTGGAATAAACTAGATGAACATTTAATTTTGCAAAACATTTAGTATTAAAGCTTAGCACAAGTAGTAATTCCATTTTAACTTAGGATTAAACTACGAAATATAGCGATAATCATATTAATCAAAACTGGCAAGACGGATTTTACAACTAAACACATGAAGTTGAACACGATGTTATTTAAACTTCTAAATTTTAAAAAATGGTCCATAAATTGGGTGCTTTTAGAAAAATCTATTTCTACGTGTATATTCTATGTCATAAGGATCTTAAGTACATTTGAATAATCGTAAAAGAATGATAAATGGGTTCACAAATATAAGTATTTAAAATAAATATATAGGGCCTAACATTTATGTAAACGAACAGTTCATTAAAGTTTTTCACAAACCCATGTTAGGAAAATGAACTATGGTTAGAATAGGACTACTGCTATAAGGATAAAATTTAAAATTAATATGTCTTAATATTAGCTTTAAGGATTTTGATAAATATTTACTACAATGTATACATTAATAACTAATCAAAAAGTGTTACAAATAATACCGATTTAGAAGTTATTGGTAAAAAATAAATAAATAACCATTTGTAGTTTCAATTAAATTTTGGTGAAATGTGAAGATTTAAGAGTTATTTAATTCTAAACTAAAGTCACAAACCGCGTATGATAAATACAATATTCAAATGAACACATTGTAAAACAAGAAATTAAACATAATATGTGAATTAGTTTATTGTAATTTCTCAAATATTTCACAAGTAAATCAATATCTAAGCGGTGGTTAAGAACGTATTTGTTAAGTATTTGAACTTACTAAATAAGTCACTATAAATCTACGTTACAAAAATTTGATAATTTGATAAAACCCAAAGGAAGCACTTAAGACTGTAAACCCTGTAGCGCTCAGCATGATCTGCCCGTAACGTAGTTAATACGATATAGAAGTCTTCTATATAACAGGCTTGAGTCTTCCACGTTCACACATTCAACAACTGTAGCCTGTCTCTTCTATCCTCAATACTTGGGTTTCAAGGTAAGCTATAAGCTTGGCTCATTTATTTATCGACAATTTATATATAATTAATAAAATGTATATAACTTATTAAAACAAATTTCTTCGAGCAATAAATGTGTCGTATCAATAGTTAATGTTTGCTAAATTAATTTTAAAGTGTAGGATTTATTAAGAAGAACGTAAAGATTTATCGATAAAATACATTTATAATTTTGACCTTTGTTGCTAATTCCTACAACACTAGAGATGTTCAGCTGTTTTTGGGAACAAAATATAAAATATAAGAATAGAGGGAAAGTACAAACATCTTTGCTAAGATGTGGCAAGTTATATTCGTGTTAAACTATAAAATAAATAGATAGTACTAAACTTATAAATAAATCCGAAGCAAATTAAAATATCAATTGAAGTCTACAGTACTTTAGATGAAAAAAAAGTAGATTTGTCGAAACTAGTTATTTTGTAACGAACATAATTTGTTTAGTAATTTAAAATCATATACATATGAGGCACAACTACAGTGAGTTAAAATGTGATATAACCAAACACATAGGTATAGTACAAGTTACAGAGTTTTGAGTCGGTACAGAGTTTTGTACGTGCGCATGTTTTCGCGCACGTGTGTGTGTGTGTGTGTGTATGTGTGTGTGAAACGTGTGTTTTATATGCTGTTATGTAATTATCTTCATTTATCCAATTTTAAAATTAATACTTAATACAATAATGCGTCTCTATTGTTGTCTTCTGTAGCAGGATCCTTATCTCTTTCTATAATCTCAGTTTTACATATTTGTCTCTATTTTTAGAAAAAAATAGTCAATGAGATATATAGATATGAAATATAAATATTAGACCCTTAATAAGTCCGCCAAATATGATATCAATCTATAATATTTTTACACATATTCAATGAGCTCATTTATTTCAAATCTGTAATAAATAGGAAAAATTATTGTTACATTGGGAGGAACGGCGAGGCTACTAAATAAATAATCATCCAACAATGACTATTGTAACTCTTATTCACTTTTTTTTTAATACTCTAAGTGCTGTTTAAAAAATATTTATTAAGGATAAATTTAGTGCTTTGGTTTTGTTTTTTGATATTCCCGCTCTTTCTTTCCTCCAATGATAAAAATGTTCGATTTAATGTTTATAATTGTAATAAAAGTGAAATAAATTCAATGAGAATCCAAATACGTAAATTGGCCATGAAATAAGCTATATACCCAGGTATGCTATTTGTTTAGGTGTTTTATACTGATATTAAAACGACATCGTTATATCCAAACTGTTTTTTTTTTATCACATACACATCTTCTAAACATGTGTGAGTCCCTTTCTTTGTATATGTATTTGAAACTAATTTCCGTGTATTTACAAATTCATATTGTTATGTTTGTATTGTTCTTTATTGTTATTTTCTTTTTAACCAAAAGATATACCATTTCTAAACATAACGTTTTATTTGTATAAAATTTTATTAATAATATGTTTTTATTTGAAATTTTCCCAAGCCACGCAACAACAAAATAGCCCTATGTAAGATAATTACTCATTGTTTTAAAATATTTACAATTTTCAATAATTAGTTGTGATATATTACTACAACTAATCAATTGAGAAGCAAGTAAATCAAATAATGTATATAGGTGTTATCCACATTCTGTTTAGTGAAATACAAACCTCCTAATTATTTAAGGAGAATGTAGAAATTGTATTCTAGTCCAATATCTTGTAATTCATTTTGTGATCATAAGATTTATTGATGTTGAGGAACAATTCTGTAAAATTCTTTTGCACGTTCAATTCATTCTGAAGATTAGTGTACTAAATTTGTTTCGATTTTTGTACAGAAAGGTATAGTAAACACACACCGAGTTAAAATAGAGGAACATGCTCTCCATTTTCGTTTGTTGCACTACATTCTATTTTTCAACCACATGAAAAATTACGTTGTAGTTGTAGTCCTAATTGTTTTCTATAAAAATTTTAAAAATATTATGTTTATTGCTTTTCCTCAAGCATTTATCTGAAATATTTAACTAGATGACGTCGATTACTTAAAGGCAAGAGGATAAAATTTTACTTGGATAATTACTCTGGTGAATACTAATAACGATTGGAGTCCATATCAAAATGTATGATATACTGTATGTATAAATGTATGAAATCAACCATTTTTCATGTTACCAGCATTAATTTGTTGAATACACTTGTATCACAATACACTTTTTGCTGTATTATTATTCCGAATAACACTTATGCTAACAAACCAATTACTGCAGAAATATATTAGAAGAAACCAGTCAAATTAAAACTATTTAACATTGAGTTAATTCCCCATTAAATTGAATAATGTTAAACTTTAAAGGTTCTAAGAATATCATTTTTTACTTCAAAAATATCATTTTATTTCACTTTAAATAACAGTGACCGCGAATGTTTCCCTTTTTTAGGAATTTATTTATTTTTTAAATAGAAATCTCTTCTAAATACAATTTTAAATTTGTTATTTATTTATGTATAACTAAAATATAGATTTATTTTAAGAAAAGGAAAATTCTCTAGAAATCCACACATAATAGAAAAAAGAAAAAAGTTTTACTGCCTAATTCAAGAAATAGTGCAAATAATAAGATTTTAACCTAGTAGTAGGCATAGGTATTGAATTAAGGCATAAACCTTAGGTATTCTCTGATCTCAAATAAAAAAATTAAAAAATTACTCCCACTGAGCCTTCCTCTATTGGTCTTTTAAAATTATTCCATCCATTGTTTTTGTACTGTGTCCAACTTCCTTATGCTTATTAGCCGTCTCTAAACTGCTTCCTTACGGTCCCACATCGGTCGCCGAGCACTGGGTGACCTTCAAAGAAACAAATAGTGAGTTTTACTGGTTTATAAATTATTATTTTTATAGTAGACGTCTGTATAAAAACGTGTTTTCGATTATGGTTATTCTAGTGTTAAATATAAAATAGTTAATTGTAACATTGGTATTTGTTTGGTTTCAATTTGATTTATTTGTAAATATTTGGATACACATTGTACAAAATATGAAACCTAAAATATCTCAAACTATTGATTGATTATACAAATCAATATAAACAAGAAATTGAAACATAAAATATTATTTTTTATTTTTTATTTCGTTGTCAATTTAGCCTACAAATGAGTAAAATTATTCATTCTAGATGCAAAGTTAAAGAAATTGAGAAGATGTTTCATAAATAAAGTTATAGAATAAAATAAAGTAGTAACTAATTTATTTTGTCTATACCGGTACTGAAATAGATTTATAAAATTGTTTCTCTCCTTAGATGTTTAGGTTCCAAGGGCTCTGTCAGTATTTAAAATATATTCCAATGTTTACAACACAATAGCAGGGAATTGTACTACTGTACAATATGAAATTATTGTATGCGGAGTGAATCAGAATCATAAAAGAGATTTTTGAATATTTGAAATCAAACAACATACTTTTCTGACAACACGATTTCGCAGTTAATATTTGTTCAAATTATTCGCGATACTTCAATATTCATAGTCATCGTGTACAAGGTGTCTTGCGAAACTTGATTTCTGTTCAAATACTGTAGGTTTAGAGAATTTGTTCTTTGAATTTGGTTTCATGAATTGATTTCTGTTCAAATACTGTAGGTTTAGAGGATTTGTTCTTTGAATTTGGTTTCATGAATTGACCTCTCTGACCCATTTACGATTTTTGTGACACCTTCTTAAAACTCAAAAAGTAATATACCTATTAGTCTGTTGGTCTAATTTTATACCGATTCCATCATACAAATTAACAAACTCAATAAAGTTACTAACTAAAATATAGTGTTACTCAAAAAACATAATTTGAGAGCCAGTTTGGTAACAGTTAGTAAAATCAAAAATATTTAATTAAACTGAAAATATTCTACATTACTACCGTTCGACAAATATAACTCATACAGAAATAGATAGGTTAAGCCGGTTAATATAAACTCTTAAAAGTAGCAGTAGATCTAACTACTTGAATTGGGTACGACTTTAGCTTTAGTATGACTTTAACAGCCTGAATAAGTTGTGGTAACTTCTTAAAAGAAATATAGAAGTGACGGACGCTCTGTAAGAAACAAATCTAAATATTAACATAGTTGACCGACCACTTCTAGGCCTTTTCACACATTACTATTGTCGCGAAAATCACTCAAAATACTATACACTGATGTGTTCTCTGAAACAGAATTATCAGAGGATTTATTTTTAGAACAATGTAAAAACGACTACGATTTTTTTTCGCAGTTTAACATTCTATCAAAATAATGCTTTGGTCTGGTATGAGATTCAAGGTGAAATAATATTTTCTCAGATTAGTGCTTATATGGTAACATACCAACATCGACATCAATTATGACTTCTTTTGTATTATAACATTCCATCAAAGTTATACTTTGGTGTGGTATGAGATTCAAGGTGAACTAATATTTTCTCAGATTAGTGCTTATATGGTAACATACCAACATCAACATCAATTATGACTTCATTTGTATTATAACATTCCATCAAAGTTATACTTTGGTGTGGTATGAGATTCAAGGCGAATTAATATTTTCTCAGATTAGTGCTTATATGGTAACATACCAACATCAACATCAATTATGACTTCATTTGTATTATAACATTCCATCAAAGTTATACTTTGGTGTGGTATGAGATTCAAGGCGAATTAATATTTTCTCAGATTAGTGCTTATATGGTAACATACCAACATCAACATCAATTATGACTTCATTTGTATTATAACATTCCATCAAAGTTATACTTTGGTGTGGTATGAGATTCAAGGCGAATTAATATTTTCTCAGATTAGTGCTTATATGGTAACATACCAACATCAACATCAATTATGACTTCATTTGTATTATAACATTCCATCAAAGTTATACTTTGGTGTGGTATGAGATTCAAGGCGAATTAATATTTTCTCAGATTAGTGCTTATATGGTAACATACCAACATCAACATCAATTAATTATGACTTCTTTTCCATCAAAGTTATACTTTGGTGTGGTATGAGATTCAAGGTGAACTAATATTTTCTCAGATTATGCTTATATGGTAACATACCAACATCAAAATCAATTATGACTTCTTTTGTATTATAAAATTCCATAAAATTCTCTGTTTGAAGTTATTTGTTACTTGTTAATAATATTAATAATAATAATAAAATTCCATGAAAGTTATACTTTGGTCTGGTATGAGATTCAAGCTGAACTAATATTTTCTCAGATTAGTGCTTATATGGTAACATACCAACATCAACATCAATTATGATTTAATTTGTATTATAACATTCCATCAAAGTTATACTTTGGTGTGGTATGAGATTCAAGGCAAACTAATATTTTCTCAGATTAGTGCTTATATGGTAACATACCAACATCAAAATCAATTATGACTTCTTTTGTATTATAACATTCCATACAATTCTCTGTTTGAAGTTATTTGTTACTTGTTAATAATAATAATAATAATAAAATTCCATGAAAGTTATACTTTGGTCTGGCATGAGATTCAAGGCGAACTAATATTTTCTCAGATTAGTGCTTATATGGTAACATACCAACATCAAAATCAATTATGACTTCTTTTGTATTATAACATTCCATAAAATTCTCTGTTTGAAGTTATTTGTTACTTGTTAATAATATTAATAATAATAATAAAATTCCATGAAAGTTATACTTTGGTCTGGTATGAAATTCAAGGCGAACTAATATTTTCTCAGATTAGTGCTTATATGGTAACATACCAACATCAACATCAATTATGATTTAATTTGTATTATAACATTCCATCAAAGTTATACTTTGGTGTGGTATGAGATTCAAGGCAAACTAATATTTTCTCAGATTAGTGCTTATATGGTAACATACCAACATCAAAATCAATTATGACTTCTTTTGTATTATAACATTCCATACAATTCTCTGTTTGAAGTTTTTTGTTACTTGTTAATAATAATAATAATAATAAAATTCCATGAAAGTTATACTTTGGTCTGGCATGAGATTCAAGGCGAACTAATATTTTCTCAGATTAGTGTTTATATGCTAACATATCAACTTCAACATCAATTATGACTTCATTTGTATTATAACATTCCATCAAAGTTATACTTTGGTCTGGTATGAGATTTTTGACGAACAAATATTTTCTCAGATTACTGCTTATATGGTAACATACCAACATCAACATAATTATGTCTTTTTGGGTTTACACAAATAATTTTAAAAGTTCGCGTTCCAAACATAGATTCAGTCTGTAATGTAAGAGTTAGAAACGTTTAATAATGAATTGAAAATAAATAACTAAAACCAAACACAAACTATAGAAATACTTGTTAAAAAACATAAGATAACTTGTACTATGACTTAACAAAATTATAATTGAAATTGAATTTATTTATTTGACCTAAGTTGGTAATAAATTAATAAGCAAGCATAATTATTCCATTGCAAAAACGCAAGTGAGATGTCTCCATTAAATATTTAGTGCAATAACGTATAGTGAATATTGCAATATTCGTGAATATTCATAGAAGGACGAAAAAATCTAGCCATTATAACACCCGATATACCTAATTAAAGAAAGAGCTATATAACCAACACCAATCAAGAAGAATAAATTTGAAAGCTTTTATGTATATAAAATAACTAACTCCACAAAATTGCAAACGAACCACAGGTTGCAAACGAATGATCCATCAAAACCAGATATAAAGAGTTAACAACTTCAATATTTAAACGGAAATAACATCTATATGGGACCTTATGAACAATGACCATTTATGTACGGTCAATACATGTTTGTGACTGTAAACTCTATTATTCAATTTGTGTCATAAATGTTTACATGTATTTCCCAATTGTTTTTAATAATTGACAAATCGTGAGATGATGAAATTTGGAAAATATATGATTATAAAAAGATTAATTTGAAACCGGTAATATGAAACATAAGTAGGATTACTGACGCACCAATTAAGGAACTAATTATTTGTCGTTAAACGACCCTGTCACAGCTAATAATTATAAAAATCAATTCAACTATTTTATACTTTGCACTTATTTTAAGTTACCTTTGTATCTAGTGAAACCGATGCATCATATTAAAGAAAAGTGTGACCTTTTTTTTCTGAATTTCAGTTACTTCGCCAACAATGGTATTTCGTAAAGACGGCTGCTCCTTACTTCCCACACTTCTCTGTCTGCTCTTGGTGTTTGCTACACTGACAGCCACAGTTGAGGGAAATCAGATAGGTACATGCATCCGCAACTGTGCACAGTGCAAGAAAATGTTTGGTGTTTACTTCGAAGGGCAATTGTGTGCCGAAGCATGTGTTAAGTTCAAGGGTAAATTGATCCCCGATTGCGAAGATGCTTCATCCATTGCTCCTTTCCTTAATAAACTTGAATAAACCAGCTACAGGATGAAATACTTTCATACAATGGAGTATTTAAACACACATATGGACAATATAGAACAAGATTAAGCTTTCAAATTAAAAAATAATAGTCTCATAAAGATTTTCCCCAAACATAAATCTGTAAAGCTGTATTTTAATATAATTTAATGAGACAAAAACACATTTATTTAATTTGTATCTTTTTGAATGCAATTGTGGTAGACCTGAAGAAATTGTTTTGATGAACTTCAACAAATTGCTAGAGTATATTTAATAAAATTATAATAGTTTCAGAAATTAACATATTTTGTTTTATAAAATTTCTTTTAAGAAATTTGACTTTATAAACAAAATTGGGTAAGTTTATTGTTTCGTTTAGTTCTATGTTATAATTTGTCATAACTTCCATGCCTAATCCTTAACAAGCTCGGCTCATGTACATTTTATGGTTACTAACTTATCCAACTGTGAGAGTTTAATTTACTATAATAAAAATTATTGAAAATAAAACAAAAACCGGATTTCGAGGTGTGATAATAAATGAAGAGTGTCCAAAATGAAATGCATCTTTGAATAACGGCTTTTCATAAATACGAAGTATTTGATTTCAAAGCTAAAAGTATTGAAAGCATTGTTAGTGAAATGTTCATTGAAAACGTTGATAATGAGATTTAAAATTTTAAGAACACCAAACTATTCACAAATTAAACATTACAAATGTAAAAGAAAAAAACTTTGATTAAAACACTGTAAACTTTTATTAACAGTTTAATATGTCTGTTCCTTATTAGTACTTAAAGATAACATAAAAAAAGAAAAATAACATTTTCTATTATTCAACTGTTATAAATAAATAAGTGTTATTTTAAAAATTAATATTGTAACAGGCTATTGAACACAATGTAGTCAAATAGAGATTTCGTTGTGACTCAACTAAAGTCCATTATTTGTGTAAAACCTTGAACGAGTTGATGCTGTCAAAAAATGCTCAATTCTGTAAAAAGAACCTTTCTTGAATTTGGAAAATATCTGAGAAGTTTCGAAAAGTGTACTGTTGAACTATTAAAAAAAAAAGAAAGAAAAAAAGTCGAATCTCTCACTAGTATATAGTCAGTTTTTTAGAAAATAAATGCTTCAGCAATAGACTAGGAAAACATCTAAAACTTTATTTAATAGAAGCTAATAAATAGAAGTTATTTAAAATATCGATTTAGAGCGTGGAAGACATGTGAATTATCATTCATTAATTATTTATAATTAAATTTCAATTAGTTTCTCAATACCTAAGTCATAGTGTATGAATTTGAACTCATCTCCATTTCATAAATGACAATGTTTTTGGTCTAATAAAACGACGTAAATTGATTCCATAATTTAACTTTACATTGAAAGGTAATAATGAATTGAAACAGGTTTAGTTATTCAAATAGATTGGAAGAATACTACTAGTTTTAGTAATTTAGATAATACAAAAACAAATTGTTACTGTTTTAAAGCACTACTATTTGAAACTGTTGTTTACCCTATGATTGCATTGTTTTTCAAATGTTTTTGAGCCACTTTTTTGTGTTTAATTGTTTTAGATGAACATGTACAAAGTTACATTTCAAGTACATTGGTTCTTTTTCCAAACACTATTTTAAATAAAATTTGTGATTATTGTGTGAGAAGTTCTCCACAACATTATATTAACAAAATATATTTCATATTAATTTTTATTGGTGTGGCAGTTTTGTGTTTGTTAACTTGCAAGTTTTTTTACTTTATTAAATATTGTGCACTTTTCATAAGAATGTTTACATATATATTATAAACACCTAAAAAAGAAAAAAAACTACCTCTTGTAAATTACTGAGGTTTTTAAATGGAAGATTTTCCAATTTCAAAGGTCGTTGTCTAAATTGTTCAACAGAACGTTTTTGGTATTTATTACTTAAGACTTTGTAAAGTTTGAATTTAAGTGTAAGATTAGTTTTAATGAAGTTACTCTAGTCTGAGCTTTAATATGTACAAGGAATAATAATTGTAATACTATAGTTTCTGTTATAATCAAACTAAAATAATACAATTGTTATTATTATATATTTATATTAATTTACATACATAATATTTTTTTTTTTGTATTTTATAATTTAAGTTTTGTGTTATTTAATGGTATGTTCGTATTTACAGTACTAGTAAATGATAAAGATGGAAGCAAAGAGATGATATAATTAAAATCACTTTATATCTAACACGTAACGGTAATAAAAAAGTATATAGATATACAATCTCAAGTATATTTAAATCATAACAAATTATAATTATATAGTTAGACAAATATGTTATATAACCTACTATGATAGTAATACCGTAAATTAATTACATGTTGTATTTGGAATGGGTTTAATTTTAGTAGTTATAAAAGCGTAAACCAATTCTAAATAATTGTGCATTCTTGAGACAAATTCTTATATATATTGCAGCATTGGGTTACCGTTTTCACATATTGTTAGTTATTATTAATAATTCAGCGATTGTCACAATACACTTGAGGGGGGGAGGGAGAATGTTATACAGTTTCTAAATAATATCTGCCGTTGTCGGTTTTGTTTTATTTTCGGAATATTTATATAAGCAATAGTTACTTAAATAACATTACTGTTATTGTTCTATTTCTTATAATAGTCCCAACAAAACAGCCAAATCGTTTTAATCTTATTTATTGAGTACCCTTTCGGGTGTATATATGACCCAAGCATTTATTTGATTATAAAAATATTGGTTTAGGTTAATTGACTTTAACATATTTTAGTTACGTAACAGTTTTGTTTCTTTCTGAAGGGTAAAACTACGTAGTTTATAAGAATTTTATTAATTGTATTTATTATTAACAAACATATCAACATTATTGTTTCGAGTTAAGATATCGGTTAATACGGGTCAGGATATTTATTGTTAGTTATATTTGTAATATTCGTATTTAATTTATTCAGTTAGTTCAATTTATACTTTAAAATACAATTACGAAGCGATGCGTTATATTTAAGTGTAATTTAATCAGTACATAATATATTGCTACTGACACAGCTAGTGATTGTACAGTTAATCCAAGTAAATATTTTTTTAAATCTTGTTTTAGAAAAATGAGGAAATTACAATAAATTTAAAACGTAAATAGTTTACAATTTTATTTTAAGGAGTATTTGAGCATTCTTATTGCCTTATGTATTATAATTCCAAAAGAAATAAATTTTAAAAGACATTGTTGACTTTTTCTTCGTTAACCTTGAAAACCAAATAATTAAAATATTATTAATTTTTATTGTTTTATAAATTATTGTTTCTTGTGTAGAAAAAGAAAGCGTTTCCTTCAACATATAATAAGTTGATTGTGAATCTTATTGCTTTAGGAAACATGAATAGAGAGTTAAAATGGTAATATATCTCAGATTTCATCATGATAAGTGATTACAAGACTCATCATCTGAGATATCTACAGGACAAGGTGAAAGTATGTAGAAAAATAAAATGTGTTTTTATAACATTGTAAATAGAACGAAATCATTGTTATTATATATTCGAGTAGCCGTGATTGAGACTTTTTGACTATTCATTTAATCATAAAATTAGCTGGGTTTTGTTAAGTTTAATTTTGGTTATTTACCAATCAGGTTTAGTGTAATGTAGAAAAAGTAGAGATTTAATAAAACATATTTATAGTAAATTGATGGAATCCGAATAATTAACTTTTATTTACGATAATTGTTAGAATTAGACCCTCCTATAAATGTGTTTAGTGTTAGCCAGTATAAAGTTCTATTCTATTCAATATTTTGAATAGCTTCTAAGCTATTCAAAATATTTTTATGTGTCTCTGTATTGTGAAAGAGAAGAGGAAGACCTCCATTAAATGAAATCAAACATTATTTCAACCCAATCTCACAAAATGTTTGGTGGAGATCTATGAATTAACTATAACTCTCGTAGTACAAATTTTCGTTTATATTTAACTTAAATTAACTAAATAAACCCTACTACTTTATAACTATACATTTTCAGCCATCTAATAAGACAGTTTCTTCCTTCCTAATGAGACCACATAATATTGGTCTACATTAAATTTATTCACCAATCAGGCCATCAAACTCATCATCAGACAGTTAATGTACGAGATATATTTCACATGAGTGAGTTATTATTATAATTAAGGACAATGTTATAACTTATTTAAGGTTGAAGGGCAGTATTTCAAAACTGAGGTACTGATGTCTTCGACAAATCTTTGTAACAAGTTCAACAATTTGTCATCGTCGGTCGCGATAGGGATTAGGTTTCATACAACAAAATTACCATTTTAAAAGACATTTCTTTAAATTGTTGCTGTTAGAAACCACATATGATGGATTAAGAAATAAATCATTGAATCAATCAAAGACTTTTTTAATCAAGTCTTTATTCAAAACCATATCCCCGCGTTACTATATATGCTATTCTCTCCATTTCATTCAATGACATTCTATTACTAATTCTGCAAAACAAAACACTTTATGGAAACACTTCTGTTCTGTTCACAATGACTTGTACTTGACAGGATGTCAAGATCGTCACTTATCGGTTCAAAATACGTTTCTGATAAGCATCTTTATAAATGATTCCTAAAAACAAGATTATTTCATAAGACTCAAGGCATTGGAAACATTGACTAGCTCCATATTTTAGGACTTCCCAATTATAAAGTATAAGTTTTCATGATAAAATTATTTTTAAAAACACTCTGTACATGAAACATTGTATTTATTTCTTGTACAGCTTATATTAGTTCTTTTTTTTAAATGGTAGACCACTTGATTTATTTTTTCTAAATTAAACAATGTGATACCGTAAGATTTTCGCCTTTAAATGAACTAAAAAAAAAAATAAATAAAAAATAATAATAATCAAAGTCGAACTTTCAAAGTATTAATTTTAAATCAGTAACTAATATTTTTAAGTTTATAAAGTGGCTTCATATTACTTCTTGAATACAAAAAACCAAATATTAAACCACTGTTAAATTTCAAAAGTTAAAACTGAAATAGCGCTCCATTTTTTGCATTTTCCTTAATGGGTAACACATGTTTGTTGTACATTGGAAAGCCCTAGTAAATTACGTTCTTAATGGAATTTCTTACTTCGGTTACATCAAATATAATCTGAAATATTAACCCGTTTTCAACCCATCAAAAACAATATGCATTTAATTTTAATATTTAGCTCATAACATATGAGCCAAAATAAACAGTACTGAAGTTCCCTCACATACGGTTATTTCATGGGTCATCTGATTACAGTGGTGAATGTTGCCATTTAAAAGTAAATAACGTTTAATTTCTATTTTAAAATTAGTTTTCATTACAATGGTTCATACAACTGAAGAGAAATTTTGTAGTGTAGAGTATTAGTCTATAACCGTTCATACGGAATCGGAGTTCCGATGGTCCAAGTAAAATTAAACATTGCTAATGATTTTTAAGCATCCCTTTAAACCAATATTAGTGTTAGCTGAAGTAGAGAGTCACGTACTATGCTTCTTCAGCAACTCCTTATTTTTGTCTAATTTAAAGGCTTGCGACGATTAAAGTTCCGTTTCAAGCAAGTATTATCTTATTTATTATGTCAGATGGTAAATAAAGATGTTATTTTATTAAAAATATAAAGTTACATAGAGTTAATAAACCAGGACACTGTAGGACTTTAATTTATAAAGTTGTTGATTTTTTTTTTTAAGTGTAAATAATTTTATTAATTTTCTACCCCATTTTTTTCAATTGGCCTTAAGAATGTATGTTGACAAGTTTCCTTGAAATAAGTTTAGTAATTTCCTATAAAAATGTACCTCAAATAGAGTTTTTCTTTAAACTAATAATACTGATTATTATTCAGATATTTTTTTTTCAAAATGGCGTCTATATTTTTTATTATTATTAAGAATTTGTTTAAATTGTAAGTACTTACGATTAACATTTCTTACAAAATTAAGAATATGTGCTTCATCAGAATCTATAAAGGGAAATCTATGAAATTAATAATAATATATAATTTCATTGTTTATTTGTTTTATCCAAATACTAAATCATATTTAAGTAATAGTATTTTTTTCTTTCATTAGTTAGTATTCCATCCTCAATGGGTATACATCATTAAGTATGGGCTTACGCGTAAGCATAAACAAAACTGCACTGAATCTAATAATTTGATTATGTCTGATTTTAAACATGGAACGAAAGAAATCTACAAGTTCAAATATTTGTCTTAGGTTTATTATAATCTCAATGGAAGGATATAAACAAATAGGAAAACGTTTTTTTCTGAAATACTGTTTTTAAAATAATTGCGTCAAAAGTAAATTTTAAAAGTTACACAGTTCATTACCTAATATTACAAATATTACTGTCTTATGTTAAAAACTGTTTTCATTATATTTTCCTCTTACAAACTTGTATAATACAGTATTAACCTACAATCAGAACAACATTTGTATTTCAAAGCTTTATTTCATACATTATAGAATACATTTTTATATAAAGATGAAACACTTTATAGTCGATTATTATTTGTATATAAAACATAAAACGTAAAACATATCATTGCTCAATTATTAATCATTTTTTCCATAATTCTATGATTGTAAATACATATATTTAAATGAAAAAAAAAAATGTAGCCCTTTTGTCAGAGGAATTATTATTTAAAATTATTTTCTATGGTAATTCCTGTTCTAACATATCTTATCATTGCTTTATTTTTAGTTAATGAACGACACTAATTTTCATATCTAAAGTTGTTGAAATGTTGTCTTTTTGCGGAAATTCGTGTTGTTAATTAATTATTGTTTTAAAATTATTACTAAGTTTTTCTCATTGTATCTGAGTGATTATCAGTTTTAATTACGCAGTCAATCGATATAAAAATTCGATATTTAATTATATAAATTGAACGTTATATAATACGTTGTATTAATTCTATTAAACAAGAAAAATATTTAGTTTTTATTTATGGTCAAGTCAAGTCGAACATATTTACTATTTTCTAAAATAGGCTATCCATCTCAGGTTCTTATTTTACAATTATTGTCATTGTTAACGAAATTTAAATTATTCAAAAATCGTTTAAATAGATAACTAGTTGCAATTTTGAAGTTTTAGTGGTGTGTTTGTTTCTGGTGTTTAATTAAGATAGAAAGGATGTGATGTTAATTCACGAAACTACTAAACAAATGAGTTGTAATAACAAAACCATTATTTTTATATTTAGTTAGAAAACATACTTTATTTTAAAGTTAATACTATTTGACATTAGAAGATAAAAATTGAAATGATTACAACTTTGGTGTTT
The DNA here is from genome assembly GCA_963513935.1 of Aphrophora alni. Taxonomy (NCBI): domain Eukaryota; kingdom Metazoa; phylum Arthropoda; class Insecta; order Hemiptera; family Aphrophoridae; genus Aphrophora; species Aphrophora alni. The sequence continues at coordinate 75,956,480 of OY740767.1, forward strand.
TTACTGAACCAAACTTTTCACCATAAGAATTATTTTAATTGAAAACACAAGAATGTTTTAATATGAATGGGACCACTAATTTGGTTTCCACGTTAAAAATTAAATGTGTAGTAAAGTACAAGGAGAGGAAACTCCTAAAAATGGTATACAAGCAAAGGTTTCAAGTGATACATTTGATTGCAGGAAATGGCAATCATATGTATCAGTCTGTAGGAGGTGGAAAACAAACTTGATTGTAATCTGTTAACTAAACTTCTCTTAACATTTAATGAAGGGAAAATAAATCGGATTTGTTGGAATTCACAAGTACCTATCAACTTCGTGTTTGATTTGTATATCATAAATACAAATATAAATGTACTAATTTCGACTATACAATATACGGCTACAGAAGTCTCTTAAGAAACGTCCTGACAGTGGTAGGGTTGTTGCAATCTGGAGAGGCTAATCCGTTAGTGACTAAACATGATTCCGCACAAGCTTGGCCTTGGAAGAACATTCCAAACATTTGCTTACATTGTCCACAGTTCCTGAGAAAACACATTTAAACTCAAATTAGATTCAATAATATAATTATGAGACCAATTATATTTCATCAGGTGCGTTAAAAATTTATTAATCTTTCTACATGTTATTAAATGTGAACAATTTAGTTAATTTTTTGAAATCCAGCAATGTTCATTCATTTTTAAAAATGGAAATATCTGTCATAACTAAAAAAAAAATACAAACAGGAACACATTTGGATCTTAAAACAATATGAAAGACTACAAATTCGGGTCAGGCATTTTTAACGAATCCTTGAATATGAACTTTTTAAAATGAACAATCGATTTTCTTACAAGCCGTTGAAAAGAAAGTAGTATACTATTGTTAATTCAACGTATTAGCTGTAAGTACTGGTGGAGAAGGAGGTACATTTTCAAGCTGGTAATGGTAACATTAGAATTCTGCTTCCTTCTCTTTACCTTCCCTACTATGTAACTGAAACTCAACCGTTACAAAAGATTAGGTGAGTTGTGAAGTAGTACACCCTGAGGATAATGTATTCGATCCTTGGGTGTTATGCTAATGCCCAACATGCTTTTTAAGGAAGTACTGGCATCAAAATATTAAGCGAGTGTCTTTTAACTTTTATAGCTGAATTAGGGTTAGTTATATTAATTCAGGGTTGCAAACACTTCACTATAAAATGGTTCAGGGTTGGAGAGATGAAGTTCTGGATATTACTTTATCTCACTGCTATGCAGCAATTAAGGTAAGTAATTAGAGGGTTTCTGATGAGCCGTATGTTTTAAACCAAAATTACATCTCCTTTCATATAAGATCGGGATACATACAAGTGATTTATAGGAATCCAAGAAATACTGACTAGGATGAGTCTCGAGAGGAATAGTATATCTAGTTGAGATCCAGGACATGGGTTAACTCCTTACATGGAGCCATTGATGAGTATTAATAAAAATTCTGTAGTGAATTCATGAAGAATATAAAAAACCACATTTGTTGGTGGTGTAAAGTAATAATCATACATTAACTATATTAGAGTTCTTGGTTTAAGGTTCTATTAGTCTCAGTTTATGTTAGGTTTAATATTCTTGTTTTAATGTTGTTGGTGTTACGTTATATTATTAGCAGATACAAGAAAAAAATAAAAAATATATGACCTACTTAAGGTTACATTTAAATTAATGGACTACTGAATTGCATATTTATGATTGATAATTAATATATGGCAGTCACATTGGATAGGTTATATTTGAAATTTTCTGAAAATTTGTTCCTTTATATTTTTTTAAAATTATTGTTAACTATAACCTATTTATTTTAATGCATTTAATTTATTTTTAATCTAGTTTTATCATATTGTTGCCACCATATTGGATCAACCATATTCAATTTTTTCCGGTAACGTAAAATTTAGTATATTTTAACGTAAAAGTACATATTATAAATATTCAGAACTTTTCGACTTAAACTTTAACAAAAATTATTCATTTTTCAACAATTGTTAGCATTTTATTGCCACCATATTAACTTCCCCATCTTGCGGATTGGTTTATAACAGTTTTGATATCAAATTCGTAATCAGCGACCTCAAAAACTCAAAAGTAACAAGATTTATGTAAAATTGATAATAATAAGAGGTTGTTTCTTTGTGTTTTATACGAATTAATTACGTTAGGTGTTCCAAGTAATGATGACATCTAGTAATCGTAAACACCACAATGAAGCGTTCTAATTCCATATTATTGTTATTCATCTTTTGGTTATATAATGGGCTTGAAACAAAGTTTTCTATAAAATTAGAAATTATTGCATTTGGGGTGATCAACCTCGGATGGGAGTCTGTTGTACGTTAACTGTAGGTTTATTGTTCTCTCACTATTAAAGAAGGCAGCCCTGCACCGAAATCACGCCCGATTTTTTCTATTATATACCCTGTTACTTTCCCCAAAGAGATGGCATGGAATATGTACCACCTGTTTCCCTCTCCATCTCAAATAGGCACTGACCGTGAGTAATCTGCGCCGATGGACAACTTACCACAAAAGCTACGCCAGTAGGTCTATAATAAAAAGTCAACCAAATCCCTATAATCTCTCTAGGATTAGGTTATGTATCGTGAGTACCACATTAGTGATGCCGCCAAGCGAACCAATCACCCACTTCTCCCGCTCTGGTCAAGACCCCTTATTGTTAAGTCGTTCATTACTCCAATCAGTATCCATTGCTCAGAGTAGTTAAGGAATCAAAAAAAGCCTGGATGAAAAGCCGTCAATCGGCCATATAATTTTATTCGTGTTAATCACCGAATTAAGAAGACATTTTGGTTTAGTCATAGTGCTCGACCTACTCTTAGAGTGTTAGCCAAACCTTGGACCAAGTTCTGCACATGTGAGTAAAGTTGTTGGTGATCGGTAACATTTAGTTTGGTATTCTGTGGAACAACTAAGTGGGCTTCGAGATTCTAGGTGATCTTGGGTGTACGGAGTGGGAGTCTGTAAAGAAATTGAGAATCTTTCTTGTAAGCCTCCTGCTCAGGTCGACTGAGGAGACAGCTCAGCACATAATATTTGATAGCCCAGCTTTGAGCAGAAAACGGTTTGTGTCCGTAGGTTAGGGTGTAGAGTGGAGGATATATACGGGAACAAGACATCATCATTCGACGTATCTTACAGTTTTCTAAAAATCTAAAATTTATTGAAGAATGTGTGTGCACATAAGCTTCATAGTTTAGAAGCAAAACCAGAATAGGAATCCTGGTCCTTCTTGCCATTAAATTTGTTTCAAACTTGAAGATAGGTAGTCGCACATAGAAACCAAGTAACTTATAGTTAGGCGTAAAAATGCTATGGCAGTATGATAGACAGGTAGACAATAGTCAAGCAACGGACAGATAACAGCCAACAGATAACATGGCAGGCAGACATGTAAACATATAAACAGACCGATATTATGGTTGTCTGACGGACAGGTAGACACACAGAAAACAACCTAACAGACAAGTAAATATGGAGCCAGACAGCAAGTAGTCACACGTATAAACAAACTAACTGGCAGGTAGATATTCAGAAACGAAGTGACTTTTCAAACAAAGTTGTTTAAAAAGCAACTCTATTCAACTCACCGACTCTCAAAACTGATATTTCCATTAAAATCTGCAGTAAAATTATTTTAGAAAGCAAAACATTCTTAGTTACTACTTATTTACTAATTATTATATTAATAATTAAAATAAATAAAATAATTCATAATACTTATTACTGTGTTATCCTATAACAAATATTTGGATTTATTATGTAGTGCGTTTCAATTTAGTTGGAGGCCTGTATTCACTGGCTTTATTACGCACCTATAATATATCAAGCGACCTGTAACATGTACTGTCATTTAATAATTATATTTTCAAACTAATTTCATTGCAAGTTACAAAGGAAAAATTCACAGCTTATATATATTACAGCTTCTGCCTTAAACAAAACAAGATAATATAAAACAGACGAAAGCTGAAAACAATAACACTCGTATTCAAAAAAATATATTAAAAAAAATTAAAATAAGGTTAAAAATAAATAACCGTTTTTCAAAAATATTTATTTTCAACTATCATTTAAAGAGTTTTTTGTAAGTTAAAAATAAATATGTTTAATCCAAGGTTAAAGGAGTTTTGGCAATTAAATATACTGCAATTAAAAAATTTACGAGGAACTTATATTTGCCGGGCGGCTCCACCTTTTCATTGCTTTTAGTAGTGCTAAAACTCTTACTTAACACAACAAATTCATTTCCCAAGTTGAAAACTAAACTTGAACCGCACTGTAGAATGAAGATGTTGAAGTACTTACGTAATGCACACTGCAACATTATTTGTGGAAACACCAGACAGTATAGTCACAGCCACGAGTAACAGGAACACAGGTAAGTGAACCTAAAATAATATAGTAGATTAATTACAGATAGTATAGTATACTAGAAGCAAAAGCAATGTAAGGAACAGCCGACAGATATAACATAACGTTCTCTTACATTCTTATATAAAATAAAAACTTAAACAAACAAAAAGTATTTATTGTCAAGTCTCTAAAAATGCAAGGTATTGAAGTTATCAGGGAAAAAATGAAAATAATACATGGGTACCATTTCAGAAGATCATATATTTAAAAATCAGCCTAGCGATTTAGTTCAATATTTGTTAAATATGAAGGTTTATGACCTAAACCAATGTGTTAAATATGAACTGAAAACAAACAACGGTTCGCGAGTCGGTCTTAAAAATTTTAAACGCTTGATTTATTTATTTGTATTCACTATACTTATCAACTGTAAAATGCTTTTACCTGCATTGATTTGGATTAACAAATCTCAGGTTTCATCCAAATTGTTATCCCGATTTTAAAATATTTAATTAAAACTGCGTTCATTGTTAATTTTCACTTTTGAAGAAAAAATATAGAATTGGCTTTTTGAGGTGTTGGTGATTATAATAGATTTTATTCGACTCTTTAGGGCATATTTAAAAACATAACATAAAATTTATATTTTCGTGTTTAAGAAAAGCCCTCTTTTAAATATCGAGTTTTAAAAAAATAATTTGCAATATACAAAAATATTCCCATATACTAAATATGGTTTCAATCAGTCTGTCTCTTCCATGGTATAAAGTAAGAAACATTGATTTTGTTTATACTACCCATTAAAAACTTTCTATATATTACATTTGTTAATAATTAAACAGTTTAGAAGAAACGTTCGTCCTATATAACACGATAACTTGTGTACTGGGTAGTAACTAATGTTCAACTAAAATCTAATACGAGTATATTTGCCTCCTTATTTAACACTTTTAAGTTCTTAATAATATATTTGTCCAATTACAGAATAAAGTATTTTGGATTTTTCAGATTTCCTATATAACAGTGTTGAGTGTTTGGTGGTAAATGCTATTAAACATGTAATACAAGTATGAATAATTCTTAAATAAAACTACTGATTTAGTGAATAATACAAATGGAGCTCTCACATTGTCCTAGGAATTCAATTCCTCAGCTGAAGGTATCGTTGATTTTGAGATATAAAAGACCCTTGACTTCTTTTCAAGTGAAACTCCATCCATAACGCCCTAACCTAACCTAACCTAACCTAACCTAGTGCTTTATGATCCGGCACTTCTATCATTATTATGCACCACGGCAATCCATTACCTGGTTATACGATTTGAATGAATCCCTAGTCTACATCTTCTACTCAATTCTGTCTATCTAATAGTGCTCTTCGATTCGTCACTTCTGCTATAATTATTCATCCTACTAATAAATGGAGGTTATATTTGAACTATTGATTAAAATCAAGCCTTCGAATTCATCACAGGTGTATGTGAGGTTACCGCCCATTTACTGCACAAGAGTAGGTGCTTTACGACCCAATGTTTTTGTCACTCTTATTCAGTTCAGTATTAAGGTGTTTTATTCAAATTTATCTTTGTAAATTGAAGAATACATTCTATGACTTGTCTGTTGGTTGTCTTGAAACGACGACTGGTCACTAATGATTAAATTCTAAGGGGTGGTATTACTTCCCCGTTGTTAGGCCTAATGGGTCCTCTGTATCACCAACTTATTCATAGATCATTGTTTTACGTTTATCTTTCATCACACCTATTTGCTCTCTTTTAACTTATTTACATTCGATGTATTCGCACATAGCACTCTATGTCTTTCTCTGCTCTACATTTGCTCTTACTTTGCTGAACAAAATGTTCGGATTTTTCCTATATTCCATATAGATCGCATCCAGGAAGGTTCACATTCAAAGTGCGAAGCCCTGAAAATACCAACTTCGTTTTCATTTTCTTTATTCTTTTACCTCTGTAAGCCGTTCCTTCATCAAATGTCTGCAGAAAGATCTTTAACAGGCTAGAATACTTTCTATCTCCAACTGAATTAGTACTTATTCCGTCACCACGTCCTAATTGTTGCCCTAGAGTTTTGGATAGAACTTTCAGTGAAGGTTTTGAACCTACAAATAAAAAGTGAATGATCACTTCCTAATCAATAATTTGTTTTTCATTGCCCACAATTCGACAGCTTCACACTGTCCAGAACAGCTTCACATTTATAACATATGCTTATTTCAACAGCGCATCTTTGCACTCACTTAATAATATAGATGTCACCACATTATGAAACCTTAAAGCCCGTAATAATACCTAAATATCTGAAAACATTATTAAAAATCCTAATTTTACACCTACCTAAGAAGAGCACTTTCTCCCGATTTGCTCGCTATAGAAGTGTCATCGCTCTGCTATATATTCCTACCCAACATGAATGACCTACAGAGATTCAGTACCTCAACATAACCCTGAACTTTGAAAGTCAGTTTCAACCACCTTGAACATATCCATATATCCGTAACCAACTTTTAAATATCTATCAATATCGGATTAATTCCTCGTAAAAAAAACCAATTATTGTATCCTACTTAAAAAATACAATATTATAAACACAACTATACACTCTAAAACAGAGTATCGTTTCAGATCCTTTAGTTATAATAAATATTCTACAATGATCATATGTTCTTTCCTTATACTTCCACAGCCCTATATTACATAAACGAATATATTCAGCATTACCTTTTCGATATCCTTGATATAATGAGGAGACATATTTAGGAACACTTTTAATGCTGCTGATTGAGTGATCACCACGACACTTGTTATGTTAAAGTAAGTCATCCATTGGATTTCTTTCAGCATAGATCAAGTGATATCTACTCATATCCCTATCTACTACACAAAATATGCATTGATAATATTAAAAAATTAACGTTATTTGATATAATCACATGAAAATGTTAGGTGATATTCCCCATTGTCCTTCCGTATTACCATTACACTTTGGTTTCCTTACCACAGCCTCTTTCTACATGAGTCGTCTACCGTAGTTTACAATCAAATAAAATGGTGCCAACTCAAACCGACAACGATACAAAACAACAGTTTAAAACTGCCTTTTGTTCATATCTATCTTATCCTTATTAACTACATGCCGGGGTCATCACACCATGTCTGTATTTTATTACTAGCTCTACGTTTATTCTTCTGAATTTGTACCTCTCCAACAACTCATTAATCATCACACTACACCCCCCCCCCAACCCACTCACCCAGCGGTGATTTGCCATTACCAACTCTTACCTCTTTCACGAATTAAAATCTTTATAAGAAGCCTCTTCAGTACGTCATACCCTATAATACAATATTTATTACCATTTAAAGCACCTTGTATATTGAGGAAAAGTCTTTGGACGTATTTCTCTGGATTTAGTGATTCTTCAAACTTATAAACTAACCTTTGTAGAACCTTACACAAGAGACCATAAACCAAATTGTGAATCAAAATTTTATAATTTTTGTGGTCAAACGCCGTATTGACTAATAATGTTTTATACATAGACGGACAGCATAAAGTTTAAAAAGATAAAATATCAAGTTTCAATTATAAAATTTCAAATATTCACCACTTAGCGGCACTAAATGCACATCAGCAATGTTCTAAAATAAAATAAAACTCACTTAACGTTCATCTTATAAAAATTCCAGAGACTATAATTTGGAAAAATGTCCTATGAAACTAATTGATTTATTTTTTGAATGGTTCTTAAATTGGTCGACCCAGTAGAGGTGTTATTTTATTTTCAGAACATTGAATTCGTATACTTCACTTTCTCCTTTATACGAAACGTCAAGAAATGCACTTTAAGCATCAGAATATAACAAAAAGAACGTAACGTGACTGAGATAAATCTGGTCGGTTTTTACACAGAACATTTCAGGGTTTATATATTATATATTAATGACAAACGTCCGATATAATAATGTTCAAATAATATTACATACTATCTGATTTAATTTTTTTTTTAACAATATTGTAGTCATTAAACCAAGAATGCAATCTTTTATATTAATGGGAACTGAATATTATGGAAATTACAATACCAATATTATTGCAGAATTTATAAAGTGTCTATGTGCTTTAGTTAAACTAGATATTAACTAGTGTGAAAGAAAATGTGTAATACTGGTATGATCAGTTAGAGTAGAGCTTACAAGAAAAATTCTGCATTAAAAATAGTACAAGTACAAGAAAAAAAAATTAACGAGTCCAAAGACGAACATTTTTATTGTTAATAAAAGCAGAAAGACAAGTAGATATTATGACAGTCGACTCTTTAAAAAATTTAAAAAATTAGAGAGTAAGTTTAATCATTACAATTTAGTTAATATATTAAGTTGAATTGCATTTATCTTTTAAAATATATGAAACCTAATTGTTGTTTCGTTCATTAGATGAAAAATATTTGTAATTGTAATTTATTGAGTTGTTTTAAGTTATTTAAAATCTATTTTCTTTTGTAATAAAAAATAAGATTATTAAAATGTGAGTTTTTTTAAATAATATAGATCAAGAAAATGAACGAGAGACTGAAAAATGGAGCTGAATTTGAAAAATGTCTAATAAACTAAAGGGCTCTAATACGGTTATCTCAAGAAAGTATTAATAAAATATGTGGTTTACATATAATTTTATTACATGAAATTAACATTATTTTATTTTCGGAATAATAGGCTATTCGATCTTGAAGGCCGCCTTACACAAAACGATAAATAATGTTATATCGTTAAATATAGGCTATATCGACAAATAATATTTTCTGTTTTTTCTCGAATATGTTAAGTTACGGAGGCGAAGTTTGGCATGTAAATATTTCATACATTGGAATAAATAAAATATGGCCATTTGCTATTTATATTCTGAACAGCATAGGATGCAAACAGGAAAATTGCCATTAAATAGTCTATAATCATCACGTCTGTAAACCAGACTAACTCTATTAATTTTTAATTAGGTCTTACAATAAGCAGTGTAAAATAACATTAATAAACTATTTATTTCTGAACATATTAAGGTAACTTGACAATATTTTGTATGAACTTTTCTTTAATATATACTACTGAATGAAGTCTACAGTATTTTAGAAAATAAGTTTATTTAGAGCTGCCATCAGATTAATTAATAACAAAAACCTAGTTATGAGATCATTAAAAACATATTGATGTAAAATAAGTGATGCTGAAACCGAGGTCTGTAAACAAGCTAAGATAGTTCGTAATTGTTTACTCGGATGGGGTAACAACCGCCAAGATCGTAGACGTATCTAATGAATGAGGAAGTTTTGTAACATTTACTTGGCAGCTCTTTACAAAATATTTATCAGCGTTTATAAATAGAGATACATTTTAATTTCTTTTCAGGAACTTAAGGTTACTCAAAACCAAAAAAAGTATTTTGGTTTTTAAGTCATTGCTCGACTAACGTTTCTGACCTTTATATTGGTCTATATTCTTACATATTTTTTATCCAGATCTTTGCGAGTGAATGTATTTAGGAATACATGAATATATATACCCGACGACAAGGACTTTATTTGTGGATAACATTAATAAAACCATAAACATTCAAAAATTATTAATGTAGTAGCTAGATACGTTTTTTGCTACGGTTTTTAATTAAGAGCAGGGAAGTTTTCTTGAAGGAAGGAAAGCTCGCAGTTCCTAACTTTTATAACTTTCGCTCGTCTTAGCAGGAAATAAAATACTTTTAAGTAATCCCCTTTGAAATTTTATTTTGTTTAAACTACCTAACTTTATATATTCTTTACCTTGAAAAAATTCAATATCCGTCATAAAAAGTTTACGTCAAATTAAAAGTTTGAAATTATTGTTTCTGAAAATGTAATAAAAAATACTAAACCTTAAAATATATGCTAAAATGTAATTAGCAAATGATGTCTAGATATTTTAGATAACTGTAATAAACAAAGTTGTTTGAAAGGTCATAATAATACATTAATCTATATTGTATAAAAATAGGTACATCATACAAAACTAATATACCACCTGCACTTAATTAAAAAAATAATAAACTCGAATAATATTTAATAATATTTAGTGACTTATTAATGTGTAAGATTAAATAATTGTAAGCGCGCAATATTTATTATTTCTTGTATGCTTTACTATTTCATTAGCGAAATTTAGAAAACAGAAATAAAAATATTTCTTTTAAAGAATGTAGAAATATTAATATAGAGAAGTGTTTAGGAATATAAGCAATTTTTTATAATAATACATATTCACCTCCTGCTGTTTTGTCTTATACATCTTATTACTTACCAAATTCTTTCTAAATATACATAGAATCATATACACCAATAAAACTCAACTCTTACCATTTCGATGGAAAGTAAATGAAGGAGTGTTTAGACTGGCAGCTTGTCAAGTGGAACTGCCAGTTCGAACTCTGAAACTGAAAGTTTTGTTTGACAAAAATAAAAATCTGTAATTTAACCTCAAAGTAAACATATTCCATTTACTTTCCAATTAAATATAAATTAATTAAATTACAGTCAAACACCTTACATAACCTCTGTTAAAAGTGGCTGAGTTAATTGAAAAGTTTGCGCCTCTGTAGAGTGAAGCCATAACAATAAAGTTCTAACGATTTTACAAGTACAACTTCCTTCCCAAGTATAAAGGAAGAATTGAAGTTGCATTACAATGGCCTCATCTACATCAAACGTAAAATTAATTGTTACATATATGTTAAGTGTTTTTAGGGTTACGTGGAGTTAGCGAAATATTTAAGGTTGATAAGAAAAGTAGATGGAGTTAACGAACAGTATAAACCTACTCGTTCTTGTTTGACTCTAACGGTTATAAATATAATTTCCCAGTTAATTAACTTATTGTTGAATATGAAATCAAATAGGCTACTGTTAAACGAGCCAAAATGTAAGCGGGCCAAAGACTTTTGTCGAAATGGGGTAAAATTTACCATTTTCGAGTGCGAGAATGAAGACTCGATTTCTAGATCCCGATTCTCGTTAAAATTATTTAGAAAAAAATTTTAAATTGTAAAAATACATCTCTTTTTAAGGGTAACAAAACATGTCATGTTCAACTATTTCGAAATAGTTTCACTTTTTTTTTTCCACACTCTAATATCAGTTTCTATTAACAATAACAACATTTACGATTAGATAGATTTTTTCTCTGAACAAAATACATTTACTCAGAAAGTTTTATAAATTAAATACTATTAAACGAGAAAATCCTCTATATTTGAAAGTGTATCTTGAAAACTGCCCTAAGGATTTTGCTGATAGGAAATAAGTTTATAGCTTTCGATCGCTTAGATAATAAGCGAAAAAGTAATTTAGTTAGTGAAAACGTTTTTAATGAGTTAAATATCGCGATTGGTTTCTATAAATTATTATAAAGTCTAAGGGGCACAACTCCATCAAAAAAGTAATTTAGCCATTTAAATCCCCCCCCCAGTGCTTCCATTAAACCACTTATTTGCACAAACGGAAGAAAAATTTGTACATACCTCTTGTCGCAGAATGTAGAGGTTTTTACTAAATGAATTTTATTTTTACGTACAGTTTTTGGCTTGGAGCGTTGCCATTAGACTATTTGAGCCGGTATAGACGTTTTACTTCTTAATTTTTGTTCCGTGCGTTTCTAAGTTCAATAATTTGTTATTTCAGGACAGTATTAGGTTTAATAACTTCAATTTACCATTCTTATGTTTTATATCTGTACTTTCTGTGTTCTGTACGTATAAAATTTTATTTTAAAAGTTCTTATTAGAATACCAAAAAAATCTTCTTGATGATTTTGTCTTAGTACGTATAGTCTTTGGTAATAACATAACAAAACATACGATCTTTTCATCTCCCCCCTCCCCGTTACCAAGCGATGTTAAGTCTACTCGGTAATAAGTAGTTAAAAATCTATGGATTATTCAATGTAGATTTGTTTTTAACCTTTATATAACCACATATATCTATGTTAGAAAGTTAAACAATACATACCCTAAGATTTGATTTTTTATACATTTGTCCAAGCTTAGGTTGTCAAAACATTCCAATGTCTCTTTGACATCATTTTGGGGAATTTAAAAATAACTAACTGAAATATGATTGTAGGTTAGCATCTAAATAATTATAAAATAGTAAATTTATTATTGAAAATACTTATTTGACTTTTATCTTAGATTATTTGTTATTTATTCTGTTTTGCTTAATTTTATACCTACCCTATTTTTTCTTTAACAGAGAAAACCATTTTATACAAACGGTTGAATACGATTTAACTTCTTCAAACACTTTTAAAAATATTTATCGATATTTAATTAATCCAAATCTGTGTTTGTCCTCCTGTCAACAGTAATACAAATCTTTTTTTTTTCCATATAACACAAATTTTTATTTATCTAAATAAAAACAAAGTCGTACTCACCATAATAAAATTCACCAGCGGCTCCAAAAAACACCTATCCTTTTTAAAATGTATATATACTATGTTACTGAAATGATTACCATAACAACCAGTTAAACAAAATTTAAAAAAAAAACAAGCGTTTCAATGGGTCCTGAGGTTATTAAGTAAAATCTGGTCTGTGAATTACCATATTTATTTTAGGGCAAGCATACACAACTATTCATAACACTATAAATAGTCTTAATCATTTAATAAAATTTCAATGATATCCGTCTAAAATGTGTAATAGAGTTATTGTTGCATGTAAATAAACTACTAGTATTTTCAACTATTTTATTGTAAACAATTTAAAAATTACATTAACTAAACTTAATGTGTCATTATATACAAGTATCACCAAATACTACAAGTGTTCTTTATTTAACTGGTTAGTTAAACGTATTTGTTAACTCTACGTGCCCGCTCGGTCTGTCTTACACTTGATCGCAATCTCACGGTACCTGACAGGTTAACCAGAAAATGATCTCTAACCTCACGTACCTGACAAGTTTACCCTAAAATGATCGCTAACCTTACGAACCTGACAGGTTTACCCGAAATTGATTGCTAACCTCACTTACCTGACACGTTTACCCTAAAATGATACCTAACCTCACGAACCTGACAGGTTTACCCTAAAATGATCGCTAACCTCATGTACCTGACCGGTTTACCCTAAAATGATTGCTAACCTCACGTACCTGACCGGTTTACCCCAAAATGGTCGCTAACCTTACGTACCTGACTAACTCTAAAATGATCGCTAATCTCACGTAACTGACCGGTTTACCCAAAAATTATTACTAAGCCGATGATGTTTACTAACTTTTGGTCACGATCGATTTTTTATTTATTAAGTTTTGGTGTAATTGGTATTATTTTAAAAACAATACTAATTACTTTACATAGATTTCATTCATACAAGCTTTAAGTTTTCAGGTTTCTCTGTTGTCTAACAACAAATAACACAGTACAACCAACCAGCACACCATGAAGCAGCTTTGATAATTAACTAGAATTTTACATAATTATCGAACTAAAAACTGAAGTGTAAAATATCACTAGACTTCTTAACCGTAATCCTTTGTTCTGTACAGCCAAAGAACAGGGAAATTACCACACACCAGTCATTGGACTAACAATACGATCTCATTGGAAACCCCAAGATGTCACATCGTCACAGAAAATTAGAACAACATTTTAATATTCGACAATTGCAAAGCAATTTGAGACTGGAGTGATCACTTGACTCAGATTTTTGTGATGATTCCGATTGCTGCTTCGGGTCCGGTCGTATCCGTTCTGACACATCGGGTCTTAACTTTTTCATATACTAAATTCTAGGCGATCATGTTTAGGTTAATTGTTTAGCTTTTACTTCATGTATTAGATTACAGAAGATAATATTTTTTATTGTGCATCATTAAACCACATTTGATTTATGGTTTTGTATTTGTTTGACCTATCAATCAATAAGAATCAATTTAAAAAAAATTATCTGTCAATTATAAATTTAATAATATTAACATTAACTGCTTGATAAAAGGTAGGGGGAGAAGTATTTTATACAAAGATATGGTTTTTTATTTTTTTATTTTACTAATATTAAATATTTATATACTTACATGTCATACTTTCTAGATCATTTAAAAATGAATATCTTTTCTTAGTCCTTCATAGACCTCTTCATAAACTCTTACGGCCTATTTACATGTGTAATTTTAAGAAGATGTTCAAAGTCAAATATGTAAACAAATTAATAAATATTTAGCGTTTATTTTATTCACTTATTAAATAAACAAAACTGATCTCATTAAGTTAAAGAGAGAACAAAAAATAATAACAAATTTAATTACAACATTGTAAACAATATGTGTATTGATTACTTTTAATTGATAGTATTTGAGGCTCCTCACCTGAATCACTCAACACACAAAAAGCACATCACAATTTAAGCATTACGAAGTACCAACTACTTGCTTTATTTTTACATTTTTATTATTATTTTAGTTTTATTATTTGAAATACACAAAATAATTTATTGTACTGAGTATAATAATAATTACCATAACTGAGTATATTGTACCATCTTAGGAACTGTATATCTTTTACCTCAAATAAAATTTAAAAATTAACAAATTCAGTAATTTTTTTCAAAAAACTAGATTTTTGTCTACAATCGTTCTTTAATTGTTCACATTTATGATCACATTAATAAATTTTTAATCTTGACGTATTACACAAGCATTTAAATTCATTTCTTTTTTGGAAATGAATATTCTAATGTCCAATAATTATTGTAAACTTGTGGTTTAGGACCTTTAAGAATATTTTTTTCACGAGATATTTGATCTTTTCCTTCTAAAATTTTTGATATTGTTCTGTATATTCCTGTGTCTTTTTCTTCCTCTTCTACGTTGTCTTCTTCATCTCTTGCTGCTTCTTTATGTTCTTCTTCTTCTACAGCTTTCTTTTCGCTATTTTCACTTTCATTGTCATTTTTAAATATTTTGTGAGTCTCATCTTCTTCATCAGAACCATCTTCATATTCATCTGTTTCAGTGCTTTTGTAAATTTTCTTCGGTATACTTGGGTTATTTATTGTATCTTTACTCTGTATTTCTGTGTTTAATATTTTACCATTTGAAGGATAAACAATATATAAGTTAGGTCTTTCATTATCTATGTTAGATACAAGTTTTGGGTTTGACCTATATTTGTTCTGTTGTTTGTGAATGTCGACCTGTTCCTTGATTGTAGGCGTACGTAAACCATTTTCACTAAATTTTGGAATGTTTCTATTATTTTCATTATTTGTTTTACTTCGAATTAGGAGTGGTTTTTTAATACTAAACTCACCTCTTTGAAATTCATCATTAGAACTAGTAATTTCATCCTGTGTTCTGGACGGATAATTACTGTAATCCCTAACATTATCCCTTGTTCTCAATTTTCGTTTAGTAACTGACTCATCATAGTCAAAATCAACATATTCAGGTGAATCTTCTATTGACTCTGGTTGATCTTCATAGCCTGAATATTCTTCTAAACTTTCAAAACGAGGACCATAATGATCATCTGAAGAACCATCAAATGAAGGCACTGGTTGTAGAACAACGGTTTTAGTAAAATTCTTTAATCTAGTACCACCATTTGTATTGTTAGTGACTAATTGAGGTTGTTGCAATAATTTATGAACTTGTTTGGTATTGAAGTATCCTACAGTAGGGAACCTATTTGGAAGTTGGGTACCTACATTTCCCTTAACTTTATTACCTCTTTGTACTTTAAAATCATGTCCAAATCCTCGAGTAGCGTTTGGACCAGCTAATGGCTCTTTTATATACCCGTCATTAGTTTTGGTGACAGATTGAGGAAACAATTGTTCTACAAACTCCGACTTGAACAAACTATCATAAAACGGGTTATGATATTTTACCGATTTATCATTTTCAGAATTACTTTTAAAGTTTGAGTTTTCTTTGTCATTAACAATGTATTCAGGAGAATTGTTTGTGTGTTCATTCTCATTTATTTCTTCAGTTGGTTCTCTATTCGTGCTACCGTTCAAAGGTACATATTCATAATCTAAATCATGTTCATCGTGAACATCTATTATTTCTAGTTTCTTTTCTTCTTCCTCTTCTCCTACTTCCTCTTTTTCTTTCTCTTCCGTGTCATAAAAATCATCATAATCATTATAAACAGGATTATCAAAGAGTGAATAAT
The DNA here is from genome assembly GCA_963513935.1 of Aphrophora alni. Lineage (NCBI taxonomy): Eukaryota > Metazoa > Arthropoda > Insecta > Hemiptera > Aphrophoridae > Aphrophora > Aphrophora alni. Next base: position 75,973,101 of record OY740767.1, read on the forward strand.
CGGCACCTCTTTTTTCACCTTCATCATATGTTGTAGTTGGAATATAATCATACTTGTATTCATCAACGCTTTCCGATGATTTAGATTGGAATGGGTGGGTGTGATATAATCTCCTTTGTTCAAATCTCTTTCCATGACTAGAATCCTGTTGTAGTTCTTGATCTTCATTTTCTGTTTTTGGAACTTTGGAGGTGTTTACGTAACCTGTGTTAATTTCATAATTAATATTACTGGTTCTGTTTTTTAATTCAGGTTTTGTTTGATATTTTACATTAGTTTGATTTATTGCTTTAGATGAATCATTAATGTTATGTTGCATGTGTTCAGATTGAGATCGTTGGATTTGAGAATTATCTAAACTGGATTTTGATTCTGTACTTAAAGTTCTTATTTTTTCCCAATGATTGTCGCTATTATCTCTTTTAACTCTCCCCAAACGTGCTCTTAATAATTGTATATAAAAAACCGATGGTACTGCTAAGTACGCTAAAACCTTTTTAGGTGTTAATTCGCCGTCTAATGTTTGCAGGTTTATTTCAGAATTCACTACATTTTTCTGAACGGGAGGAAATAATAAGAAATGTGTATTGTTAGAGGTGTTGTTATCCTTAGAAGGTTGGACAGGAAGATTTGATATGTTCAAAGATTTCTGAAACAAACAAAACAATATTATTTAGACCTTATCAATAACAAGAAAAATATAATTCTAGAAAGGATATATATATATTCATGTTTGTAGAATTATTATTTAACTTTCATACAAATCTAAATATGAAAACATTCTTTGGCGATAAGTTTCAAGTGATGCTGTATCATGAAATATAATTAGATCATTTACTTTACAAAGCATTTATTTAATAATTTTAAAAATATTTACTTAAAATGTTTGTATTTGTGACCAAACAGACACGCATTTTGTCGATTTGATACAATTTAGAGACAAATTTCTTTAATATCAAATGTTTATTAATTTTTTAAATTTAAAAGGTCTGAAGGTTTAATATTTCATTTATTGGTATCTTTTTAATTTAAAATGTCAACCATCATAATTTAAGTGGGACAGATTAATACGCATGTTTTGATACCATTCCTATATTCTTTTAAATAATAAAATATAATAATGTTTATGTAGCAAAAAGGTAAAAAGTAATAAATTTAATATTGTTAAATATAAATTTAAATTAAATGAAAAATATAACTATTTAGTAGGTACTTCATTTGGACCAATAGATGGCTTTTGTGCAGTACCGTTTATGCAGTACTTAAACCCCATCATGTGGAACAAATTAAGAACAATGTTGACAAGGAGCCAATTTTAGTCTTACTTCAAGAAGTTTTTCTTCCAGTTTTAAGATTTAGATCACTCGGAATTCGGAGACAAGAACTAAACAATTTTTGTTGTTATTGTATCAATATCTGGAGTTGAAAAAAAAATCATAAAACAACTCAGCGTCATAAATCGGGAATAGGACTGTTTTAAAAGAAATAATTTCTCAAAATCATAAGTTTGAAAGAAGATTGAAAATTTGTTTGATGTATGATGATTAATAATCCTAACTAGAAGTGAAATAAAATCACAGTTCAGATGTAATTTATAATAAATTAAAATGAACCTTGACAGCTGTCATTAAAAACTAAATTTCAACCAAATACAAAAATCGTTTAGAAAGTGTATCAGCAAATTAAATGCATAATATATATTTAAAATACAAAGATGAAATTATTTCGCGTTTTCCACAGTGGTTTAGATATTAAAATTAACAGTTCAGTAAAATTCGACGTAAATAGTAGGATTGAATATGAGAAATTATACATTTCTTTAATAGCGTCATAGACTCTATTTTGTTTATTTATTATAAATTCAGAACGGAGATTTTAGGGGATAGTGAAACACTTTGTTTTTGGATATTTTGTTTGAAAAAAATGTGATTAAAATCGTTAGTGATGAAAAAGAAATTAGTGTTTATAATAATTTTAAAGTTACAGGGATTTTTGTTTTTGTTCATAATTATTAGTCATAAACACCCCCACAGTATATATTTTGAAAAAAAAAAAATCTGTTTATCGATTTCTAAGAAATACTGCTGACTGCCTAATAAAATACTTGTAATTTATATACATACATATATATATATATATATATAAAATTACAAATATTTTATTGTATTTGAGAATAGTTTAAAATATATACATCCTCAACAATTTTATATTCATTTTGTTCGTATTACCTTATTTGTTTTATTTTAAACGTATTTGAGATAGTAAAACATATTCTTAGCGGAAGAATAATATAAAAGATAACGTAGCTTACTTTGTTGTTGACTCTTTTTCAGTAGAACTAAAGGACCAAATTCTCATAAAGTAAATCTATAATGAACTCTGACTGCCATTGGGTTATCATCATGTTAATTATCAAATGTGCTAGAGGTTTAGTACATTAGTTTATGTTTTACCGATCAGATTTAAAGGAACTTTTATCCAGATAGGTGAAGTAAGGTAGATTTTAACCTTAAATATAGTGTTCCCGATATCAGGGGCTGCATTTGAGTCAAATTAGATAAAATTTTGAGAAAATTATATATTTTTCTCTTAGATTTAAGTCCCTTTATTATTAAGTTATAAAAGAATAAAAGTCAATAAGAAGAGATACAGCCCACATACCAAAGGGGCTGGAGTACACTGCAAGGTCTACCGACAGGTAAACATCAATATCCAAAAAGTGTTTGGATTCATATCAAAACCTTATAAAAAAGAAAACAAAAATCAAAATCAATTTGTGTCCCAACAATTCTAAACCATTGATACATAGTAGAGGGTAGAACAAACGTTTGACATAAGTGCGATGTTATAAAATAAAATGTTTAAGCCTTCAATGGAGCTTTTATAAAAAGCTTCAGTTCTTATAATAAAATTATAGGTTCACTCATACTGTAAAATGTTCTTAAAATATGTAGATACATAAACCAAACTGCGAATAAAAGAAAACTATAATTTGGAAATTGTCAAAAGATGAAATTGAACCTTGACCACAATCATTATTAACTCGATTTAGATCTAATACAAAGTACGCCTTCAAGAATTTTGAAGAAATATTTGTAAAATATAGTTGAAAATAGAGATAGAATTATATGTTTAGCAACCTCATAATATGGGGAATACCAATACAGTACTATGTATTTTTTGTTGTTGTTTAAAGTATAAAAGCTCTGTGACATCATCATCTTATAAAAAAAAAGAAGTCAAGACCATTAAATAAAAAAAACCCTAGTTCTTGAATAGTCTAATAGCTTTAGTATTTATCTATTGGCTTTATTTAGAGGCAAAGTTAGAACAACGTCCTCTCTTCCACACTCGGAGAAGAAAAGGAGGTGGTCAAGAGAGACCTGATATTAAAGATGAAAGAGAGGGACCTAACCAATAACTATAGATTCACCAAAAATGTATAGATTCACCTAGAATCGGTATTGCCAAGCCCGTATTCACTACAAATGAGCCTTTGAGGGTCATTTTACAGTAAATAGTACATTAAAGTCACATTTGAAAAATCTATTGAGAATATCGGCTTACTGAATATTTAGATGTGAAATTAAAATTTAATTTTTAAACATACATTTAGACTTTTGTATTAAAAAGATTACGATAGATATTGTGTTAACAAGATAGTATCAAAGTTGATTAATCCTGTAGTATCACTGATATGAAATATTTTAGAGACAATTGTAAATAATAAAAAAATAATACAATTGTTTGACCTGTTTTTCATTACACCACGTATTTCTTTCATTTGAGAAAGGAAAAAAAAAAGAAAAGAAAAAACAGTCGACATAAAATTAGCTCTAACCTGTAAATCATATTATGTGATAGTATTTTGATACAAGTAATAACTACTTAAACATACACCAAGGTGTTTGTCCTTGGTTGTAATTTCCGTTGAGGAAATTGTTTTACTTTTTGGTAAACAACATCTTTAGATTAAGTGGACAATACACTTGTCACTGAGTTCACAACCAACAGTCATGCATTATATTGTATTTTCATGTAGATTACTACATGTACAACACACCTATAAATGGTGATTGGCTTACGGTTACTGGTGTCAATCGATATATAAAAATAATAATATCATTCCTTCCTGATGAACCAATTATTTCTTTGAAAGGCTTAGAAATTTAACATAGCAGTCATTATAGCAAAAAATATACAATTATATTTATTTGTCACCGAGTGTAAACTAACACACTTAAAAAAATAACTTTGTAATCCTGTATGTAATAAAGTTTCATTAATAAGTAATAACATTACTAAATAGGGATTCTTTCAATTAAAAATAAATACCTAAGAATGTTCAAATTTGTAGTTTAGTGATTTTTGAAGGTAATGCAGATTCAGTAATTTATATTTCACTACTTCACTTTACTTGAACTATGGGGTTTCCCTAGCATGAGTTTTGGTCCCCTTGATACGAATGTGCGTTATGATATAACAACAAAACTACTTGTTTGTATGCCTTCATGCACCAGTGCAGTTCCACATAACTCGTAACAACTGACGATGATATTTTAGTCACTGAATTGCTGAAATTTAAGTGAATGGTGTGGAAAGTTCTTTCATTTGTTGCTTTAGAACAGTTTTAACAAAACTGAGAGTTGTTCGAAAATTTGATTAATAATATAAATCCTAAGTTATATTATGCTCTTCGGATTTTAAATTTTATTTCATTAATAGATTTTTTCCCGTAACATTTTGTCTCTCAGTATCAGTGGAAACTAAAATTTATTTAAATAAGCTGAAGGTAAAATAGTTTCAATTTATTAAAAAGTGTAGTTCCGTCAATTTTTAATGGAATATTGAAATAATAATATTCCTTATAATATTTACCTATTTTGGACCTCTTTTAAACTTTGGAATGTGATAAATATTTTGTAAAATATTATGTTATTTAATAGCAGTTATAGAATTGTTAAATGGCAGTTTATTAATGCTCTACTAGTAATAATTTTTCTGAACTACGTAACCTACAAATATTTATTCGAACCTATGGATCCGTTAGTATATTGAAATCATTTAGTATATTTGATATGAATTAGACAAAGATAAAAACATAATGAGGGCATAGTGCAATTTATAAATAGAGCAAATGGTGGATCTCCAGAGGGAAAGATTTATGTTGATAAAATGTTTCGTTCCAAGAAAAACCAATTGCACCTAGAAATACATTCCCTAACTCTCATTCCTTAATATAATTACAATAATTTTATTTAATTTTTTGACCAATAAAATTATTCTTAATTTTCTGAATATATTTTTGGTAAAATTGCGCTTATCCATTCAGTATTTAAACTTTAACTCATAAATACCTAATTTGACTTCCATGTATCACTTTTTTCTCTCATTTCTTTCCGCAGAAAGTGATAAATGTTACAATTCTGAAAATTAACGCTTTTAGTCAGCAAATTAGTTATTACTTTCCGAGATATTAAAAATAAAAGTGAAATTCTGGATGTATTTAATAATCAGTCAAGAAATCAATTATTATAAAAATTACACAAACAATAATGATATAAAAAGACGTTTATCATATAACTTGAACATACCTTATCATAACATTAAGATGATGGGGCCTTAATTTTTTTTCTTTTTTATCTGTTTTCGTTTTTTAGAATAAAATCTATTTGAATTAATGGTGCCTAGGCTCTCATCTTTCTACCATTTCTCTTTACGGTTATATTACAAATAACATAGAGATTTTCACAGATGCCGTTGTCTAGAGCTCAAATTTAATTCTAACCTCACTATTTCTTAGCTTTATTTCTTGTCAATAAACAATAAATGAAAGCATTTTGTAACTAACCATACCAGTTGGTGTTTTTATTTTTGTTGCCTTTATTTTGACCTATGCCTAATTATAAAAACAAAATATTTGCATTTATTCAAAGTGCATCTTTTTAACAGTCAATCCGGTAATAATTTGAGTAGTTTACCCTTTCTTTTTGATACCCAAATGGTTCTAAATGTATTTAAAGTGTACCTATTACGTCAAACCGCTCCCACTCATGTGCCATTTTCTAGCAGTGTTCAATATAGACATTCATGTTTGTCAAATAACTTAAAAGACGGTTTTGCTAAAACCGCTAAATAAAATTAAAAATGTAAAAAAAATTTAAAAAGAGTCGGTACTATTTCATAGTGGAAAATTGAGTATTGTAAACGTAAGATAAATTGTACCTAAAAACATTTAGAAAGCTTTATAAGCTTTCTATAAAAAACATGGTTTAGTCTAAACTTAATTTTCACTTTACAGCAGTTTACTATCAAAACAAAGCTACTTTCTCATTATCAGATACAAATAATTTAAAACAATTTCAGTATTTTTATTTTATATTTGTAATTTTGTAATTGAAAGAGAATGATTACTTGGAAAATATTTATGCATTTGTTTAACGTTCTATTGGATGAATAAATCAATTACAGTATTAAAAAAATATATGATTTTCTTACAATATATTTCAGTTAGGGCTACATATTGGCACAGTTAATACCTACTACATACCTTTTAAACATGTATTACTAGCACACACATCCAGGCAATTGTGAATCCAAATGTAGTAAAAATGAGCCATATGTACATGACCTTTCAAGCAATACTATTGATAAAAATCAGCTAAAAACCAAGTATCTATTTTTCAAACTTTCTAACGATTTACTAAGGAGCAGCTTTTCAAAGAATGTTCATATATATACAAACTCCTTTGAGGGTAAGGATGGACATTAATTTTTATATATTAATATTTTCATTTTTTGTAACTAGTAATTAACTTATAAGTAACTTATAACTTCTCATTTTTTTATTGTACGGTATATACTTATATATACATTAAATAAATAAAAAAATATCAGAAGGTTGTATAAAAACGTGACAAATAAACGTTTAATGAAATCTATGTAAATATAAATTTAATATTTGAAAATTGGAGTATTATATTATAATAGAACACTTCTGTTAATTTCAATTTACAATAAGTTTATTTTTATTATATTTTTTTTTTCATAAATTTATTAAACTGAATGTTTACATGAAAGTGTAAAACGAGAATTATCAATGTCTTTAAATTTCGAGCAAAAGTAGAGTAACTTTTGATGTGCAATTTTCATTTGAGTTAATTTTAAACTGTTGCCATTTTAAAATGAACGTATGCTTTTTAAATTAAAACAATAATGGAAATAAACAGTATGGTTTATTGCATCAGTGTGGTTTATAGGTATTTATTTGGAGTTAAAAATGATTTTTGGATATTATAATATGAAGCTGATTGCTAGGTTGATCAATGTGTTCTTTTGAGACATTTTTCATAATAACTGGCAATGACATTACTGGAATTGCAAATCATTTTTTAAATTAAGCCGTCGATTTTTAGGTGTTACATTACAACTGAAAATATCATTAGTCATCATAGTTTTTTATATAGCCAATTTTTCATAGTTATCAGCTAGAAAACACACTTTTATTTTTAATTACAAATAGTTTATCAAAATATAAGTTGAGGGTTTATTAATATGTTTTAAAATATTTACATTTTTTGAATATTATTTTAGGAGGATTTTTATTTGGCACATATTTTAAGATAATTAATTACAAAACACATAAACTCAAATTAATTGTAACATTAGTATTATATTAGCCATTTAAATATGTTAATGTAATCAAGGCTCCATGTTCTATGAAATTAAAGGTAATTAACTGGAAAAAATGTTAGAAAACTCGTTTTTTGATGAAGAGTAAAATTAATCAAATAACGTAAACTGTATTGTTAAAAAAATTAGTTCAAAACGAAATACAGATAAATAATTAAATACGTTATTTTTATTTATTTATTTTTTAAATCCATGGCACTCAATATGTGGTTTTTAGAACAAAAATTCGAGTTATGTTTACGGGTTTTTTTGGGAAATGTAAATATATATATATATATATATATATATATGAAAAGGAAGCTGTTTGCACACTTGGCAGATCTTAATATGAATAGATTAAGACTTTTAAAAATCGAAAATTTAAGAAAATCTAGTGATTAATCATTCCGGTATATCCTATATGTAAAGATTGTATTTCAGGTTTAAATTCACCTAAAATATTCATATCTCTTATTTGATTTCAATTGACCGGTATGCAGAATTCTATTTTTATAAACTTTATTGGTAGAAACAAAGTTTTAAAGTAATCAGTTTCCATAGAGGACAATTGTCTGAAAATTAAAAATTGAACAATATATATATATATATATATATATATATATATATATATATATATATATATATATATATATATATATATATATGTATATTGTTCGAATATTTAATTTTTCTTTTATGATTCTATTTTTGCAGCGACATTTTGTTTCTTCGACTTAACTGTAGAAAAAATATTTAACAAAAATCATTCAAAGATTGTAGTGCCGTCTTGAAACATAATATTTTAATTTATTAGAACAAACATTATAGTCTTCTTTTATGGCATATATAGAATTAAGTATTTAGTTAGGTCTAAAATAGTGGTAATTGAAAGTAGGCCTATATTAGTACTTGAGGAGGATATAGTCTGAATTTCTTCGACTCACTATTACACTTTTGAGCTTACTGTGGCGCACTTTTTAAACACCCAATACGACAATTCCATAAAAGAAGATTTATTTCCTTATGTACATTTCAGTAACATAGTTACCATCTTCAGAGTATGAGTACTGAACAAACACGGAGTACTGAAGATGGTAACTATGTTATTGAAAAGTGCATAAGAAAATAAATCTTGTTTTATGAAATTGTGGTATTGCGTGTTTGATTTTCAGTTTTACACAGTTGCTAGTTATGTTATTGTATTTTTAGTAAATTAAGAATATAGAAATAAGTGATATCTTACTTGTTGGTATTTGAAGGAATAAGATCATATTTTAATTCTAGACAGAAAAGTATAAATTATATAGTAGGATTTGTAAATATAGTTGATAAATAAACCTGCCATACAATTATTTACAAGAAAGGTGCTGCTACCTAGACGTAGTTTTCATAAACCTCATTCCTTAGTATCAACATTTTAGTTGTTTCCTTGTATGTGCTGCATTTAACGTCAAGATGTGGAATTATTTTGACAGGACATTTAATGAAAGTTATTAAAAGAGAAGGCTTTCCCACTGTTTTGGAAATACTAATCACCTTGGCGGAACAGCGTAGGACGAGTCAATTAAGTCTAAAGGTGTGTCTATTCTCGGAGATGTTCTTAAAATATATAAAGAAATTTTGATAACATATACAAAAATGGGGTAAGGGAGAAGGTTGCAATACCTCTTTAATTTAAACCCCTTTCACAGCTTTTTGTTTTAAACCCTGTTTCAAAGTTATAATAATGTATTATGCTATTAATATACAACTTCAAATTTTCATAGTGGCAATTCATCATTTAATGATTTCTTTAGCCTCAGTTGGGATGTAATGGAATATATAATAATGGGGAATTTGGCTTCACATATTCGAAATTCCGAAATATTCAATTCTTACAATAATTTCGAGATTTGGGAACTAAGTTTTTGACAAAAGATGTAAAATTCCAGCATAGATCCTGTAAACATATTTATTTTATAAATTTATACTAACCAATCTATAAATACAAATGTAAAATTTTGTTTTGTTTAGTTTTTATAGAAAGTGTGCTATTTCCAAAATTTAATATTATATAAAAAAATGTTAAACTTAATTAACAATTAATTAAAATTTTCGTATATCCTTAAGATAATAAAAACTAGGGTTTTGATAAATGAGGAAATTGCATTAGTTGATAGGGATTTATTATATATGAAAACTTTACTGTACAAGTTTGGATGGTAAAACAGTTGATGAATCATTATATAAATCTTATTTCAGACATAATAGGGGAATTAAACACACTTTGTTAACTAAACGTAAAATTTATAAATATAAAACTGATTATATGAATGAGAGTAATAAAATTAAAGATATTTTGTCATCACAGAATAATAGTTATACTTCTGTATCTCAACACTATTTATTATTTTGGGTTAAAGAATTTGATTGGATGCCTTTAGTAAATGATAAGGATGAAGCTTTGTTAATTATTATATTTAGTTTAAAAAAAAAAAGTAAAACTTTGGGTAACCTACTAAGTGAAAATAGTTTTTAAGTTTAAACTCAGCTTTTGAAAAAACGTAAAAACGAGACAGGATTAATTTATTAAAGAAAGGTAGGCCTAACAAATATCAACTGCTATACAAATGTAGGGCTATATTGGTATCCTCAAATTTCATTCATTATGTATTTGAATAAAAGAGAATAGAACTTAGTTTGCAGAGTTTAAAGGTAAGCTATGCAAAACTATGTTTGATAACTTTGTAAATGGTTGGCTACGCTCGGTTTACAAAATCTTAAATTAATTTTACTGAGACAACTTTGAACAAAATAACATTAATATTAATAACCGTGTTCTAGTAATAGATTCCCACTTTTTCAATTATCAAAATATTTTTTCCGTTGTTTCAAGATGGCGAAATCTATAAAGTATCTAAATTACTATTAAATATAAAAAAACTATTTCCTCAACACACATCGATATCTGATATTATCCGATTGATGAGCCACACATAATTCTAATGATTCCATGAACATTCACCCTGCATTGGTAAGAGATAATTTTGAGATAATGAGTGACAATTAGACAATATTCCAAAATTCTTTACATGTGTCCCGAGGGCTTGAATTCGGGGAGAACTATAGAAAGCTAAAATTGTAATAAACATCACAATCTTTTCAATTCTTCGAAAATGATAGAAGAAAAACGTGTTACTTCTAGACCTCTAACTAAATAAAATGTTCATTGTATCACTTGCATTAATCAACTGTTGTGGGAAATTGAATCACCGAATGAAAGAAATATATAATTTTTACAACGAACTCTTATTTTCGACAAAGTGACACGACGTCGCTACGACCAAGTTGTTTACAGACATAAAGCTATGTCCAACCTGTAAGCTGAAAAAATTGAAAATAATAATAGAAGGAAATTATAACGATTAACTTTTTTAACTTCCCTATCTATACATTTCAATAGGTTTCCAAAAAAGAACACAGAGGAACAAATTTCTTGGTCTAGGGATTTCTTAATTGGTTTCTATATTATGTTTCTATATTTTATGGCTCCTACTCCGATATGAACTTGAATAACAATGGCTGCATAATGGAAAAAAATCTAAAAAACACTGATGTACAGAGGTTTATAAAACTAATTATGTGGTTGTATCTATACAATGGTGAACACGCTTCATCCAGTTTTCAATAATATTTCCTTTCATTGTTAATTGAGCAATTGAAACTTTTTCAATACTGAATTAAAAAAACATAGTTTATAGTAATACTGTGAAAACCACCATCTTCATGGTTAAATCTGCTGAATGGATATTCACGGGATTTCAATTATCTCTTTCTTAAGGAATAAGACTTTGCACAAATGCTTGAGATTGAATTTTGAATTAATTCAATGACCGGGGTTGTTGTTGGGGGGGGGGGGGGTTTAGATCATTAGTTACATATAAAGTTAAACAGTGCTTATTTTGTATATCATTGAAATTAAAAATCTTTGGTAATAAATTACAAAATTATGGGAAACAATATCAGTAATTAAAGCCATTTTACAATATCAAATATTTCTTATTTTATGAAATATTCCAAATACTTCTTTATTCATGGAGATATATAACAACCAATAAATATAAACTTCATGATTAAGTGTACGAATATTACATGTTTCCTATTTTATTTTATTTTAATTGAACGTTTTGAAATTAGGCGGTCAGACTAAATTTCAACTTTTTCTAATTTACGAGTTTATTATAATTATTTTTAAAATGTGATTACCACAAATACAATGTAACAATTTACAGAAAGGAGTATGTACACTTGATGTATTTGATACGAGATATGTAGGTACTTTGGTCAAACAATGCAAGAACTTACAGGTATGAGTATGAACACGTTGTGCAATCGATGGAATATATAGATACTTGGCCAAATCAATGTATGATAATGTAGCAATATAGAGTATGGAATATTGCCGCAATCGAGGGAACATATAAGTACATGGATCTAACAATACAATCATTTATAACAAGGTTATGGACACTTGGTGCAATTGATGAAAGATCTATCGATACTTGGGACAAAAAATACAATAATTTATAGCAAGGTAATGGACACTGGGTCAATTGATACAAGATATATCAATACTTGGGACAAACAATACAATAATTTATAGCAAGGTAATGGACACTTGGTGCAATTGATGCAAGATATATCGATACTTGGGACAAACAATACAATAATGTATAGCAAGGTAATGGACACTGGGTCAATTGATGCAAGATATATCGATACTTGGGACAAACAATACAATAATTTATAACAAGGTAATGGACACAGGGTCAATTGATGCAAGATATATCGATACTTGGGTCGCACAATACAATAATTTATAGCAAGGTTATGGACACTTGGTGCAATTGATGAAAGATATATCGATACTTGGGACAAACAATACAATAATTTATAGCAAGGTAATGGACACAGGGTCAATTGATGCAAGATATATCGATACTTGGGTCAAACAATACATTCATTTATAACAAGGTTATGGACAATGGGTCAATTGATGCAAGATATATCGATACTTGGGGCAAACAATACAATAATTTATAGCAAGGTAATGGACACTTGATACAATTGATGCAAGAAATATCGACACTTGGGAAAAAAAATACAATATTTTATAGCAAGATTATGACCACTTGGTGCAATTGATGATAGATATATCGATACTTGGGACAAACAATACAATAATTGATAACAAGGCTTTGGACACTTGGTGCAATCGATGCAAGACATATAGATATTTGGGTCAATGTTAGAATATATAGCAAGGAGTATGGGCATTTGGTGCAATCGATGTAAGATATTATATAGATACTTGGACTAACAATACAATCATTTATAGCATTTAGTATGTAGACTTGGTGCAATTAATTGATGCTTGATGTATATAGGTAATTGGGTCAAAAAATGCAAGTATTTATAGCAAGGAATATTAGAATTTGTTGCAATATATGCAAAATATATACATACTTGGTACAATCAATGTAAAACATTTTAGTGAGGAGTATTGACACTTGGTGCAATCAATGCAAGATATATAGGTACTGCGCCCATACCTATATAATGCAAATACCTATTTATGCAAATTTAATGCATAAATTTGTAGCAAAGAGTATGGACAATTGGCGAAATAGATGCAAGATATATAAGAACTCGAGTTAACGAATGTAAGCATAAATAGCGAGTAGTATAATCGATGTGTCTATTTATCTTGAATCGATAGTATCCAAGAAGTGTCCAAATACTCCTTGCTACAAATTCTTCTATTGATTGTACGAAATATCTATCTATCTATCTATCTATCTATCTATATATATATATATATATATATATATATATATATATATATATATATATCATAGATTGCACCAAGTGCCATTATCCTTTGCCTATAAGGTCTTGCATTGTTTGACCCAAATATCGATATATCTTGCAAAAATTGCATGAAGTGTCCATACTCTTTGCTATAAATTCTTGCACTGTTAAACCGAAGAACCTATATATCAAGATACACTTGATACCCCTTGTGTTTTTAGCTTAACCATTGATACAGCTAGGGATATCGGCACTTGGTGCAATCTATGAAAGATATATAGATACTTGGGTAAACAATGCAAAAATTTATAGCAAGTAGTATGGATACTTGGTATAATTTTGATGTAAGATATGTTGGTTCTTGGGTCAAACAGTGCAATAATTTATAGGAAGAAGTATGGACACTTAATGCTATCGATGCAAGATACATAGATATTTTTGTCAAACACTGCAAGAATTTATAGCAAGGTAATGGACACTTGTGCAATAGATGTAAGATATATAGTTAGGTGGCCCAAATAATCCAAGGATTTGTAGCAAGGAAGATTGGAAACTTGGTGCAATTGATGCAATATATATAGCGTCTTTGGGTCAAAAAATGCAAGCTCTTATAGGAAAGAATACGGACACTTGGTTCAATTTATTATAAAATGATATAAATAATACACCAATTTTTTTAATTCTATTTAGTTACCAAAACAAAACTCAAATTGAACTGAACCTTCATTCCAAATTAATGTAGTTAATTACTCAAACAGTGAATATGTGAATAAGTTATTTAAATGTTATTACATTTGTTAATTAATGAAGTAACAATTAGTACTCGTATAAAACTAAATATTATTAGACTAGATTTGAAAATCCTCCACACTTTATTTAATTACCTATGGAAACAAAAAAAAATTATACAGTTTTGATAAACCTGCCACTATTTTAAAGTGCCAAGTGTCTACTGTAGCAATAATCTAATACAGACCCCACTGAAGTTGAACACTACCATATCAGGGACAAACGAAGTGTCTGATTGAAGGAGGAAAATACCTTCAACAAATCTGAACGCCATTCAGATAAATCTAAACCATACCAGGACGGCTTTGTCTGTCCTCGGTATGAGGTTTACTCAATATAGTGAAGACATAGCTACAATCTAAGAGGCATGGGTCAACGGAGGAATCATCAGAAGATTCCCAACCCAATAATGTAAGTTAATTTACTATAACGTTGTAGAAAGACCGAGGGGAGCTATATTGTTAATTTTCTTCCTATTTCTGAGTTTCTAATACAGGACTTGATCGCTGTACTAATCAAAATAAGAACTAATGTTGGAGAGCAGGAGGTTATACTACTATATCTTGGTGAATTCAGCACATCTTCAACAGATGATACAGTCAAGCTCATCAGCTACTGTAAACGAAATGGGAAACACTTCATCATTGGATGTGACTACAATTCTCACCATACTACTTGAGGACGTATGAGGAACAACCAAAGAGGTGAGTACCTTCTTGAATATCTTTATGCTAATAATGTAGAGATAGGCAATTGGGGGGGGGGATAAATTACTTTTAATAAAGCAGGACATAAAGGTTATGTAGCGTTTAAATTTAAATCCCCTCCAAACGATACAAAAGGTAGTAAACACCAGAGAGTCATGCCTTTGTAAACTTTGGTACACGCCCTAAAGCGATTACAGGACACAAGGCGACAGTTGATACCGTTCAGGGCATGCTCTCGGCACTGCGAAGCCTAAATCAGAGATGAGCTAAATTTAACGTGTGCGTGCTTCATTTTCATTTCGAACTTTTTCAAAAATCAAAATGTGAAAAAAAAATTCGTAGTGCCGTTAGGGCAGTCTCAAATTTAGGCACCACCTCGCTTTGATCCAGGTAATCAAAAATTCTTTTCATTAGCTAAATCTAAAACCATAATATAATTAAAATTATACTTGGAGTTCATTATGCTAAATACTTGTATTTCTGAATTAGGCTGTACGATTTTGTTTAAGTTCTCTTTTATTGTTTAATAATTAGCTTGGTTCAATTTAAAATTTATATAAGTTTATAACAGAAAGATTTTGTCATAGAACTTAATCAAAATTTTGTAACGTAACTTTAGTATTTTTTTGGGTAAAGTGCAATGCCTAACATGAACTTAAATTTCATCATGAAACATGAAAAATCAACTTTTCTGCCTTATTAATGCCTGCCTTTGTCTTTCTGAATGCAGTTATAAACTGGTTCGAGAATCAGGGAAGAATGTCTTCCGCAACATCAATTAAGGAAATCTCGTCTTAATCAGAAAAAAAAAGAAAAATAACTATTCAGTGTGTGAAATGTAATTAGGCAAATCAGACTTAAAAAAAAAAAAATTATATATATATATATATATATATATATATTTATATATCTAGAATGGGACATGCTACCAATTTTTCGGCTTCACGACCCCAAAGGGGTGAGTTCTCTAAATTTACAATTTTGACGTCAAACTTTTTTTGATAATTTTCTTTAAGATAATAAATTTTTTTTTGGTTGGCCAACATAATAATAAAATGCATGTACTCATATATATTTTTTTTATTTGTATTTCTCTTGTAATTTAAACTTAAGGAAATTTTGTTCAACATCAAAAATCATTTGTTAATATTATTATGACAATAAAAACAAAAATATTTTTCGTAATCTTAATTAAAAAGAGGGGGGGGGGTTTGCTAAATTTTTCTTTTTTTCATTTTCGGGTGGGTTTTCTCTTTAATTGTTGTTAAAATTTTCTTTAAGGGTTTTATTAAATAATTTTTTCATTTAAGGGAGTATAATTTTTTTTTAATGAATATATATATATATATATATTCTGATTCTTGAGATAAATAAATTGATTTGTTATTTGTTAATCTTCTTTGTTATTTTGTAAATGGTGAACTCAGGCACAAAGGAAGGTAAGCTCAGGAACCGACCTAACTTAAAGGTTCCATCACTGAACATGACCGTTCATTTTTTTTTTGTTTTTCAGAGCTCAGCACTACTATCTAATCTTTCAAAAAAAAATCTTTTCCCGAATGGTACAGTTAGATAGACCGGAATCTGGATTGCCCCAGTTTATGTGATTTTATTCGTAATTAGCGTTTATCAGACGAACTTTTACTGTCTGATCACATGTATATTAATTTCAAAATTAAATCTGCCCAGACCCAGATAATTAAAAACCGAATCCTAAAGAACACCCACTGTGTTAAATGAAAAGCAATCATGTAACCTGGGTTGGTATAATTTTAAAGCCCTCTATTAACGGAAATGGAGTTAAAACAATCTGCTGAAACATTACAAGGTGTAATTGTAGATTCTTTTGAAAGCACCTGTTCCGTTAGAGAAAGAAAAGTTAAGGCAAATGTGACTTGGTATAACTCTGAGCTGTCCAAGTTGAGAGCTGCCGTATATGCAGATGCTTTAATAGGGCAAAGCTTGTTGGGAACTGGGAGGCTTATAAAACAGCTCTTACAGATTACAATAAGGAGGTGAGAAGTCTAAAAGAAGGACATGGGAAGCTTCTGTGTAGGGATAAATAATATCCAAACTGAGGCTGGACTACTAAAGGCCCTAAGCAAAGATCACTTGAACCCTATAGGTTTCTTAAGAAAAGTAGATGGATCGTACACGGAGAGTGTTTGGGAGAGTAAGAGTATATTGTTAGACTCATATTTTCCCGGCACTATCTTATTCGATCCCCATAAACCTCGTGTTTCATAATATCTCTTATAACTCTGATGAAAGAGTATCTAGGGCTAAAGAAATTAAACCCCAAATAATTAAATGGATCAGATCTATGTTAATGAGTTATAGGATTACAGTCTGCTTTTGTGGGGAATCACTTTTGTGTAGATAGATGGTGTGGAAATCACTCCCTCAAGGGAATCAAAATATCTGGGTGAAGTTCTAGATCAAAGACTCTACTGGAATAAAGACATTGATAAATCCATTATAGAGCGAGCATGGCTATGTGGCCGTACAGACGCCTATTTGGTAAAACTTGGGGACTTTAACCACAGATGGTCATATCTGGTTATAATTAGAGCCATGGTGATCTATAATTCAGAAATATGTTGGCCAAAGGCAGAACAAAAATCCACAACTAAAAAGCTTCAAAGGTAGGCTTGCCTAGATATTACAGGTTTTATGAATGTCCGACCTCTGCCATGGAAGCGGCTCTGGATTTGCTTCCATTGACCTACAAGTGAAAAGGTGTGCATACAGTGGGTTAGCGAATTTGGGGTCCGAGACTGTACAGCCTCTTGTCACTGCGACCCAAATGGATCTTTTGAGACTACTCTACTAATTATGTTTTCGTCCCAGCCAATATATAAGCTTCCTAAGAATCCTAAAATGGTTCTCGGTAATATTGTCATTATCTTTGCAGCCTTAGGGAAAGGAATGGTGAGGTGAAGTAACCTTTCGTAGGTTAGAGATTTATACTCACACAACCAGTGTTCGGCTGTCTCTCTGTGTGTCAGGCAGAAGCGGCACGAATTCACTTCTGCCTCTCCCATATGGATTGTTTCAGATGGTAATTCACTTCACAGTGTCTGGATAGTAGGCCAATAATCAGCCTAAACTCCATTCTACTGACATCCAGTATTTTTTTGCCTTTGTTTTAGAGTAAACTCTAAACATTTTGGTTTGTCTTAGATCATGGTAGGTGGACCAATACTTGATGTTTTAATCTTGTTCCCAAGTTTTCACTATATTATGAAGATATGTTTTAGGCACACCATAGAGTGGTTAAGGCCCAACAAAATCAGCCTCTGCGCCTTCTTTGGCAAGGCAATACGCTTCTTCATTTCCTGGTTTCCTTCATGTCCTGGCATCCAGAGTAAAGAAAATGAGTTTTTGCCAGTTAATTGCTTGTAGACATTCCCAGACCAATCTGGATTCAAAAGTGTATGAACTTAGAGTCTTAAGAGCTGCGTGACCTAACCTAACCTAACTGGACCTTTCACAATCTCAGGAGACAGAGTTTCTTAATGGTATTATGAATTTATAGAACTTTATATTTTACAATCAAAAACATTTTGCTTGGTATGTTTTTTGTTTGTTTTGTGTTGTTCATTTCACTGATTTTAATTTAGCAATGTTTTTCTTCCGGATCAATTTATTATTATTTTTTTTTTTACAGTAACATAGAACACTACCGCCTTTTTCGCTCAAACAAATATAAACACGGAAACGTCATTTGTAACGAAAACAAGTGTTCACTTTGTGCAAAACATTTGCTTTGATAGAGGTACATTTGTAGAAATTCCTACTTAAGATCTTATGGGAATTTTACTTTGAAATACTTTATGCATTCATACGAAACACATTACGATATATTGAATATTGAATAGAATAGAGAAATAAAATTTTCAACTACATAATACCTATTCTGCAATACAATCCAACTTAAAGGTCAATTCTGATTTATCAATTTATTTTGACAATCCTTTTTTCTTTCCTTGTAACTTTGTTATATGTTAAAGAGAACACAGCTTGAAATATAACTGTTTCTAAAAAGCAGAGGTAATTTTGATCTCGTGATATTTTAATTTGTAAGTGAATAATGACCTTGAAATTATTATGTATCTATAAAGTGCATAAGAAGAATATTCACATACTTTACTATACATTTATAGGTAAGCAATAAACTTCTTTCATTACTCATGTGATATATTTTACTATGTTCTATGATTGAGACAAATAAAAAAAGAAAATAAATAAAAAAAGAATACGAATACGCAATTCAATTAGGCTCATAAGACTTTGTTGTCAACCTTTTTCTCCAGTGTAAAGCAGTATGTTACAATTGTTAAGATATATTGCATGAAATCAATGCATTTTATTATTGAAGATTAAATAAAACAAATTGCTCTTTTATGTCAATGAGTATTGTGGAGTATTTTATATATAATAAAACAAAAAAACAAACACACACACACACACACACACAAACACATCATTCTATAACAGTTGGAGAAGATTTCTATTTTCCAGTTGGAAACGCAACGTCCCTTAAGTAGTTATTATTGAACTTTTGAGAATAATTTAAACAATTACTTCAATTGTTCTAGATTTAACTTACTTATTTACAGCATTATTCTCAAAAACAATTACTAGAAAGAGAAAGTTTCTATAAAATATATTCCAATTGGAAACCATTTCTTTTACTGTTCAACTATGGTATCTATTTTTCTAAACTTTTTTACTCCCTTTCTTGTGGGATGAAATCACCTAAAAAGCTCCAGCATCTACAACAACATTGACTCTATCTTTAGATACTCTGATACCGTGACTTCATTTTTTAAAGCACATATTAAAAATATGTCACTATGTTTCTAATACGATTTCGTTGTATGAATCAATTTCACATTCAAATTGATCTCCTACAGAAAACAAAGAAAAGTAATTTAGGTTATACGCCAAACTTTGTTTTAATTTAGAGAAATGCACAGTATCCATGTACGTTGCTTTATACTCATAAAATAATACAAGACAATTAAGGCTATTACCAATTATCAAATGCAAGATATATTGTCGGACAAATCTGAAATAATGATGCTAAAGTAATTTAAATGTTTGTTTCATACCTTCATTTTATGTTTGTTTGATTCTCAGATAAATTGTGATATAAATAATTATTCATAATTGAGATTTCATAATCCATGATGTATGTACATTAAATCAAATAATATTTAGAACAGAGCCTGCAGTAAATTGGAGAAATATTGAAGTTGTTATTGATTAATTTTAACAAAACAATAATGAGTTTGTGAATGTGAGAAGGCTTTGTAACTCATTAAAAGAATATTCATTAAAAACATACATTTAACTTAAGCAACGCACAAACCATAATTTAAGTTTGGGATATTATTTTCTAACCCCAGTTGGTATTGTTATGTTGAGCTCTTCAACTTGATAGTATTGATATCTATGGAAATTCCTTGAGAAATAAAAAGTTTGGAGAATTTATTCTAAATTATTTAAAAAAACAAAACTAAAAACAATTGTTAGGAAAATACCATTCTTTTAATATGATTTTATTGGGGTAATTTATATATCTAAAAGAAAAAGAGAGAGAGTGATACATTTTTTGAAAAATATGCAGGTGAATATGGTTTTTCATTTGGTTTTCAATATATGTATTAAATATAAGAATAAAATCTACAAATAATATTTTTATAAAAAGCCAAATTTTACTCTGGAATGTCCTAGCATTTTAATTGTTTATCGGAACAATGAACAGAATACATACGTTTTAACAGGAAAACAGGAAGGTTATCTTCTACGTTTTAGTTGTGATTGACTATTTATCAGCTGTAACAGTTGAATTTATAAATGTAACAGGATCTTGAATATGACACAGGATGTTTCGCAAATTACGTGAAATTTATAGACGTTCATACTTACGTGAACACTGAAATACTCTGATAGAAATATTCCTAGGTTTGATGTTAATTTAAATAAAGAAAAGAAAGCATTTTTCATTTTTATTGAATATGTGTTAGTTTCCAGTGCAACCACCAAAATAAACGATTTGTTATCGAAGCATCGGTAAATGAAAATAACAATATAAACATTTGTTTATGAATCTTAACTCTATTGAAGATCTAAAAAAAAAGCAAATGCTTGGAAAATATGAAAAACAATTGCATAAAATTAATGTACATTGAATACATAAATGATTATAAGCTTGTTGAATCCTTTATGTTTTCTAAGGGGTGCAACCACCTCTATACATAGCAAGCTCTTTATTTTATATACAAAGTTTTTTTGGTTTAGGGAAATTTAAATGTAAAAAAATACACAAAATAATACATTCAATTGAGAAAAATATTCTTATTTGATTACAATGGTAAACTGATCTAAACGTTTTATTTAATTTAGTATACTAGACAGAGGCAATGTAACTGTATTTTTATAAATTTCTAGTTTAACCTATATATATATATATATATATATATATATATATATATGTTTTTATGTCCTAATGATCTTTTTAAGACATTCAATTATATTTCAATCCGTTTTGCCATACATGTCGTACTTTATAAAAATAGTTATAAATTATTTGCATACATTAATTTATTTTTTTCTTCTTAAGTAATCGTATTTAACAATCACTCAAAGACGCTCTACAAAAACCAACTGAAATACAGTATAGGATATTTCAATTTCTAAATATGCACACAATTTACAATTTAGTTATTATCATAAAAGCCATTTACATTCTTTAAAAAAATGAATTGTAAATACTTAACAAATCTTATTTAATTACTCTCTTCAATAAACATGCAATTCATCTACAATATTTATTTTACTTGTGTTCTACTGACATGCAATACATTCAAAACATAATTTTATTGCTAAAATGATATTTCAACTACAGTAATTTACAAGCTTCTTAATTAATTCATGTACTAATATCAAATTTACAACCACACCAAGTTACACATGTAAATACGACTTAGTATAATTTCACTTACATTATGGTGACTAATATAAACGTAGTACATTAGAATAAAATCTTATCAAATTGTTATTTAAATGCATATTTATTTTACAAAAGTAGTAAATTGTATTCGAAGTCTATTTATAGAAATTAGACTTAATATTTAATAAGTTTGTATTTTTAAAGTATTCTTTAAATAGTATATTCATTGCTTAAAAGAGGCATTATGGACGTGAGTTATAATTTAAAAAGTTTCAATATGAAAATAGATAAGCAAATATAATAAATTATTTTAATAACTTCATGATTTTTTTTTAGTTCAATGGTAACCTATTCTCGATGGTACTTTGTAAAAAGTAAAACAAAATAATATAATAATAAACAAATAATATGTATGTCATTTACAAAATATTTGGAATGTTTGTAAAATTATTAGATTTTGTATAAAAATATAAATTATGAAAATAAAGCGAAATATAAAACTAATCTACTTTTGGCACAATCTATGTTTGAGACTGTATTAAAAACCACTCATATTAAAAAAAAAAAGTTTTAATTATAAAAAATAGTTTAAAATAAATTACTGTTTAACACAGTTTAACGATATATCTATCTCTTATGATATTAAATGATAGGTTGACAAGTTAATCTAATGTAATAAATGGATACTTTTTGATATACTTAACTCTAGATAGATTCTTCTTCATCATGAGCGTGCTAACTTGTACAAGAGCTATGCACCTAACATGTAATGTATAATGAACTGACGTATTTACAATAAAAATGGTAATGATTAATTTAAAATTACTAAATATTTACACAATTGGATTAGTAACTACTACAGACCCAGATTGTCACTTTTCACGTAGGGAACGGTAAAAGAACTTGGAAAATGTTTTCAAAGTTGTGCATAATCTAATAAATAACTGGTGTATTTCTACACATGGCTAGTGATGGCAAGTCTATTGTGTATGTACACTTTGATCACTTTTTCAAATACGTGTTGAAAGCCGAACCAATGGTACTCACGAATTGTGCATGAGGTGCAGCGCTATCTGGATAAGCAGCCCACTTCGTGAGGTCTATACTTGGGATGATGCCACTTCGACATGGCACTCGAGGATTTCTGGAGAAACACAAGAAACTTAGAAATGCATACTAAAGCAAACATATTACTTGGCACTTAATGTTTCATGTAAATTAAACAAAGTATAAAGCATAAATCTACTGCGGAAACAAAATTGAAGAGTAAACATTTTATTAAAATATTATATTAAAACTTACATTTCGTGGTCAGGCAATACCATTGGGTAAATCTGTATTGTGTCTAGCAAATCAGTATTGTCACACATTATACGAGAAAGCTTGATCTTACGAATTTCCTGTAGTTGCTCTGTAATAATTGAATACAAATTATTAAATGTAAACCTTTCAACAAATATTTTATGTAATTACAAATTTATTAATATTGTGAAATTATTTATCATACTATTTAAGATTGATTTTTAATTCAATGATACTATTTCATAATTATATAAAAAGAGAAATTGATAGTAAGTTATTTCATTGTTCGTCAAATGAGTTGTGATCAAGACATACAAGTAATAACAATTACTTCTAAAAAGTATAAAACTTTTTCAAAAAATGTAAGAATTGTATTTCACTGAGTAACCATCTAGTAGAAATTATATAAAAACAACTACAAATTATTCATAAAAATAAATTTTTAATAAAAAATTTTAATTCTAAATTAATTCTTAATATTGTTAAAAATCTCATTAATGGAAACAGAGAAGAGAGAGACGACTAAGAGATTGTGTGAACACACAGAACATATTATACAATTTAAAGTTGAATTTAATAACCAGTGAAAATAGAGTACTTTAATGTTTAAGGTCATTGATTAGGAGATATTTAAGGTTAAACATATCGTTAAGTCGATTTTATTTTAAACATTTTTTATAGCTGATAATTAATTTGTAATTTATAGGTAGGGCCTACAATAACAAAGTTTGACAATAACGTCTTAGAAATAATAGATTTTTCATTTTTATTTAGTTTTTAATGCATCAAAAAAATATATAAATCTTAATTGTTGGTTCTTAGATATATATATATATATATATATATATATATATATATATATATATATATATATGTCTATTATTATTTGAAATTTATTTTACAAACAACTATACTTTTCCCCCGTCAATTATATTAGATTTATACAAATAGAAATTTAAGTTATCATTAGGTACTTTAAAAAATATAATAATAAGAATCATCTATTAAAAGTCTTTTGTTATATTTTCAATCAATTTGTGACATTGCATTTTCTTCAATAATTGAACATCTTAACACAAAAGACATTTTTTTCTCAATTTTCTATTGATAGTTTCACTTTTATAAAAATCAGTTCTATTATGTTTACCTATGTGCGATAAGTATTTTTACCTGGAGAAAATGTTGATGGTTGATTGGGAAGTTCATACCAGAAACGATCTCCTCTACGAGCATAGCTCAGCTGTGTAGCGATGATGCAAGCAAAAGTTGGCCCAATCATACTTCCAGGAAGAGGACGCTCAGAGACACCTCCAGACCACAAGTCCACGTCATTAGGGTGTCTTTACAAACAATTGTTCCATGTTAATCAAAACATTTTAAATTTACTGTTCATAACCCATGTTCAATTTAAGTGATATTTTTATTGATAAAACTGTTAGTCATAGTATTTAAAACCAATAATGCTAACGTAGCCTTTAGTTTATGTTTTGATAAGTTGTAAAAAAAGAATGTTGACAAATCAGATTTTGTTATAAATGGATGAAACGTTTATCATGGGTAACAAGTTGAAACCTTGGATGAATGATGGTTCAGTTAGAGCTTTTAAAACAAGGACAGATTTTATAAAATAATATAAAGTAATCCGACTAATATAAAACTTTAAAATAATTATATAATACAGGAGAGATGGTACTGAGTTGTCTTACCAACCCAGTAAAACAAAAGACAAAATAACCTTTAATAAAACAAACTTTTTCCATAAAATTATTTTGGGTTAAGATTGGGGCTTATACAGAACTGGCACTGCAGATAGATATATGCATTTACAAGTTTAAACTTGGGAATTAAGGTAGTAGGTCTTTCATAGATAGTAAAAAGCCTTGACACAGTTATTCGTAAATTTTTAATTGAAAAACTAAATTCAGCTGAAATTATAGTTCGGTCCTGGTTTCAGTCTTACTTGACAAACATAAAGCAATTTGTTAGAATAGGTTATCCAGAGAGTTCGACACTTAGAATTATGAGTGGACTACCACAAGGTTGGGTTCTAGTACCTAATTTGTTTCTCATATTATAATTGACTTGCTTTCTGTAACATATATGAATACCATTAGCTGATGACACATCTAGGTCTTACTCAGATATTGACATTTATCATTTGCAGATCAAGATTCAATTTGATCAAAACCTCCTGAACTTATCGTTCAGCTTTAATTACCTATCCTTGAATGTTAATAAAACAATGTTTATAAACTTCACTATTTCCAATTCGAATGTCCTCTTAAAACGGTCAAGTCTTTGTATTGTGATAACTCAGAGTTAGATCAAGAAATATGTATTCTTCTCTAAAGTTCTTGACATGTTTTATAAAATTAGTGGGTTTTATGGAGCTGTTATAGACTACTTTATATACAAGGCAGGCTGGTTAGAGCTTATTTCAATTACCAAAACTTTTGTCTCCCTTGGACCAAAATTTTATAATCAAATTCTTTTAGAGCTAAAACATAAGACATTGGTATAATTCAGTATCAAGCTGAAATTGTGGTTAATTTCTTTGACTCTTGTTGAACTGAAAAACATCTACGTAATTATTTTAAAATAATATTTCTGGGTTTGTACTCAGTTTATATGTATTCGTGTGAGTGAACGTGCTTGTGGTTTTTCTGGTATGATGTGTTTGGTATGGAAATGTAATTTTGTATGAGCAGTGTGAGCAACAATTATTTGAAATTTTGTTTTACTTTTTATAAGGTTATAATATAAATTTGCAATATAAGGTTGTAAAATAGTGTTATAAGCTTATATTGTGTTTGGTAAGTAAAATAACAAAAACTGTCCTT
This sequence comes from Aphrophora alni, assembly GCA_963513935.1. Classification (NCBI taxonomy): domain Eukaryota; kingdom Metazoa; phylum Arthropoda; class Insecta; order Hemiptera; family Aphrophoridae; genus Aphrophora; species Aphrophora alni. The sequence goes on from OY740767.1 coordinate 75,999,221, forward strand.
CCGTCTGTTAGGTATGTACGTCGGATTGTATATGTACGTCTATTAAATGTTAGATAGCTCAACACACATTCCAAGACTTAATGCCCTTATGTGTCTGTGTATATACTCGTATTTCACAAAATTTTAAAGTACGTTTTTTAATATCATATACGTAAGTCTTTTGAATTTGAATGTGAATTATATAATATTGTAATGGCGTAATACTATCACTAAGTTAAATAACAGGTTAGATCTTGTTACCTTAGGCCTAACTTAATATTACACTGCACTAATTCAAAAGGTTTGTGTCTATTGAGTCTTCTTTTAAGAGCTGAAGAACGTCTGTATGTGTTTGCATGTGTCAGATAATTTGATATTTTAAAATTTATTTGAAACAAATTAAATATGATAATGACTATTGAAACTAACTTTATAAAGTGTCCTTTAAAAATAGAATGAAAAATTAAGCTAGACTATACTCATCTACTTTTCGAATATTAAATCTATTTCTGCATACAATAGGAACAAAAAAAAACTATTATAAGTAATGATTTTTTTACTTACTCGAAGATTGACATGTATCTGAACACTGTTGAGTTAGGCATACTGCCAAACATTTCCTCGAAGCTGGTTGCTGTTGGGAGACCACAGAATTTTCTGAAATATTATACAATTAAATTGTTGTTGTATATAACTAACACACCACTGTGCCTATACAAAATTATAGTGTTAAGACTAATGCCACAATAATGGATCATTAGACATATTTTAGAAAATTAATAAGTATTTTAAAGTCTCTATATTTCACTATATTTATCTAATGTTCTAAAAGCACTCCCTACTTAGTTCTTAACAATGGGTTGCGATGAAAATAACCCATGTAAAACAAGATTGGCTTTAGCTTATGTAAACTTCAAAATTTATTTTGTCAGTATTTAACGAAACCATATTGATTTTATTTTATTTAATTTAATTTTTTTTTTTTTTAATTATTTGATTTTTCCGCTTATACGTTTTTACTAGGAAGTATTGAATTTACGCTAATATTTCAAGTGAAAAATATACGACCTAGAATGGGGATCGAACCCAGGACCTTTCGCTGAAAAAAGAGTAAAAATTAATTTCTATGTCGCACATGCGAGGTAATTAATTTGGAAACTCAAAATTGCAGCAAAAACGTCTAGGTCGTATATTTTTCACTTGAAATATTAGTGGAAACCTTATTGTATATTTATTGTTGTCTAAAAGAAACTAATGTTTTAAAATTGTTAAATATAAAAATAAAATATTGAGATGATTCCTTATAAATTTAAAAGATATTGTCTGTAATTAAACTGTTAATATTCGGTACTACTAAATGAAGTTATTTTTTCATGCTATTGAACAAATCATTAAATACATTCGTTTTTAGGAAAAAAAATGGTTTATTTAACTGGGTTTTAACAATAATACACTGCTTCTCGTGAACTTTCAATGCAAATCTAAATGATGTACGGTAAAGTAAATACAGGTGTTATTAGACAGAATGTAGTAATTCAATAACAAGCAAAACTTTAAAATCATAACGTAGATACAGGTGTCGTTAAAAGACTCAATGAATTATCAAATGTTAATGTAAAATATACAAGCCGTTGATGTTACGTCTCTGACGTTACGTTGATGTTGTTACTTAACGTTACGTTAATGTTATTGTTGTTAGTTATACATCAATATTTAACATCATACTGACTATGAAAAATAATTCTCCTTTCCTTTTTATTGCAAACAGCTTTGTGAACAGATTTTATTTGACAGTAATTTAATTGTTTATTCGGCAGTAACCTACAAATAAATGTAATAAATATGAGCTTAATAAATTTACTTCTAATGGTTGCTTTGTAAGAAATATGTGTAATCAATGGTTTTTTCAAAATTCAAATTGTTTTGATGGTTTCTTTTAAATAAACCACAATTTTTATATACACAGACCCTGGCCTAGTCATTGTCTCTTCACCTTATAAGGAAACAAATCTATCTGGTTGTGTTATGAAGGATGTACGTGGTTTATGTCCATCAAACAAACCGGATTGTGTATTATGTTATTAACAAGGTCAGGACTGTTATAAACAAATAAAAATTAAGTGTAGTTCTGATTTTTTTAATTACAACTTTTGCAAATAGTAACCTAGTTTTAAGAACTTAATAAGATTATCATTCAATAGCTAAAAACTACTAGTAACCTATACTGGATAAGATAAAATTTGGCATTGGTAGTAACGATTTTATCTTACGAGTAAAAATATTACATCTAAAGTGTTGTTCGACTATTTATAACCTGAAATAATAATGAAGTTACTCTCATTCAATGTTTTTAAGTTAGGTAATTCATAATTTCTGTGAAAAATGAAGAAACAGAATATATTTGATATTTTGTTTATTTGGTGTCAATTGTTTAATGTGTTGGTCAATTTAGAAATGTTATGTTACGTATAGTAATAATAGTATAAGCTTTATTAACGATGGTAAAGACGATTAAATGTTGGAATAACGTTTTAGCTAACCTTTAAATTAAACTCGGCTTTGTTATGGAAACTAAAATATCTTACATTAAATAAGAAACAAACCTGACGAAATTATATATACAAGATAATAACACATTTTAAACATATTTATAAAAATACCTGAATTCCATGTAGCCAGGAACTCCAAATTCACGTCCTCTTTGCATGTTGAAAGCAACTAAATCCAAACCAAATCTCATGCCAGGTTTCTTAAGCAAATGATTTGTAACCTGAAATACGATTAAAAATTATCAACTAGAGATTTATGACTTTTTTATAGCAATGAGTTAATGTTTGTTTATCTTTGTTGGAAGATTGTGTTTGGAAATGATTCATTATTACCAAATACTTATAATTAATTATACATGAATGAGGAAATAAAAACTTTATTTTAAAATTGTGTAGAATTTCTTGTGCAGGTACGTTATCATGATAAACAATAAAAATAGTAAATAGTATAAAATATTTTTAATTCTTTTTATTCAAATATTTAAGCAACTAACTCAGATTAAATTGGCAATTTTAACAATGCTAATTAGAATTATGATAAGGTAAAAGTAAAATAATATGTTAAAATTTATAAATATTTACAATTGCATTCCCTAAAAAAACATTTAAAAAAAACTGACATAAATTTGTATTAAAGTATTAAAAAAAAATTATTATTTACAATTTAAACTTGTAAATTAGTGTTACTCTATGCCAAAGGATGTGGCAATGTAAAATATTTTTTTATAAATTTCACGATAACGACAACCTGTAATTTTTTACAAAAAAAATTAACATGTTCAAAACAATAACTTATTGTGAATATTTTAGATCAAACCGATCACATATTAAGGTTTGTAACTCAAAACATTCTAACCACCTACCAAAATTATTCACCAACACTGACGTTTTAGAATTTTGACACTAAACAGATAAACATACTGACAAATATATAACGAGATTTTCAAAGCCTTCTATCCAGTCACATGGTCAACTCTAATAATTGTTATGATATATTTGCTGACAGATGAAAGAATGTTTTAAAAACAAGACGTACTCTCATAAAAATCTTTCATGACTGATTCAGCCCTAAATGACAATTGTAATAAGTGTTTGAGGTTATGTAACAATAAATATATAATAATCACTATTTTTTATTTTGTTATAAACAATAAATTAAATTGAAATACAGTATTTTCTAAAATATTCTTTTAAAGTATCATAAAATTATAGTCTGATATCCTTTGAAATATAAAAAAGTATGTCTTATTGCAGATAATTACCAATTGATCAATATTTTTATTGTAATAAAAAAAAAACTAATAATTTTGAAACATTATATTCATCAAAAATAAATTAAATGTGTTAGTTTTTTCATCTTCCTGATTACTAATTAATCACTATTTTTTAAAGTTATTAATGAACAATATTAAGTTACAAATTAACTCCATCAGAAAATTATAAGTAGTTTAACAGACTTTACCGACAATCATACAAAACTGTCCACATTCTAGTACAGTATCATATTCTCGTAAATTATTAAATTGTTTACAGACAATTAACAAATTTTATATGAAAGTAATAATAATATAATAAGTATTGAAATAAGTAACATAAACCCATCGGTATTTTTGTGTATGCGATTTTTAATTTGTAGATGATTTAGTTGTTTAGCCATCAGGATTGTGTAACATCAATATAATGTGAATTCCTAAAATGTTAGGTCCTTTTTATAAACCACAATTAAAGATGAAGCTAATGCTGACAACACTTTTTTGCCTGAAGATGGCGTTTTAACGACGAAACATGTAGTGTAAAAAAATGAAAAATGAATAACTAAATTGTTGACGGGCATAATAAGATAAGAATTCACATTAAGTTAATAATGTGTGTATTATTATGAATAGCAAATTTAGGGGAAAAGGTACATATACTACACTAGTAAAGATTTAAGACTAAGATTAAACAATGGACTAAGAAGGAACTGGTTGATTCTCACTCACCTCCTGAGTTATGGAGTCGTCCATAGCTTGTGCTACTTGATTCATCAGACCCATTAAGTATTCATCCATCACACCAGCGCGATACAAGTCGTATGGTCTTCTAATTAAATCAGAGAGTCGCTTTGAAGCTGTAACAATTATATTTGATTATATCCTTAGCATATTATAGATTATTTATTTACATTGAAAAACAAGGAAAGTAATAAGTATTTAGTAAAATGTGAGCAAAAATATTGTAGTATATGGAACTCTGATCAAAGAACTTCTATTTATGCAACTAACAAAATAAATATAAAATCTATTTAAATAAATACTAAAATATATAAAGTATATGATGATTGACTTACAGATAAATTTATGAGCTTTACTCCATCGTTCAACAGCTGTAGGTAGAAGGGAATGACCAAACCTGAATGCAGCAGCAGAGAATGCATCAATAATGTTAGGGTTGATTTGTGTATCATAACCGTCCCAGTATCCCTGAAAATGGCCAGTATTATGTATCAATTACGGTTTATAATTTTTTTAAAAATAAGCACACTAAGAGACATAGTTCATAAAATATATAACTAAAATATGGAATAAGAAGAGTATGACAAATAATCTATTTTTTTGTAATAGGTAATTGGTAATTTTAGTTTGCATGAATTAATGATATACCAGATATATACAAAAGCATACCATAATATTATGTTAAAATCATTATAGTCCAATGTCTGAACTATAATATATTATTTAGTTTACGATTCGTAAACTCAGGTATTGGTATTTATTTATAGTATATAACACTGCTTTACCATAATTCTACTTAAAGTAATTATTATATTTCAATATTAATATAAAAAGACATTTTTTGAAAAGTTTAATTGATTTATCTTGAGGCCAAAATAACATATTCAAGTTGGTAGAAAAAGGTAAAAATTGTAAATTCACAAGTGTTGTATTAAAATATAAATTACCTCTATGTTCACGGAAATATATATCCTATAACATTTAGGTTAAATTTGGTAATCACATAATCAGGCAATTTAACAAAAAGAGTAAACTTCTGGTATCGAAAACAAAAAATTCTGAGCAAAATATAAATATGATCTATAAAATTAAGAAAAGCATTACTTTGTCGCTCACTTTGTTTAAATATACTGTATATGTATATATATATACAGTACTAATTACTAACTATGGAATAGTTATTAAGAATTATTTCTTTCATCTAATATGAAATCATCAGTCAGAAAGAGTAGTCCTTTAGTTAAAATTTTAAGAAAGTAATTTGTGAAATAGCGTTTTAAAGGTAAAACAGCTTGTTGTATGTAGAAAACGCAATGTTTTATATCTATTTGTAAGATTTAACTTGAGAACTTGTGATCAGAATTTCAAACAGTTTCAATTCCCATTTAACTAATATATCTGACCAGGTTTTATTCTTTGTTTCATTCAAATTCATTTATTGATTCCCAAACTATAACAATTTTTGTCTGCACTGGTAATCCGAAAACCTGAGTATTCAACATATTTAGCACATTTTCTTAAAATGTTTACCAGCAACATGTGTTTTCTTAGTGATAGAGTTGGTATATGTGATTTGAATGCTAATTTAAACGGAAAAAGTTTTTTTTTTTTTAATTGGTGCCGTAATTTCTCCATTTTAACAACTTTATTTTTAGCAATGAAAAGGGTATTCATTCTCTCCAGGATATTTTTGACATTTCAGTGAAAGGTGATATGTTTACATTTATTTATAGCAGTAGGAATTGAATATGTAGTACTACTACCCCACCCAATATATCTCTTTCTTTTCCAGGTTCATAGCTCACATTACACAAATTAAAAATATATATCCACATTTCCAAAAGGCAACGGGTGTCTATCAGCTTACTCACACGAGAACTGCTAATCCAATTATCGTCCAGTTTTATTTTCTATATAGGTACCGTTATTGGGTCACGTTTAAATTTAAATATGTTTAATCATTATGATTTAAAAATCTTTTATTAAAATTTGTTCAAACTAATTCATTTAATAAATTTCAAAGGTGGTACATAATTAAAGTTTATTTCAAAAATAAGTAAAAAGATGCTTTATAATTATAAATAGTTTTAGTTTCAGTACCGCCTGGGAACGCAACACGGGAGAGTGTAGCTAGAGTTAGTGCAATCTACGCAATCGTCTATGTAGGTTTTCCTCTTTTCATTAGTAAGTGTTCATAACCGCTGTTACTGAAGGAAGTGTTTACAACTAGCATTCATTCTATACGAATTTTTGTTGCGTTATATTTTTGTTCATTTATAGTTGTTTATAATTTACCTATCTATTTTCTACATTTAGTTGGAAAGGTAAAGTAAAATTCCTTATTAAACTCCATGAATATTGACATTCCTTATATGTACGAAATATAACTAACCAGACGTCCAAGCGGGCAAAGTCGTGGCGACAACTAGTATGAAATAGATCATACATCAAAAATACGAAAACATTCAATTAAATCCCCAATGTTAATAATAAATATAGTATGAATTAAACAAAATTTGAACCTCTAGATTGGAAATGAATTTCACATTTTGTGATAAGTGTGGTTAAAGAACATGCTCTACCTATTTGAAACAAATATATCTACCAAATTTGATTTAATTAGTTAAACAATCAATCGATAATTTATTTATGTATAGCAACATATTTTTTGTTACCTCTTTTTGCAAAATAATTCCAAATTTCTCCATAACCTCTTTTCCTAAGATGATGGGAAGGAACTCATTGTAGGTGATGTGTTGAATTTCTGCTATAACAATTCTTCGGGCTTCCTGAAAAATATAAAGCAATATTACATGGATTACCATTACCCAAATAAAGTATCACTGCATTACCTTTCAGTTATATAAAGATATAGTTACTTGATAAAGAGTTTCATCATCCCAATGAGGGTTTATTTTTGCCAACTCCCCTGCAAGTCGGTTATGTTCACGAGCCATAAGCGTGTGCATACATGTCAGCACCAGTTGTTCATTTACACGAATTTCACCTTAAACAAAGAATATTATATTACTATTATAAATTCAAAAGAAATCCCTATACATATTACAACTTTAAACTGTACTCTTCAAATATGTATTGATTTAATTTACTAAGGAAATGTTTTTGTTTTATATATAACACTGATAGTTGTTATAAAATCTTAATTGCATGGTAAAGTACAGAGGAATTGTTATTTAACTTTAATGTAGTTAACTCATTGAGCAACAATCTCCTTGTTTTGTTTAGCATAATTTTGGACATTTTCGTAGAATGTTTGGAATCTCTAAATGTACAGAATACGATTAAAATGTAATTCGAAACAAAAAATTAACACTTTCGTTCTTTTCTTATAATCTATTTGTGAATTTTGTAGATTTACTTCTTTTTAGTTTAGAAAAATAACATTTCACTCCACCTTTTCATATGAAATTCAGTGAATTTCTATGTATTTTCGACTTAATTAACACGTAAATGTTTTTTTATAACAATACAATAATATAGTTCTCATAATTTAAACTACAAATTGAAATTAAATTAAACTAAAATTTCAGATAATTTATGGAAATAACTGAAAATAATCATAATTTCAAAACAATTTTTGGTGATATAGACTTCTAAAACATTATAAAATAACTATTAATTTTCATTTAACAAATTTATTTAATGTAATTAGAAATAAATACAATGTCTATATTAAATATAAATCTAAAGAAATAAAACATTTTACTCTCAGGGTTTCACTGAAAATAAAATACTATCAAACTCAAACCCAACTTTATCAGTAAATTTGAATGTCAATATAAATTTATCAACAATATAACATTTCATTTTTGTGTTTTTAACTAAATAACTTTTATTATTCGAATTCAATAAGTAACCAACAACAAAATCAGTGTAGGTTATTTCTACTTACGAATTGTTTGGAAAATAACATAAATAAAATAAAGTTTTATGTAAATTATTTATAAACATTAAGAATGAACGCCTTGTAACTAAATATGTTTTTACAAAATATGCTACCGTTGCATATAATTATATATATATATATATATATATATATATATATATATATATATATATATATATATATATATATATATAAGTAATCTGGTCTAAAGTAATTTTGTGGGTAACGTTGTATTTAATACATACAAACATTTATTTCATATACAACTGCACCCAAAGAAAAAAACTAAACTTGAAAAAAAAAAAGATGTCTAAAATATTTGTGTATTACAATATTGATTTTAAACAGTATTAATACAATATACAAAATAATTTAACATTTTGTAAAAGGTATAAATACAAAAATATGAGCAAATAAAACATATTTCCCTATATGTTACAATTATTATTATTGTAAATTACCTGCTTCAAAACAATATTGAGAACTGTTGCTTCTTGTACAGCCTTCATCTGGAATGTCCAACTTTAAAGGTAAAAGATCCTTCAATCCGTATTCAGAAAACACAGGATTCATTCTCAGTTGTCCCAAGTACCCAGAACGTAAGTGTCTACAAACAAGAATATTCAGGTAATGCTTTACAAACATATATAAATAAGATTAAAATACACTAGATCAAGTACATGGTTAGAAGGAATATAGAGCACTATTAAGAGAGAAGTACTAAAGCACCAACTCAAGAATATCTAAATTAATATTAATTAATGGTAGTTTTTTATTTTCATATTTGACTACGATAATAAAATTGTATAATGATAAGTATATGATTAGGCTTTCGAAATTGTAAGCCTATTTTAGTGAAAGATTTTAAAATTTATTTCGTACTTTTATTATTATTTAATTTTAAAATTATATGAATTGTTTTAATTGTAAAGAGTAACTCTCATATTTGAGTAGTACTTTAGTAAGTTTATAATTGTAAATTTATTAAATCATTAAAGTTAGTAACAGGTCAATATATGCATTTATTATAGTTACCTAAAAAATATGTTCTTACATTGATGTAAGAATTCACTAAATTCTTTTTCTTTCTAACTTTTAACTTCTTGATCATTTTAAAAGTTTACCTTTTCAAATGTCATAATTTTCTTCATTATTATTGGGATTTGAAGATTTACAATTCTTTTAACAACTATTGGTGTTAACTGTTGAATATTAAAATTTAATATTTAAGCTTAAAATTAAAAATCCTAAAAATTAAAATGGAAATTTTAACCTAGATATACCATTGCATTCAAGTAATTAGTTCAAATAATCCATTTGTCAAAACCATCAATATATTTTTTTTCACATTGCATTACATTTTGTGTATGTTTTTATTTTCACTCTTCACTGACATGTAACCACTTCGATGATCGAATAATGTTAATAACATATGTTAACTGAAATAAATTAATATCAATTTTAAGGTCATTAATGATTATTTTATAGAATTTTTGTAGAATGGTAATGTTTATACATAGTTGATTTAGGAAAACAATTTGTACTATAATATTATCTTATTTTAAACTTTAATTTAGATACATTGGTACCTACTTTCATTATTTGCGTTTAACTTTTAATATATTAAGTATATATTAGTTTTTACATTCAAGTTATTTAACGAACCTAGAAAATTCCTCTGTTACTCCGTACACAGTATTACCATCTATGACTCCAGTCAAAGTATTGTAAGGAGTTTTTGAACCTGTAACAAAATTATGAATAGAAGTTTTTGACAGTTTAAAATAAATATATTCTTTAATATTTTGATAAATATAATATATTATATATTATATAATATATTATATTTATCAAAATATATATTATATATATATATTATAATATATATATATATATTATATAATATATAATATAAATATAATAGTTTGATAAATTGATTATCTGAATACAATTTTCACAAATACATCTTAAAAACTAATTTAGATGAATATTCCCATCAGTTCCCATCATCTGTTATACATTAGCCTCCAGTAACTTATTACAAATTACAAATAATTGTCAGTTTTAAATAGTGTATACAAAAGGAATGTTGACGTTGTTAATAACTTGCATGAATGAGGAAATAATATTTTTAAAAGCTGGTATATTAGTCATATTTATACATGTACAGGGTGGAGTTGATGACCAACTAATTTTGGTGTAAAGTATATTTTCCTAGTGATAAAATATTGTTTATTACAATTTCCAAACACCTTTAGATTAAAAAAATGATATATATATATATATATATATATATATATATATATATATATATATTTTTTTAATTGGTACTTCCGACAGTAAAAACACAATTTCTTGACTTTCTATTAATATGTTGTAAAGTTTAATAACACTAATATTACGTCTATTGTGATAAAATACAGTTAAATAATAAAAATTACCCCTTATAGTTATAATTAGTCTTAATTTTGAAAAAAAAAGGTAAGAAAAGTATCAAATTAAACTCTCTCTTACTGTTTATGTTATATTTCAAATATAGTGTATATTCTGAAAATGGTATCAAACTTTACAAAATATGTACAGAAAGGAAAAGTATCACACAGTTTTACTGGAGAATGTGCCATAAAAGAAAACACATTTTTTACATCAAGGGTTGTTTTATCCTATACATTTTGTAACACTAATTTCAATCCATTTCAGAATGAATCGAAATTAGTGTTACAAAAGGTATAAGATAACACAACCTTTGGTACAACACTTGTATATAAATATACAAATATCTTAATTATTGTATATTAACTAATCTTCATTGGGTTCTCAATCCATTCTTATGATTTAAAGGGGGAAAAGCGGTCACGGTTATCAACGGTATAAAACAGAGTATAAAATAGAGACTCAGCCCTATTGGGCCTGGAAAAGAACAATAGATGGTGAAGAGAGGACCTGATAAGAAAGATAAATGGAAATCTCTTAATTATGTAAAGCACCTTATTACGAATATACCATATTAAGTGATAATGGCTCATATAACTAAACAATATGTATTTTAAAGTGTTACTTTAATTTGAGTTGTATTATTAATACTTAAATTGTTAGTTACTATATGACCTACCAAGTCTGCAGCCTGGTCGAGCAGAAGGGAAAGATCTGACGAAGTCGTGACACTTTACGTTATACTTGTGATAAAAGTAGTCATCCTCAGGAATAATAATCTCCAAACAATAAGGATGCTTCTGGTGTGGAGGTCTATTACAGCACTCTTCGGGATCGTTCTTGTTTCTTGCATCTAATTAACAAAGTTGTAACCTTGAATTTCAGATCAAGTACTAGTTCGTGATATTTGAAATAAAAATAAATACAATAGTTTTAATTTAGTGATGAAACTCTTTCAACACAATTGTTACTATTATACTAATATTGCACTAATATTGCACTAATTTCTCATCTTGAACGTCATCAGAAACATTTGGGTTAAAACGGACAAAATGGCTAAACAACATGTTTAGAACAATGAATTAAAGCCATGAAACCGAATATAGGTAATATAGATGTTTACAAACTTAGCTAGTTTAGTTTAAATATAAAAGTCCTAAAGCGGGTTTCAATGGCTATTGGAAGCTTACAATTAATTTAGTTGTTTACAAACTAATATCCTAAATGCAATGATATTTCATACGATACATCATTGTGCAGCTTATACAAGGAAAATGTCCCAAACTAGTATTTAATTTATTTCTTCGTTTCGTAGTATTTGGCAATCAAAATTATGAAAAAGAAAATCACAAATTTTATTATTTATTACTTTGAAACGGAGCTAGATACGAAGCTCTAGTTTGGGACATTTACATTGTCTTTGAATATGGTTCACAATGATGTGTCACAACCTACCGTTACATTGAAGAATTTAATCCCCTTACCTCAATCCACCAAAAATCTTGGAGGGTCATATATCAAAAAATACGTCCTGTTATCCACCACAAGATATACAAAGTTCTGTTAATTTATTTTAACAAAAAAATAATTAAAGATAGTTAAAGGGACTTTTTGAGCACCCGGTAATATATTAATACATAATACATTAAAATCAAATATTTAATATTATTTATAATGATTTACTAAAAGTAAATAATTAAGAGTGAAAGTGGTTTACCACACTACAGATGCACAGCTAAATTTTGATATTTGTTAACTAATTCATCAATACGTTAATAGTTTTTGTGAATATAATGTAAACAAGTATACGATTACTTGACGAACCATTCCCTAATTTCAATTCGATGACTATAGAGTATGTGGGACCATAAATCGTCATCTAGGGTAAAAAAATTATTATAATATAGTTTTTAAATTATAAAAATACCGTAAATTTAATAATTTATAAATAATTATATGAAGCATACTCTGACTTAATGAAATAGAAACCAGTTTCAGACTAACCTTTAAAAATTAAGTAGATCCAGTTTGTAATTAGTTTATGCTGTAGTGTATTATTATTTACCTAGAGGAGTAGCAGTTAGAGTAAAGTCATGGTCCATGAACTGTCCCCAGGCAACAACCATAACAGTCCCAGCATGATCATGATAGCCTTCATCAGGGTGCATTGTGCGGGACACAATACGCGGGATTGGGAGAGGGTTTCCAAGGACACCACTACGAGGTGCATTCATCCCGTCAGCAAACTGAGGTGGAACTAGCCTACATAACACACATAATATTGCATTTATACGAAATATATTACTTCCCAAATCTTCTTTAAATCTCGAATAAAATTAGAATAACTAGTACTAGGATTTGTAAATCCTCTCTCTACACAAGTGCAATAACATAAACACGTGTTCAAAGTAACTATACACCCATAGCCAAGGAGACGTTGAACCCATTGATAAAATGGGAAAAGTTTTCTTAATATATATACAAATAATAAATTTATGACTGTATCGTCAATATTCTGATTTTGTCGTTTATACGACGGCCGTTTCGGCTATTCCGCCATTTTCAAGTTAATTTATTCAGGTTTCCTTTCGTCAAACATAAACACTTACACATAGTTATACATAAACACAAACACAAACACCGGGACATCAAAGAATGGAGTCGACTCATGAGTCGTGTTTGTTTTAATTAATTTTTATATATTAAGTGCAAATCAGTGTTTGTGTTTGTGTTTATATATAATTATGTGTAAGTGTTTATATTTGACGAAGGCAAACCTGAATATATTAACATGAAAATGGCGACAAAAACTTACATAAACGACAAAATCAGAATATTGTAGACGATAAGTCTTACATTTATTAGCCTATTTAATATATCAATATTCAGATTGGCGACTAACAATTGTTATAACATATATATATATATATATATATATATATATATATATATATATATATATATATATACTCTTTAATAAGATTTAATTTCTTTTTAATATAAGTGATAGTTGATAATATTTATTACCGTGTGGGTATCTGTTGGGCACATCACTCAAAATTTCAATAATACTAAACAAAAAGAAAAAAACTTCTAGTAGGACATATTAAATCACATTTTATTAAGAGTTTCTTTTTAATAGCATTTTGATCATAGAAAGAGAGAGGTATAAATAGTAAATTACTAAGATATCATTAAAGCATCCATTCATATATATTACAAACAATATGTTTGAATAAATAAAAGAGCTGTTCATCATGTTTAGTTTTCAAAAGCATTTTAATAATTTGGCAATATTCTCTATGAAACGCATTTAATACATTTAACTTATTAAATATAAAATGTGTTCTATTTATTATTCTTAGAGAACTAGATGTAACAAAATACATTTAAATTCGATATTAGAAATCTGATTTTTCCTTTGACAAATAATTTTCACCAGCATAAAATAGTTGTATTTCTCTCCTTCTTAGTGAAATTAGATCAATCGTAATAACGCACTCGGCTTAACATGAAATGAAAGTAAAACTAAACACTTTTAACATGATTAAAATTGTAATATTTATTATTAAATGATAGACCTAATATAAATGAATGCATTCATAATTTACATACATAATATCCGCTACATTACATACTTTATATGACTTCTTCTACACATAAACTATTGTAAAGAAATTACTAATGCGTGTTACTTTCTTTCTTTTTTATTGTAAAACAAAATACACTTTTACATTAAAGTAGGTTTAGTTGGCAAACCTGGTGAATGGAGTATTAATGGCTCCCCATGTCGGATTGTTCAAGTTATTGCAGAGTCCATCATGTCTACGGTATTTGCCTGGATGACATTCAACGTTCGAGAGATAAGGCGGACATACTTCCTGGATGAGTGTCTTGCTGGTATCTATTAGTGGCAAGCCTTTTTCTATGTCATCTACACTTAACCCATACCTACACAGTAAACATTTATCTTTAGTTTTAGATACTATGAAACTTACTCTTATATTTTAGTTGGTATTATTTCCCTTAATAATTAGGCACTTTTTTGTATATCCCTTTTAGGAATAGATTAGTTTATACCCATTTAATTGATAAAAAATGTAATTATTCCTTCCAAACTAATTTACGTTTTCAGTGCTTAGGTTAATATTTAAATTTTATTTCTATTCATAATGTTTAAATACAAAAAGTTTTAAAATAACTTTATCATTACTTAACTTGTAATAAATTTTATAAAAATTTATTTGATTTATAAGGAGATAAATATTGTTGGGTCTATTCGTTTTTATCTATGTGTATTTTCAAAGAGTTAACAAAAATTATATATTTCAAAATTAATTAAAAATCATATAATCTATTTTGCATAACTGTATGTCTCATATGTACAAAATATAGTTGGATACAATTAGTTTAACACTATGAAGACAACTGTACATTTAAATGATTTCAAATTACCTCCGATTTTCAAATTTGAGTTCAATTATAAAAATTATTATTTTACATAATCAAGATTTGTATGACACAGAAGTGTAGAGCTGCTACTTCTTTATGTAAAAATACATATGAATTCTAATGTTGGAAATCTTTTAACTGTGCATACGAAATATTTCCCAACTTTTTAATTATTCGATTTTTTGAGCAAAACTTGTGAAAAATCGTAATCAAAGGAAATGAAACTATCCATACTTGTTGATATTAGATCGAAAACTAAGGATGATGACTTAGTCTTTGAAAATTGGTATTGTTGGTAAACTCTTATTTGACGGTTGAAGAAGTTAGTGTGTTTCATTTCTAGTGTTTTAATTTTTAATGTAAAGGTGTAGATTGTAGATTTAAAAAACTTCTTTTTTTTAATTTGAACTATTGCATTGATGGTTAAATATTTTAGTAAATTAATGATATAATTGTAAAACTGTGTTATTTATAAAGATTAGGAATTAGTTGAAAATTTATGGTCGTAGTTAATTTATTATATATTAAAAAGTATATACACAATAAATTAAGACACTTTTCAGTTTCGTAACGTTTCCTTGAGCTACAAACCAAAGTTACAAATATATAAAATGTAAATTAGTAAAATAAAGTATTATCTTAATTTGTAATATCTTTGTCAATACTTCATTAGTGGACGACGAATTGACCAATAGGGAGGTTTGACCTTGGCATAAAAGCCAAGTTGAACAGAGCAGAGTTGTTAGCAGAATGGTCAATTAGTAGAAGCAGATTGAATAGCTGCAGAACAATCTGTAATATTCCGGTCATGGGCGTCTTGCACCTTCGGCAAAGCGAGAAATCATACCCTATCCTGTCTTAAGAACATTCTTAGCACTAGAGAGTGTTGTGGGATGATGTCCATTTTCAAAAAGAATTATTACATTTGGGCTGTCAGAAAGTTAACAACCAACCAACAATCCGTATAATTTAGTTTTAGAGGCCTACTAAACACGATGAACTATTATACTCAACCAGCCTCATCGAACAAAACTTCTCGGTCATCATCGCCTTATAAAAGAGGGAAATAAAAAACCCCTAACTCTCGATCCTCTAATAACGTCAGCGTCTAAAAGAACAAAAGTTGAAGAAGGGAGATCTGGTAGGAAAGATGGAAAAGAGAGATCTGGGTCAAGACTACATCAAAAAATTTGTAAATCCATCTGGGGTTCCCTCGGAATTTCCAAACTTATACTCACAAAAGTGAACCCCTCACGATTCATACAAAATAATACAAGGAGATCATTTAAATGTAATTCCCAATGTTTGGGTTCATAGACCAAGGGGTCTTAAGTAGGGTAAGTTTGCTTAAAATAGTTGTAGCACAACTTTTCCGAATTTGGTAATTGTCAACAAACCTTTCTTGTCGTCGCATTCGCATTACTCGTATCAATGTCTCGCCTCTGGAAGACCTTGAAACTGAATAAAATGTGAAGGTTTAAAATGACATTTTGACATTTTAAATTCAATTTTCAGAATTTCAATAGGGTTCTATTGACTCATTCACACTAATCCCCAGTACTAAATTTCAAGTTCCTTTACTAATTTTTTTTATCGTTATGGTGAAAATGACTATGACGACGAATGGACGCCTTGTTAAAATAACTGTTTTTTTTATTTTCTGAGGCCATGAAACAAAGTCAAAAAACGAAGCTCCAATTTTTTATGATTACCATCCCTCGTGATTGGGTTAGTAAAATTTATTTCAGAATTCGATATAAATCTGATATTTTAATTTGAAAGGAAAGCTGTATTCCGGAAATGTATATATAAAAAATAAATAGCTTTAATAAAATGTGTTGTAACTTAACATTTTATTGAGTAAAAATGATACAAAGGTTAGAATTACGAAACGAAAGAGAAACACCTTACTTCCGCAACAAAAACATAATTTCAAGAAGGCGAAGTTTGAATGACCAAGCCGTCATCCTCAGTTGCTCACAGCTTAGACGTAATGAGAACAAACCAGTGTCTTTACGCTTATATAATTCTGAGGAAGACTACCTACATTCTTTCCGCTACTGTACTGGAATAAAGTCTTTATTCTTAGTATTATCGTGTTTCTTTCAATGACTGAACTACGAGTTTATGGTTTGTTTCTATGAAACATTAATGTTTACGTTGATGTAATTTGTAATGAAGTGTTTATTTGATAGTCATGAAAATACACACAAAAAACATACGAAATTAAATATCATACAAGAGTCTCTGATTAACACATAGAAAACAGCAAGAAAATATTTGCAATACCTTTTAAATTTTATGACGTTGGTACGTCTGATAGTGAAATTTTCAGTAGCTGTTTTTCGTTGAAAGAAACAATTTTATGATTGAAGAAGTGAGATCATTGTGTATTAATTGAGACATGACATAGTTCACTTTTGATATATTTAGTATCATAGTTTTACGACTTTGACCTTGACAATAATAACAGAACGCCAATTGCAACATATTTGCTATCCTATACTCCTGAAGGTCCTAGGTAAGGAGATTCATACAAAACAAACGTTTTATAGGACTGCCATTATGAAATTGAGTACGATTTTTTTAATGAAAAGTAAAATTAGTTTAATGTCAAATTTAACTAAAAATCTTGTTACTAGAGCTGATTATTTTTGTCTTATTTTGAGGTATGATGGGGTAGATCTTAAACCTGCGTAAACTGAGTTATTGATATCTCAAAGTTTTAAATTGTTGCATGACCATTTGTTGAATAAAATAAAACTATCATCAAATAATTTTTTATCAAATTTAAAAATCAGAGGTTGTTTAAAATGTACTGACGATTATGGTTAATTAACTAACTTGGTTATGGTTCATAAAACCACGCTTATGATCAAACTTTATCAACACACCACGAGATGGACAGTAATGACAACTATGTTTAAAGTTCCTTCTTTCGCCCTAACCATATTTTGAGGTATATCCCAAATTTAAAATCAAAAGTTGTCAAGCAACTTCTGTGTACAGAGAAACTAAATTAAAACAGGTTGATTACGTCTGAAACTACACGTCAAAACGTCGCCTTATTAGATTAAGACATGTTTTAACTGATTTGTTTTGCTACTTATGTTTGTTTGCCGAAGTTGCCTGACATAATACAATTTGCCTGACCACAATGAGTAGTATGTTCAACCAGTTGAATAGCCTTGATACCAAATTCCATGTGTCGGTATTGTTAGATATAAGTGTCTGTAATGAGTTACTTTTTAATATGAATCTAGTACAATGACAACGGGTTTTGATAGATCAATATTCATGTTAATTTAATATAGCTATGAATTATAACATACAATCAACCTATAACATTACATTATACGTTATTACATTCATATTAAAAACATTTTTTATGAATGTTTTTATTTCTACAATATTTAGATGAGCTGATTTCTTATGCAAACTACACAAAATAACTACACTTACTTTGATTATAACTGATATTTCCAAATAGTTAAATAGCGGCAATATTTGGAAATTATATTTTTGGTTAAAATTTAGAGCTATCAATATTTAAAATATATATGTTGTGATATTTACTAAACATTATTAAACTTGTATTTCTCTTATGATAATTTCGTTTGATAAAAATACTTGAGCTATCTTACCAGATAATACACACCATTCAAATTGTTTTACAGAAGCACATCTTAAGTCATAGACGTGTTTCTCTCTGAAATTACCCAAGATGTCATCTTCAAGAGGTCTTGGTGACTAATTGAAAAGTTATAGACCATCGTGTAAAATTTACCGTTTAAACGGATTTATTGTTATTTTAATATTTTGTAACCAACTTTCGTAACAGAGATAAAAATCTCACAATATCGGTTTGTCATTTTACTGGAATAAACCGTTTTGTTAAACTTATTTAAACTAAACGTAATTAGAAAGTATTTTTTCTGCATGCAACATTCCATTATTTACAAATATTTAATAAATGATAGTAAAAATCTTCCCTATCATGACTATTTCTAAACTAATTAACTACTATAACAAAACATAATATTTACTTTCAAAACTTTTATCATTAACTTTAACAAGCTTGGTGACATACAATAATTTGAGATTAAATCTTAACGACTGATATATACTCTACCATACAATTTTAGCTTTAATTTTATGAATGAAGTGAATCTTACACTTATTAGTAAATTCGAATTATACGTAATGTGTGTTAAAAAAAGTGCCATAACATTTAGATGATTTTTATACTCATAGAGTAATATAAAAAAAGTGTTCAAATAATGTACATCTATGTATTAGGATGAAATTTATATGATTAAGAATTGTAAAAAAAAAAACACAAAATGCTCATCTAAGTGCTATTTAAGATAACTTAAATACGGATATATAAAAAACAAAACGCTCAAATAATGCTCTTTAATTTGAATTAGAATGAGATATATACGTATAAAGTAATATATAAAAAAAAGCAAAATACTCATATAATGATCATCTATGTGCATTAAGCCAAGTTAAATAGACATATGCTCAAATAACGTTCATTTATTTATATGCATAAAAATTTGATTATATGTATGTATGTATAATTCGTATGAAACTCATCTTAATGCACATAGATTAGCAATATATGACCATTTTGTGTCTTTATTTTACTCTATGGGTATAAATCATTTAAAAATTATTTAATCATTAAATCATTTTTTTCATGATATGTACATAAGATGAGATTTCTAGGCATGGAGTAATATAAAAGCAACAAAATACTCATGCAATGCTCATCTATGTCCATTAAGATGATGTTTATAAGAATAGAGTAATATATAAAAAAATCCCATGTTATGCTCATCTATGTGCATTAAAAGTGTTATATACGCAAAGAGTAATATAAAAAAAAAAGCTCATGTTATGCTGATCTATGTGCAATAAAATAGCATTTCATACGAATAGAGTAATACAAAAAATGCTCATGTTATGCTAATCTATGGGCATTAAGAGTGAGTTATATACGCAAAGAGTAATATAAAAAATGCTCATGTAATGATCACCTATGTGCATTAACATATGTTTTATATGACAGAGTAACATAAAAACCGTCCAAATGGTCGGATATTGCTCAAATATGTGCATTAAGATGAGTTTTTTTATGAGAGAGTAATATAAAACATTCCAAATGGTCTTATAATGTTCATATATATGCATTAAGATTAGTTTTATAAGAGAGAGTAACATAAAACACTCCAAATGGTCATATAATATTCATATATTAGCATTGAGATGAGTTTTATACGTATAGATTAGTAATAAAGCAACTATATTATAACATACCCATATAATACCTATGCTTTAACATGAAATTTTTAGGAATGGAGTAATACAAAATACTCATGTAATCATCATCTATGTGCATTTAGAGTGAGGTTTATACAAATTGAGTAATATAAAAAAAAGCTTATGTTATGCTAATCTACAAGTAAATTAAGATGTGTTTTATATGAGAGAGTAACATAAAACACTCCAAATGGTCATATAATGTTCATATATTAGCATTGAGATGAGTTTTATAGTATATATTAGTATTAAAATAACAACAACATGCCCATATAATACCTATGATATTTTTAGGAATGGAGTAATATAAAATTTAAAATGCTCATGTTATGCTCATCTATGTGCATAACATAAGTTTTATACGCATAGAGTAATATGAAAAAATGCTCATGTTATGCTCATCTATGTGCATAACATGTGCTTTTACCCATAGGTTAATATATATAAAACAAATCATCTAATGCTCTTCTACGTAAATTAAGATGGGTTTTATAAATGTATAGAAATATTTATAAAAATATATTATTATATTGTTCATTTATATACAATATGAAGAGTTTTATAAGCATAAAATAACATAAATAAACCCAAATGCTCATTTACGTGCATTTAGATGAATTTTATACGCATAGAGTAATACTGGGTTTTCATAAAATATTAGTGCACTTTAAATAACAAGAAAACGAGAAAAGTTATAACAAAACCATTTATTTATTTCATCACCTTGTACCATGTAATCTAATGGAACTTTCTATAAAAAAAGGCCTTCAAATGTTATAATTATGCCTTTATTTGACCCAATGAAAGGAAAAGGAAAGACGATAGCATCCGAATGAACTCACGAAACATGAATGTCTTACCCAATTAGTCAATTCTTCTCGTGTAAAGCAATGTTCTCCTTTCCCTGGCAAAGATTGAACTTGGCCTTTATATTCGGTCTACATTTGATCAATGTCTAATTGAGGTTAGAATAAAATACTTGATTGCCATTGTTGAGGAAACGATTGGTATTGTTGCCGTCTAATCGACCAACATTGAGGATAAATTATTCCAGCTGTCACTTATTAGGTTTTCCAGTTATCCACATAATCATTTGTTAGTCGTTACACCGCCTGTCACCTAAATTAATCAAAGTGAGCTACTGAACTGCTCATATGACGTGCTCACAGCATTTGACGTGGTTCTTTCAATAACGAGGTGGAATTAGCAAACCACGTCAAGGAGATTGACTTAAGATCACGACTGACACAGTAAATACTTTTTTTTATAACTACGCGATGAAATAAAGCTACAGGAGAGCCTGATTTCACGACTGGTACAGGTTTTTGTTCTTTGGCCTTACGCATGTCTGGCGTAAAGCAGAGTGCATGTCATGCAGCTCTGTTTCACTAAATCAGGTCAATGGAACCTAGTTACTTTTAGCAATATTAATGGCGACTTGTGTATGCACTTATAAAATAATAACTACTATTATCATTCGTAAAACATTAATCACAGGGGTAATAACATGCTTGGACCATTCGTTTATTAAGACACTTAGTGAGTTCATAGCATTATAAAAGGTTAACTTGTGTTGCCTTATATATATTTATATATATTTATATTTATATATATTTATTTATTTATTTATTGATTGATTTTAGTTACGTTATTTTATTAGTACAATAAATCTGTTACCATATTCCTAGTTTGTAGGTTAATAGATTAATATATTGTATTGACTGACGGTTTGACTAATTAATATGGAACATTGTTACAAACAACGATGCTGTCAATTATTAACTAGGGCTCAAACCTGGGCACACCATGTCTTAACCACTTCGGTTCTTATGACAACTAGTAATTAATAATTGTTTGGTAAAATAAATTTGATTCATTTCATTATTGACAATAAAAACCAAATTACATTATACATTTATCTTTAACATATTCAACATTTTAACATGTTAAAATCATTAATATTGAGTCTACCAAATCGGTTACATTAAATCATACACTAATCTTAATTTAGATATAGGTATATTATTTTACTAGATGCCACAGCTGGGTCCAAATTTTTAATACAATGTATTTTTCTCCGCATTTGTGCAGTAAATTACATTTTGGGGTTAAATATTAAGTTTGAAATTAAGTTGTTTACATTTGCACTTCTATATGCTTAGCTGCCCTAATAGTTGTAACCATCCTTATATTTAAAAACATTATTCGGTGCACGTGTGCTGTTGATTCGACCGTTGTCACCCTCGTAGTTGTTTACTTTACTCTGCTCTAGCTTAGTGACCCTTATGTCCTTAGTGACCCTCTAGCCATCCCTATGTTCAAACAACAGATCTCATCGATGTTTGTGCCATTGATTCGGTCATGATCAGCATAGTAGCTGTTTATTTTTATTTTTTGCTACTAATTGCTATTGTTTCCATTTACACAATAATATAAATCCGACAGCTTTGTTCGCATGGGGCTTTCACAATGGTATCTCAGACCTCATAATTACTAGGTTTTAAGTCAATCATTATATATATATATATATATATATATATATATATATATATATATATATATATATATAATTTAAATTTAAGAAATGTGTAACATGTACATCCTTTACATATTAGCACTAAAATCATTGCAAGATAATAAGAGTAATCTTATTTTGTGTTAAACTTATGTAGGCTAATTTTTGAGAATATTAACAGAAATTTCCAACAATATATCTTTATTATTCTACAAAATTCTTACGATTTGAGCTATGGGATCTTCCACTACATCGATGGCTGCTTCCCTCATAAGAGAAACCATATCTTTACATTTGAATATCTGGGACTTCGTTTCCAAAATTTGGAACTGGTTTCACAGGATTAACATTTATTAAAATGATCCAATGTGATTAAATAAATTCTTTTAAAATTAGAATGTAACACCAATTTGAGTCTCTTAAATATACAATATTTATATATCTCTGCTGTTTAATTAGATGAGAAAGTTAACCAACATTGACACTTTAAAAACATTGAGATCCTATCCAGCTGTTATTTAAAGGTTTCTCAAAAGATAATACCCTGAAATTATTAGTGTGGAGCCTTTTAGGTGGAAATGTACTTCGTTAAAAAATTTGTCAAGCAATCGGGCATGCAACTGGATTTATCAATTTAAGCTGCTATATTGTTGATTATATCATAAAGAATTTAGCTGTAATAGCTGTTAAATATTTGTGTAGTGGTTTTTTTCCAACTCTTCGTTCTTCTATGGGTGTCGGCTTCCTAAGGTGCATAATATTTTTTTAATATCGTCAGAGCTCACGTTCACAGGACTCAACCCAGGCGATCTTGGAGTCACTGTGCTTTCTGAAGACTCAGTTTCCACAGTTTAAAATAAAGTCTCTTTCAGGTTTATTAAGTAACTTTCACTTGAAATACCAACTGAAAAATATCCATTTCAATTGTTCAGATGCCTTTTTAGTACGTACCATAAGATTATTATAACAATAATCACAAAAATTATTTAAATATATTAAATAGTTTCAGAAAATACTATTGTATTAAATAATAAAAATTATAAAATATAATAAAAGTTAGAAACAAAAACATCAGAACTATTAACTTGTAACACGATTGAGGGAAAATAAAACTTTTTAAATATTAATGTTCCAGTTTTTATTCGTAAATGAGTGTTATAAAACTCATTATTGTAATATTTGACAAATAAGTAAGTTACTTAGTTTGTCCAGTGTAAATAGTTAACATCTACATATCCTAACAAATAAAGTAATTAATAATTTAACTTACACTTGAACTGTATTCCTATTACTGTGCTTAGACAAGAATATTTTTCAAATAACCGACCAACTATGACAAAAAATGTATTTGAAAATTAAAGCAATTATACCAAATATGGCGTAATATATATATATATATATATATATATAAATATATATATATATAATGGTAATTATATTCAACTAGATTACAGTAGGTCTACACCCTATACCAATAAAAAAATATTAAATTTGTAAAAATCGTTAGCGTTCTTTAATGTTGTCGAAACATTTTGTTTTAAGCAAAAGATTTATGTGGAAGTTTAAAAACAAACAATGCCATTACGTGTTACATAAAATGGCTACATATAAAACATGTAACCAAAAAATAACATGTGAACTACTGTAGATTACAAATAGTAGATTTGAACGTAGTTACTTTCAAGTTGATATAATAACAGCTTATAAGGTAGTGCTAACTGGCAAATAATGGCAGCTAGAAATGGAGGTTAAGTAAGTTTCTAGTTTATAATGCTAACTGTAGACAATTATTGCGTCCTATTTTGGTTATTGTGTAAACTAAATTGAATAGTTTCGCCTTAACAATGTATCTTGTTGATTACAATGTGGTAGTTTTGTTACTATATAGTCTAGAAATAACATTTTAAAGGTGAACCTTATTACATTGATTATGATTAGAAAATTTAATGTACACTATTAACATTGGGAAACTGGTTGAGACAAAAGTTGTGGTGTGTATATTGTTTGTAGCTTTTTAATGTGTCCCATATCTGTTAGTTTTGGTGTGTACCATATCTGTTAGTTTTAGAGTATAAAGGAGCTTTTTTATTGTGTATAGTGACTGAAAATAATGATCTTCAATCGGTAGTGTACATTGCCTGTATATTTTACGTAACATACCGGTTTTTTATTTCGATTAGCGACTGCATATATTGGTGTGTATCGTCTCTCTAAGATTTAGTGTACTATTTCTGTAACTTTTAGAACACATTGTTCGTAAATTGTAGTGTGTATCATGTCTGTAGGTTATAGCGTATAAATCATGACGGTAAGTTTTAGTGTTTATCGTATCTGTAAGTTTTAGTGTACATTGTCTCTTGGTTTTAGTGTATTTTTTGTGTGGGTCAATTGTTTTTTGTATCGTATGTGTAGGTTTTAGCGTAAAAGTTATGACTAAGCTTTTATGCATTATGTCTGTAAGTTTTGGAGTGTACCATTTTGTAAGTTTTGAGTGCTACATGTCTGTTAAGTTTTGGTGTGTATAATATCTGTAAATTTTAGTGAATTATGTCTATAAATTTTAATGTAACGTATTTTTTTTATTGGGTATAGTTACTATAAGTATATGTTTATATCAAACTATCTGTAAGTATTATTATACGTTGTCTATAGGTTTTAGTATATCTTGTCTGTAAATCATAGCGTTAGGTTTTTATGTTATCATATTTATAAGTTTTGAAGTTATGTCTGTAAGTTTTTGTTTATTTATTCGGTATAGTGACTAAGTTTTGTTGTGTATTGTATCTGTAAATTTTAGTGTACCATATTCTTCTTCTTTATTGCGTATAGTGATTGGATGTTTTCGTTCGTATGATATCTGTAGGTTTTATTGTATATTGTCTGTAGCTTTTAGTCTATTTTGTCTGTAAATTATAGTGTTATCATTGTCTGTAGGTTTTAGCGTATACATTATGACGTAAAGTTTTGGTGTGTATCATATCTGTCAGTAATAGTGAATCATGTCCGTAAGTTTTAGGGTACCATCATTTGTTTTGTTGTGTACCATTACTGTAAGCTTTGTTGTGTCACATTTATATATTTATATTTTAGTGTAATATTACCGTAACGCTTTGTATATGTCATGTCTGACATTTTGTATGTGTTTAAGTTTTCATTTTAATGTAAATTTAAAGCAGTTTTAAAGTGTTCATATTTTTATGTGTTAGTTTATCACGCCTGTGAGTTTAAGTGGATATCACGTTTGAAAATTTCAATGTATCAACAAGTTAGACTTTATAAACAACATATACTGGAGATAGACATCAAGCAGTTTTTTTTAAGCATTTAAAGAAAAATGTACCGTACTTTGATAATGTAAATTGATTAAAGACAGGAGAGTATTATAAATTTAAGGTTTATAAAACAATAAAAATAAACTATTATATTTGTAGTATATTTGTTAAAAATAAAACTATTAATTCCTACTAATGAATAAATTATTTACTTTGGATCATAACACTAAACAGTTGTGCATTTTATGTTTATTTTCAATTCCAAATTTTGTAAAGTATTATATTATAAGAATTCTAATTTCATATTTTCAGAGATATGTGTTGAGCACATATTAGTTTTCATATCTCTGAGGTACATAATAATAATTAAATTAATGATTACGTCCCCAGAAACTTATTGGCATATATATTTTATTGAAATATACACAAAAATATCGGTGTAATTTCACTTCTTATAACGTTGCCATAATATATTCTGAAATATTTCCTACCACTTTACAAGCTAAATTATATATTATTGTATACATAACGATTTTATACATAACACAAAAATACTTTGAATTATTTATCTTTTTTAATATAACACTGAGTGATTATTATATTTTGTATTGCGAGACTTTTTTATTATGTCGTGGTAATGTTTAAATAAACAAATTAATATATGAACTACATCTTATGTTGGTGTAAGATGCTTTGGTATTTAATCATAGTATATGAAGAAACTGAATACAATATTTAAGAAATCACGTCGCTTTTATGAAGACACATTTTTGATCTTCCTCTTATAATGTTATAAGAGCAACATACCAGCCTACCAACTATAAAATTACTTCATCTTGGATCATAATTAAATCCATAAATACAAACTCTTATAAAAATGAAAGTAGTAACAATTAAGAAATACGTACGTTTTTGCGAGCTGTGTACTGATTTCCAACAGCAACTCTCCCACGGTAGCGACATCTTCGGCCTTCCAGTCGCCCTGGGGCTGGGCAACATCTGCAAAGTAAAACATCCTTACTACCGAAATTGATTACAACTTTCACTTCCTTTCAACTTACTGTTTATTTTTATTATTGTAATAAAGAAAACATTTGAAAACAGGTTTATTAGTTAATTAAATATTGTTGTTTCAGTAAAAGATTGTGTAGATCACGTTTCGTGACATATATTGTAGAGTTTTATTTATTAATTTTCACATAAACATTAATTAGATTATTATTGATTACAAATTATATACTGCAGTGGATTTGTGTAGAAGCTAGATTAATAATACAACACAAAATTATATGAGTACACCTGATGGTTGAATTTAAATTAATATTTAATATAAGTAATATTGATCTGGCAGAATATATAGAATTGTTTTGCACAAATAAAATATAATTTTTGTTTTTTTCCCCTAACTTCTGATGGGAATTTCAACCATTTATTTGTGTATATGTTGAAAATGCAATAAACTATTCTCAAAAATATTGGGAAAGAAACTCCTTCCGTACGGTTTTTTTTGTTATTTTTTTTTACGAATTGTCTGATTCCATTGACAAATTTTAGAGGAGTGTATAATTTTATAAATTACTGATAAACAATTAGGCAATATCATATTTACTTTATTTATACTTGTAATTACAATAAGATAGTAAAGAATGTAATCCGATTACTTTACTAAAATTACTATATCTTGTTTGATACGATGTCTGATTTTCACCATCCACATTTTGAAAATCAACACAATTACCTCAAAAATGATTGAAGATGTGTTAATATGAATTGATTCGTACCAATTTTCATATAATTAAGGTTTGAAATCAGAAAATAATGAAAAGTGATTATCGAGAATTATCTCAACATTTTGAATTTTAATGCGTTTAACATGTTTCATATAATTATTTAATTTTAAAAC
This sequence comes from Aphrophora alni, assembly GCA_963513935.1. Lineage (NCBI taxonomy): Eukaryota > Metazoa > Arthropoda > Insecta > Hemiptera > Aphrophoridae > Aphrophora > Aphrophora alni. The sequence goes on from OY740767.1 coordinate 76,027,553, forward strand.
TATTTTAGTGGTGGGGTATAAAAATTAGTAGATCAAAAATGTATCAGAATTTGTATTAATAGTATGTACGTGTTAAAATTTATTATATTACGCATTTCAGAGCAACGAGTTAGAATTGGTTGTTAGAGTTAGTATAAATTTTTGTGTATTTGGTCGTTAGATTATCCACAAATATGAAACAAATACAAAATTTATTACATTTTTATAATTTGGCGAATTTGATTATTTATATGACAATCTTTATTTACTTTATTGTTGATTTTCATGTACACATCAGTTCCTTACGTAAAAATTAAGAAACGTACTGTTCTCTATATCTAAAAATATACATTTAAAATTGCAATTTCTTTCGAAGATGTTTTAATTTCGATTTCCACATTGAGAATGAATTTATTTGTTGGCAAACTGCATTAAGTATTACTTCAAAATTTCCATTATTAGGTCGTATTTCTGAAATTCCTTCGATAATTCAGAAACTTTGCTTAATCATTGTGCGAATATATACACGTCCATGCGCTAAAACAAATTGTAAACAATCAATAGGTATTCGTTATCAACTCCTCAAAAATATCTAATTTGAGAATCGTATTTCAAAAAATGAACATAAACTTGCACTCGGTCATATTATATCAATTTCCTAAGACATAACTCGTAATTTAAATTTTCCTATAGAAAGGCGTAAAACCACTCGAACATCACTGTCTTACAAAAATAAAATAAAATAAAATAAAGAACACTAGCCTTGGAATTATCTAATAGATACAACGTCGTAATAAAACAAGGAAGACCTGATAGGAAAGAAAAAAAATTATTTAACCCAAAACAACATGTGTAAATCTTACTGAGATCCTTCACAATAGGGATCCCCAGAAGGTTTGGTCAGAGTACAATAATGCCGGCGTAGAAGTTCCAATATCTAAAATTTACCAAATGATTTAGGTAAAATTTTGGTGCCATATGAATGTTTACGTCCCAACACAGTACCGAACTGCACATAAAAAGAAGAAAACAAACCTACCAATAAAAAGAACGTTTGGGAGTAAATTAGAAAAATCCAAAAATTACTCTTAACCGTCAGAGCTTACTTTGGTTTTCTCAAACTCAGGGTAAATAAAACTACTCGTGAACCCTAATTTTATTTTATATGGCTTTTGTACATTGGTATGATTTTAAACTTTCATATTTATTAAAATTATATAAATATATGTGGTCTATTTAAAATCGTATTTCTATGATAGCGTTCATATTTAGAACGATACTTGCCGTAACAGTTTGTTACGGACATGGTGAGTGATTAGAGTGGTAGAAAAGACTCACACCAAATTAGAGTGATTCAAAAAATGAACAAAGGGCCTGATATATAGTGAAAATATGTCCATGCACACAATTTGATTAAAATCAGTCTTCTCGTATGGACTGCGGGACATCGCAAAAACGACAGTGATGATTCCAAAATCTCCAGTTATATGATACAGAAACTGGCGTTTCCACGAAAAGCTCAAGTTTGATTAAAAGTATTGAATATCTTGCTTGAATTTTAGTTCGGAATGATTCATTTATAATATTTTTTTTTACAAAACTTTCAAAAAAGAAGAAGATTTTACATATATGATTCATGGATTTAAATCTCATTTTCTTTCCTCGGTGTTAACTGATGCGATAAGTTAATAGTAATCAGGCTTCCATGTATTCAAGAAACACACCACACCACATTCCATACATGTTTTTTCTCTCACGTTTTTTTTCCAATACAGAGAAAGTATTCGGATTGATAAAAATCTACAATTATTACTGTTCGCTGTTGCGTAACAACGTCCAACTCAAGTAAAAGATTCTATTGAACACGTATTTCACTTCACGAAGTAAAACATTTATAGATAAACTAATTAAACATATACGTCTACGAAACCTACTGTGTACGATATATCTTTGAATCAGCCATTAATTGAAACTACATTAAGCTTATTTCATTTTAGTCGAGTAAGTATTTTTTTAATAAAAAATAATAAATTATTACACTACATAGAATTCTTAATTATATTCATAATTATTTGAAATATTTTGAAAAGTTCAGTAACTCTGTAGTAAAACGTAAAACTATCTTGTAATTTATATATTGACTAACATAAAACTGAAATAGCCCATGGATAGCGAATTGATACTGTGAGAAAGAATGAGAGCGGAAACAGCGAGGAAAATAGAGTCCAAAATCAGCTGGTAATGTCGGATTTGAAGGAACGGTGTGTGATGTGAGCCATGGGAGGAGTAGGAACGTTTTGGATAGCAGCCTTGGTAAGATTTTTGAATACAATATTTTATCCCATAGTACATGCTAAGTAATCAGCAATTAAGGAAACAGCAAGGCCTGTTGCCTGACAGTCATGAATTGCCTAGTATCAGTGTAGTTCAGTGTATCAGTGTAGCATTAGCTGTAGTTCTTTAGATATTAAATTGAGTTTATCAATTTAAAAATTATTTCACTTTTTTTGGGACGACACACGAACAAATCACTTGTTATACGGACTTTCAATCAACATGTCATGGCGTGAGACCCATTGTACCAACCCGCGCTTTAGCCTATTATTATTAATTTCACTACTAATTATAACATTTTGGTCTAATTATACAAGTTCATAACTATACTATTGACATTATATATAGTAACAAAACACGTGTGATGGGACTTATAAAGTGTATTGTTTGGTGATACATTAATTAAAGTAATTCTTAAAATATATAAAACCTTAATCTCTTCTTTCCTGCCAAATAGAACTATTTCAAGATAAATTAATTTTTATAATGTAAAAATTGTAATAAATTCATAGCTTTATGAACAATTTTAACCGCACGTGTAAAATTTATCCTAAGTAGTTCATCTGTTTAATACAGCTGACAACTGTTAGAGTTTTGTTAAATCGAAAAGTGATAGTGGGTTTCGCGTTAAGTTGTTTACATGTGTAATTCAAGATAAAGTTTAATTCTAAATTTATATTGCTCCTCACATACTTTATACTAACACCATTACCTATAAAATAATGTATTAATACAAATTTTGTTTTAAATGAAAGTATGAAAGTACTTTAAATTGTGTAGGCTATCATTTTACTTATTTAATTTGATATTTTCCGTATATTGATCTAAAAGTAAATTGATTTAAATATAAGGAAATTTTTTACGTGAATGTTTTACTACAGTTTAAAAAAAAACAATTATGTAGAAAAAATTAATAAAACTATGAGATGAACATAATACAACATTTTAATATAATCATAATAAAGTAGAAACCATTTCTATCGATATAAATATTGTTTAATAACATGTGTTAATATTTAGTTAAAAAGATGTACCAAAAAAGTTCATTGGAGAGAAGATGGACTATAGATTTGACATAAATTATGCAGAAGAATTTGTAAAGGAAATAGGTTTGAATACGTCAATTAGGTGAACGTACTAAATTTTGTACTTCATTTGAATAAAGGCCAAGAGAAAGTATAACCGAAGGACATCTAGAGAGGACAAAGATCTAGTGTAGGCGTGTGCTGTTAACTTCTGTCTGTCATTGCCGTATCTACATTGTTGACACCTAAAAGATAAATCAAGATTAAAGAAATACGTGAGCAAATTCTGGGTGATGAAAGACATTTCTTAAATATGTGACTGAACTAAGTAGAACATTAATATGCTTGTCATTCGAAATGTGTCAGGACGATTAGTTATTGTCCAGCTAATGTTAAAGAAGACGTAAAATTCCAATAAAAATCTTTCTAGTTAGAAACCGTAATTAAATTGTCTTACGTCATTGATTTTGAATAAAGGAATAACATCAGAGGGGAATGTCTAATACTACCGTAGAATTGCCATATAATAGTGATTAACTTGTAACTAGAGAAATGAAAGATTCTTTGTAATAGTTCATGAATACTTATGAAGTATATGGACCATGTTATGAATTCATTTTGTAACGGTGATTACATTTGGAATACCAAGAAAGAGAGGGGAGAGAGAAAGAGAAACTCTTGCAAAATATGCAATATTTCAGAATAGACTAAATGTATTGTTGTTAATTATTCCTCTTATAAGTGTATATTTAGTTCAAAAATTACGCAATTCGAGAGACTTTCACCACTTAAGCATAAGAAATTTGCATTGTCATTGCTTATAGAGTTGAATTAAACTGATAAATAACACAGTTATTGGATTTTCATAAATGAACACACAAAATATTCTAATGTAATCTTTTGTAGAACTTGAACTGATGAAGTGCTACTAATCTTTGCAATCCTTTCTACTTTTTACCTTACGCAGCACAATGGAACTTCCGACAAAAACTAATTGTGACAAGGTTTGAAAATTGTTTCATATTTTACAACTTTAAAAATACATTTCTTCGCCGTAAAAAATATCTTAAAAATTTAGATAAGTTATATTGGTGTAGGGTAATGTATAATTAGGGTCATAAATAAATCAACATTTCAAAACTACTCGATAGTTTAACAAATTTATATTGACAGCTTTTCTGTGGAAGCAGGAACATGTTTAAAAAATGAAAACTCTTTATATTAAACTAAACAAAAACTATCAACGGCTTGTAGAAACGGTATCTTTATTTATATTGTGGTATAAAGGTGTCCAATAATTAAAATAATTTTTAGAAAGTTCGTTTTTCAGTTAGATATTACATACGTATTCAAAAATGTATAATTTTATCTAGCATTAGATTGTTCTTTGAAACTAGCTCTAGGGTATGGTCTTAAAATATTCTTTTGTAAAGATTTTGCAAAAAATTAATCCAAACACCAATACTTTAATGTAATGTGTTTTATTAAATATGTTGTATTGAATGTCTTGAATTTAATAATATTTGTTTTAATAGATGTCAATAAAGAATAATTCATTTTTGTAACACTAATTTTTATATATTTGAGCAGCTATTCTGTTAGTTCCACAGTGACGGATTTAGTTATATATATTTTAAAATTGTAATATTTATTTGTAGTTTCTTCCGAGTACAAAATAAAGTTATTATTACACCGCTTTTTGTTGTTAATAAGACTTTACCTCTAAACAAATAATATAGAGAAATTCAACTATTTTTGGAGTTCCATCCATTAGATTTTTTATTTGTTATTATGTATCTACATATATAAATGCTAACACTTATGAAAGCAAGATAATAGTTTTTAGTTATTTATTTTTTGTTTGTTTTTATGTATAAAATGAATAAAATTTACTACAGTTTTGAATGAAATAAATGTTTAATATATTATCTTTAAAAAATATAGAAATATATGAGAATGGTGTTCAACCAGATGCTATACTATCCAAAATTTTATTTCATATTTGTTATTAATTTTAAGGTTACCTATGCATTGCTGCTTAAAACAACATTTTGTCCGGATTTAAATAATTTTCTTACATTACAACAATAATATTTTAGCGATAAATAGATTTATTTTAAATCAATCCAATTATATAATCTAATTTACATTTATTATTTTCAAATATTTGTTGAAATGCTTTTAAAACATTAATCCCAAACGGCTTTTAAATGGAGCATTAATATAATATATTTCTCGTACGACTTACACATACCAACTTTTTTTTTTGAAATGGCTATCCATAGACTTTTTACAATTAGTTTTAGTTTTTCAACTGCATATATGAAATGCATTCACTTAAAAAAATGTAATAGCTGTTATACTATAGTTAATGTGGTGTATTCCTTAATATACTCCAATATAATAACACTCTTGCCATTAACTCTCAGAAATTCTACAGGTATAAATTGAGCTACGAAAAGGAATACTTTGATGCCATGTTTTGTTGGCTGTATGCTCATTGCATATTAGATGTTTTGGTACTGTAGCCCTATAGAATCCGATTTCTTCCCTTTTTAAAAAGGATAAAGTAAATTTTCTCTTTCATAAATGGAAAGATCAGCTGCAGAGGCCACTGACCAAGGTCTTCTAACGAGCTAGTCTTATAAGCTGCGTGGCAAGTTTCAGTCAGTATATAATTGTATTTTTGTTTGGTGAAGGCACAAGGGTGATATCATTACTTTTCAACCTATAACAGAAAATAAAATCATAGGGGTACGCTAATTGATATCTACCTTTTGGTTTAAAAACCAATTTCCCCGCCAAATAACGGGTTCCAAAGGGGAGTTAAGTCGAAATAAATTAATTTAAACCTATATTTTATAATGGAAGTTCATAAAAACAAATTGAAAGATTATTAGGTATCTGTTTAAAAGAACTTATCTTTTTTGAGGTAGTACCACTTAAACGTTGTTAACATTATAGGATAGTCTACCTTAGAACCAAAACTACGCTGTTAATCAAACATTTAAATAGTAAAACATCCTAAAACCAAATGCAAACATTAAAAACAATATCTTTCCTTTTAATAGATCAAGGTTGTGATTTTAAATACAGATTTTTTTTCGTTCTACAAATTTTTTACTGGATTACAAATTTACCTAATGATTTTTGGTACCATTTTCTTCTTTAAATTTTTGTTTATTAAAAGCTTAGTTATAGTTCTATAATTACTAAATATTTTGAGAGCCACTATATTCTAAACCAATGAATATTAAAAAGAATAATAACATTTTAAAAGATGATATAATTTGAAATTGTGTATTGAGAGATACAGGTTAACCGTTCAAAATTTTGATTTACGCCTCCGTTTCGGGTAAAGAAATTTGGGCTGTATGCAAAAAAAAGTAGTTCAATTTGTCATTGCTAATCATACCTATTGAGATTAATCACAATCCATATGTCACAGCTGTTATCATTCAGAAGTAAACAAAGCGTTAGCATACTTTTCAAACATCCAATATTCATAACAACTATACTTGTAATCAAATAACTATTACAAAAAGTTAAATTAAATCATATAATAAACACTTGCTTAAATTGCGAGTTCAACGTTCTTTTTCATTGCAAGAATTTAAATCCTGTAAAAGAAACCTGTCTAAAGTATCTTGCTTCAATAAATCAAACAAGACATACCTCTGACAAGGAACTGGTTTTTGTAGATCATTTAATTAACACTAATTATTTTACCCTTTTGACAATTTCATTATATGTAATATTACTCATAAAACTTGACACTAAAATAATTTTCACACAATGTGTGCATCTCAGATTGTTAAATTAAATATTCATTATTGAAATATTTTAAAAAGTACGGATATAGGATAGCAGTTAATTTATCCACAATATGCAAAAGTCTGTAACTATTTGTTTAGGTAAAATTATATATATTTTTTTAATGAAAATTTTATGTGATAAAACATATTGTTGAAATTATCCAGGGTCAGGCAAAGGTGTAAAGACACTCTGTTATCTTTTTAACGTGTGAACCTAAAACTAACCTCAGAACAAATTTTTAGTTATTAAAATGTAGTTTTTGTTTATTATAGAGTAACTATGCCAATGCTGTCAAAATGGGGGATTTTTGGGGCATATAAATACTCTTAAATGTAAAGAACCATCGAGTAGCGCCTTTTTTTAAAGCTCTTGATCAAAGAAGAAGAACGGCGAAAATTAGATGTCTCTATTCAACCCTATAAAACTAATAACATGTAGTTTTCGCTATTCTTCTTCCTTTATCAAGACCTTTAAAATAGATGCCACTCGATAGCATTGCATTTAATATTTGTTACGTGCACCCAAAATAAGGGATTAGCTTTATCCCGCTATATTACATAACTAATGTCCGTTAATATTTGCAACTATTGGCGACAAAAATGCTTTAAGTTTGTTATAAGTTGTATTAACTAATTAAAAAAAATTTAAGTTTTTATCTCCTTCAAACTTTTTGGAATAGATAACTTTATTCAAATTAGTTTTTGCATTAGACATACACATAAAATGTGTACACGTTTGTAACTAGGTAGTATGCATGATTAACTGATATTAAATTCTCTATTCACAATTCACTAACCACAATAGTGTTAAATAATCCACGACTAGTTTCCTTACCAAGGAGAACGTGTTGCTTTGACAACTCTTTATTTAATTGCAGTTTTTAAACGAATTTGACGCCTCATTGACTGTGATTGTGAATCACTTTCTCGTCCCTGGTGTCGAGAGGAGAAAGGACTTTGACGTGAATGCGCCGATTTGTTAACCATTACTTTCTCCACAATAATATTTATTTTTATGTTCAGCGCGGAACTAAAAGCGTGAATTTTATTGCTAATACCATTCATCGTTCATTAATAGTTTATTTACGTAATGTGTACTTTGCGTCAATCACGTAATCTTACGTGTTATTTTATGTAAACTTTATAGTTTCGGAGAGTTATCAAACATAAAAACAGCATCTAAATCAAGTGACCTCTTTTTTAGGCACTGAAGATGTATTTATCTTTATACAATAAAGTTGTATTAATACAAATATGTATATAAAACAATATGTGTCTATAAAACAACAAACGTAAATAGTGTTTAGTTTTTCTTATTTGAGAATAGATTTCCTGTTACCATATGTGGTAAAATTGTTTATTTATTTTTATATTAACCTTTTTTTAAAAAAAAATATATACTATTTTCAATTTGTTGTTTTTTTTTCTTTTACGCAGGATGTGGAAGATTCAATAATACCTAAACAGTATGTGAAATTAAATAGGATAAGTATAACAAACTTAGGAAGAATTAATAGAAATTAAGGAGTGGGAGATAAACCAAACATCAAGTTTTAAATTTTATTACACTAATATTTTAAAAAATCGGAATTGCATTTAAATATTTTGAATGTCCAATCAACTGTTTTTTTATAAATATGGAATTTATAGTGCAACCTTATATACTACAATATTAAATACTACTATTATTATACAATAAAGTAAAATTATTGTTAAATATTTTTAACAACAATTTCTGATAATGTTCTCAAAATTGATTTTTTATTTTGTTATTCAACCTGAAAGTTGAATTATCCCAAAGGTATTAAAGGTAGTACCCCGCAGGAAAAAATCAATTACTATTTCTGAAAAAAAAAAACCGTGATTCTACATATATTTTATTGGTACATTTTTTTGTGATTTACTAAATATGTACTTTTTTTTTTTTTTTTTTTCAAAATAATATTAGGATGTGAAAATAAAATACATATACCTATTAAAAGTCAATTTCTTGTTCTTTATATCTTATACCAATTTTCAAATATACCCACTTGATATGAGACACCCTTCAACATTAAGATGAATAAATAGAAAAAAAATACGATTTTTAATGAACACTCTCAACAATTACTTTTATCTCCAATTAAACGTAATAATATTATGTATCTGAAATCCTGTTAACAGTAAAAACGTTATTTGTAAAATTACATCAATCTTCATTTATGTGGGTCTCATTTGTAACACAAAATAGCTGATTGACAACATTTTTAACTTCTTATATTTTTAACAAATTGTATAGGAAGATACGAAGGATTGGAGAAGCAAGATAAAAATATAACTTTTTTGACACAGAAAGATGTTTGTGTAAACTTGTAATAAATCATATATTTATTAGTTGTCTTTATGCCCCGATATAATAGCATACTTAAATGTATCATGTTTACATTAAAAATTTTATAGCATTAAAATTAGAAACATAAGTATGAATATGAAATGTAAGCTTAAGATATTTTGTTTCTGATTTGGATTTACTTACGTATTCTCTTCCTAGCCTGTATATACGCTTGGTTTACAGCGTCGTAAGTAATGCAAGTCTGACCATTTCCAAAGCCACTATAACAATACAAAAGTTTATATTAATATATAGCAATTTAAGTTATTGCTATTGATAAAGAGTATAGTCTGTTAAAATGATTACTTTAAATATTTGAATAAATTTAGTAAGATATTTTTGGTGAAGGAAAATATAACAATTTCTAATTAACAAATACGATTTGAACCATTTGTGATATTATTTATAGTTTATTCATTCGTTAACTTCATTTGTTTGACATAATATACTTCTAAACGATAACAGGTGAAAGATACTCTTAATTTTATCAAAACGAAACATAACACCGAAATTTTAATTTCTTTTTTATGTTTATACCAACAAAACGAATATAAATAACGGTTTCATTTACTAAGCATTGAGAATGTGTTGATTAACATGTTAATTTATTTGAAGGGGAGCTGACAACAACAAATATAATTCTGACGACTTCGTTGATGGGGAGACACATACATCAACAGTTAGATACTCAAGAAAATCATCCATGAGAAAGTCACAAATCCGATGTTTATCAGTTGTTATAAAAATATCTGGTTGTTTAAAGGACCTCATAAATAAAAATAGTTGACTTATTTCTTTCGTGTAGTGCTGTTACAAGAGTATTTGCTCCCTTTATATATAATAGTATTTAATAAATAATCTCAATCCAAAATATACATGCGCTAAAGATCATTGTATAATTGTCCAAAACTCCAAATTCCTCAATTTGAAAAAACTCACAACTAGCACACTCCATAAAAAAAATTGGCTTGATGTATCATTTTCCCCACATTTGTCAAAAGATATGTCACCCTTCTTATCTCCTATAATGAGATATTTGTGTTCAAGACATTGGGAGATTAACTTGCGTCGCTATAGTAGAGGCTCTCCTGTTCACTCTAGTTAATTCCCTCTTTACAGTCTCATCAGTCCCACTCTTCACTCTCCTTGCCTGTTTACAATATGTCCGTTCATTCCATCTTTCGGGATGTTCTTTTATACCCTGGCCGTAGATGCTAATGTAGTCGACACTCAGGTTTGTTTCAACCCCTGATTTTTCCAATAATCTTATCAACGTAAACGAATGACTCGGAGTTCATACCAAACTGATACACTCAATATCATAGTTTAAAAATATCATAACCTAAAACAGCACGTCGAAAATACACACAAATCAATGCAATTCCCGTTTTCAAAATTGTCAGATAAAGGATCAGAAATTATAATATATCAGGGTGTTCACACCTTCGCTTACTTACTGTTTCATTAACTTAAATTTTTAACCTTAACATCCCTCATTTTATCATATTATATTTAAATGAAGTATACAGATTATAGGTAACCTGTAGGCCTAAGCTAAATTGTAAGCATCGATTTTTATGTGAACTTAAAAGTTTGATTAATCGTTAGAATTGTGAATTGAATTATGTTCACGTAAAGTTGCAAATATAACATTTTGTCTTCTCAACTACTACGGTGTTTCTTCCTAATTTAGGAAAGGAGGACTAATATATAACTGTAATTTTTTTAAATTAAAAAATGAACAAAAAAAAAATTAATTTTATTCTTAGTATATTCTTTTCTAACTATAAATGTGAATTCCAGGTTGAAAGGTGTATTGAGACTGTAAACCAGTAATGTTATTGTACTGTTGTTCTGGTTAGTGCTAAATCGTTAAGGCATATTCTTCTCTCAATATACGTATTGATTTGAAAATTATTAATTCCATAGTATTAACATAAGAAGTGATAATTATTTCACTAAGTACATAAATAAATATTTCGCCACAGTAAATCGTGCTTTAGTTTCGTAAAATCATTTTTATTAAGTAAATGGAACACCAGTTTCTTTAAGTGTAATTTGCATAAACGTTTTCCTTTTATTTAATACTATACTTCCTCATACACGTCTTTCAAATCAACTTGTATTCTTTATCCAGGCATGTACTGCTTACTCATAGTGGTTTCTCATCCGATGTTGTCTTTCACTAGCCCTGTGCCCCACTTTAAACTGTGAAGCCTCATTGGAACTTGTCTCAAACACTCTTCATCGTTGACTTGCAATGTTCCCTCATTTGGGCACTAATACCACGTCTCATCCGAAGTGGTTATACAATTAGGTCGGACTTTTAATCGCTGACATAACTTATACGGAGGAGCTCATTTGAACCCAGTTACCGTTAAATTGCGCTCAACAAGATCAAAATATATTGTTAATAACACTATTACATTTACAAAATGTAGTTGGAATATTCACATTTTCTCAATAATTAATTCCAAATAATAGATTTGTTGTAATTAGTATAAGTTCTTTACATCGAAAGTAATCTGTATTTCATTATTTATTTACTTATAAACTTGTACCTATTTATACCTTATTGGGGACATATTTACATTTATGTGAATATTCGATTAATTAATTCAAGTATCTTTACCTTGATTCCATTTTTCAGAACTATTTTCTACTAGATTACAAGAAATATGTACTCTTCTAACTGCGCTTAATTTAATTTCGCTTGATAACTGTAAATTTCTAACTTTGAAATTTCGTGGACATAGTGTTGAACATGTATAATTTAGACATAATAAGAATAATATATATATTTTTAATTTTAATCAATTGACTAAACACTATTTATTTATATTTTGTTCTTCTTCAAAATACTTTTAAATTTCCAAATATATTTGGGTAGTTTGGATGGACCCACACAAACAGGATATTCTACACCCTAACCTTAATAGTTCTATTCCGGAATTCATACATTAACAATTTTTGTGTTAGTTATAAACGTTTCTTATTAATATGGGAATTTAATAATAACATTTCCACACAATTGTAATAAATAATATGCATAGCAGCTATGATATAAAACTTCTAAATGAAGAAAAACCTTCAGAATTGTATAATTTTTGAAAACTGTATTTTAAAATGGTCACAAATATAGAATGAAAATTATAAAAGGTCGAAAATAATATGAACGAAAAAAATATATAGCCCTTATATTTCAAATATCCCTTTAAATTACAGACGACAATTATATGGTGTATACTAATTAACATGTATCCAAATGTTTTACTGGTTTTTGTAGTAAATTGTAGACCTTGTAATACAAGTATAGCTTAAAATACAAACTACTTCAGTAACTGAAGATATTCCGATATAGAAGCATGAATAAATAGGCATATCTTCCGATCAACTGATTTTATAAAATTTTATCTCAAATATAATTCCGAAATAATTTTATAAATCCGTAATGATGTTGAAAGCCACATGGACAAAAATGTTTGATATTTCCTAAATTGTACTTTATAAATTTCCGTAAAACCATATTTCATAAAAGGACATTTAAATATTAGTCTGGATATACAAATCTAACATTTTTTGTCTCCAAATTTTTCAAGGAATATCTTAAGATATTTTCTAGAACCATGTCCTTTTATGATGTCACGGAATTTAATTGCTCCTCTTTAACATTGGCGATACTGGAGTGGTATGATAGTTAGTCATTATTTGCCTACTCAGTATGTAGTGAAAACGTTATGAACAAAAGGTGAAACTAAAATAATTAAAATAAGATTTATTTTTCCGTTTTGTAGTATTGCATTACTACAAATTATTTAGATTAGATAAATTGATTTTTTTTTTAATTATGTATTTTTGTATCATATGTTTAGTACTAATATATATTTGCATATGTTCTTTATTTTGATTGATAAAAAAAAAACTAAAAAGTGATTTTACTAACGTGAATTAGGACTTGGATTATTTTACACACTCTTATTTTTGTAACACTGTTTTTTTTAAATTATACTACTTGTGTAACTTTTTTAATGTATACAAAAAAAAAATACTCAAATTACTTACAAGGATCCTCTGAGTAAATTTAGTCCATAATCGTAGAGATTAGACCTGGTTGAGGAATCCAAAACTAAAGCACATTCCGTTTGGTCAGCAACATCTACGGGGGCGTATTGAATTGCTCGGCATCTCTGTAACACCGTCATGTGTACGAACAACACTAGCAAACATCTAAAAATATAAAAAGCACTAGATTACAACACAGTCTGTAGTGAAAACAATTACATTACAGAATAATTTCAATAAGGAATAAAAATTCTTAATATTAATTAAGAACGTTTTTACATACCCTATATAAGTAAATACTATCTTCATGTAGCCTACTTATGCTATTTATCTTTACATGGAAATAAATAGAATTTGTAGATAGTAAAATTATTACATTTATGGACATATTGCAGAACAACCAAATATGCATTCTACATTTTTGTCGTTATTTGTTTCACTATTAAAAAAAAAATGCATACTCTTTAAATAATACTTAATTAGATTTTGTATATTGATATTATTAAATACCACAAGGGACTATAAACCGTTTCATTCTAATTTCTTGTTTCATACATTAGAGGTTTATGTGCATTCCATGTATTTATTTAAATGGATAGACATCGTAAATAAATGTATATAATACGTAAGGAGAAAATGCTGCAAGGCAGATACGATAATGCCAAGATAATCCGTAATCAATGTTGATTATATAAATTGAATTTATTTGGTTTAAAGAGCCTTGACTTACTTAAAGAACTAACGACGTAATCATAATGAAGCAAATAAATAAATCACAGGTCAGGGTTAAAGAAAAACCAACGGTGCGCAAACTTCAAAAGTCGATCATATGGGCGAAATCGTGAAATATGATATACCACCAAAATCTGAACATCTCTTTAAAAAGAAAACAATAAATAAAACCTCCACTCCTTTCACTTGTTATCTCGGAGGTTTTTCATGTTAAAATAAAATAATACTGTAGACACTTTGATACTTGAATGAGTAGTTTGTTAACTCATACTTAAATTTTAGCCTCCGGTTACGTTACACGTGTCGGGGTCTCGAAGTTTTACTGGCCTCGTAATTCTTCAATTTCATTTTATATTACTTAAAGGTTTTCTCCACTAGATGTCAATCCGGCCATAGCGATGTTTCTTTATATTATTTAATAGAGCCTAGAATTCCTCTACTTCTCTATCTAAAAGTTGAACTAGAAGTATATTGTAATTCATTTAAATCGAAAAACATCGGTTAATGCTTATTTTCATAATTTTGAATTACCCCCGAACCATAAATATGTTTTTACTTTTAATGTTTCACGTTGGGTTAAGCTATTGATGCATATTAATATAGGTTACCAAAGTCAGAATAGTCAATTCTGAGAAATTATGCCTTTTATAATAGTGTTAATGGTTTTTTTAAGCGATAACATTTAATATAAATGATTTTGCTTGAGTATTTTAGAGAACATTTGCGCATTTGTTTTTATAATTTTACTTTTATTTACCAATGTATTTGACCTGTTAATACGTTTTTATTGTTTCCATGTTAATATCTTTGAACGTATTACTTCCCAACAATTACTTGAAACTATATTCATGACTTGAAATGTCATGATTTAATTCAACATTACGGTGTATCATACTTTCCCTGTAGAGTTCAAGAGTAGCGGCAGACTAGTTAAAGTAAATACAGGCTTTGTTCCGTGCTATAATATTTAATGGAGACCGTGACTTCTAGTCTAGACACGTCGGCAAAATACACCAAACTATTTTCTTCAAAGCCTAATCGGAATTATTAATATTCTCGAAATTAATATTGATTTTGTGAACTCTGTATCAACATTTTGCAGTTTCCGTAATTACAAACTACAACAAAGAATTACTCAAAGCATGTACAAGTCCGTCTTGTAATCACAACAAAAATGTCACTTCATCTCCCGAGCCATTGATTGCTTCAACAGGAAGTCACGGTTGCAAGTATAACAGTCGTGCTGGGTCGGCCTTGTAAAAACTCGTCTACTTTCTTACAAAGGCCAACAATAACTTTCAAAACAAATCATAGTCGTTAATTGATCTTAATTAAATGTCTTAATGACTTGTGGATGAGTTTTCGGAACTCCCCTTCACAGCCGACCATATATAGTGTGCGATTGTTATATTTCTTAGTCACTATTTGTATTCATGCATACATTTCAATACCACTACAACATTTTAAAATTGAAATATGTTGATCTAATCGTAATATGAAGGATGTGAAGCTCTTTATGGAAGGCGAGAGAATCGATTTGACTAGAGAAACACATCATTGTAGAACTTCACTTTCATATATTTGAAAAGTAACATGTTCCTTTCAACTCTTTTCATGTTGATTTTATTTGTCGAACTTCATTATCATATATATCTGTCAGTATATATCGTAAAGTATGTCAGAATCATTTTAGCTTTCCATTTTAATGATCTCACTAGCTTTCTTCCTTGGCATATTACGCAAATTATTACAGACAAAAATTGCTTTCAAAAACCTTTTATCGATGTATTTAGAAGGCAGATACAATTTGTTAATCATGAATTATTCATAAAGGTTATGGAAACTAATATCAATCGAAAGCTTACACAAAAGTAACGATAGTTATTTAAATACTAGAGTCTCTCAGGAGATTAGGCAGAGTGATCTCAGGTCAACGATGGTTTGTATGATTAAAGTCAAATATATTTATTATTAAGAGAAGAAAATATATCCAGATAAAATTTAATAACTTGCTTCAATTGCGTTCGTCATTTAATTTGGATTAAATGCAAACTCTATAACATATAAGCTGCAAATAATATATGTTTTTTCCTAAATCGTGCCGTAATATTTTGTCTACCAATTTAACATGAGAAGGTATAAAAGGTAAGAATTGAATAATAGTTGATAATTCATAGTTATTATTCTCTTTATGTTACTCTGTTTTTGTCTATGAAAGAGTGAATATTATTATTTGTTACAATTTGATAACAAAATAAGATTTAGTACTTAATTTATAAAACTTAGTGAATTAGACGAGTTAACGTTGACTTTAATATAGTATTATTTTTTATTTATTTTTTTTTTATATATTTTTTTTTATAATAATTACACATTTGAACAAATATTTATAGTTAAATAAAAATAACAGTTTATATAAAAACAATGTTTAAACATATTAAAGAGTTGCATTTTACTAAAGGGGAGGAAGCAAACAAGTCAACCTAATAAGTCCGTGTCTATAATAAACCGTTGTGACTTCCTGGATTCTTCGTCATTGTTGGGCTTCCTGAAACTAGTGCATTCCAAATACCAACCGACAATCTCTATCATAGCATAACACAATATTACTTCCATGTTACAACTACAATTTTATTCTTATAATCTCATGTTGTTTATTTCGTTACACTTACACTTGCATTGAGGAATCATTAATTCATTTCAAACATACAATTTGTTTTGAAAAATATATTTTTATTCACTAAGAATAAATATTAAGAGATGTCCCTCCCATTGATCTTTTGTCATTATTGTAAAATGCAGTATTTATTTGTATTTTATTTTGGTAGTAAAATTAAAATTCTGGCGGTAATAAATCTAAAACATCGATGCAAAACACGTGTATTTAAACGTTAAAATGACAACTGACTTCTTTTATTTTATTACATGAGATCTTTAAAATTGAGTAATTACTTGTCCCATAATTCCATTTGAAAAAGTGAAGATTTGAACGCTAACTCTCCTGATTTCAATAAATTATTTATCAATAAATAAAGAAAGATAATTTATACTAGATTTCTCACACATGATTTAGTAGGAATACATTTTAATCCATTATTGTATACGAAACGGTTTTCCCTTTTCGACTGAATTCAATATATAATAATAAAAAAATTATCTGAAACAAGATTTATTTAGAAACTGTTGTTTTGGATTTACCCTGTTAATTAAAAGAGTTATATTAAGATTATGTAATAAATATCACAAAATGCAAAGTAAAATAATTTGAGCTTTCTTGTAATGCTGTCCCACGTTTATGTTTACTAGAGCGTGAAAATGAAGAAACACGTTGGTGTAGGAAAAACAAAAACAAAAAACAAAACAAATCAAAGTGCTACAACTTCTTTTAATGTGTTAATAATGGAGAACTGGAACAGTATTAAATGATTTCCCATCATTTTCTCCATTGTACAGTCTGTGGTCATTTGCATTTTTACATAACAGGCTCAAGAAAGACTTCTCCATGTACACAACACACGTTCAAATGTAAAAACATGCAATATACTCTGATATAAGCTGACACTCAAAGGATTTCCATTTCTAGGAATTCATAAAAAGGTATTATTTGTTTTAAACAAACTGACCCGTGAAGGAAAAAAACTGTGGACTAGTATAACATAACTCATTACTTAAACATTTAATACGTACAGCATCATTAATACCAACATTATATAACACAATACAGTGGTATTACAGTACATTAGGTCTTATAGTATTTATAACTTTCACATTAGTATGGGTCATGGTACAGAAATAAATTACCATCTGTCTTTCTCGATTATTGAAAATAATAAGTTTGCTTACGTAAGCTTCATTTTCTATATTGAGTATGAATCTAATTCGGAATCAAAAACACACAATTCCAAACTTGCAAATGCCATTAAATATGAGTAATTATAATTTGTTTTATGTAATGTTCATATATTTACTATAGAATATATTATATGTAGTATAGAAGAAGTTATATGATGTATCACAATATAGATGTTGACTTTTTAACAAAAATATCCTTTCTGACGACTTTTAAGATCCCGCAAAAATTATTTTAGAATTATCCCGATATGTCGTTTGTGTGTCTGATTGTCGCCTGTTCATTGCTCTTGCAGACCAAACGAGTGGACCGATGTAGATAAAATTTGATACATGGCCATATTTTTTATAACAATCTGCTAAAATTATAGTCTCTAAGAATCCAAAAATGTGTTATTGGTAGTCATCACACTAAAACTATCTTTACGAAAGTTATCTTGAAAACACTAAACAAAAGCGATCTCTATGGGGTTGTTATGAAATGTATATATGTAGAGTTAGTTAAATTTTGAATATTAGTGGTTAAACCAACCTGTCAAAGCTCATTGAAAGAAATTAACCGTTCCAAAATAATTGGTAAACAATGAACCTGAACATGACTGTCAACTTCAATGATATATTAATTATTCTACTAGCTTATGACACAATCAAACCAATTTGAACTCTATTTAAGTATACAAAAAGCTTGCATACAATATTTTTCACAATATTTTCTATAGCTAATCTTTCATAATAAATTCATAAATAAAACCATAAAAACTATGAAAATAACTTTTCTTTTGTCCCCACCCAGGTGCAACTACATTACGTAGAACAGATACATGTTAAGAAAGATTCTAATGAATTGTTTTGCTTAATAATGGGTTTGTGTAATTGGTTGAGTGAAAAGTTGATGCTGTTCATTTTTTGAAGAAATTACGTCCATCTGTTACTTTTAAAATGTTTTGGGTAGTCTTTAAAAAGAAAAAACTTTATTTACTAAAATTTGTTTATATTAGTCTAGGGACACTACATCTAGGCTCACAGGTGAACCACGTTATTGGTAAACCAAGCTAGATCTAAAAACTCACAGATGAAAGAACAAACATAAGGTCATAAACAGCAAGCAACCGAGATTGACCAAAGGAGAATTACAAACTACCTGAGGGGTTTGTGCGTCTATATCACATAAAAATCCAATAATAATATAAGAAGCATACTCAAGGTCGTAACCACTTATTTCCTCTCTTACTGTTAGTTTACTATAATACCAACATGGCCTTAGCAGCATATTTACCGTTTTAAGTGTATTGTAGTAGAGGCCGAGTTCATAACATCTTATTGACCCTATACAATACATTATGTGATATATCATGCGTTGCCGAGGTGTGCCATATATCTATTGCCTCCTAAGTATATTGAATGATATACCAAGTGTAGCTGATGACTTTTCTACATTTCAAAACTTCTAAGTATGTATAACATAACCGCCGTGACTGAAGTATTTACTACCTAAATTCGTTCTCAGCATCATACAAATACAATATTTATTAATGATTAAAGATGTATAAAGTATTTATTATGCTTATGAGAAAATTTACATTTTAAATTAAAGTTGGAATCTTTTTTGTTTTATGAAATAAAATTCTAAATAAATACTTTTTTTTTAAATTAACAGTTGTACATTATTTGTGAAAATATGAAATAAAAATTTGAAGAAATTTATTTAAGGCAAATAATTTATTATGACTATAAAATTGAGATTAAAGAAGCTAATTTGTGGAAGATTTTATATCAGTATAACAAAATAATAAAGAAACAGTATAATAACTATTATTAATGGAGAAATAGAGCACAAGGTATCTTTTAGATAAAGATAATTTAAGACAACACTACCACAAAGTAGCCTTGATGTTTTAAAAAAAGGTCATTGTCGGCTTCTCCTTAACATTGTTACTGTAAGTACTAGTTTCATTGTAGTCAACATAGCAACCGCTATTAGTGATAAATGCCATGTCTACGTTATTCGCTCTATACCTTGTACATAAGCAACACAAGCAAAATTAATTTTAAAAAGATTTAATTAATTTAAAGTTATCATCACAGATCGTGATCAGACCTGCATGGAAAGTGTCCTAGCCTCCGTAGACCTTGCACCGTGGTCTAAATAGGCTCATTAAAGAAACATTAGGAAACAATGCAACAGCTACCCGTCTACCTTGAAAACATGTATAACTTTAAAAATTGCAATTCCATACTATTGTAAATAAAGTGATTCAGCAGAAAATGTGTGTCAAAAATATATGACGAATGGATTGTACCTCGTTATCGTCGCTTTCTGCAACTTTCAAGTATATAATTGAAAAAATAACACGAGATCTATGGGAATAGTCTCCAATTGGATTGTAAAACTAATTATTTTTAATTGTTATTTGATTTTGTTTTATGTCTTTTATACTAATAAAGTCTGGAGTGTAGCTTAAGAGACGAAAGTCTAGTGCAACCGTGGTCGAATCAGCGCAACCTGTGATGATTTACAAATCCGAACTACACCTCAACTAACTAAACTACAACATAGACGTACGAATACAAGATGTATGCAAAATTATCGTTTTGCTAATGTTTTCTATGAATTAACTTTTCAAATCAAATCAAATCAAAACACAATTCATTATCGTATAAATATCACTTTGGGCAATAATCGTACTAAATACAATCAAATATTACATTTGTATGATTCAGCTATAAACACAATATACTAAAAACCATTCGAATACAATACTTACTAACACCATGCATAAATATTATAATGCAAATAAATCATTTTAAATTTAAATACGAATATATGAGATATATCGGATAGAAAAAGCTAAAAACTTAGAACATACACTGAAAAGACCTATCGAGCTAAATTGGCGTTCACATCCCTTGGAAAAAAGTTATTAGAACAAATAAAATACAAGTGATGTAAACAAAAAATTGATAATATTGGACAGCCGGCTAGGGCCAATAAGTTAGATATTTATATATCTAGACGATTATTTGCACGATTCCACTATATCCTTGACTAAGAAGTCAATTATTAATACATTTGTATTAACTGTTGTTAATTTATAGTTTAAAACATGCGTACGATGAATGTATACATTATCTTTTATTTTTGTATTATCAATATTATAATATTACTATAAAATACCATATTATTCGTTTAATAAATAAACTTGCATGTCATTAGGTTTAATGTTAATAACGAGGTGTCTTTAAAAGTCATGTATTTTGCAAAATTTAAATGATATACAGTTAAAATTCTGAAAGAAGTTTTTGGTAGAAGCTTACACAGAGTGTCCCAACAGGAAACAAACATATTTCACAGGACTTTTTCCTTGGAATAATAAAAAGAGTTCATATAAACATAGGTCTGGAAAACTTTAGTTATCTGTAGATCATTTTGTATAGTTTTTTTTTTCGAGAAAATATTGGTAATTTAAATAAATATTAATATGTCGATACATATTTTGGTATAAATATTTTGCATTCTACATTTTACCAGTATACCAAGAATCAGAATTTTATCTTAAAAATAGAGGTTAATTGAAATTTTTTAGGTTGATTGTCTCTAAAATCATTAACTTTACAACATTTTAAACGACCGCCATTTTGAAAGTTTATAAGATAAAGTTTTTGTTTTTGGTGCACTTTTAAAAACGTTACATAATAAATACGTATGCTAAATTTGAACTCAATATGTTAAAAATATTTCCAAAGTTATAATGTTAAAAAATTAATAAATAAACAAATTGTGGATTTTCTGGAAACTATGCGTATTCAGACCTATTTGCATATAAAATCAAAATCATTCCATAAAATTCATTTTGAAGATAACGTTTCTTCCTGGGACATTTTATATACTTAAACTGACAAACAAACAGTGTACCAATGTTTCCAACTCTTAATATGCTATGTTTCAAAATACGTTTACGAAAACTTCAACATAGATTTTTTTTTAAACATAATACATTCTTCTATAATAAATAAAAATGTTTCCACTTACTTCAAGGAAAAGCCCCCGTAGTTGTTCAAAATTAAATTAACAATTTTGAAGTAATTCCGTGTATTGCGATCAAATTATAAAATATTTAAAGAGAAATTTCTGAGAACTTTAAGAAAATTCTATTGTAGCCGATGCCAGTTTTAAAAATAGGACATACTTTCGTTTAGCTATAACAGTAACTCTATCCTAGTAGACTTCTTAATTAGTTAAAAATATAAAATCGTATATTTGGGGTTTCAAAAATTAAATTGGGTAATAGATTTTGATTTCATTAAAATTTATTGAATCAGTATAACTGTGGAAAAGTTTTTTTTATTTTTAATTAATTCTTTTTTAAAGTAAAATATGAATAATTACCGACCGTTTGGATGCTTAAAAGTAAAATGTTTGAAACAAATTATAACAATCGCGATATCAGATGTTTAGAATATGAAATGTATGTTTTATGAACGAGTACTGGATAACATACATGTGGATAGATTTTGTGTAAAATAATACTTTTTGAAGTTTCTATGTTGTTGCTTACATAATAAAAACCAATTTAAAAATGAATTCACTAATTTAGAAATATCATCAAGTGATATATCTGGCACAGATCGTGATCTGACCTACACTTAAAGTGCCCTTAGCCTCCATAGTCCTTGCCCCGTGTACTTATTAGGCTCATTAAAGAAAAATTAGGAAATAATATAAACGCGACTCGTCTACCTTGAAAACATGTATGACTTTGAAAAATACAATTCCATAGCAGTTGAAAATAAGGTGATGAAGCATAAAACGAATGTCAAAAATATATGACGAATAGATTTGCAGCTCGTTATCGTAGCTTTCTACAAAGTTCAAGTGTATAATTGTAATTCGCCTTGAGATCTATGGGAATGTTTTTAATTTGGAATGTATTTATTTGTTTGTTCTTAACTTTATACACATTAAACTAACAAAGACGAGAGGGTAGAAAATAGACAAAAAACGGACACAAAAATGATTATTTTTTCACCAAAAACTCAACATAAATTTTGATTGTTTCCAATACTATAAGTAACTCTCTCCATATAAAGTGATAAATTTATACAATTATTATAAATAATTAATGTTCAAGAGCGGGAAAATATTCAATAATTACCGTTCATAAAGTCACTAAGTTAATAAAGAAATCTATTGTTTTTCAAATATGTATAATTATATGCTACTATACAAATATATACTTATGATGCAGTAGATATGTTTAGCAACAGTTGAAAAGGGGGTAGAGATTATTCTGTTGCGGAATAATATTCTGTTTTGTTTAATAAATTTTGATAATTTGTTAACCTCAGTAAAAATTTTTGCTCACAAAAACAAGAATTTATTAAAGTCAGAATTGTTATTATTTTTTAAATTTTTAACATTAATATTTATTAAAACACTTTTATGAATGAATGTTTTATTTTTCCAACTCTGAACTCAGTTCTTTTCATTTGTTTCCATCTCAGTTAAAATGGACAACTCTTATTAATTGTATTAATATCTCTTATAAGCGGTATAATCAGTTTGTTAATAATACAATAACTTAATGAATCACAATACTATATTTAAAAACATATCCTATATAGTATGTAACATTCAATAAATGTATTATGACCTTGACGTATAAGTAATTCATTTGTTTGTACACTATAATTAAATTTGTGAACTTGAATTTATTTAACAGATAATGATTCACATTTATAATAACAATGCGTATCCATTTTGGTAGAAACTAAGAAATGAGTATTTAATTGCCGAGATACCTCGCGGAAGCTTAGGGTCTACGCTAATGTCTATGAAATTGTTCGCTCATTAGTGTTTTACTTTGTAATGTATTGTTTTTATAATAACCGTCATTTAGTTCCTCAAAATAAAGTTCTAAAAAAGTAGTTTTTAAATAGTTGAAATGTCATTGCCAAATATCTTAACGTAATCGATTTATTAGGTACACTATAACAAACACTTTAAAGCATGTTAAGGCTAAACATCCCAGGATTAGGTACAAATTCTGCCACCACGGCGCAGCACCAAAATGGAGTCATTTTGAATTAATGTTTATTGGTGGAATTTTCGTCCGATTTTTATTTTAAAAACTGATTTGTAAACAGAATAATATTACAATTTACGCTACGTAAGCCTAATTTTAATTAAGTTATTGGTTAAAAAAATAATAATAAGATCTTCATGTTAAAAAAAAGAAATATGCAAATCGCAGGTAGTCATTTTGTAGACAATAATTTTTAATTAATTTTACACTTTTAATATTTAAAATCGCCCGAGTGGTTAAATCGGTATCATGTTTTATACATTTAAAATAATTCCTCTTAGGGGTATGAGGGCGCGGGAGACACGAAACACTTGCAGGGCCGAGGTGACTCACTGTGGCACACCTCCCCACCACGTCGCTCGTCTTACAATCTTTGTGCTGGATGACTACTTTCCCGCCCTTCCACTCATGTGCTCTCGGTTATTAGTTACCGTGATTCTTCTTAGGGATTTGTTTCGTCGTCTGTTTATAATTTTTATTGGGAACGTTATTTTGTTAAACTTTTATGTTCTCCATGGATTGCCCAGGAACAACCAAATCTAAAAAAACAGATTCCTCTTGAGGGATTCAATGGCGAAATATCAAGGGCCAAATAGCCTAAACGATAGAACATAGATCCTTGTAAAAATGTTTCGTATATTAAATAGAAAGTCATTTGATCTGTTATCGTCTAAAGCTAGATTCGTGGAATCTATCAAGTTATCAATTCGTGGAAGTGTCCGCTTCGCACAATAACAGTATCTGTCTGGACTTTGTTAGTCTTTTGTATAAGTCAGGTCAAATATAAATATACAAATATTATATAGTTTAATTTGTGTTCATTAATTTAAAAATTTTATTAAAGTATTGTTTAGTTTACTTGTGTTTAATCTCTCTCTCTCTCTCTCTCTCTCTCTCTCTCTCTCTCTCTCTCTCTCTCTCTCTCTCTCTCTCTCTCTCTCTCTCTCTCTCTCTCTCTCTCTCTCTCTCTCTCTCTCTCTCTCTCTCTCTCTCTCTCTCTCTCTCTCTCTCTCTCTCTCTCTCTCTCTCTCTCTCTCTCTCTCTCTCTCTCTCTCTCTCTCTCTCTCTCTCTCTCTCTCTCTCTGACTATCGCTTGTACTCTTCTGGGGATATACGTCCTGGAGATACCTTGTGGGATCTCGGTAAATATAAAAGGTAGAAGTCTGATTTTTTTATAGTGTATTGCTTAATAAATAAGTATTACTCCTAATACGTTATCTCTCGAAAATTTTGATTTTGATTTTTGAAAAAAGATGTGTTTTGTGGGGATGTAACGGTTACGAGAGACAGAAACTTGTGGGCATGTAAGAGACAAGCTTTTCTGGGGATGTTATTATTTTGTTAGAGAGAAGCTTTGCAAGGATGTGAGAGAGTGATTTACGGGGATGTATTATTTGTCCCACGTTTACATCTTATTGCATGTCATTAGGCCTATGTTTATATTTGTTGTTATTCGTTAAGTGATTGATTAAATTAAATTACGTTTCATATTTGTTAAATAAATTGTAATTAATAAAGTAAATTGTAGTAAATGAAAATAACATTACTAACAAATTTACAAACTTTTTGATAAGTCAAGTTTTAAATTATTACTTCGGAAACAAAACTAATAATGTATAACAAAAACGCCTGGTTTATACAAGGACGCTTCAAATGAATGTTAAATGAAAACAATCCTGAAAAACTCACTAACAATATTTGTGTGAATTCTTTGTAATTATTGTGTTTCGTTTTACATCCACCATTTTAGAGCATTTTAAAATTAAGAATCAAGACACCGCGATACTCGAACATACAATTTTATCCGTTCAACAATTCCCAAAATATACACAATTTAATAAACCCGCGTACATTAGCGTTTGCATTTTATTGAAATGCGATGACACGCCTTTATTAAATCATTTGTATCTCGAAAACTACTGAACGGATTTGAAATATCAAAACATTTTTGAATTCACAATTAAATTCCATCAACAGTTGTTAACACAAGTTATACATGATTAACCATGCCTTGTTGCATAACAACCCCATAATAACTAAAAACAAACAATAAAAAGAATCCAGTATATTATTGAACTATAGACTATATTTATGTGTATAAATAAACAAATATAAACATGATATATGTTATAATTGTGTAACATATTTATAAAATTTTCCATTCTAAACCTTGAAATAACATCTCAACCTTATATTGTCATTGCCAATTGAACTGTATAATATTTAATTGTATAAAGTTAAAATAACATCACAACATTTCCTTCGAAGACATCACATTTTTGAATCAGAGAATTTGTACATTCTATTACCACTTGTGAAGAATAACTGGGAATAAAAAACATTTCATATATCATTTAAAAATATAAATGAAATACATTTTCATTTTCATAGGATGTTTAGAAATAAGGAGTACAAGTAGGATGGGTTGAATTAAAATTAATGCAATTTTATAATAAGTTGTACTAAGTAAAATGTAATGATCGTTGAATTTACTCTAAAACAATTAATATTTTTAATAAAACTGTACATTGTTTCTGGGAAGAATATGAACAGTAATATATTACTATTTCAAAAACCCAAAACTATTCCACATTATGGATTTGTAATACATCTTTTATTTCATTTCAGTTTGTAACCAAAGTTTCCAATATAAATTAGTCTCCTAGATAAATTACTACGTAACCATTCGTTATTGATTAATTCATACATAAAATATGTAACAAAATTTTTAATAAAGATAATTTTCCTCTTTAAAACTAGTGATATATATTATTTAAAAATCTGAGACAAATTTATATCTGATATACAAACACTTTTCGACGTAGTCAAAACAGATTAATAGTTTTTACATTTCATATAAAAGGTAGAACTCTTTAAATGGAGTAATTATTTAGAATGGCGAATAACTTATGTAATTTATAATATATATTGCACACATTCAAATAACGCAAAGAAGCAACAAGTATACAACCACATCTAAGAAATTGAAATGGACAAACGGACTGAACTCTAAGTTTATGAAAGGTGCTGCCATCAGCTAGTATAAGTTCTGCTAATTGTTGAGTGCTCTGCAACTGCTAACGTTCGTTAGCTGCTTGGAATTAGCTGCTTTGCTAATTAGCACCACATCACTACAGGAGGGGCCTCGCGTTAGAGCGGCTGGGCAGTATGGCGGTGCGCCACGCGGAAGGGGGGCGCGGGGCGTGAGAGAAATAATGATAGTATATTTAAAACACGATTCCGATAGGACCATTTGACCGATTTCATATCTGAAAACGGCAAAATTCATTTAAAATTATTATTTAAAAAATGACTACCTGCGATTAAAAATAATGATAATAATAATAATATTTTTGCTCAACAACTTTTTTATAAAAAAATCTAAAAAAGTTTCACCTTCGTAGCGTAAATATTTTATTGATATTATTTACAAAATAACTTACAAAACAAAAATCGGACAATAATTACGCAAATTATCAGTAATGCAATTTTGCCGCAGAGATGCTGCTATCTAGCGGGCCAGAAACACAACTTTTTCAGGGATGTTTAGCCTTAAGCAGTACTGGAATATATATTTTTTTAATCATGACTAAAGGCTTAGAAAAGTTAGTATATTAAAGATATATATTACAATAATTATTTTATATGATCAATGTTGTGTAACACTTATTTCTTTTTTTATTATTATTATTACCACCAAACCAGGGGTGTAATTCAAGAATTAAACATATTGAAGCCACTAATTTTCTTGCAGGAAGTACAAAATACATATTTTTATTG
Source organism: Aphrophora alni (assembly GCA_963513935.1). Lineage (NCBI taxonomy): Eukaryota > Metazoa > Arthropoda > Insecta > Hemiptera > Aphrophoridae > Aphrophora > Aphrophora alni. The sequence continues at coordinate 76,055,583 of OY740767.1, forward strand.
TCTAATTTGATAGTTAAAATATGTTGATAGTTTAAAAAAAATTTTAAGCTAGCTTCGTGGTACATAAATTGAAAGAAGAAATCAATAAAAATGGCATGAAAAAATTCAACCGTTTGTGCTGTAGAGACAAAAAAGTAATCAAGTTCCTTTTCGAAATTTTAAATGTTGTCATCAAAAAGTTGGAACGTAAGAAATAAACATGTAAATATTTCAAAGATAACCGACAAACATGTTAAATGCAATTGAATATGTCCCTAAAATAAATTCATGTCATTATAATAATATGGTATATTAAGAAAGTTTCTATTGTTTTATTGAATTTATTTAATGATAGTTTGTAGCTGCGATTATTTAATTTAAATTTATCTTTGCCAATTTAACGTATTGTTTCTATGTGCTGCATTTACGCAGCGTAGCTATCCCTTATTTTCTAAATATGAAGACCACATTTAAAGTTAAAAAAAAAAAAGAAAAACTTTTAAATTCTTTTTTTCGACCTATGTAAAATAAAATCCATAAAAGTAATTGGAGACTATCCTGAAGTTTGGTTGTCCTAATTCTTGTGTCATTTCTACATTTCTACAACCCAAACAAAGTCCTGTACGAATGTCATTCTGATTTCACAATTTATGGTCGGTTGTTGGCTAAGAAGCTCGATTTTTTATTTGTCACCTATACGTACTATAAAGAAAGTTTGTGATGTATGAAAAAATTGATGTCCAGTTTTTTGCGAAAGTATCCGTTTTTATGTCTCCTGAGTCCAAAAAATTTAATTATGTCAGTCTCTTGTATGTAGTATAAATTTTAATGTCTGTAGTCTTCCACAAATGTTAATGGAATATGAAGATAAATTTTTCAAACCTGTGTCAAACAAAAATTATGGTTCAGGATAAATGAGAAAAGTTTAAATAACATTGACCGTTGTATTACAATTCGATTTTAATCAAATGGGATTAATCTAAGGACACCTCTATGCCACACTGTTTACTTAATTTATGTTTTAAACCAGAAACATGAACTAGAAGCGTCAACAATTTTTCAATTAATTATACGCTTATTTTTTATTAGAGAGTTCCTACTTTGGTTTTCATTTTTAATTTGTAAAAAAAAATAATGATTTGTATAATCAATACATAATTTACAGATTCAGAGGACCTTTGTACTATTAGTCTACTTATCACGAATTATTCGACAACCATTAAAGATACAAAGATATATATCCTAAAATTCAATCACCGTTGTAAATGACTGTATATCATGGTTGAACAAGAACTGTATTTGTCGTATTTATTGCTTTATTATGTCTTGTCATTGAGTGAGTTATTAATGATCAGGTTAAGTAATTACAGTCAGTAAGTCACCGCTAAAGTTCCTCTCGGTTACACTACACTACAGTATCTTATATAATAAAGCACCGTTATATATAAGGCCGTGATGCGATGTGACGCAATAGCGGTCTAGTCTCCATTTGCATGTTATGCAGTATAAATAGCATCATGTCAAAATGGTGACAGTATCTATTTCTTATTGAATGAAGTCTTATATTTTATACAAGAAAGTATTTTAAACTTGCGATACATTTAGGATTGATATCCAACACTAATTACTTTATTTATTAATTAATTATGACCTTTAACTTACTGACATGTATTTAATGAATTTTATAGTAAAACTTTCTATTTTTACTTTAAACATCTTATGGATATATAAAGTAATTAAAAAGAATAAAGGTGTGATTTCACCAGAAAAAAAGGTCATAATTAAATTAGGTTTTTATATTGTATCCCGTCATATATTTGTGGACTATTTTAAACTTCTTATTCACGATTTTGGAGAGTCGTACCTCTACAGATATATTATTTATACCCAGAAAATAAATTGCAATAAATTTCAATTGACAGGTAGTTAACTGAAATAATTTTGTAGGTTTATGATTAGAGCCTTCGTAAGTTTTATAATAAAAATTTAATGTTTAATATCTATGATTTGATACAAATTTATAAACGGTTGTTTAACTTCATAACACTGCTAGAAATTAAAAGGAGCAGTCCGAGTTGAAACATAAATAATATGAAGTCTAGAAAGTGAATGAAAAGAATGAAACATTTGTAAGGGACGTACGTTCTAGAAAGCTTGTAAAATGTGTCCCACAATTTATTGTACTGATTGTGTTCGCACGTTTCTCGACTGCTGACTGCAGAGATATATAACAACATATTTAGTAGATACAATCTTATTTCATAGCGTTTCCCATTCTAACACCATCCATCACTTCACTTGATTTATTTGAGCTCATTAAAACCTGACACGATCAGCGATAAATTTATACTTTTAACCTGATTCTACATGGATATGTCGGTTACGTATTTACTAATGGTATTATGGATTGTTCCTAGTTCATAATCATTATAAAAAACTGCATTTTATAGTAAATAAATTAATATACCGTACAAAAATGGGTATAGTACATTTACGTAAAAATTGTGTATAATAAGTGTGTTAAGTACAAATACAGATAGACAAACAACCAAATATAAGGGAGGAGTATGAATTTTCAAACATAACAATTACTCAATTTTTTTTTTTATAATTGGGGTTTTAAGGATAAAAACCATTGCAGTCATTATCACTTACAAAATAAAAACCAATTAGTGTTAAATGTACAGTTCAATGTATAAATAAATATCAGTACGTAGACAACTTTAAGAGTATTTTGAATGGCTGATATTGAATATATATTAGCTATAGGAGTTAGTTATAAACGAATTTGGTTAATTCATTTTATGTTAACTCATTCAAAAATACAGAAAACTAACTAACATATTAATTTTACTATCCACTATGAAGCCGCGTGACGTTGAAGAAACAAGCCGGACGTGTAAACCGTATTAGTTAAAACTCAAATGCTTAAAATATTCAACGATACGGCGTAAAAATTGATTTTAAGAGAGGAAGGCGTGAGATACGGAACAATTTATTGGATAATTGACTGTGACTAATACAGTTTAGCCGCGAGAGAGACTCTCCGACAGTTAAAGCTTCTTCCTGATTATTCCAATTTTGATCGGTAACAGCTAACTCCATTGGTTATAAACTCTTATAACGTTAGAATTATCGTTGGTTTTCGTATTCGCTGTGGTAAATTATAAAGTTCCGTTACTAACAGGGAAATTTTCTTGTTTACTACCTTTCTACCTTTCTCTCTTTTTATATTTATAATTTTGTTCAGAAGCTTCCTGTTTTTTTTTTTTTTTTTTGTTTTTTTTTTTCGAAAATTACTTCTATCATTATTCAAAAGAGGTTGAAATTAATTTACGCGAAATGAATTTGTTAGAATGAATTAACGATAACTTTCTAAAATTCGTTTATTATTTACTTTCACTTAAATGTTTAGATTTTATTGTCAAGTGTTGTAATAAAACATATTCTTATGTTTAGTGGCAAACAAAATGTGCTTCAAAACAGCAAATTACTGCCAACTTGCTGTGTATGGATATTTATAAAACTCCCTGCAGGTAAGAGTTTGCGGATCCATTCTACTAACTCAGAGAGACGCACTCAGAATGGCATTCTTGGCAGAGCATCAAACACTCTCATTGAATGAATAGTGAAACACTTCTGCTATCTGGGCGTTAATCTATGCCTACACGTTGCGTAATACTTTCCCACGTAGGCCTACTAATGTAACTATATTCAACTATAGTATAAGATACTTTCCCCGCTCGAAAAACTAGGTCAAATATGTTTCATATTTATAGCATGCCATATAATTCATTACCAATGAAAAATTAAAACGCTCTGACTGCGTAATATTTGTTAAATTATATTTGCATATCAACTTTTAGAGATTTTATATAAGTTGTTATCGTTTAACGGTGGGACGGATTCATAATTATTTGTATTTAAAATACAGTAGTACTTTTTATGTAGTTTATTTTTCAATTTTAGGAATGACACATGATAAATTATTTTTTACTTTCCAACACTTATCTTTCCCCCGATTACCTTTTATGAACACCATTACTAATACAATATATAAGTGTAGTTCAATGAATAAATAGTGATGAAATACAGAAGCATGCCACGTAAATACTTATTTAAACGGATTTTTAAAATTATTTTTCGTCTTACTTAGCGACCAATCAAGTGTGGAATAGAATGTGTTTAAAAACATATTTTTTTCGAAATAGTTCTGGATCAAAAAAGTTAAAACGTAGCAAGTTTGTTTAACATGATCCTTTTGTCTTCTATGTAACTTTAAAGCGATAGAATATGTGCTATACAGTTATGATATATAGTTAATTAAAAAGTTTCCAAGGTAAAAAATATAATTGATTTTAATTTTTTTTTCACTTGTTCTTAAACAATATGTTACTAAATATATAGTGATTTATTTCATTATTCGCTTTTCTAATGTTGAATATTAAGAACAGCATTGGGGCTATGTTTTTAAGAATCAATTTCTTGGTTTAGGCCTAAATTGATATATCAAAAGTTGCGTGAGTACTCAATATGATCCTTTTGTCTTCTATATAACTTGAAAGCAACACAATATATGTTTTATCCAATCATGAAAAATTCATATATTTAATATAGTTAATAAGAATATAGTTAATAAGAAAGTTTCGAAAGTTAAAAAAGTACTTTTTTTTAATATTTGTTTCTCTTTTTAAACTTGTGTAGTACAACATATTATTAAATATACAGAGGTATATTTCGCTATTTTTATTACCCAATATTTACATGTTGAGTTTAAAGAAAACCTTTGGGGCGTTAAGAATAAACACCTATTTATCATAAAATAAATTTTGTGGTTGTAATGAAAATAAAACTCTGTTTTTCATTTCTGAAAAATTTTATTTCAAGGAAGTTACATTTAACTACTAGTACAATATTATAAAAACCTTTTCTCTGGGTTGTGTGAAATAAGCCTTTTTTGGTGTATTGAATATTATTTTATATAAAAACAATATTCTGTAAACATAAAGATTTTTTTGTTTTGTTTAATTCATTTCTTTTATTTCCAAATCGACCTTATAATTTAATGTTTTACATAATATACTCCTGAAATAGTAATTTCATTTGAAAATTTTACAATTTTGAAAATTAAAGTTTCTCAAAGATAAATCTATAATTTATATCTAACACATAATAAAATATTCAAATGAATTCTATGTCTAACAGTTATTACACCACATTTCATATCATAAATTCAAAGAGGATTTTTTTAAGATTTTTAATTTATATCTATAAATATAAAGTTACTTTATATTTTAATCATAATAAAAATACACCTGTGGGAGACTATTATAATAAATACATTACAGTCATGACTGGAGATACATTCAAACATAGCTTGTATAATCCATTGATATGTATAACTAGGTTTTGATGGAAAACTTAAACTCTTGTAGTAGCTTACGCCTCTTCATTATAATAAATAGTAACCAATGTTTGTATCGAGTAGTAAATCAATTCTATATATCTTTAACTAACGGAAGGCACGTTTACACCAAGTAGACACGACCACACAAATTACAAAGAAAGTGAATTTATTGTTTACTGTCTATTGTCTCTTCGGGTTTGAAGATTTAAACTGTTTGCCGGTCGTTGCAGTTTACACACTTATTAAATAAACGTTGTCTCATAACTTGATAGTTATTGAAGAAAAGCAACATCCATTACAAGAAAGAAATACATTCTTAAAAGTGATTGCAACTAATGATTTAACATTTAAATATTTTTTTAAACATTATTTACTTGCAAATTTGTTAGTTTTAACTCCAATTCGTCTGCTAGTACTGGATCAAAGTCAGTCTAGCATTTTTCACGTCATATAATTCTGACACACCCATATTAAAATGTGTGTCTTTATTATTAATATGATTTAATCGGACATTTGTCATCATGTATGTATATATAAAAGTTTATTATTTTAAAAAAATTATCTTGAAAACATACAGTAAGCAAACAATATTATATAACTTGAACACCACTAGGATTATTAGATTTTTAGCATCGTAATTTTAAAAAGTAAACGATCTCGTAAAATTAAAAATGAAATTCCATCTTTATATATACTTTCTATTATAATCAATATTTTTTGGGTATCACAGGTTTAAATTTGAAAGTCATTATAACTTTCGATGTGATTTGACTGTTCATAAATGTGAACCAGATATCACAATTAATTCGAAAGAATTACTGATATGCTTTAAACTTTCGAAACGAATAATATTATGAAATATTATTTGGCATGGTTAGAAATATTATAAGTGTCATGATACACTATAATTTAACGTCTGTTTTTAATATACAGTAAAAATTTCCTCCCATTACATCCATTCAACTGTCTGAAATTTTCATTGGTTCATTGGTAATGGCCAAATCAACAGATACATTGTTGGGCGATCTTCACAATTCACTAATTTTGTACTTTTTGTTTTGTTGTTATGCTACTTAAAATAAGTAACCAATAAATATTTTAATTGTGTTAAATTTTCAAATATACTTTATTGTGTATTAGATTTTAATAGATTGCCTAGGACTTTCCGAGATTGAAAAAAATTATATGCAATATAAATAATGATCTAAATAATAGGCTAATATAAAAAATATATATTTAATTTAAAAAATAAATGTAATATAATAGCTTAACATAATTTTTACCTTTTTATCATGATTAATCGAACTACGTAAGGCTTTGAAGCCTTCTTTCTTATCCCTGATTAAAGTCACGTGCACATATACACTAAACTATCACCACACTATGAAAGCGACCGAGCAAGAGTGTGCTCGCGAACCAACTACCTTTGCCGGAACATCGGCGTGTGTGTTTTCAGGCGGGAATTGAGTAACAAAAACAGCTTTCCTTTCTCTTCGAGTAATGACGACAACTTATCCTTTGAATGAGTGATATCCGAAATGCTCCATAGAGTGTGACAGTGTGGCCTATGACCCTGACTTTGCTTAAATATTTAGTTTGGAATTGGCGACTTTCAAACCTGATTTTATTTGTCTTGCCTGTATTGTGACCAAATTTGATACAATTGAAAAATCTGTGCTTGAAATAAACCATTTATAGTGAATTATTTATATAATATAAAATAATTTACTATTTGTTCAAAATGAACTAAATATAGGCCGAGATTTTGTATAATTCTCTAAATTCAATTTATTATTTATTTAATTATTATTTATTACAAACAAACAAAGCGTAGTTATGAAGTTAGTAAATAATTGTTTAAACATAACTTAAGTTAATAAACTTTTTAATATGGACGTTTAATTTCATCTATCAATCATCCTCATGTAATACGATTCCTTCACAATGGTCACAAAATATAAACCTCAACTACTATTTTATCACTATAACTTCAATTTCATACGAGTCAAAGAAGACTTGTTTAGTTTTATAAATGTGGGGTTTTGTTTATTTAAAGAATGTTTTATTCGATCATTCCAATACTCAAGTACTACAATGAAATTAATTTATAAATAATAATAAATAATAATTTATTATTATTTTATAAAATACTGGAATTAGTCCACTACTTTGTCCCATTGTTAAAAATATAAACACAATTTGTAGATTATTGTGAAATTCTCCATAAACGTTTGTTGTTTATTTCAACCTTTTCTACCGAAATATTGTTAGTTCATATCAGGGTAAATAAATTGTTTAATTGTGATAAATTTTTGTTTTAGTAGGAGAATGTTGTGAGGCAGCTAGCAAAAGGTGTACTCTTATATGCGCATTATATACAATAACCATATAGCACACACCCAAAGGGAATAAATACGATTTCATTGACGAAATAATCTTCCCATAAGTTTGAATAGTTTATTAATATCTTACATCTTACAAATACAAACTCACAAATGTTTTCTCTTTATAATACTCTAGTGTAGATAACAGATCTCGTGAAATTCCTCTTAAGGCAAACTTTCAAACCAGACGTATATAAGTTTTTTTTTTTTTTTTTTTTTTTTTTTTTTAATTATTGTCCGAAATGTATAAAACGAGAAATAAGTGAAAGGCGCTAAATCGTAATATCTTGAAAACGGATTAACGACTGAAACTTAAATAGGGAAAACAAAAATAGTGCACACATTTTAGTTTCAAATTGATATTCTGGTCAAGCCAACTTTTAAAAAAGTGGACGAACTACTTATAGACTTATAGTTTTAACTAGTTAATTTCAAAACGGTTTACCTTGAAATAGCTAATATAATGCTAAATAATTCAAATTGTTAAACGTTAAAACATGTCGATGCATATTGTATGCATCCTTGACCGCTAATGCAACAAAACTCGAAATATTTGCTACCTGACCAGGAGTCTGCAGACGATATTTTAGATGTAAGTTATTGGAATGTTGTTCGACTACACTGTCAAAGCAACTGAACATTTGGAGTATTCCGGTATTGTAACTTTATGATTTATAATTCTGTACCCTGTCCGGTCGTTTCTAAATACAGTTTCACTTACTTGTTTTATTAAATCCAAATAAGCTAAAAGGACCTTGGTGAATAAATATATCTATAAAAGCCAAACACCATAGTATCTTCGAAACCAATTGATAGTTTAAATGCCACATGAACGTTGCTGTTCGGTTTTAGGTGCACAGTGAGAGAAAACAAGAAACATTCAACACCAAAGAGGTTAACTAGAGGTAAAACTTCAAAATCTAAATATTTATTTTTCTCGCATTATGTATTACTAAATCTTATACTAATCTCCGTATAACTAGATCATAGAATCTCTTAAGTAGATATGTCAACAA